>CM062818.1:2036699201-2037899201 GCA_031772625.1 Pinus tabuliformis
ATACCAGAGCCCAGCCCTCAGCCTAGTCTGAGTTCATACTACAGCCTTTTTAGAGGCGGGGGAAAATCATACCGCAGAAATTTACTGTACCCCTGTTTTTTGCATTAGGGGAGGGGAAGAAAAAGTCTGTACCCACACATGGATGAAGATCTCCAAGTCAAAGGGTGTGGCGGACATAGGTCCCTTACAAGAGCAACTCAAGGAGGTCTGGAGTGAATTCGCCATGGCTAAACATGTGGCTAATTGCCAAAGAGTGTACCTACAGGAAGCAAACCAGAAGCTAAGATTGCAAGCTACAGGAGCTGAGGGCAGGGGCAGGTACATCCTCCAAAGACACCACAGAAGAAAAACAAGGCAAAAATGGAGCTGACCAACCGGTCTTGAGGGAGCCAATGACACTTCTACAGGAAGCAGAACAGCAAGCACAAATTGAAGTGCAAGCTCTAAAAGAACAGACTGCAGCAAAGGAAGCACAACTGGCTGCATGGCCAGTGGGCCATGGGAGGCAATACAGTGCAGACAACCTGCAAAATCCTATGGTTTGTACTTGAAAGACCAATGGCTGCAGTTCCAAATAAATACCTTGGCACAAAGAGGTATTCCTCAGATCAAGACCCACAGCAATTTTCTGAGTTGTGTGCAGTACTAGTTCGTCAGAAGATAAAGCCAAATTAGCAGAGTTTTACCTCCACAATTTGGCCCTTGCTAATGAAGTTTCCTGGGATCCCAATACTGCCTTGGGTGATATGCAATTGATGGCGTTCGCTTCATGGTTGAACCATGAGGATCAAAGAGCAGCTGAAGCAAAATCGGTCATGAACCGAGAATTGAACGAGCCATTGTTCATTCGAGCAGAACCAGAGGATCCAGTTGCACTCATCTCAGCACACCAACATGTCTACTGATCCCACAGCTTCCTTGAGATTTATGGACCAACAGGCCCAAGCCATAGCTCATTTTGAAGACATGGAAAAGACTGTTAGGAGAAAATGCTGCCCAAGCATGCACACGCAGATGGATTACCTTGGCACACAGCTTGAAAATCTGAGAGTACCATACCCCAACTCGGATGAGGGAAGCTTTGGTAAGGGTAGACCTTTACAAGAAATCCATGCAAAGCCTCCAGGCCAGCTGGATTGGCCTTAAACTCAGCCCACCACTACTGCTAGGATTGACTGAAGGCAGCACAGAGGAGGATAACAGTGACAATGGGAAGAGGTGAACAGGAAAGCTGGGTTTCATATCAGCAAGGAGGACACTACCACAGAGGCTTGGGATGTAAGGGAAGCAGTAAAAAGCAATGAAGGATGAAGATTTGGACTAAGTTGCTCAAGGATGAGCAAATATTTTAGCTTGGGGGGTGATGATGAGCCCAATTTTTTGGTAACAAATTGGGCTCATTTGGCCCTACTTACCTTGCTCAACCCTTCATCTTTTATCACTTATGCATTCATTTCTTGGTATATTCGTGTTATTTGTAGGAAGAAGGGCAGGCATTATATCTATGTGGCTAATACATGTTGATTTCAGGTTTTTTTGGCATTAAAGGGAGCAAAGACCACGCAAGAAGGAGACAAGGAGACAGCAAAGGTGGCATTGCAGGTTTATAGGGAGGTTGTCTACAGCCTTAAATAACCTCCCTCGTGATCTCCACCCTAACTCCGAGCTCCAACAGCTTCCCCACCGAGCTTAAAGGCAGCCAACGGGATTCTACAGGAACAGCAGAGTCTAACAGTTTACTTTTAGTTGGACAGCCGAGCTCCATTAATTGAGGAAGCCAACTTGATCCTCATCATGTATTAAATATTAAGGCCGTGGCCTTTGATAGGAGCTTTTTTGAACTTTTGAACTACTGTTTGCAATTTCTAAGCACGAGCTACAACTCGGTTTTTGCTCTTTGTAAGCCAGTTTTGGCATGTCATTAGACTCATGATTATTCAATAAAGACAGGCAGCTTTTGATTCAATTCTGAGTTTTTAAGGGAGCTATAGCTCTCAGGTTAGGGCCCAACCTGAGAGCAATAGACCTCCTCTTCCTTGTATTGTTATTTGTCTTTCTTTTCGCACTTTATTCCTCTGTTTTGACATGCATTTAGAAATTACAGTCTGCTGATTTGATTTCTTTTATGTGATTGAGTAGGATTAGTTTATGGTTCAAGTGCTTTTAGTTTGCTTAGATTAGAGTAGGAGGGATCAGCATTCATTAGAGCTCCAAGAAAAGGCTGACAGTGCACTCACTGCCATCTCTGTTTAGAGATTGGAGGTGTAGACTGTATACAGCCACCAAAACGCAGTCATACACTTTCATTCAAGCTGCAACATAGTCAATTTCAATTGTAGACCCATCCATGCATTCTGATCTTGAGCAGTATTTCCTCATTCCAACTCCATGCACGATTTTTCTCTGAAGTATACATTGTTGTTCGTTGATTTAATAACACAGTTAGGATAAATTGATGAATTCTCGGTTTTGTGCAGATTTGTTTCCTTTACACTGCGTTGCATCACTCTGTTATCTTCTTCTTCTTCTCAACCACATCTAAAGCCACCTACCCAACCTCTGTTCAAATCGTTTTGTTTGCCTTCCAACACTTCTACTGTTCACGTAGCTCCATCCTTTTGGACTTTTCATTGCTTCCACCCTTCCATTCACCAACCAGCTGCAAGCACTCTTTCCCCATCTCATATCTCTGTCCCTGAGCCCATCATAGGCTCCCTTTCCATTCTACCTATCCACCCATACAACTCCTCCACTCCTCCATCACCCAAAACTCCAACCACAGAAACATCCTGTAGAAGTTAGCAGACTTCCTATAGAAATCCCAAGCTTCCTGTAGGATCCCTGCAGACATCCTGTAGAAACCTGTAACCTCGGTTGCCAAGCACCTGAACATTGTAGACTTCTGTGGAACGACGTTAGGGATCCTCTGGAACCTCTCCTAGCCCTCCTGACCTTTCCCAAGCTTTCTTTCCCTTCGGACCACCCCTGCACAGTCAAACCCTAATAAGAAACAAAATCGTAATAATTCCAACCACTTAAGCAAAAATCCAAAAAACAATGTTCTTTTCAGTAGAAGTAGCTAAATTCATGCATATCATATCACTTGAAGTAATGGCATCATTTCTAGAAGTTTGCACTCCCACCATTGCATCATAGAGATTAGACTAGTCAAATTAGGGTTTACTAGGGTTTCCCTGTTTTGTTGGCTTTCAGTTCATTATTGCAAAGTAGGTCAATTTCCTTTAGATAGTCTTCGTCCATCATTTAGAAAGCTTCTTCTGAGAGCATATAGAAGTTGGCTTGAGCCCTAGCGAACTTGTGCCAGCTGACCAAGTGACAGTTGCGACAAGAGCTAGTACTTGTGCATACAGCACCGTCGCTTCCAAGTTTGTTACGAACTACCGGGTTGATAAAATTAGAGATAGAGAAGCTCCAAGAGTTGTAGCATTATTGCTACAATACTGGAGCCCACCACGGGGGCATCTCCTCAACCCATTGATCATGGGTTATTAGCTGGAAACAATGGTAATATAAACCGTTGGGTGTAGGGGACATTTACATGATGTCAGGTTCAGTTCCCGTGTCTCAACCTCAAGGTGGCCAATTACCGCCTGGGGGGCAGCCTCAATTAACGCCTGGGGGGCAACCTCAAGGTACGCAAATCATGTCTGGGGGGCAACCTCAAGGCCAGTATGTACCCATAGTACAATACATGCCTCAAGGTCAACCCCAGCCTCGATATGTACCCCAGGGTCAACCTCAGTATCAATATTTACTCAAGGGTATCAACCCCAAGGTATCAACCTCAAGGTTATCAACCACCTCAAGGTCAGTCATATGTTCAAGGTATGGGAACTGTACCTTTCAGTTATCAATCCTATCCTCAATCCCGTTATGGATCTCAGTATCCTCAACCTGTTACGGGTCAATACCCCGGAATGATAGTGTGGGATCCATCACAAGGTTAACAGGTGTTGCAGCCAAGTATACAGTTGTTACCTCAAACTGGACAACCCGTAGTTTCTGGTTCACCCCAGCAACCACAACCTATCCAGTCAAATGTTCAAACTTCTGTAACTTCGGTAGTTACTCAGCCGCCAATTCTACCTAGTACTCCATCTCAAACGACTGCTGCAACTACCGCAACATCTACCGCACTTACTTCTGGAGTATCGACAGCTCCGGTCTCTACTGTCTCTGCAACCACTCCTCAGACATCTTTACCGTTGTCCGGATCTACGATTCAAACCACGGTCCAGATGCCTGTAGGGAAGCTTGGTTTAAGTACTGTTGTAACAAGTCAACCTCAATTTACCTATCAACAGTACCAAGGACAATACCAATTCGGTCCTGCTGTCCAACAACGTTTACCAGTATCAACCGTATCCTGGGTACACTTATCAACAACCTCTCAAACCCCAGTATGGTCTGGTTAATCCTGGTTTTCCAGGAGGATATAATATCCCGAATGCGATTCCTGTTCCTAGTTATCCTGGATATCCTCCTCCTGGAACTGGTATTGTGACCCAGAGTTTTAGAGATCCTAACTGGCAATTACCGTTTATCGCAACTTTGGATTTACCCGACTTGACGCGCCTAACGAACGATCCAATTCAATATCTTTCGTTCTGGCCGCCAATGCCAAATAAGTTGCCCAGTGATATACCCAAGTTCGAAGGTAAGTCTGGAGAGGATCCGTCCAATCACATGATGACTTACCACCTCTGGTGTGCTTCAAATTCTATCTCGGATGATTCGATCCGCTTACGTCTTTTCCAGCGTACGCTCATTGGTCTCGCGGCCAGTGGTACATTGAGTTACCACGGGCCTCTTTTTACAATTTTAGCCAGTTAGCTACCTCGTTCCTAACTCATTTTCAGTTGCCGGTCAGATACGATAATGGTACTGAGTTATTAACTTCATTAAAACAATCGACGTCCACTTATATTTCCGATCATATTCATGAATGGAGACGTCGAAGACGTTTAGTGAAAGTTTTTATCGCGGACCAAATCTTAGCTGAATGGTTTGTAAAATCATTATTACCAAAGATTACTAAAGATGTAGCTAAGGCCAGAGTAGTTACTAAGGAGCAAGTCATTGCTCAAGCCCAGTACCTTGACTTAGTTTACACTCAGTCGGGTACGTTGCACGAGAAGATCCCAGATCTTCCTAAGTCGAATCAAATCATTGCTACTCCTTCGGGATCTCATGCTGCTGATGGCATGATTGGTACGGTGAATACTAAAAGTAAGAAGAAATCCTCAAAGAATTCTTCTCCAATTATAACCTTACCAGACTCCCCGATAGGAGAGTCTTCTCCTGAAATTACCGCCGACATTCACGCTGTAGAGTCATCTACGGCTAAATCAAAAACGGTAGTAAGAAGAAAGGCAAGAAGAAGGATAAAGCAGACAAGGCTCCAAAGGAGAAAAAAGAGAAGTCGGAATCTAACGACGAAAAGCGCAAACCTCGCTATCCTTGTTTAATTTGTGAAGAAGATCATTTCACAAGAGATTGCCCTCATCGGGCAGAGGTTGTGAAAATCGTTAAAGGTTCCCCAACTCCTGCTGTTTTGAAAGATCCATTTCCAAAGCAGGAGAGTAAAATGATAGGTTCTTCCTCGAGTGCCAGTGAAGAACCCATATTGATGATGTCTCATGTACGGATTGCGACTCGATCGCAAGATTATGGTAGTAAGAATCTTGTTGATGGCAAAGAAAGCAGAATCTCTCATTCTAATCCATCAACCTCAGCTCCCGGTTCCGATCCACTACAGATCGAGAAACCTAACCCGGACTTGGTAATCAAAACGCCCGCCAAGGGTATACTTCGAAAGTCTGCCTTCAATCCACATGCGAGAGCAGCTCAGAATTATAACATTGTTGAGGATTTAGCTGTTTCACCCTCAGCAATGTCGGCTTTGGAAGTGTTGCAATCATGCCCAGCACAACGAAAATTACTCTTATCGGCTATAGGAGCTGTTGATATTCAGGACCCGACCTGATAATCTTTGATCTAGAAAATAGTACACCACGTCTCCCTCATCAGATGGCTTCCAGATTCCAGTGATAGTCAAAACAGGCTAATTCATCGGACTGTAATTGATGAAGGAGCTTCTACGTGTATTATGTCGATTCAGTGTTGGAGATCGCTTGGTTCTCCTTCACTGAACCAATCCCCGACGATTCTTAAGGCCTTTGATGGCCGTGGGTTCCATCCGTTTGGCATTCTACAGAATTTGCCTATAGGGTTGAAGGAAAAAACCGTTAGTCTGGATGTGGAGGTGGTTGATGCCCCTCTAGACTACAACCTTCTTTTGGGTCGCAGTTGGTCTTACGCTATGACAGCGGTCGTGTCATCGGTCTTCAGAGTTATAAAGTTTCCACACAATGGTAAGATCGTAACGATAGACCAGCTGGCTTACCTTTTCATCCGACCCAGCCTCTTCAGAGAGTATCCAGCATGTCGGTAAAACGACTATCCCTTACAAGGATGTTGGTGTAGGATTAGTTAAAGATTCTGGTTTACTGGGAACTTTTCCTTTTCCTTCGACCAATGCAGACCCTTCATTCGCGTCCATTCATATGATTACTTCAGACACTATTATTTACGATGATCCTTGGATTGTCCCATCTGAATCTGAGATAGACTCATTCGGTGATGCCATGCCTTTGAGTCCATATGAAATTGCTTATGAAGCCGTGCAGTCTTTTACCGACTCGCGTTCAACCAAATCGACCAAATGAATGTGGTCCGTGAGGAATCACTTTTCACATCAACCTCAGAACGGATAACGTTTCCTGAAGTCGTGTCATCTGACGAACAACTTCGCGAAATCCTAAGTGTAGGACGATCTACCATGGGAAGATCTTCATCATAGATCTTCATTTTTTCCTGAGGGTGATGACTTTGAAAATGATTTTTCATCAATTTTTTACAGCTGAATATGTCAAGGATGCTCAGAATCCCATGAAACATCCTGATTCAGAGTTGAATTTGGGAAACATTTCCCAAACTATTGCCATTGACATCTCAGTTAAAAACGGAATTATTGAGAACATTCATATAGGTGCCTCGTGTACAGATAACGAAATTCAAACATACAAGGTCCTTATTTCAAGAATTTCGCGACGTGTTTGCCTGGGTCCTATGAGGAAATGCCAGGAATTGATCCCTCCATTGTTGTTCATGAAATCAAGACCTACCCGGACGCTAAACCCGTTCGGCAACGTCTGCGTCAGATACACCCTAGGAAAGCGGCTGCGATTAAAGCAGAAGTCGAGAAGCTGTTGAAAGCAGGTTTCATTTATCCGATCCCGTTAACAGATTAGGTATCGAATATTGTTCCAGTTAACAAGAAGCAAGGAACAATAATAATATGCATCGACTATAGGGATATAAATCGTGCTTGTCCAAAAGACAACTATACCACGCCCTATATCGATCAAATAATTGATGATTGTGCCGGCGGTGAAATATTTTCCTTTATGGACGGTTTTTCCGGTTACAACCAAATCAATATTCTACCTGTCGATCAACCAAAAACGGCTTTCATTTGTCCCTGGGGGACATTTGCTTACTACAAATTACCTTTTGGACTCAAGAATGCCGGAGCCACTTTCGAACGGGCAATTTCTTACGCGTTTCATGACATCAAACACATTGTGCAACCGTATCTCGATGATTTGCCTGCTCATTCTTTACATCGAGCTGATCACCTCATCCACTTACGCGCTATTTTTATGAGGTGTCGGAATTATCGAATTCGGTTGAACCCCACACAATGTGTCTCTCTGCATAGAAGTGGGACGATTGCTAGGATTTGTCGTTTCAAAAGCCGGTATCCGCGTCGATCCCTCGAAGGTCGAAGCCATCATCAAATTGCCTCCTCCTTCGAGTTTGCGCCAACTCCAAAGTTTACAGGGGAAAGCAAACTTTTTACGTCGATTCATTCCTAACTACGCCCGAGGTTACAAAGGGTTTCACCCGGTTGTTGAAACAAAACGCTCAATTTTCTTGGGATGAGATAGCTCAGAAATGTTTTGATGCACTTAAGCACGCGTTGACCCATGCACCGTTGCTGCATCCTCCCAACTACAACCAGGACTAATTTTTGTATCTCGCCACCTCCCACTCCACCATTGGAATGGTCTTAGTTCAGGAAGACGAATTCGGAACGGAACATGTGATATATTACCTCAGTCGGACGTTGAATCCAACCGAGCTAAAATATTCGCATGTGGAGAAATTGGCCCTGGCAGCTGTTCAGGTTGTCCAGCGATTTCGTCATTACATTCTTCTCCGTAAAACTACAGTGATTTCGGATTGCAACCCTATGATCTATATTTTGACTAAACAATTGCTAGGGGGCAAGTACTCCAAATGGATCGTTATCCTGCAGGAGTTCGATTTGGAGTTCGAGAAGTCCAAGTCTAAGAAATCCTTAGTTTTTGCGGAATTGATGTGTGATTCCGCGTGCTGACACGGAAACTGTGGCAGAGGAACCCATTGCGGACGAATCTCTGTTTCTCATCAGCACTTTAGATCCCTGGTATGGAGATATAATCGTCTATCTCCAAACCCAATCCTTTCGGCCCGAAGCTTCAAAGTCGGAGCGTCGGAAAATTCGATTCCAGTCCCAACAATATAAAATCATTGGAGATACTCTTTATTGTCGGGGGGAGGACTTGGTTTTTCGTCGTCTTTGCTTAACTCATGAAGAAGCAGAAAGGGTTTTGAATGACTGCCATTCTGGAGCATGTGGCGGTCATATGTCTGGGTATGCCACAGCTCAGAAGGTGTTGCGTGCTGGCTATTTCTGGCCGTCCATGTTTAAAGATTGCATCATTGCGGTCCGAAAATGCCACAACTGTCAAGTGTTTGATCGTAAGATGCGCGCACCACCTGCTCCTCTCCACCCTATAATTGCCGTTGGTCCTTTTGCTAAATGGGGTATCGATTTTATTACATGTAACCCTCACTCGGCCGGGGGGCATGCGTATATCATCCTTGCGGTTGATTATTTTACTAAGTGGGCCGAGGTGATGCCTACATTCGAGGCAGATGGCAAGACAGCAGCGATTTTCGTATTCAATCATATTATTGCTAGGTTTGGTGTCCCACAAGCGATAATCACTGACCATGGGCACCATTTTCGAAACATTATGATGACAGAACTTGCAAGCAGCTTGGTTTACGTCATGATAGTTCTACTCCTTATTATCCTCAAGCAAACGGTTTGGTTGAATCCATCAACAAAGTTCTAGTTATCATTGATCCGACGAATCATTGGTATTCATCGGTCGAATTGGCATAACATGTTATTTTCAGCGCTTTGGGCGTACCGAACCTCAGTGAAAACATCAACAGGGTTCACTCCTTTCCAACTAGTTTATTGTTTGGAAGCAGTGTTACCCATTGAATGCGAAATCCCATCACTTCAAATGGCTATCGAATTACTCCCAGCTACTTCCGAAGAGGAGAAGCGTCTGTTATACTTAGCTAAATTAGATGAGACTCGACATGATGCTGCTTTGGCAATCGAGACTCACGCAAAAAGGATGAAAGCTCAGTATGATCGTAACGTGACCCCTCGTAATTTTTCGAAAGGAGACCTAGTGCTATTATATGATCAAGCTAACGATAAATTAGGTGCTGGAAAATTCATTCCCATGTGGCATGGGCCCTACATTGTCAAGCGAAAGCTAGCAAAAGGGGCCTATGAGCTGGTAGATTTTGATGGGGACTCTTTGGGTAAGCCCAGAAATGGACTTTACCTAAAGAGGTATTATGCTTAAATGGTGGGGTATGGAGATTCAGTTAGTTTAGCTAGGTTAATTTTTCTTTCTAGCTGGTATGTTTGCTTAGTTTAGACAGTGTGCTTAGCTTAGATAGTGTGTTTTTCATCGTTATTCTGGCTTATCTTGGTTTTACTCTTGATATTGAGATGTCGACGCCTCTCCAAACGTACATTGGATTTGCTGATGGTGCTTGTCGTAGTACATGGAATATCTCTTCCGCAGCTTGGGTTATCTATTCGCCCTCTGACGAGTTAGTTTCTATGCATGGGGTGAGCCTCGGTCAAACAACAAACAACATTGCAGAATACAGTGCAGTGATTGAATTATTATCTGATCTATTTCTTTGGGATTCGGAGTTTGATTGATAGTGAGGTTAGATTCTGAACTCGTTGTATTACAGCTTAATAGAGTCTATGCCATTAGAAATCCGGTGTTATTAAGATTGTTTTTGAGGGTGCGTCTCTTGGAACGTGAATTTGATTACATTGAATATCAGCATATTCCAAGGTCTTTAAATACATTAGCAGATGCAATGGTGTCTCGAATGTTAAATAGACATTTGTAACAATCATAAATGTAAATTTATAAACATTTCATCACACACGTTTAACAAAATAAGCGGTAATAATGATATATATAGATAGGAGTGTGTCAAAATATACATCGTCTTCGATCATAGGTTGAAAAACCTTATGATCGGCCCAAAAATGATAAGTACAAAAAACCAAAAATGTCACATGTGTCTACAAAAGTGACTAGCCAATCACTGGTGGTGCTCTCTATATGAGACCACTGCCTGCGCTACCCTACACAGGAACCTCCTGAAAGGTCCTGGGACTGCGACCACATAGCACTGAAGTCGGATAGGAATGTCGTCTATAGTCGTCTCTGGT
Source organism: Pinus tabuliformis (assembly GCA_031772625.1). Taxonomy (NCBI): domain Eukaryota; kingdom Viridiplantae; phylum Streptophyta; class Pinopsida; order Pinales; family Pinaceae; genus Pinus; species Pinus tabuliformis. Next base: position 2,036,709,898 of record CM062818.1, read on the forward strand.
ATGCCCGCCGTGAGACGCTCTAAATCCTGTTCCATCTCGGCTAAGGTCTCTGCAGCCGCATCCTGTGGGGCTGGTGCTGGTGCAGCTGGTACTCTTCTCTCAAAAGCCGGGAGATTGGCGGACGTCGTCGGGCCTACATCTGCATTTTGAAAAAAATTTGCTGTCAGTTTTGATACAATATATAAAAACAAAAAAAAATAGATAATTTAAAAACTTGTGTGAAAAATGAAATACCTCTGTCGTCCCATTGTTATCCCTGTGGAAGAAACCATGTCCGGATCATTGCGAAAATCCATTCCGGCATGAGGAAAATCCTGGATCGCAAAGACCTGGCCCTCCAGCCAGTGAAAGTAACCATCAGGAAATCGAACAACTGCTGCTCCTCATCAGGATGCCGGGCCATTACTGCAACCCATCTCGTCAACTTAGGCTCCCGAGGAGGCCCAACTGGAACTGTAAGATGTTGGGGGATCAGCATTGGAACTCTCTTTAGGGCAAAACTCACAACTAAAGGCCCATATCCAAAGGTCTTCAGTTGTCTGTTCTTTGCCCTGGTTAGTTGGCCCTTTATATTGGCCAACACAGCATCGCACCAGTTGAAAATGGTGCCTCGGAAGCAATCTATAGCCATCCGCATTTGGGAACCAGTGGCTATGTGCAAAGCGGCAGCACCGCAAAGTCTGGTAACTGTAAGGCAATTACCATAAGTTCAGGTCGGGATATGTATTTGATTTCTATCCCCTTCTCCTGGTTTTGATTGTTGCATCCACTCTAGCCGGAGACTAGCAAGGGATTGGCCACCCGGCCTAGTCCCGAATAGAGAGAGTTGCTCGCCCCTGTTAGGCAAGCCAGTGAGAAAATATATGTCGGAGGGCTCTATCTCAAGCTGGTGCTCTCCGATGTAGAAACATTGATCCTGAATATTCCACCTTTCAACCAGCCACTCTAAGAATGGCACCTGGGCCCTCATGCCAGGTATGGCCCAGTACTTGTAGAGACCTCATGCCTTTAAAGCATCAATGGAAGGTTGATGACCTATTGCGGCCAAATCGACATCTTCGTGTTCTCTTTCACGCCAATCTAGCATGGTGGGAAATCTACACACCCAAAAAACATTGATTAGAATTCATAAAATAAAAATTTGATGGTTGATTTTTGTGTTTGGGGTTTGAAAATCTGCTTTGCGCGAAGTACGCACCCGCGTTCAGAAAACAGAGTGGGGGACGCAGCTGTTCTAAAGGTGGGCTGCGTGCTCCGACCTTTTTCCCATATACGAAAATGTCGGGGTACGCAGGTCGCCCATGGGGCACCTGCGTCCCCCGAAAAAGCGGACCCTAAAACCCAAAACCCTCTAAAAATCAAACTAAGACTTGAAATGAAATTCTAAACGGATGAAATTGAAGAGGAGGATGTTGTGAAATACCTGAAAGAGACGGCACTCGATTCTGACGGTCGGATTCTCCGCAAAGTCCACGGGAAGTTTCTTGTCAAAAGCCCTTTTCTCAACCTCAACAGTAAAATGGTAAAAATGACATGGTAAAAAAGTCTTTTTATAGGTTTTTTGGATGAATGAATGCTAAGTTTGTTTATTTTTTACCATGAAAAGATATTTTTCAATGTATTTTTGCCCATCTTAAACAGGTATGAGTAATGTGTTGTTTTTGTGCAGGACAAAAGGACTTTAGGGTAAAATCATCATTTTTTACGAACCAAGACATCAGAGTCATCTTTTAAGCCCTTTTCTGACTCCTAAAACATGAAAAGATTGCCGAGCGTTTCTTTTACACTCTTAAAATGGAATTAAAAGACGGTCCTCTTACAGCCCTTTTCTGACCATAAAAACACGAAAAGATTGCCGGATTTTTGTCGTTTCAAATTCGATACTGGAAATAAAACGACATGCCTCTGATCGCTTTTTACTTTTCAGGTCAAAGGCATTAATCATGAAAGTACTCCTTGGTCACAAGATCAAGCGGTTCTCTCAGGTATTATTTTATACTTTTTCGAGCTTGGGAGACACAAACTTACGAAAAAGTTCACCTTGGAGTCTCCTTTAGTTTTTTCAGACTCTCTAAAATTGAAAAATGCCGAGTTTCTCCTATACTGGACTCGTTAAAATTTCACAGTAAAGGACATGTTCGATTACAAACAGGAACGGACCACTCCTTCTTAGGGTCCGAATCTAAACTAAGTTGGCCTCATCCGAAGGATGAGCTTATAATCAAGCATATGTTATCCTCCTCAAGCTTGTAAAAAATAAAGAGGTACTTGCCAGAAATGGTGGGGGAAAAGAGAGAAGAATGAACCTATTTGTTATCCTTTGTTACAGAAGAACCTTATCACCGCTCTTGAACACGACACTTTTCATTCACCTGGGTTGGGAAATCCTTTGCCTTAAAGTTGATCAAACTACTTTGAAAGTCTTCAACCGTTTCCGGGTATTAACTTTGGGTCAATCGTCACCAAGCCATCTGTCGTGTCGTTATTTGTTCAAGAGGTCTCTGCAAATAAACCATTCATATGAAAAATACTTGTCATCCATTTGACCATCCCTGAGTCAGTCCTTACAGCAACAATGATTTCGTGTTGTGGGCTTGCCTGCAACGGGTCGCTTTCTATCGACATCAGCACATTATCTAGAAAGATGACTTAGAAATCGTCAGTACCTTGAAGTCTGCATGCATCAATGGCAGGTTTCTCGCCTTTGACGACAGTTTACATCATTGACTTTCGATCAAAGGGTTCCGTGACGTGTTCGACATCAACTCATTCATTCACATTTCATGGATTGTACTGGGTACTTTGAGAACCATTGACATTACTGGTGGTCTCTCTCACACTTGTTAACGGTTTACATCATTGACCGGTAATCAAGTGGTTTCTACCATGCTCGACATCAACTCATTTATTCGCATGGATAGAATCGTACCAATTTGGGAAGTAGAAATGAAGACCCTGGATCTAGTTTCCACCATCCAGGCTGCGAGGAGTTTTGTATTCATTATATAGTAGACTAATCATAAACAGATGGCTGCGTCCATACTGTGTCTACAAAAGTCTATGATTGTGATGTACTGCAAAATCATTCTTGTATCAGAGCAGTAGTTAGATTATTAGTTAAAGTTTTCAATCTGAGTATGGGAATGCCTACCTCAGCGATGATATCATCTTATATATGTATTTTGTGTTGAATATTTGCAGGTTCTGACCGGGTCCTCTGCAAGATACTCCTTGAAATGATAAAGTACTTCACCCTTCCTAGATCATAAAAACCCTAATCTACTACAGGCTTCGCACTTTAGGGGGCAATCTGTTACACTAAAAAATGTCACCATGACTATTTGCAGTTAGTATGGCTCCATCCACTGTCATACTATCCTCCTTGGCAAGTCTCATACCTCTAATCTTCATGTCAAACTTCAAGAAAGAGAGAAAAAGTCATTTAAAGTCAATTATCTCTAGTACGCAGTTTCTCTTAGCCTTACCTGCGTGTACGCAACCCAAGTTCACAATACCTGCGTACTTGTACGCTCTGTATGTAAAGGGGTGGGTGCGTACCCCTGTAAAGGTCAAAAGGCGCGAGTTTCATCTTTAAAAAGTTACTTGTGGTCATTTCTAGAGTCTTCTAGAAGCTTGTTTGACGTGTATGAAGCACCTCCAGATGGTTCATGTATCCCTACCAAAGAGGAACTTATCCCATCAAGAGGGGAGCTATCCCATCCAAAGAGGGGCTTATCCCATTGATGGTGGACCTGAATAACTTCCTCTAGAGCACTATAAATATAGGCATTGGGCCAAAGGGAGGGAAGGTTGAAAGTGAAACATTCCTAAGGGTAGATGCTGCTGGAATTAGGACTTCCTTGTAGAAGCTTGTGAGGAGAGATTACCATCTTTGCTTGTTTCCATTGGGAGGTGGGTGAGCTGATCAGAGTAAAGGAGAACTCTTGTGGACCCTGGGAGGAGCTTGCACAACACCAAGGCTCAGGTTGTAATGGTTCCTTTTGTTACCTTTAATACAAATTAGTCCATTCTTCTCAACAATTTGTTATTTATGAGTTGTTTCATATACTCCTTGGTCTATATGTTAAATATGTTTTATTTTATGTGATATTCAGGTGCTATTTAATCGTTTGATTGTTAGTGAATGCAGGTTTCGAAGGGAAGGAGGAGCTCATCCGGATCAACGAAGCTGGACTACTACAACAGCGTTGGATTACAGGTAGGATCTAAACACTTGATTTCTCATATTGTAAAAGCATATTTAGGGAAGGATTGCTCTTATTTGTCTTGTTTGTCATTAAAAAGTCTTAGGCTTCTAGGAAGGTCGGTTGTGTCCGCACTAACGACTCTTTCTGTGTGACAAATCCCCTGCATGAAATTCTTGGAGTACTTTGTCAGATTCTTCTTTTAATAAACAGTTTAATAAAATGCCTTCATGACTTTTCCAAAATAAAGTATTATCCATAATGCAAAATTTCGAAGCTTTCATTTTCAAAAACCTTCGTAGGATCCCAACCCTTTCTAGATAACCCTGTAGGATCCTGCATGTTTTGTAGAACATATATAATATCAGCGTACCAGGGGGAATCTAGAAAGGGCTGGCTGATCTGTGGAGTCGCCATCTCTTGTTCGTTATCCAGTTCTACAATCAGATTTATGTCTAGGGCTTGGCAATTTGTTTCTGCCATAAGTTTGGCAAACCCTGGCCTTTAATTAACTTGGAAGGTTTTTTCTCTATATCATATTCTAAAATAGTAGCTATCCATTTTCCCCTTTTGCCATCAACTCCATCCTGTGTCAGGATATCTTTAACTACAACATTGGGAACATAAGCTATTACATGAGAATACAATATATAGACTCTGAAATCCTTAATAGCTTTTACCAAAGCAAAAGCTTGTTTCTCCATTATTTTATACTTTAATGAGGCATCTCTAAGTGCTTTACTAAAAAAGGCTATTGGTTTTTCACATCTTAATCATCCTTTTGTAGTAAGACAGCAGCTATGGTGTGTTCTGATGCAAACAAAAAGATAATGAAGTCTCTGTCAAATTTTGGGCTTGTGAGGATTGGTGTTTGAGTTAAGGCTAATTTTATTTCTTCAAATGATTGTTTAGCCTCTACTATCCACTTAATAGTCGAATATTTTTTCAACATGTTATTCAATAATCTAATTAGTTCAGCTAAGTTAGAGATGAATCTCCTTAAAAAAATTATTTTTCCTAAAAATGCCTGAAGTTCTTTAATGTTTCTTGGGTGAGGTATTTGCAAAATAGCTTCAATCCTGGTTGGGTCAATCCAGATTCCATCTTTGGAGATAATGTGGCCTAACAGTTTTCCTTCTTCCAAACCAAATAAAGACTTCTTTGGGTTCAATGAGATGCCAAATTTTCTGCACTTAAGGAAAACTTGCCTGAGATGATCCAGGTGTTGTTGATCTGACTTAGAAAAGACTGTTATATCATCAAGGTATATAACCAGGAAATCATGGATTTCTTTTGCAAAGGCAATATCCATTGCCCTTTGAAAGGTGGCCCCTGCATTTTTCAATCCAAAGGGCATTTTTACATACATGAAAGTACCCCATGGTGTTGTGAACGCGGTTTTTGCTTGGTCATCAGGATGGACTAAAATTTGGTTGTAACCTGAGAATCCATCTAAAAGTGAAATCATTGTAGAGCCCACTACCATTTGTAGTATGTGATCAATTTTAGGTAGGGGATAGTTGTCTTTGAGTGAGACTTTGTTCAAGTTTCTAAGGTCGAAACACAGTCTGATTTCTCCTATTTTCTTTCTTGTAGGGACAAGATTAGATACCCAACCTGAAAATCTAATGGGGGCAACGATCCCTGCCTCATACATTCGTTTGATCTCTTTTTCAATGGAAGGTAATAAAATAGGATTAATTTTTCTTAGCTTTTGCCTAAAAGGTTCTGATCTTATTTCAAAGGGATAGTGTGTTGTATAATACTGGTATCATAGGATTTTAAGTCTTCGTAACTCCAGGCAAAAACATCCTGGAATTCTTTCAACAGTTCAATATATTTCAGCTTTTCATCAGGGGGTAATGATTTGGACAATTTTATCAGTTTAGGATTCTCTTGAGTTCCTATGTTGCATTCTTCAATGTCTGCTTTCAAGGGCTCCATCTTAGGATTTTTAGGAATATCATTAGAGTCAAATAAGTCCTCCAAAGGAGTTAATCCCTTGGGTAATTGATTATCTTTGAGATTTATGACTTCAGTTTCATCATCAATTATTTCATCAATATCCATTTTCTTTAAGTCCTGAATATCTGTTTTCGTGAATTTAGTAGGGTGAAGCATGTTTATTGAGTTTTCTTCCAATTTGTTAATGTCTAACTCATTAGTGTGATCAAAATCTGAAACTATGTCTACATCTATATTAATGCTAGCAAATTCTTCATCTAATGTCAAAAAGTGATTAATCTGCTTATCGTTTTCAAAAAATTGCCAGTTCTTAAGATTATCAGATATAGCTAGCCTGTGCCTAACCTCAACAGTATACTGGTGATTGGGCTGAAAAGGCAATTTGCAGGTGCTGGCGAACATAGCCAAGCTATGAGCTTGCATGTTATGTTTTCTTGGGATGGTTGCAAGCTTGGTTTCTAAAAAAGTGTTAAGGATTTCTATAATTGTACCTCTGTAAAGTCCTAATCTAGGGTCTCTAGTTATGTAAACTCCTTTTATCTATTTAACTATCAGCTCAGAATCTCCCATGATTGATACCCTTATAGCACCTAATCTTTTGACTAACTTGAGGCCTAATAGGAGTGCTTCATATTCTGCCATATTGTTTGTACATTTGAAATTTAATCTATAGGCATGTCCCTCTGCATGATCATTTTCTAGGTTATGTATCCATACTCCTGCTCCTACACCTAATTTGTTTATTGAACCATCAAACTCTAAATGGCATAAGGTTTCATGTTCATAGTTTTCATCCGGGGTAGTGGAATCTTTCTTAGCTAAGGCATATGGGTTTTCTTTGTCATCGGAATCAAGTGATACAGAGCAAACCCAAGAAGTTAATCAGCTAAGTATTCCTGATTCCGAATCTCAATATGCAGATCTGATCTTTTATTTAAAGAATGGTTATGCACCTACCAATTTGTCCTACAAAAACAAAAGAGCCATTAGATTGAAAGCTAAGAATTTTTCCATTATTGGCGATGTGCTCTTCAGAAGAAACTATGATTCTGTCCTATTAAGATGCCTTGAGAAACCTGAAGCTCAAAAGGTTTTGCAGGAGCTACACGACGGACCAGCAGGAGGACATTTCGGAGCGGATACAACAGCTCATAAAATCATTCATGCTGGATACTATTGGCCCACTTTGTTTAAGGACGCTCACGAATATGTAAGGAAATGCATCAAATGCCAAACTGCCAGTGGAAGACAACAAAAACCAGCTTTCCCTTTGCAACCAATCAACATTGAACAGCCTTTTGAACAATGGGGATTGGACATCATTGGAGAAATTCATCCTTCTTCTTCCAAGCAGCACAAATATATTCTTACAGCAACTGATTACTTTACAAAGTGGGTAGAAGCAGTTCCGTTAAAAACAACAAACTCTGAGGCGATCATTGAATTTATAGATCAGTTCATCATTACCAGGTTTGGTGTTCCAAACGCTCTCGTCTTTGATAATGCTTCTTACTTCTCAGGTAATGCAATGATTGATTACGCTATCAAAAGGGGATTTAAATTAAAGTATTCTGCTAATTACTATCCTCAGGGTAATGGCCTAGCAGAATCAACAAATAAAAAACCTAATCAAGATCATTAAGCGAACAATCGAAGAGAATCATAAGAATTGGCATAAATCCTTGGTATTTGCATTATGGGCTGATAGGATAACACAGAAAGCTTCCATAGGGACCTCTCCGTTTAATCTTGTCTATGGAAAAGAAGCAATCGTACCAACCAATCTTCTTTTTCCATCTCTAGCCCTAGTGCAATTTATTGACGAAATCCCTTCTTCCTCTATCCAGTTTAGATATGATCAAATTCTTAAACTTGAAGAAGAAAGGGAAAAAGCCAAGGTTACACACGCTAAACATCAGCAAGTCATTAAAGCAGCTTTTGACCTGGCCTCATCTAGTCCTAAACAATTCCAAGTCGGAGATCTAGTCCTGAAATGGGACAAAGCCCATGAAGACAAAGGTAAACATTCCAAATTTCAAAAAATGTGGCTCGGACCATTTCAGAGATCTGTGAAAAAGTAGGCCATTCCACTTTTATACTGCAAAATCTATCAGGGGTGAGGGATTCTCTCCCTGTCAATGGTCTGATCTTGAAGAAATTCTTTAATTGAGGAGGTAACCCCTTCTCTATGTAGTTTGATAGTTTTTATATAGTTTGTAGGATTTGTAGAAATAAGCACGTGGGACATCTTCCATTGACCTTTTGCTGTAATTAAAAGTTGTCTCGCCACTACACTATTAATATTTACTTTTAGATAATAGCGTCTTAAACCAAGAAAGATCATTTCTAGGAAATTAGACATCTTTTTATTCTGAACATCACAGTCTAACTTTTGTAAACTTCACTCTGAACGAAGTTCTATGAGTCATCTTGAGTTTTCAAAATAAGTCTCCAAAGGTTATCTATATTAAAAGAGGGGCTAATCCATCTTCAGCATCTTTAACTCTTAAACCTGTCATCCGTTTACTCTTAAGAAGATAGTTGTTCATCCCATTCGCTAAAAGTTTATGATTTCTCAGAGTGTAATTCTAAAATATAAAAGATCAAAGATAAGAGGTCTTATTACAAGCCTGCTTACCATGTTCATAGGAAAATAATTTAACTGACATTACCAAAACTGCATACCAAACAGGGTAATGGCTTGAAATTTCAAGACAAGGGGTCTCATCACGAGCCAGCTTGTTCAGTTTGATTACTACCCGTGAATGGCATTGTCGTTATCTGGCCACCAAACCAGGACAATGGCTTTTATCTTAAGCAAAGAAGAAAGTGAAATTCAAAAAATACAAAAATATCTTTTGAATTCATTCTGTTTAGTCACACTCTTAAGTGAATGGAACAATGGACAATGACATGGTTAAAAGGTAACCCTACCGAGACTATGAACATTTGCTGGCAGCAGAGGCTCTACCTGTGACAGAGGAGTTTATTTTAAAAAGCTGATATGGAGAAGTTTTCTATTTTACTTTTATGAACCAATAAGGACTTGTTTCAAAACTCAATGTGTGTTTAAAAAAGAGGAAGTCAAATGAAGAAATCTGTTTTATTCAGAATCAATAGACATCTAGTTATATTAGAAGTTTCCTTTCTTGATAAAGATTCTATTTGAAAAGGTGTAAGTATATTTATTAGTCCAGAGATAACTGGTTCTACCAGCGAATCACCAATTGTTGTGCCCTACAACAACCCCCCATTTCATAACATTTTTATCACAAACAATTAACATATGAAATGGGTCCCTTTTAAAAATTTTAATTGGCATTAATGAATTTGTTCGAAAAAGGTATGATAATCAAATGAATTTGTTAACAAAAGCCTTTTTGAACAAATAATAAGCAATTTTTGGTTAAGTCCGAAAAGACAATCGCAAGACCGTTTGCTACCTTGGTTCTTTCCGATGCGATATCGCTATCGGCCATCGGTGATAGCCAATGCACACACAGAAAAAGCACACATCTTTTCCCCGATGCGATATCGCTATCGGTAGTCGGTAGAATCCCATACATCTTCATAAGACGTTCAGATCTTTTTCCCGATGCGATGTGATATCGCTATCGGTAGTCGGTAAATCAATTGATATGCATTTAGGGATTATGTTCGCGCGCTAATATGATACAATGTCGCAATCGGCATTCGCCAAGATCTCTCCCAAATGATAATGTCACTCACACTCCCGATGCGATGCGATGACGCTTAATGATGACCAGAACTCCTAATAAAAGGATGATTATTTCAAAACATTAAAGTTATATTTAAATCCGATTTGACAAAAGCACAAATTTCAAAATGCCGTTAAGTAAAGGGATAAGGTAATGCATGCGTATTTAAAGCTTTGCCCCTTCGAATTAACGAGCAATTACGATTAGACCTTTGAAGAAATCTATTGCACGCTTTAAGGGGTCATTCGGTTTAATAACTTAAGTTATGGTCATTTATGAAGCTGCAGACCGTAAAATCACCATCATTGCATCTGTGGTGCCCTCTCAAATCATTAGATCCGCAGCCACTTTTAGAATTAATCTCACCACGCTTCAAGTTATATATCTATCCGTTATGGATCGTCATTGTTATTTCTTTGTTACGATTTCTCTTGCATTTGTGTAGAATTCAACCGAGAGGAGTCTGAATATGATGGGAAAGAAGTTCAAAAAGGTGGCAGGTTCTACTCCAACACCTGTCTCAGGCCAAGCTGCTATGGTTTCAAAGAAAGGCTTAATCTCAGATACTACATGCACTGGTCTTCCTGGTACTACATGGCAAGGTACATACAATTTGCTAGAAGCAGAACAACCAGAACAGACAGTAACGGAGGCTAGTGTGGATGAACTAAGAAAGTCTGAGGCAACTCTTAAAGATTTGGCTGACTCCTTTCTGCACAGAATAGCAGCCAGAGAACAAGTCTTGCCCTATACTGATGTGGTACGTTGGGCAATTGAAGAAATTACTCTCACTGATAGAACCTTCCATACTAAGGATGGAAGGATTTTCGGTTCCTTCAAGCCTGATGACTTGAGACGGATGTATTATTTGCCTCAACCCGAGCTAGTCTATAATAGAGCCTTTTTGGAGAAATTCGCGAAGGAGAATGAATCGCCATCCGAACCTCTCCGAGAGTGGAGGCAAAATCCAACTAAACACAAGCATGATATGTCGGGTAAGTACTCCAATGCTTCTTTGGCTTCACCTTATTGCTACGCCGGAATTATGATGTGTAGATTGTGGGGATTTCATGACTCTGCAAATATTCATATTGATATGGTTCCTTTAATGGAAGCAGCCGTCAATAGTATAATCATGTATTGGGCCACTATTTTGTCTGATAAATTGGTCATGGCTATTCGTGAGTTTAGGGCCAAAACCAGAGTCACTGAGAGAAAAATCCCACCATTCTATTACTCTGCTTACATTATGGATACCCTTTGTTTTAATTCTGAGTTTCCTGTCCTTGGTTGGAGATGGACAACCCATGACCCAACACCCATTCACTTGTACCATCGGAAATTGTGGAAACCCTCTCACAAAGACCATTTATATCAAATCTGCAATGGTTTTATGGTTCCCGTTCACTATTCTATTTTTGACAGACCTATCCCTAGAATTTCTTATGAAGCTTCTTTTGATCTCCCAGTCGTAGCCCATTGGTTCGGCGAAGAACATTTTACCTATATTAGAGTTTTTGGAAGCAAAGCTAAGCCACATGTCCTCCCCTGTACGTCCAGATAAATAAATGTTAGCCTGGGAAATCTCCTACCAGATTATGTCTGAGGGTGTCACACAAACTCTCAAAGAGGAGAAAAAGAGAGGATGGCCCTCTTTTCCTTTAAGAATTGGAGTTTATACGCTGCTGAATTACAAGCATGCAGAGAAGGAAGCAGCCAAACTCCAAATGATATCCCTGGCTTCTATTCCAAATAGACTCTATGATCCAAAAAAGACTGCTTTCATTGCCCTGGAACAGGCCAAACTGTCAAAGGTTGTTCATCAAGAAGACCAGTTTGATGACCTGTTCGTGAGTGCCGATTCAATAAGCCAAGTCAGACAACTTGCTAAATTGAGTTATGAAGATGAGGAGTTAACTGAATTTAATAAACTTAGAAAGCAAAGGTTGCAAACTTTGCCTCTAGATTTATTATCCACAGCCCAAACATCCTCCTCAAGCGAGCCTGGTCAGCAGCAAATACACCTATCTCCTGTTACAACTAAAGAATATGATAGACAACAGGAGGAAAGGCAAAACAAGCTGCAAGCAGAGAAGCATAGAAAGGATCAAATAGAAAGGCAGCAAAAGGCACAAAAGGATCAAGAGCTAAGAAGACAAAAGGAGTTAGAAGAACAGAGGAAAAGAGAAGAAGAAGAGAAAGCAAAGAAAGAACTGGAAGATAGGCAGAAAAGGGAATTGGAGGAACAGCAGCAAAGAGCACAGAGGAGCAATGGCGGAAGGCATTGGAGGAACAGCAGAGGATTGAACGGGAGACAGAACAAAGTGAGCAAGTCTCTACTGATCCTGAATTAATTAAAGAATGGAACCAATTCGATTCCATCATAAGTGGTAAGGAAGCCTCCAAAGACTCAGACGCCTCTAAGACTCCCAATACTACTTCTTCTCCGGTTCTAGAGGGAACCAGCGGCTCACCCATGGTACAGAATGTAGAGGTAATCACTCAAGACCCATCCGATCAAATTGATCTTCAGGTGGAGGAAATTCCTCCTCTAGACATTTTCTACAGCCCAAAGCATAGAGCCGTTGTAAGGCGCTCAAGGAAAAGGCGAAGGCTTGATCAACCTTCTATTTTGCCTGAGCAAACAATCACGGGCAATGTGGTCTGGAAGGGAGAATTGGATCCCTCTGAAGATCTGACAAAGCTATCGCAATTTGCGGGAGCTTATTCAGCAGCTACTATTGACAAAGCATCCGAAGTAAGTCTTCTTTTGAAGACTAAAGAGCATGAGATATACGCATTACAAGCAGAAGTGATAGAGAGCAAGGAATAAGGAAGCACAGGCAGAAGAACAATTGCTGGCCCAACAACAAGAGAATCATTTGTTAACCCAGCAAATTGAACAACTGAGGATAGACCAAAGTGACATTCAGAAAGCAAAAGAATTGTCAGAGGCATTATCCCAGTTGAAGGCATCGAATGAGCTGATGATACAAGCTAAAGACGAGCAAATAATTCAGCTATCAGCTCAACTTGAAGGTATTAAGAGCGCCAAGAGTATCAATGATTTCAGAGCAGAGGCAACTCGAATAAACAGCGCACTGATATCTCAAATCAGGATCTTATGCCAACAACTTGTTGAAGCTGAGTCACTGTGTGAAACATCTACAGCAGTGTGTCAACAAATCGAGAAAGCCAGAAGTAAGTTGGATCAGGCTGAAGACGATATAACAGAATATATTGAATGGCAAGACTCTCCAGAAGGGCAAGCGCAAATTTCTCCCGAATCTGTGTAACATACAAGGACATACTCTTCATGGAATGGAACACACAGATGATGAAAGCAGAAAGAGCAGCCTCCAGATGCAAAATGATTGCCAGTAACATGATCAATCTAGTCAATGATACATTGTATCTGGCCAACATGATTTCACAATGCACACCTGGAAACATAACAATGGCAAATATGCTGGAGCTCAGGAATTACCCTGATCTGGAAAAACAAGGGCAGTTAATTACTGGAGTAAATACCTTGACCGCCGATTCATACTAGCTTTTCCTGATTAAACCACATTCTCAAAGGTCGGCTCTTAATTGTCTAACAGATGCTCTCCGATACCTGATTGCCGATATTCGAGATGCCACATATGATGCACAGCTGACTTCACGCCTCAATACTCCACCAGAAGTAGAGCCAATGCTGGCGATATGTCAGCAAAGGAGTAAAGGCAAAGAGACCTCTGACTGAAACATCGCCGCCGACTGCCGAATCACCAAGATACAAAATGATATTTGTTAATGCCGATTTAGTTTTTTTCAGTTTTATATATTTAGATATTTTAGATTAGCATAGTATTTATAGACCCTTTCATTGTTTTGGAAAGGGTCGTAAAATTTTGTAAAAGACTTAAAGGCTGAAGTTTGCACTATTGTGCTTCAGTCTATATTCTTTTTTGAAACTCGACCACTGGTTCTTAATTTTACTTGGAAGGATGTTTTAAGTAAATTGTGCACTATTGTCGTTTGCTTGGAATGCTTTCTGGTCTGAAGGAGGAACCGCGACATAGCGATTAATATATTGGATTGATCAAACAGCTTGCATGGTACTATTATCTGTATCTGTTCTCTTTTCTATTATATGAATTGCTGTGTTATTACTTTTGCTATTGTTGATTACATGTATGCAATATAATAGCAAGTCTGCATTTCATATCACTATTGAATGTTTTGTGATTTGTTATCTCTTTTAATCATGCGTGTAACAATGATATAAATGACTGAGTACAGTAATTTGCTATTATCGCTCTGCATAACTACTTATGCAGAGCAATCTTAAATGATTTAAACATTTATGCTTGTTGTTAGTGTCATCTATATGCCTGCCAGTAAGCCTAAATTATCAAACGATGTATTCGAATGAATCAATAAGTCCCGGGATTAGCTTATAGTTATTATATTTCTTTTGTAGTTTAGTTATTTATTTATTATCACCTTACATCATAAATCATTCATTCATCCCGTTTACTTATAATCTTTGGGAAACTGGTCCCATTATCCCCAGTCGGAGCCACTATTCCAAACGGAAAAGGAGCTGCACTAAGTTCCGGACCGGGTGGTTTCCCGATGTTGTTGCAACGAATTTCGGGGCATCAACATTTTTGGCGCTAGAAGGAGGGCATCGACTGTGAATGGCAAGTAGGTCCAAATCTGCAAACCATTCTAAGAGTAATTCTCCCTCCAAATCCTCTTCACCTTCTCAATCACATGCTGGTTCTCCGGCACACAATCGAGAAAAAGAGGAATCAACCACTACTGCTCATACCCATCATATTTCAGAACATTTAAGTCTTGAATCCCCTGAAGTTCAGTCTCTTATCCATAAACTTCAGAGCTTCTCGATTTCACCGCAGAAATCTGAAGTATCACAAAGCAGTGTGACCTCGCTAGTTAAACTTATCCCATCCACTTACCAGACTTCAGAGCGAAAAACTCGGTATCGAACCTACTGAGTTCCCTTTACCGAAAAGGAAAAAGGCTAAGAATATTACTGAAGTATCTGATAGTGAAGATCTTTCTTCCATATCTTCCATCTCAATTCCTCCTCTGCGAAGTCAATCGTCCACTCCTCCGTTACACATTGTTGTTCATCAGGGAATAAGTACTACAGCATCTCAAGCTACTCTTGCTCCAACAACTTCTTCTCCTCAGTCATCTGGAATACCAATAGTAGTAACAACTATTATCTCCAGCATAATGGCAGATCCATGGACTACGCCAGGTGCAGTCAATATGCCCGGACCATTACATGATCTACCTGATGCTCCCGAAAAATGGTTGCCTAAATTTAATCCAGATAACGGAACACAAGCTGAAGAACATATTAACAATTTCATGTTAGCAGTTAACTTAAAAGGAGTGACAGAACAAGATGTTGTTGTCAGACTTTTCCCTTATACCCTGCAAGGATCAGCAGGATCCTGGTACTTCTCATTACCTTCTGGTTCTATTACCAGCTGGACCACATGCCAAGAGCAGTTCCTTACCAAATATGGAGATGACAGGTCTCTAGCAAGTTTAATAAACGACCTCTCCAATTTGAGAATAGAGCATAGGGAACCAATAAAGGAGTTTAATGCTCGATTCAACAAACTCCTAAATAAAATCCCCACCGCTTCGAAACCAAGTGAACAAATTAGGAGCGAATGGTACATTACTGCCCTCCCTTCCAATATAGCTATTTTTGTTGACAGGGCTGGCAAACCTACCTTAGCTGAAAACATGAAGGAAGCACTTGCAGTTGAAAAGCGTATTAATGCTCTAGAGAAGAAAGCTGCCTTGGAGGATAGAAAATCCAAAAAAGTTTCGTTTAAAGAAGATTCTAAGAAAAAGACCCCAAAGGACCCATACGACATGGAAGGTTTACAAAAGGTCCTTAAAACATTGTCTAATGAAATGGTTGAAATTAAAAAACAGGTGGCCGAAACTTCGAACAAAAGACCATTTAGAACTTTCAAGAAAACTGAAACAAAGCCACCCAATGTTATATCTAATGCAGACTCTGAACAGGAAGAAGAAGAAGAGGAATCAACCTCTCAAACGGATGATGAAGAAGAAGTAGTTGAGTGTCACGGCATGTGGGATTTCATACTCCCAAATTCTGACACCGAAAATCAAGAAGAAGCTTTTCCTGTTACTACAAGAAGTAAAATCGCTTCTGAACCTACTCAAACAACTACAAAAAAGAGGAGTGCGGGTGCTGCCACACCAAAAGAAAAAGTTCTTCCAAAGAAGTCTCCGGTAGCAGCCCCTCAAAACCAGCCTCCGATTTCTAACTCTCCTTCAACATCCAAGACACTAGTGGTATCTGACTCCATGGAGTATAATATTGTTGATGATATGAAAAAGACTAAGGCAAACATAACCATGTTTGAACTAAGTAAGTTAAAACATCAGCAGAAATTGCTCCTAAGAGAATTTAACGCTGTCCCCTTTCCTCTTCCCAGTTCAAAAGCTGCTAATGATTCAGGACAACCCCCTCCAGATATGGTCGAAGCTACCGATTCGGTTCTGATCGGAGATAGATCCAATTCTCATACCCCACCTTTCTTGCTCACCTATGAAATCTATAATTGAAATCTGCATAACTGTTTAATTGATTCAGGGGCTTCATCTAATATTATGCCAGCTTCAGTTTGTACTAAACTGAACATAGAACCCCAGAAGTCCGCAATTCATATTGTACAGTTAGACAGAACCAAAGTACAGGTTATTGGAGAAATTAATTCCGTGACAATCAGGTTGTCTGCTGATCCAGAATAGTACAGAGAATAGATATTTTGATTGCTGACATACCTGAATTCTATGGTTTAATTTTGAGCAGAGATTGGTCTGAGAAACTGCATGGATACATTTCCACAGATTGGTCACATATGTGGCTCCCCTATAAGGGTAAGCCAAATCAAATAAGGATCGACCGTGAGAAACATATGACTCACACAGTAACCGACTTCGAACAAGAAAACCAGCCTGTGGCCTTCAACAACAACATTTTGGGAAATTATTCCTCAGAATCATTCTTTGGCAACTTTGTTGCCCAATCTTCCCCTTTTTTAGTTAACCATTGTACATCTCAAGTAGAAAATTTTTCACAAACCAATTTATCCAAATGCTTCAACGAAAATCAAAAAGATGTAAATACTTTTGTTGATTCTCCTTTATTTTGGTCTTTATATTTTGATGGCTCTAAGTCCAGTGAGGGATCAGGAGCAGGTTGCATCTTGGTTAGTCCGCAAGGCGAAAAAACAATGCTATCCTGTCGATTAGAATTTGAATGCACCAATAACACGGCCGAATACGAAGCTCTAGTGCAGGGACTATATAAGGCAATTGACCTTAAAGTCCAATATATAAAAGTATTCGGTGATAGTGAGATCATTGTTAAATATGTAAGAAATACAATTCATTTCCTTTCAAGCCACCTTAAACATTATCAATCGCTAGTGCAAGATCTTACTTTGCATTTCTCAGCATTCAACATTTCTTCAATTCCAAGATCACAAAACTCGGCAGCTGATTTACTAGCCAACGTAGCTTCCAAACTCCTCCCTTCCGAAGACTATAGCCTTGATAGATTTTCTATAGAATTAATTTTCAGACCTTCAGTTCCCGATAACATCACTAACTGGAGGGTTTTCAACCATGACGAGGACATCTTGCAATTCTTAACCTCTGAAAAGTCTTATGACAATCAAATCATTGAAGAGCATGACCATGATTCTCAAATGAAAGAAACATCTCAAGATAACGCGATTCCTAAGCCTGTAGTAAAGCTCGAAGACCTTTATGACATTAAAGATAGGTTCAAACCTGTAATTAATGCAAAACTCCAAAGCTCTACTCTTAGGTTTGAATCAATCAATTTGGGAACAGATCAAGCTCCTCAAAATATCAACTTAGGACTAGGACTTTCTATAGAAGAAAAGGAAGCATTCATCAAACTCTTAAGGAAAAACAAGCAAGTTTTTGCTTGGAAGTATGACGACCTCAAGACATATGATACATCTATCATACAACATACTATTCCTATGCTTCCCGATCAAAAACCTATCCAGCAGAAGAGAAGTTAAGAAAAATACACCCGAATTTGGAGAGCCAAATAAAGTCGGAACTTAATAAGCTCCTAAAAGCTAAGATTATCTTCCCTGTCCGACACTCAAACTGGGTCTCCAATATGGTCCCAGTTAGGAAGAAAAACGGCGACATTCGAATCTGTATTGATTTCAGAAACTTGAATAGGGCAAGCTTGAAAGATAATTTCCCACTGCCTACCATGGAACAAATCCTCCAATCGGTAGCAGGATCTGAATTGATGTCCTTTCTCGACGGTTTCTCAGGATATAATCAAGTGTTGGTCCATCCTGATGACCAACTAAAGACTACATTCAGGACAAAATGGGGAACTTATGCATATCAAAAGATGCCTTTTGGACTCATAAATGCAGGAGCGACATTCCAAAGAGCCATGGATACAGCCTTTAGAGGGTTAATTAATCGCACAGTAGTCGTCTACCTCGATGATATTACTGTGTATTCTAAAAAGAGATATAACCACTTGCATGATTTAAAACAGATTTTTCAACGATGCAAAACATATGGTATCTCTCTCAACCCGAAAAAGTCTTTCTTTGCTCTCAACCAGGGTAAGCTTCTAGGGTTTATTGTATCTAAAGATGGCATTTATGTAGATCCTGATCGAATTAAGGAAATTTCTGAAATTCCTTTTCCGCACAACAAAAAATCGATGCAGTCGTTTCTAGGGCAGATTAATTTCGTTAAACGATTCGTTCCAGATTTTTCACAGATTGTACTACCACTACAAACGATGATTAAAAAGAATTCAACCTTCAGATGGGGAATAGAGGAAAAGCAAGCTTTTAATGATATTAAGCAATCAATAATCAATGTCCCAGCTCTGAATACTCCAAATCTTTCTAATCATTTTATATTATATACCATTGCATCCGACTTAATCTTACGCAGCAGTGCTCACCCAGTTGAATGATGACAATTTGGAAGCGCCTATCTCGTTCTTCAGTTCAAACTTTCAAGGCGCCGAATTAAACTATTCCGATATTGAGAAACAAGCTTTTGCTGTCTTTAAAGCAGTCAAACATTATCGACCCTTTCTTTTTAAAAACCCATACTAAAGTGATAGTTCCTTTCTCAGCAGTTAGGAAACTATTAATCCAAAAGGAATTGGGAGAAAAGAGGGCAAATTGGGTCACAGCTCTCCAAGAATATGATCTAGAAATAAAGCCAGCAAAGTTTGTTAAAGGTCAAGGTTTTTGCAGGATATTAGCAGGAGCATCAAACATTCCGGAATCAAGTGATACAGAGCAAACCCAAGAAGTTAATCAGCTAAGTATTCCTGATTCCGAATCTCAATATGCAGATCTGATCTTTTATTTAAAGAATGGTTATGCACCTACCAATTTGTCCTACAAAAACAAAAGAGCCATTAGATTGAAAGCTAAGAATTTTTCCATTATTGGCGATGTGCTCTTCAGAAGAAACTATGATTCTGTCCTATTAAGATGCCTTGAGAAACCTGAAGCTCAAAAGGTTTTGCAGGAGCTACACGACGGACCAGCAGGAGGACATTTCGGAGCGGATACAACAGCTCATAAAATCATTCATGCTGGATACTATTGGCCCACTTTGTTTAAGGACGCTCACGAATATGTAAGGAAATGCATCAAATGCCAAACTGCCAGTGGAAGACAACAAAAACCAGCTTTCCCTTTGCAACCAATCAACATTGAACAGCCTTTTGAACAATGGGGATTGGACATCATTGGAGAAATTCATCCTTCTTCTTCCAAGCAGCACAAATATATTCTTACAGCAACTGATTACTTTACAAAGTGGGTAGAAGCAGTTCCGTTAAAAACAACAAACTCTGAGGCGATCATTGAATTTATAGATCAGTTCATCATTACCAGGTTTGGTGTTCCAAACGCTCTCGTCTTTGATAATGCTTCTTACTTCTCAGGTAATGCAATGATTGATTACGCTATCAAAAGGGGATTTAAATTAAAGTATTCTGCTAATTACTATCCTCAGGGTAATGGCCTAGCAGAATCAACAAATAAAAACCTAATCAAGATCATTAAGCGAACAATCGAAGAGAATCATAAGAATTGGCATAAATCCTTGGTATTTGCATTATGGGCTGATAGGATAACACAGAAAGCTTCCATAGGGACCTCTCCGTTTAATCTTGTCTATGGAAAAGAAGCAATTGTACCAACCAATCTTCTTTTTCCATCTCTAGCCCTAGTGCAATTTATTGACGAAATCCCTTCTTCCTCTATCCAGTTTAGATATGATCAAATTCTTAAACTTGAAGAAGAAAGGGAAAAAGCCAAGGTTACACACGCTAAACATCAGCAAGTCATTAAAGCAGCTTTTGACCTGGCCTCATCTAGTCCTAAACAATTCCAAGTCGGAGATCTAGTCCTGAAATGGGACAAAGCCCATGAAGACAAAGGTAAACATTCCAAATTTCAAAAAATGTGGCTCGGACCATTTCAGATCTGTGAAAAAGTAGGCCATTCCACTTTTATACTGCAAAATCTATCAGGGGTGAGGGATTCTCTCCCTGTCAATGGTCTGATCTTGAAGAAATTCTTTAATTGAGGAGGTAACCCCTTCTCTATGTAGTTTGATAGTTTTTATATAGTTTGTAGGATTTGTAGAAATAAGCACGTGGGACATCTTCCATTGACCTTTTGCTGTAATTAAAAGTTGTCTCGCCACTACACTATTAATATTTACTTTTAGATAATAGCGTCTTAAACCAAGAAAGATCATTTCTAGGAAATTAGACATCTTTTTATTCTGAACATCACAGTCTAACTTTTGTAAACTTCACTCTGAACGAAGTTCTATGAGTCATCTTGAGTTTTCAAAATAAGTCTCCAAAGGTTATCTATATTAAAAGAGGGGCTAATCCATCTTCAGCATCTTTAACTCTTAAACCTGTCATCCGTTTACTCTTAAGAAGATAGTTGTTCATCCCATTCGCTAAAAGTTTATGATTTCTCAGAGTGTAATTCTAAAATATAAAAGATCAAAGATAAGAGGTCTTATTACAAGCCTGCTTACCATGTTCATAGGAAAATAATTTAACTGACATTACCAAAACTGCATACCAAACAGGGTAATGGCTTGAAATTTCAAGACAAGGGGTCTCATCACGAGCCAGCTTGTTCAGTTTGATTACTACCCGTGAATGGCATTGTCGTTATCTGGCCACCAAACCAGGACAATGGCTTTTATCTTAAGCAAAGAAGAAAGTGAAATTCAAAAAATACAAAAATATCTTTTGAATTCATTCTGTTTAGTCACACTCTTAAGTGAATGGAACAATGGACAATGACATGGTTAAAAGGTAACCCTGCCGAGACTATGAACGTTTGCTGGCAGCAGAGGCTCTACCTGTGACAGAGGAGTTTATTTTAAAAAGCTGATATGGAGAAGTTTTCTATTTTACTTTTATGAACCAATAAGGACTTGTTTCAAAACTCAAAGTGTGTTTATAAAAAGAGGAAGTCAAATGAAGAAATCTGTTTTATTCAGAATCAATAGACATCTAGTTATATTAGAAGTTTCCTTTCTTGATAAAGATTCTATTTGAAAAGGTGTAAGTATATTTATTAGTCCAGAGATAACTGGTTCTACCAGCGAATCGCCAATTGTTGTGCCCTACAACAACCCCCCATTTCATAACATTTTTATCACAAACAATTAACATATGAAATGGGTCCCTTTTAAAAATTTTAATTGGCATTAATGAATTTGTTCGAAAAAGGTATGATAATCAAATGAATTTGTTAACAAAAGCCTTTTTGAACAAATAATAAGCAATTTTTGGTTAAGTCCGAAAAGACAATCGCAAGACCGTTTGCTACCTTGGTTCTTTCCGATGCGATATCGCTATCGGCCATCGGCGATAGCCAATGCACACACAGAAAAAGCACACATCTTTTCCCCGATGCGATATCGCTATCGGTAGTCGGCAGAATCCCATACATCTTCATAAGACGTTCAGATCTCTTTCCCGATGCGATGTGATATCGCTATCGGTAGTCGGTAAATCAATTGATATGCATTTAGGGATTATGTTCGCGCGCTAATATGATACAATGTCGCAATCGGCATTCGCCAAGATCTCTCCCAAATGATAATGTCACTCACACTCCCGATGCGATGCGATGACGCTTAATGATGACCAGAACTCCTAATAAAAGGATGATTATTTCAAAACATTAAAGTTATATTTAAATCCGATTTGACAAAAGCACAAATTTCAAAATGTCGTTAAGTAAAGGGATAAGGTAATGCATGCGTATTTAAAGCTTTGCCCCTTCGAATTAACGAGCAATTACGATTAGACCTTTGAAGAAATCTATTGCACGCTTTAAGGGGTCATTCGGTTTAATAACTTAAGTTATGGTCATTTATGAAGCTGCAGACCGTAAAATCACCATCATTGCATCTGCGGTGCCCTCTCAAATCATTAGATCCGCAGCCACTTTTAGAATTAATCTCACCACGCTTCAAGTTATATATCTATCTCGTTATGGATCGTCATTGTTATTTCTTTGTTACGATTTCTCTTGCATTTGTGTAGAATTCAACCGAGAGGAGTCTGAATATGATGGGAAAGAAGTTCAAAAAGGTGGCAGGTTCTACTCCAACACCTGTCTCAGGCCAAGCTGCTATGGTTTCAAAGAAAGGCTTAATCTCAGATACTACATGCACTGGTCTTCCTGGTACTACATGGCAAGGTACATACAATTTGCTAGAAGCAGAACAACCAGAACAGACAGTAACGGAGGCTAGTGTGGATGAACTAAGAAAGTCTGAGGCAACTCTTAAAGATTTGGCTGACTCCTTTCTGCACAGAATAGCAGCCAGAGAACAAGTCTTGCCTATACTGATGTGGTACGTTGGGCAATTGAAGAAATTACTCTCACTGATAGAACCTTCCATACTAAGGATGGAAGGATTTTCGGTTCCTTCAAGCCTGATGACTTGAGACAGATGTATCATTTGCCTCAACCCGAGCTAGTCTATAATAGAGCCTTTTTGGAGAAATTCGCGAAGGAGAATGAATCGCCATCCGAACCTCTCCGAGAGTGGAGGCAGAATCCAACTAAACACAAGCATGATATGTCGGGTAAGTACTCCAATGCTTCTTTGGCTTCACCTTATTGCTACGCCGGAATTATGATGTGTAGATTGTGGGGATTTCATGACTCTGCAAATATTCATATTGATATGGTTCCTTTAATGGAAGCAGCCGTCAATAGTATAATCATGGATTGGGCCACTATTTTGTCTAATAAATTGGTCATGGCTATTCGTGAGTTTAGGGCCAAAACCAGAGTCACTGAGAGAAAAATCCCACCATTCTATTACTCTGCTTACATTATGGATACCCTTTGTTTTAATTCTGAGTTTCCTGTCCTTGGTTGGAGATGGACAACCCATGACCCAACACCCATTCACTTGTACCATCGGAAATTGTGGAAACCCTCTCACAAAGACCATTTATATCAAATCTGCAATGGTTTTATGGTTCCCGCTCACTATTCTATTTTTGACAGACCTATCCCTAGAATTTCCTATGAAGCTTCTTTTGATCTCCCAGCCGTAGCCCATTGGTTCGGTGAAGAACATTTTACCTATATTAGAGTTTTTGGAAGCAAAGCTAAGCCACATGTCCTCCCCCTGTACGTCCCAGATAAATTGTTAGCCCGGGAAATCTCCTACCAGATTATGTCTGAGGGTGTCACACAAACTCTCAAAGAGGAGAAAAAGAGAGGATGGCCCTCTTTTCCTTTAAGAATTGGAGTTTATACGCTGCTGAATTACAAGCATGCAGAGAAGGAAGCAGCCAAACTCCAAATGATATCCCTGGCTTCTATTCCAAATAGACTCTATGATCCAAAAAAGACTGCTTTCATTGCCCTGGAACAGGCCAAACTGTCAAAGGTTGTTCATCAAGAAGACCAGTTTGATGACCTGTTCGTGAGTGCCGATTCAATAAGCCAAGTCAGACAACTTGCTAAATTGAGTTATGAAGATGAGGAGTTAACTGAATTTAATAAACTTAGAAAGCAAAGGTTGCAAACTTTGCCTCTAGATTTATTATCCACAGCCCAAACATCCTCCTCAAGCGAGCCTGGTCAGCAGCAAATACACCTATCTCCTGTTACAACTAAAGAATATGATAGACAACAGGAGGAAAGGCAAAACAAGCTGCAAGCAGAGAAGCATAGAAAGGATC
This sequence comes from Pinus tabuliformis, assembly GCA_031772625.1. Classification (NCBI taxonomy): domain Eukaryota; kingdom Viridiplantae; phylum Streptophyta; class Pinopsida; order Pinales; family Pinaceae; genus Pinus; species Pinus tabuliformis. Next base: position 2,036,734,143 of record CM062818.1, read on the forward strand.
AAATAGAAAGGCAGCAAAAGGCACAAAAGGATCAAGAGCTAAGAAGACAAAAGGAGTTAGAAGAACAGAGGAAAAGAGAAGAAGAAGAGAAAGCAAAGAAAGAACTGGAAGATAGGCAGAAAAGGGAATTGGAGGAACAGCAGCAAAGAGCACAGGAGGAGCAACGGCGGAAGGCATTGGAGGAACAGCAGAGGATTGAACGGGAGACAGAACAAAGTGAGCAAGTCTCTACTGATCCTGAATTAATTAAAGAATGGAACCAATTCGATTCCATCATAAGTGGTAAGGAAGCCTCCAAAGACTCAGACGCCTCTAAGACTCCCAATACTACTTCTTCTCCGGTTCTAGAGGGAACCAGCGGCTCACCCATGGTACAGAATGTAGAGGTAATCACTCAAGACCCATCCGATCAAATTGATCTTCAGGTGGAGGAAATTCCTCCTCTAGACATTTTCTACAGCCCAAAGCATAGAGCCGTTGTAAGGCGCTCAAGGAAAAGGCGAAGGCTTGATCAACCTTCTATTTTGCCTGAGCAAACAATCACGGGCAATGTGGTCTGGAAGGGAGAATTGGATCCCTCTGAAGATCTGACAAAGCTATCGCAATTTGCGGGAGCTTATTCAGCAGCTACTATTGACAAAGCATCCGAAGTAAGTCTTCTTTTGAAGACTAAAGAGCATGAGATATACGCATTACAAGCAGAAGTGATAGAGATAAGGAATAAGGCAGCACAGGCAGAAGAACAATTGCTGGCCCAACAACAAGAGAATCATTTGTTAACCCAGCAAATTGAACAACTGAGGATAGACCAAAGTGACATTCAGAAAGCAAAAGAATTGTCAGAGGCATTATCCCAGTTGAAGGCATCGAATGAGCTGATGATACAAGCTAAAGACGAGCAAATAATTCAGCTATCAGCTCAACTTGAAGGTATTAAGAGCGCCAAGAGTATCAATGATTTCAGAGCAGAGGCAACTCGAATAAACAGCGCACTGATATCTCAAATCAGGATCTTATGCCAACAACTTGTTGAAGCTGAGTCACTGTGTGAAACATCTACAGCAGTGTGTCAACAAATCGAGAAAGCCAGAAGTAAGTTGGATCAGGCTGAAGACGATATAACAGAATATATTGAATGGCAAGACTCTCCAGAAGGGCAAGCCGCAAATTTCTCCCGAATCTGTGTAACATACAAGGACATACTCTTCATGGAATGGAACACACAGATGATGAAAGCAGAAAGAGCAGCCTCCAGATGCAAAATGATTGCCAATAACATGATCAATCTAGTCAATGATACATTGTATCTGGCCAACATGATTTCACAATGCACACCTGGAAACATAACAACGGCAAATATGCTGGAGCTCAGGAATTACCCTGATCTGGAGAAACAAGGGCAGTTAATTACTGGAGTAAATACCTTGACCGCCGATTCATACTGGCTTTTCCTGATTAAACCACATTCTCAAAGGTCGGCTCTTAACTGTCTAACAGATGCTCTCCGATACCTGATTGCCGATATTCGAGATGCCACATATGATGCACAGCTGACTTCACGCCTCAATACTCCACCAGAAGTAGAGCCAATGCTGGCGATATGTCAGCAAAGGAGTAAAGGCAAAGGGACCTCTGACTGAAACATCGCCGCCGACTGCCGAATCACCAAGATACCAAATGATATTTGTTAATGCCGATTTAGTTGTTTTTTCAGTTTTATATATTTAGATATTTTAGATTAGCATAGTATTTATAGACCCTTTCATTGTTTTGGAAAGGGTCGTAAAATTTTGTAAAAGACTTAAAGGCTGAAGTTTGCACTATTGTGCTTCAGTCTATATTCTTTTTTGAAACTCGACCACTGGTTCTTAATTTTACTTGGAAGGCTGTTTTAAGTAAATTGTGCACTATTGTCGTTTGCTTGGAATGCTTTCTGGTCTGAAGGAGGAACCGCGACATAGCGATTAATATATTGGATTGATCAAACAGCTTGCATGGTACTATTATCTGTATCTGTTCTCTTTTCTATTATATGAATTGCTGTGTTATTACTTTTGCTATTGTTGATTACATGTATGCAATATAACAGCAAGTCTGCATTTCATATCACTATTGAATGTTTTGTGATTTGTTATCTCTTTTAATCATGCGTGTAACAATGATATAAATGACTGAGTACAGTAATTTGCTATTATCGCTCTGCATAACTACTTATGCAGAGCAATCTTAAATGATTTAAACATTTATGCTTGTTGTTAGTGTCATCTATATGCCTGCCAGTAAGCCTAAATTATCAAACGCTGTATTCGAATGAATCAATAAGTCCCGGGATTAGCTTATAGTTATTATATTTCTTTTGTAGTTTAGTTATTTATTTATTATCACCTTACATCATAAATCATTCATTCATCCCGTTTACTTATAATCTTTGGGAAACTGGTCCCATTATCCCCAGTCGGAGCCACTATTCCAAACGGAAAAGGAGCTGCACTAAGTTCCGGACCGGGTGGTTTCCCCGATGTTGTTGCAACAAATTTCGGGGCATCAACAGGGTCCAAGGTCAAGTGGAATGGAACTATAAACACTATTGAACCTAGTGCAATAGTCCTGAATGGTTTCATGAGGTCCCCTTTTAAGGTTCTCATATTCAGATAAAATCTACAGGGGGTCCTTCCTTTTCTCCCACCTATTCAAAAATGTTTGGTAGAGAACTCTTAAGCTATCTATACTTTGGGCGCCTAAAGATCTAAACCAAGTTCTAACTTCCCCAGTTAGACTCTGAACAAAAATTCTCATCTGAATATCAGCTGCATAAATTTCATATATCTCAAAATAGTCGGTCATTTTCTTAGTATGCTGAGCTATGTAGGTTCCAGTGCCATCAAAAGTAGTAATTTTACTCTGATAGTCCTAAGGCATGGCACCCAAGGGAGCAGGCATCACAAGGGGAGCATATCTATTAGCCATGATTCTAGGTTGGGTAGTAGTGTGGATTGGAGTTGGGGTAACAGGAGGTGTTTGAGTTGTGGAGGAAGAACTGGTGGTGGTGGTGGGATGTTGAGTGATGATAGATTGAAGAGGAGGGATGAAGGGAGGAGTGGAATGGATTCCGAAAGAGTGAGGGAATAATGATAAACTAGCAGAAAGAGAAGTAGTTTTAGAAAGTTCAGGTGTTCTATCGGTGGTAAGAGATGACTGAGTGGAATCCTGCAAATATTGATCAATTGACAAATATTGATCAATTGATCTTTGGATTTCAAGTTCTCTGAGGAATTCTGGATCTTGGACTAGGTCTAATAATTCACTGTCAGATGAGGTTCTAAACAGAGAGAGTTCAAAGTGTTCATCAAAAGGAAGATCTTCTAGGGAAATCCGCTTAACAGGACATGAATGTGATCTGAACAAAGGTCTGGGACTTACTAAGCTTTCTTGCCTTCTAAGGATTCTAGGAATTAGGTTAGGATTTTCAAACACAGGGGGAGGATTTGGATCAGGATTAGCCCTAGTGTAATGAGTCCTTTCTGAAGCCAGATTTCAATTTTTTATATGCTTTCTTATATGAATGTTTAAAACAACTTCTAAAAATCCTTTAAGATGCTTTAAATCAAACTTTCGAGTTTCTTAAAGGTTTATTTCAACTGAGGAATTGTTCATTCCCCAGTATGGTCGCCACTATGTTATCACTCAGATTTTCCTTAGAAGTTATTGAAAGAAGGAAAGGATCCAAGGTAACCACAAACCAATCTTTTAGACTCGGGTGCTAGCCCACCTAAGTCCAGAGAGGGCTCTCTCTTTATGATTTAGCTATGTTTGTAAGGATATTAGGCTAGTATTAATGTTCGATGAGGTTGTCTTGTTTGAGAGTGGTGGAGTTCTGAAACAAATGGGCAAACTAGGCTTTTATGCCATTGGGCTATGGAGTCAATCAGGGATAATTCACTGGATCAAGTCAAATTGCTGAGGTATGAGTTCAACAGGCAAGATAACAGAATAAAAACAAACTTTGGGGCTTGAATGGGTGATATTTCTGCTCAAAACTAGAGGGAAATTAAGAATCCTCAAGTCAGGATTAGAAAGAAGAAAGGAGGATAGGTCAACTAGCAGAGGGAAATTAAGAATCCTATACCAGGGACTTATGAGAAAAGCTACGGGGATAGAGGAGCAATTAAGAATTCCTTTATCGAAATAGCTTAGAAGAAAACATAAAAATGGTAAATTGTTGATAGCAGAGAGCAATAAAGCTAATTCTGATACACTTTGACTATTTTACCATTTAGATTTAGGATGCATGAAACATTGAAACATATAGAAAACACATAAAATCACAAGGATAGAATACTTATTTGTGATCACACTGCACGAGAATCTGATGAAATGTCCTCAACTTTCATTCCTTTTCCAGCAAAAAATCCAAGTTTGATTACAAGAGCTTTATCAGCTTGATAGCATAGATATACAGAAATGTAATAGAATCCACCCACAATACTTCGAATGGAGAAGTATTTATACAAAAATTACATCAAAAATATCTCATAACTATATGAGATTTATTCTAGGAAATACAAAATATCTTTTACAAAAATATAGAGACAAATGTAAAATTGATTACTATTGTTCCTTTATTTATGCATGAGCTGGAGGTTGAAACTCGGATTAGCCTCTTATTGTTGCTATGGTGATTATGTGCTGGATTTTTTTTTACTTTTCCCTATTGATACTCTTTATCTGTTCTTGATACTCTTTACCTGTTAAACAACCTTTACCTTAGTAAATATTTCTATTTACCTCTGAATTACCATAGTAAATTATAGGATATCGAGCATATTGGTCCACCATTCTTCATTTGGTATCTTCATCCTAATCATTTTCCTGTATACTTTGTCAACCTCAGTGTGCTTTGCAAAATTGCGTTGGGTTGTGAACAAGTGTTTTACTTCATGCTCAATATAGAAGAGATTTTCTAAACCATCATACAGCACTTTTCCAGTTGGTAGTGCTTTCACTATGGAAGAGTTGGCTTGACTTTTGGCTTGCTGGTGCAGTTTATCAATGTAGTCTACCTAAGTCATCAACTTGTCATTTATGACCAGTGGGTTTGGAAGTCCTTTATTCCTTAGAATGTCAAATTTTTCCATGAAATCATCTATGTCCTCTTGAATACTTTGACATCTTCTTTCTAGGTTAAGCATCAAGTTCTTTTTAGGACTTTCTTCGCTTCAAGGATAGTACCAGTTCGATCCTCAATCTCCCATTGTTCCAGCTATTCCCTGCTTTTGCTATTCAAAAATTTGATCAATTGAGTTGCCTCTTCAGGCTTGTCTCCCAATTCTTCCCTGGTCTTTTGTATGGCCTCAGTGACTAGTTTAACTAACCCAATCTGTTCAAAAATGATCTGAATAGAAGACCAAATATCATTGATGGAATCAATGATATTGGTCCATAAAATCTCTCTGATATCTCTTAAGGGATTTTCAAATGTTAAGTCCTTTTCTAATGTTTTTATTCTATCAGTGATCCTTCTATTCTTTCTTTCTTCTTCAGTGTAGTTAATATGTGATATCTCATAATTATGCTCCAAGCTAGTAACCATTTCTTTTAATTTATGTATCTCAGTTGCTTGGATTTTCATTTCCTCCATGGACTTGATTAAGTCCTCTGTTTGATTTCTTGAAGTTGTTGCTGTTTCAGAAGTACCTGCTATTGCTATTACTGGAAGAGTTGTTGCTGGAGGAATGTTCGGTGCCAAAGATGTTGCAATGGTAGATGGCACTACTGTAGAAACCATAGGTATTACAGTCTGAGGCATGGTGGTCGACTCACCCTGTTTGGACTGTAAAGCTTTTTCTAGTTCCCGCTCTGTTTCTTTCAACTGCTCATTTAACTTAAGGACCAAGTCCATAAGTTCCTCCTCATTTTGTTTCTCAATGATTTCTGCAGTTTGTGGATGTATGAGGGGAGGGAGCTTGAGTTGTTTTCTGAGTGCAGCAATGTCTTCATTTTTCTTTTTTATCAAACTCTCAGCTGCTTTAACATCTTTGGGATTATGACCCAACTCAATCACTAGGTCTTCTAATGACTTTATCCTAGTGTCCTTAGCCTGAGAAGAGGCTTTTTCTAACTGTAATTGTGTTGTAGTATTGCTCAAAGAATTTTTCAACTGATGTGCAATGATGGCTTTACTGGTTAAAGTGGAATAGACCATCTCACCCATTTGCTTGTGGAGCTCAATTTGATCAATTGGGTGGATATCTTTAGCAAGAACTTCAAAATTTGTTTTCAAATAATCAACCATGGACTTTGGTTGTTGTACTATTGGCTTCAAGAAGCTCATCTGCATTTTTCCCTCTTTGATGTCAAAAGCTGACATCAACCTTGTTTGATTTGTAGGAGCCATTTTCAGATATTTGGCATAGGTTTGAGCTTTGAGCTGCTCATTCCTAGCCTTAATCTCTTTATACTTTTCTTTCAAATCCTGGCTTGGATCTGAAGCTGTCTTTAGTGATGACACTTCTACACTTTGTTGTCTGCTTAGTGCCTGTGTTTGAGAGGTAGCAGGTGTCTCCCTTACTAATGTTGTCTGCACTGTGTCACTTCTTGTTTCTTCATGTTCCTACTTAGACAAAGGATTCAATCTTTATCATTTTACATACACTTGGTCTAATGGCGCTGAACAAGGGCTAGCCTCATTCCTACTTCTTTTTTGGATTCGCTCCTCATTAAAAGGGGTCTGCAATACTGTAGGGTTGCCCATGTTTGTATCAGTTTGGGTCAACTCCTCATAAATGCTCTGTGATCCTGAATCTTTCCCCTGTCCTAAAGTCTCTGGTTGACCTGATGTCTCTAGATGTCCTGATGTCTGTGCAGTATCCTCCTGTGTTGGTCTCTGTGAAGATTCTTCAGGCACCTGTACAAAGGAATCCAGATCAAGTTATCTTTCGAAACCTTTCATAACATTTTCTACTTCAACTTTTTAACTATCCTGTTCTATAAGTGTTCCCTCCACCCATTCATTTTGATTTGCATATTGTTCTATCTTTGGAATTCTATGATGAATGTAGGGGGACAGCTTATGCTTTTGTCTTCTGTCACTGATGAAGCTGTGAGGATCATAAGGCCAGATGAAACTCTTTTTCAGTCTCATTCTTTCAAGGATTTCTTCTGCTGTTTTCCCTGCTTTTTTGTTGTTACAAACAAATGGTCCTAAGTGATCCTTTATTCTCAATTGAGCTTTCTTCTTAGCTTTCATAAAGTGGATTTCATCAAAGTTTATCATTTTCCTATAGTACTCCAGGGCAAATAATCTCATGGGGACATATTTGGGCAATTTGTAGGGAGGCAATTCACACCCATAAACTCTAATCTCGGTATGGTTCTGGTATAAGTACCAGTCACCAATCTTGTATTGCTTGGATAACTGAAGAATTATTTTGATATCATCACTGATTCTAGGAGGGGGACTTCCTATCAACATGGTAGTTACAGGATGGACAAACTGATCAATAAAATCTGTATAAGGGGAAGAAATTGAATAGTGAAAAATTGAAGTCCAGAAGACAACAGACCTGGGATTCCCTCTGGTGTCAAGCTTTTGTACAGGGAAAGGGAATTTATCAGTATGGTAGTAAAGGAAAAGATGATATAGGAATGAATAATATTTAAATACCCTTTCATTCTCTAATCTCATGAATTGGTCATGTATCTTGGCTGCAATGAATGTGGCATAGTCAAATTTAGCTGCAGGAGGCTGACCAAGGGTGAAAATAGTAATGAAGGCTAAGGTCAATTCATCTACATACTCACTGGTCGTGAAACCCATAATGTAGGCAATCATGGTAACAATATCTTTGCCCAACTCAGTGAAAAAGCATGACATGTAGGGAGGAGGATCTTTTGGCATGTGTTTCTCATCAATGAAAGTATGACAAACTGACAAACTTTGCTAATTTCAGAACTAGACATTTTGGTAGATTTCTCAAGTAATTCTGAAATGGAAAGGGGAGTAAGGTTCTGGTCAGGCTGTAATTGCAACATCTCATTAATAGACTCAGCTGTAATGGTGAAAAGGATTCTTTGGTCCGGGGACATTACAGCTCTTAAATTGGGGTTGTAATTTGCATGGCATTGGTGGACAATATCTGGGAAAATGTGAATGGAAGGGAATTGGTACTTTGGTAGATTTGATTCCCAAAGACCTATGTTATCAAAGTGGTTCAGGTAATTGTCTCAGTACCTGCAGTAGAATTTCAAGGGGCTATCATCAAAAGTAAGGTCTTTGATTTGAAAATCTTTATCGGCCAAGGGGAGGTAGTCCAAATCCCTGTGGGGAGTAGTGATTGGAGCAACGTTTAGGGCAACAGGAGCTTCCATCCTTGGTTCTTGTGTTTTCAAGGAGGAAAGTTGGGGGTTTTCAAGGAATTTCAAGAAAAACAGGTGCTTGGGGAAGCTGGGGACTAAGAAAATAGCTTAATTGTACTGAATAATTTGGATTTATATCAATTTAGTGGAAGTTCAGTACAAAACAGGGTTTCTGAGAGGGAAATGTGGTAAATACCTATTTTTGGTCGATTGTCTGGACAAATGGTTACAGTGAAGACTTTTCAGGGTGCGCACAGTAGTCCGCAGTGGTCTGGAGTTCAGCAACTGATGGCAGTTGACGATTGGAAGTCAGTTGCTGGACTAGACATACTCTGTGCGTGCATGGAAGGCAGAAGTCGCTTTCTTCGAGAAAAAAGGGAAAACAATGAACATTTTTGTTTTTATGCACAAAGTCAATGATTTTTTGCGGGTGAATGAAAATGACAGTTGGCGGCAACTGATTGATGGGACACTTCGTCGTTTAGTGGAGGCGATAAACGAGAGCGGTAATGGTTTTCATCGCACTGCCTTTGGGAGGTTGGTGGTTTTGGTGGAGGGTCGTGCAATGCCATAGATCGAGTGACACGTAGCACCGGAGAAAAGTCAAAACCGCTCGTATCGCGCGGTTAACGTTCGGCCCAAAGGTCCATGCGATATGGGCGAGAGCCGTTGGATGTGGGGAGGTTGATTGGATGGTAGTCGGTAGCGGGAAGTGGCAAGGATTTAATGGAGGGGCCCGATGACAATTAGAATGACTTTAATTACATCGGGGGTGATATGATTGGTGGAGAGGTTATTAATTAATCCAAGTGATTAATTAATCCCTTTTTAATGCGTTGGGGGTTTGGCTCTTAATTAATCGTGATTCGATTAATTAATCCAACTGAGTTAACGTTATTATGGTTTATTTTTCAAACCAAGGGGCGGGATATTTATTTATTATGGGGTTTAATTAGTAATACGGGAAAGGGTAAAAATGTGTTGGGAGTTAAATAATAATAAGAATTAGGAATTAATATGATTTATGGAAAAATAAAATGCGCTAAGTAAATGTCTCCGAAAATATATTCATCATCCAACATTATGACTTGGGCTAAAATGTGTTTGGGGAGTTTTTATAAAGAACCTTTATTTTCCTAAGTAAAATAGTGATTTTACTGAGGAAAAGCATTTGAAGGAGATGAGTGATTTATGGAAGGAGTGAATTTTGATGAAGGGGCTTTAGCACTTAGGCCTTGCAAGTTATTGGGCTGAGGATCTGGTCCCTCCAGAAGTCAGAGAAATGCTCTGAGCCCCTTTAACTTTCAATTGTTTGGTGCCTTTAGTACTTATGGGGAAATTAGTAAAATTTGGGGAAAAAATGAGTGAGGAAGTTAATTAGTATGACTTTTGTCCATGATGTAAATGTCTTCATTGTCATCCATTTTCTTTGCCAAAGTAATGTAATGATGAAAGCAAATGATTTGAGCTTTTAACTTAACCATTCATCATACATAATTCTGCAACCAATCATCTACTTACCCACCTACACATCCTACCATTTTTACTTCTTTTATTAGGGTGCACTTAAACTGGCAAACCCTTATCAACTTTTCTTTTCTTTTACAATGGAAATCTATCTAAGTCTATCCTTATTACATCCAAGGGCTCAGATTAAACTGTTGAGCTCCTTTTATTTACTCTACCTATCTACTTATCTGCCAAAATTAAATAGTTTGGTCATATTTTATTCTCTATCTCTAAGCATAAAATTGAAAACATGGAATAACCAAGATTAAACTGTTTAGTTACCATGGATGGTGGCATAACATCACTTTGCACACAATCATTATTGTACAAAAAGTAAAATAGCAGTGGCATTTGGACTTGCACACTTTCCTAGTCTTTTTCTTTTTCTAAGGGTTCATTTTTTTTTTTTCAAATATGGAAAACATTTGCAACAAGCAAAGGTATGTACATATTTCAGAGCTAAACCAAGTCAATCATGATATATGACACTTATTGGTATAGGAACATAATAGGTTGTTCTGGTGCTTTTTGTTCTCTTTGCTTGATTCGGAATTGGGGTTGTTGCTGCCCTCTAAAGTTTGGATTATGGATCTGAGGTTCAGGTCTATCTGTGATGGACAACCGGTCAACCATCCTTTCCATTGTTTGAATCAATGTATCCATTTTCACATCTAAAGTAGATTATTCTTCTTTTACGATCACTCTTTTCTCTGATCTCATCCTCGCTCGTTTGGCCAACAAGTTCGCTTCTACGCTCATAGCATTCTTTTGCATGTCTTCTAGAGTTGTAGGGTCACGTTCACGTAACTAATATGCCATATCAACATCAAATCCATTTGGAAACTTAAGCAAATCCAATCCCTCTGGTGGTTTGATGTTTGCAGGGATAGCATTATACACTGCATTAAATCTTACACAATAGTCTTGCACACTCTCACCAACATTTCTTTTGATGTTCTCATATTCGGACAGAATCTGAAGGGGATTTTTCTTCACCTCCCACCAATCTAGGAACTGCCTATGGAGGATGGGTAAAGTAGTGATAGAAGCTGCTGGTAGGGCTCTGAACCATTTCCAAACTTCTCCTCCAAAAATTTGTACAAATAGCGTCATCATCACATCTTCAATTTCAACTTCATGGAGGTCAAAGAAATCATTCATCTTGTCTACGTGTTGTTGAGCTGTAATGGTTTGGGTGCCGTCAAAGAAAGGTATTTTGGTTTGATAATCAGCGGGCATGGCACCAGGATTTTGAGGTAAAACAAGGGGTGCATATCGGGCAGCCATAACTGGAGGTGGGGGAGGTGGTGGATTTAAAGCAAGGATTGGGGTACTCGGTATACTCAAAGGGGGATTAATGATAGCTTGAGTAGTGTGAACAATCTGTAAAGAAGAAGGCAGTGGGTAAGGGATTTTTTGGGTGGCAGTAGATGTAAAGGAGATATTTCGAAAATCAAAAGATGGCCTATGAGTCTTATTTTGCACCCAAGTGTTTAAGTTCAAAGAAAGGTTTTGCAACTGATCGAGAGTATGAATAAGTTGTGACCTTGATTTACTTTGTGGAAACAAGTCTTCAACGGGGTTATCAAAAGATATAGAGGAATCAACAACTATCTGATCAATCCAACTTAAAGATTTACTGTGAAATAAACTTTGCTCAAAATTAACATCAAACTCAATGTCTTGCAAAGTGTCTAACCTTCCCGGGAGTGAATTAACACGAGGAATGAAATCCTCACTTGATGGTTCTTCAACTAAACTGAGTTTTTCTGCAACTTTCTTAGATTTCCACCCAATTTTATGAGGATCACTGAAAATGGTTGGAGGATTCGGATTTGGATTGGATCTGGTGTACTTTTGAGAAGCCAGTATGTCTAATTTTGAAATTTTATATATTGATTTACAACTTTCCAATTCAACCTAGTAAATGCTAAAACTCATCATCCACAAGTTTAAGAATTTAAATGAAACATCTTACTGGGGTGATCAATGCTTCATTCCCCAGTATGGTCGCCACTATGTTATCACCTAGATTGAACCTCAGGCTGAAGGAAGGCAATGCCAGGGTAACCACAAACCACGCTTAGCCAAGTAGCTAGCCCTACTAGTCCAAGAGAGGGCTCTCTGCGTAAGGATATCACCCAAGATGACTGGATCAATAAAATGATATTAGGATAGGTATAGTAGCACAAGGTTTGATTTGATTTTGAAGGGTTTTGCTGGATCAGGAGGAGACAAACAGTTAGGGCAAGGAAATTAGGTCAAAATTGCAAGGTGTTCGATGGGGAAAGGTAGGCACAAGGCTCAGCACTTTAGGGTTTGATGGGTGAGGTGATTCAAGACAGGTGAGGAGCTAGAAAGAGCATGTAAGCAACATGGATTCTTTCCCAAACTGAAGAAAACATAGACTGTGAAATGTCTACCCAAAATAAAGCATAGAAGTTATGGATTCTACCTTTTAGACTTGTATACATTCACATAAATAGCATGAAATGATGAAATGGAATCAACAATACATTTTAACACATGAAAACATAAGGAAAATTGAACTGAACATCATACCACATGGATCCCAAAGAAATAGCTACAACTTTTCATTAATCTCATGTTGAAAACTGATACAAAATGATGTCTACTCAAAGCATCATCATCCAACTGAGTCCAACCCTTTACAATGAGAAAGAAGAAGAAGATATAGACATTGATTCAACCTCCTCCCATCCTCTGTTGGGTTGTGTTATATTCTTTCCATGACTAACTTACGTAGTGAACCAGGGGATTAGAGGGGGGGCAAAGCCCCCCCATTCGTTGCACCGATTGCGCAGCGGGGGGGGTCACAAGGGGGGCAACAGCCCCCCCTGTTTGAAGGGTACCCGCCCCCCTCTACGGGGTTCGGGGCAGTGCCCCGTGAAAAAAAAAATTGGACCCTATATTAGGTTGGGAAAACCTACCTATGGTTTTCGGGCCATGGTTTTGGAAGCGATGGTTTTCGGTCCATGGTATTGGATGCTTCGGCATGTATAAATATATATTGTAACATTGAAAGGAATATAATGAAAAATCAAGCTGGTAGTCCCGGTTTTGGGATCCGGGGGAAAATCTTTGTGTATATGTGTTTTATGTGTTATGCTCTTGCATTGTTTATTTTCTGTGTTTTAGAATTCGTATGCAAGTAATTTATGTACGGGGTTAAAAAGTACATTTGGGATCAGAGTTGTTTTGGCTTCAAGGGGACACCTTTTTTGCTAAGGGGTTTCGCTCGGGCCTATGGTAGACCTTGTTCAGTGGGAGATCTGCGAGATCGATTCTGGTGGTAAAAGAAGATGGCGAGCAGTGGAAAGATAGAGATCGAGAAATTTAATGGTCAGAGTTTTGAGTTGTGGAAACTCAAGATGGAGTATCTGTTGGTGGATAAAGATCAGTGGATCGTGGTAGATCTGGGTACTAAACCAACGGGAGTGTCCGATGAAGAATGGAAGAAGTTGGATCAAAAGGCAAAAAGCACAATATGATTGTGTGTGTCAGATTAGTATTATTGAATGTATCAGGGGAAGCTACGACGAAGGCTTTGTGGGACAAGTTAGGGACTTTGTACCAATCTAAGTCTCTGGTGAATAAATTGTTCTTGCGGAAAAAGTTGTATAACCTGAGGATGAAAGATGGAGACTCGGTGATAGAGCATCTGAATGCATTTAAAACTGTGGTAAGTCAGTTAACATCTGTTGATATTAAAATTTCAAATGAAGATAAGTGCATCAGTTTGTTGTGTTCTCTACCAGATTCGTGGGATAGTCTGGTTATTGCAATAGGTAGCAATGCAACTGCTTTGCAGTTTGATGAAATAGTCTCAGCCTTGCTAATGGAGGAGATGAGATGGAAAAATATGGAGAACCAGAATGGTGATGCTTTTTCTGTACGAGCACGGTCCCAGAACATAAACAAAAATAAGTCATCGAGTGGGAGATCTAAATCTCCAGGAAAACCTGTAAACATGGTGTGCTGGAAATGCAGAAAGGAAGGGCACTTCAAAAGGGGCTGTAAATCTAAAGCTCCTAATAAAGGAAAGGGATCTGATGATGCTCCTTCTGTAGAGGCGAAAACAACCTCAAATGAAGGTGGGGAAGGAGCATAACCACCTCAAATGAAGGTGGGGATGTGTACTTGGCTTCTTCAAGTACACATGTAGATCATGAGGCATGGTTGATTGACTCAAGTGCATCCTTTCACTTCACTCCCCATAGAGAGTGGTTCTATGAGTATGAGAAATACGATGGTGGTGATGTCTTCTTAGGGGATGATAGGAAGGCTAGAATCGTTGGTCGCGGAAAAGTAAAGTTGAATTTGCAAGGTGGAAGGGTTAGAACACTTCTGGGTGTTCTACATATTCCTACATTGGCTAGAAATCTGATTTCTGTAAGCAAGCTGGATGATGCAGGTGTAAAGACAGTGTTCGAGAAAGATACCTGCAAGATGGTTCGGGGAGCACTGGTATTGATGTGGGGAGTTCAGATTGGAACTCTGTACAAGCTGCAAGGTAGCACTGTTGTTGATGGGTGCAACAGTTCTGTGGTTCCTGAAAGTGGAGCTGAAAATCTAGTGGTCTCTGGAGAGAAGACCATGCTGTGGCATCAAAGGCTTGGACATATTGGAGAGAAGGGCCTTCGAATACTTCATGGTAAAGGTATGGTAGAAGGTATGAGTAATAGCTCTCTGGATTTTGATTTATGTGAAAATTGTGTATACGAGAAGCAGAATCGTGTGAGTTTCCCCTCTGGTGGTAAGAGGGTGAAACAAATATTAGAGCTTGTGCATAGTGATGTGTTTGGACCTATGAAGGTTCCATCACTGGGTAAGTCTATGTACTATGTATCATTTATAGATGACTTCTCAAGGAATACATGGATATATTTCCTTAAGAAGAAATCTGAAGTCTTTGACAGGTTTAAAGAATTTAAGGCTCTAGTGGAAAACCAAACAGAGAAGAAGATAAAGGTGCTGAGGACAGATAACGGTGGAGAGTTTTGTAGTAAGGAATTTGAAGAATTCTGTAAGAAGTGTGGTATAGCATGGTAGAAGACTACTCCATATACACCTCAACAAAATGGAGTTGCATAAAGAATGAACAAGACGTTGATGGAAAGGGCAAGAAGCATGCTCAGTGGTGTCGGGTTAGGACAGGAATTCTGGGCAGAGGCGGTGGAGACAGCATGTTACCTGGTCAACAGATCACCTTCATCAGCGTTGGAGGATAAGACTCCATAAGAGGTATGGACTGGTAAGAAACCCTCTCTTTCACATCTGAGGGTATTTGGATGTGATGCATATGGACATGTTCCAAAGGAGAAATGAACCAAGTTGGATAGTAAATCTAAAAAGTGCATCTTTATTGGGTATAAGGATGGTTTAAAGGGTTATAAGCTTTGGAACCCAACAACAAGGAAGGTTGTTTACAGCCAAGATGTGGTGTTCAGAGAGGTGAAAGATGTTATTAAACATGAAGTCCAACCAAAGGAATATGAGAAGATAGAGTTTGAGCTAAAGGAGGAAGAATCAGACTCTACAGCAGAGGAGGAATCAGAAGATGAAGAGCCACAAACTCTGGGTCTAAGAAGATCAGTTCGAGAAAGAAGGCAGTGAGAATGGTATAGTCCATTTGCTTTCTGTTCAAATTTTGCTTTATCTATTACTGATGATGATCCCAGAACTGTGAAGGAAGTAGTAGATTCAGAAGATGGAAAACTCTGGAAAGAGGCCATGGTTGATGAAATGGCATCTTTTCACAAAAATGAGGCTTGGGATCTGGTGGAGTTGCCAGCTGGAAGGAAACCCATTGGCAGCAAATGGGTGTTTAAGAAGAAGACAAATGCAGAAGGAAAGGTGGAGAAATACAAAGCTCGGTTGGTAGCAAAAGGTTATTCCCAGGTGCTGAGAATTTATTTTGGTGATATTTTTTCTCCTGTTGCCAAGGTAACTTCTATTAGGTTACTTTTATTTGTTGTTGTTGCTTTTGATTTTGAGGTAGAATAGATGGATGTGAAGACAGCATTTCTTCATGGGGATCTGGAAGAGGAGATCTACATGAAGCAACCTAAAGGCTTTGCGATGAAGGGTAAGAAAGAACTGGTATGCAAGTTAAAGAAGTCTTTGTATGGGTTAAAACAGTCACCAAGGATGTGGTATCAAAATTTGATACATTTATACGGGGACTTGGCTTCACCAAAAGCAAAGTAGATCACTGTGTGTATTTTAAATTAATTGGTGACCGTGTTATTTATCTGGTCTTGTATGTGGATGATATGTTGCTGGTTGGAAATGACAAAGAAATTATCCAGGATTTGAAGACCCAATTGTCCTCCAAATTCGACATGAAAGATCTTGGTGTTGCAAACTATATTTTGGGCATGGAAATTAAAAGAGATCGGGCAAAGAGGAAGCTCTGGTTAAACCAGAGGAAGTATGTCGAGACAATATTGTAGAGGTTTAATATGCAGGATAGTAAACTGGTGAAGGTTCCTATTCCTATAGGTGTAAAGTTATCTACTGAACAGTGTCCCAAGACACAAGAAGAGGAAGAGGATATGTCCCGTGTTCCATATGCAAGTG
This sequence comes from Pinus tabuliformis, assembly GCA_031772625.1. Taxonomy (NCBI): domain Eukaryota; kingdom Viridiplantae; phylum Streptophyta; class Pinopsida; order Pinales; family Pinaceae; genus Pinus; species Pinus tabuliformis. The sequence goes on from CM062818.1 coordinate 2,036,750,610, forward strand.
CAGTCGGTAGCCTGATGTATGCAATGTTCTGTACTAGACCATACATTTCACATGCAGTGGGAGTATTGAGCAGGTTTATGTAAAAATCAGGGAAGGAGCATTGGACAGCAGTGAAGCGGGTTTTCATGTGTTTGCGTGGGATTAGTGATTATGGATTGTGCTACCAAGGAAGACCGGGATTGGACAGAGTTTTGGATATTCGTGGTTTTGTTGATGCAGACTGGGCTGGAGATTTGGATCAGAGAAGATCTACAAGTGGGTATGTGTTTAACCTATTTGGAGGTGCAGTCAGTTGGATGAGTAAGAAACACTCTGTAGTGGCACTATCAACTACAAAGGCAGAATACATGGCAGCCATTCATGCAAGCAAGGAAGCAGTTTGGTTGCAGAGATTGTGTTCAAGTATGGGGTTAGTACAGGGAGCTATAAGGATAGACTGTGACAGCCAAAGTGAAATTTTCTTGGCAAAGAACCCTGCTTATCATTCAAAGACAAAGCACATTGATGTTTAGTATCACTTTGTGAGGGATATGATAGAAGACAAAAAGGTGTTGCTGGTAAAGGTGGACACTTTGAAGAATACTGCAGATGCATTGACAAAATCTGTGAGCTCTGAGAAGTTCTCCTAGTGTAGAGAAACAATGGGCATTTCAGGGCTGGAAAAATGACTAAACTCTCCTGTGGCCCCCTGTGGAAAGAAAACAACAAGTGGGAGAATGTTGGGTTGTGTTATATTCTTTCCACGACTAACCTACGTAGTGAACCAGGGGGTTAGAGGGGGGGTGGAGCCCCCCCTTCGTTGTGCCGATTGCACAGCGGAGGGGTCACAAGGGGGGCAGCAGCCCCCCTATCCGGGGGGTTTGAGGGGGGCAGGTAGCCCCCCTCTACGAGGTCCGAGGCAACACCCCGGGAAAAAGAAAATTGGACCCTATATTAGGTTGGGCGAACCTACCTATGGTTTTCGATCCATGGTTTTGGACGCGATGGTTTTCGGTCCATGGTATTGGGTGCTTCGGCATGTATAAATATGTATTGTAACATTGAAAGGAATATAATGAAAAATAAAGCTGGTAGTCCCGATTTTGGGATCCAGGGGAAAATATTTGTGCATATGTGTTTTATGTGTTATGCTCTCGCATTTTTTATTTTCTGTGTTTTAGAATTCGTATGCAGGTAATTTTTGTACGGGGTTAAAAACTACATCTTTAGGGGTCAAATTCCTAAGGATGAGGAACTAATCCATCAAAAACTGAACAACAAACTAGAATCTAGGAATCCTAACAACTTACCTCTAAAAGTGTGGAAACTGATTCATTTGTCCTCAAGATGACTTTTAATCTAATGAATCTACCTTCTAGTACTTATTATCTATCATATTTACATGCCTATTCATCATTTACATCATTAAAACACCATCTATGAGAGGAAACCCAAAATTACAATGAAGGCACAGTGAAATGGAAACTCAACACAATTTTTGTCCTATGTGCAGCGCCCAATCCCTATGCACATCGCTTTTTGCAGGTCCATTTTGGAGGCCTTCCCAATGTCCAAATTGAGCTCATGATAGCTCATTGGAAATCTCTTCAAGTATTATTTCCAGAAAATCTTGAATTTATTCATTTGAAGCTCATTTGACCCATCAAAAATTGATTCTCCCAATATTGCTTCTGTGTGTCCAAAAAAAGGGTAGAAATGTCATTTTTTGGGTGTTTTTTGACCTTTTGGTTGACCAATTTTGCTCTAAAAGCTTAGAAAATTCTCAGGGTGCATGTACTCATCATTATGAATCCAAAAATGCTGACCATTCCCTCATTGGATGCCCCTAGGAAAAGCGCAACACCAATGGCGTTGCGCATAGAGCCAAAATTTATGTGTCAAAAATTGCCAAATTCTTCAAAAGGAAAAAATTCTTCAAAACTTGCTCAAAATTTGTGGAAAATACCACCATTAAGTATCTTGATCAGCCAAGGAAGCTTCAGCAAGCAACCTAAGCCTATCATCCTCCTTTTTTCCTTTGAGTGCTTGTTTTAGCCTTGTTTTCATCCGCTTGACCCTTATGTTGCAAATCTTGTTTCGGGTCCTGTAATGGCGAGCCATGTGCCTCATGATTCGATTGTCCCTGTTGGCCTTTTGGAGTAGCTTCTCCAAATGCAAATTGACTCTATCAAGCCAAGTTTCTCTATCCTCCTCAATTTCCTTCTCAATTCTTTGTTTTACAGTCAAGGTAGTTGGTGCTTCTTCCTCTTGCACTGCTGATTTGCCCTTGTCACTTTGCCTCTTTGCTTTGAGAAGTTCCAGCTCCATGAGGACTTTTTTGTCACTTAGCTACTTGTTCTCTTGCTAAAGGTATGAAATGACATACTTAGCTATCACCAACTTGTCCATCAGTGCTTGTATTTGTGCATCTTTTTCCCTTATGGTTATGTTTTCGTTTGTTACCTCATCTTGAGCCTCCAAGTCAACTATATTAATGCCATGATGGATGTGTGGTTGTTTTGGTTCATCATATTCCATCAAATCAAAATCCCTTTCCTCCTCATCATCAAGGATTCCCTCAAACACCTTTTCCTTCCCTTTATGCAGTTGATGCACCTGTTGTACCTGTTCTGTCGATGAAAAGGCAAAGTCCCTTCCACATTTTGTGGAGCAAGCATTTGCCTATGAGTTGATGAAGAAGGCAAGGCCCCTTCCACATCAAGTGGAGTAAACACTTGCCTATCTTCTACAAACAATTTTCTAGCCCCTCTCTGATATGTCTTGTAGGCTTCTGGCTCCTCAACAGCTTTAGTCTCTTTAACCTTTTCATACTTCTTTACTTGGGCACTACTGGAAGGCCTTTCTACTTCTTGAGGCACTAGTGGAGGAATCTGAGGACCCCTGAAGATGTCATTGCAAATGAATGTCTCCCAGGAGATGTCAAGGAGGTTGAGATGATGTAGCACAATCATCTTCATCAAGGAATAGTGATAGAGACTACTCATTTGTTGGGGGTATGGCCTTTTCTGTACAATGTAGGCCATCTTCTCAATGTTCTTGAATAAGAAATAAGGGATGCTCAACATTTTCACTCTTGTAAAATGCATAAGAAGCCTAATGTGATAGGTGTACAATCTAGAAAATCTGCCCTCACATGTGAAATATTTCATAATGATCCTCATCATAGGGGCATATTTGTCTTCAAGGAACTTGAAAGGAAAAGTCCTCTTCTTTTCATTTTTGTACCTAGATTTGATGTATGGCTCATAATAGTGCTCATCCAAATCTTGTGCCTTATACCATTTCTCCCCCACATTTGGAATCCCTGTAGCATCAACAATGATGGAGGATGAAACTGTAAATGTCACCCTAGCAAGAGTTACCTTGTTATCACAGAGATTGGCTACAAAAAGCCTGGTCAGCTCAGGATGATGTTGGACTCTTTCCACCTTCTCACAAAACTCATAACACCCTAGATGCCTGAAACAAGTGATAGTCATATGAGAAGCCTATAACTCTCTGATGTTTGATGGTTCCTCCCTGATAATTCTGCCTCCCTTGTGTGGTTTTCTCTGATGCTGAGGTTCATCTCCCAAACTCTCACTACCACTGTTTTCCTCCTCCTCATAATCTCTATCCTCTTTGTCCATGTTTGACAAATTTTGAAGCTGGTAACCTTGTTTATAGGATATAGAAGGTAAAAAACATGTTTTGAGTCACTGACAGAGTGTTTTGGCACTTGCTGGACCTATGCGCAACGCCACCTACAAGTGCGCAGCGCTCCAGCTCTATGCACAACGCCGTTCAAATTTGCACTGGAGAAACTGCCCTATGCACAATGCTCCACTCCTATGCACAGCGCTCTGGCCTCTATGTGCAGCGCCTCCTCCAACTGCTATCTGCGCAGTGCTCTGCCTCCTATGTGCAGCACCCTATCTCTTATGCGCAACGCCTCTTTTCCTTAGCCACCAATTGGCCTCAATTCCCCTCTCTCCTTCAATGCTTTTCTTTCTCTTTGTCAAATGAGAGTGATGAGTTTGGAAAAGGAGTGTGACATCTTATATAGAGATTGATTTTGATTTTTCATTAGAAAAACCCACTTTCTAATGTTTTGGAACCTTTTCTTCTTTCCTCTAATTCTTTGTTTAATACCTTTCTCTCTTTGTCTCTTTTCAGGTGGATGATGCTTGGATTGAACTGATTTTTTCAATGGTTTCACTTTCTTGCAGCAAGGAGAAATGTTCGGGGCATCTAGGAACACTTATTATATAAAATGAATTGAATTACATCAAAAGAATATAAATCAACTAAAAATACTATGTTTTCATCTCAAAAACATGTTTTTTGAGATGAAAATTACATTATTGACAAAAGATCTTTATACAATCATTATGACTTATTGACAATTACTCTTTGTTTATTGGTCATCCTCATACCTCTGTTGCCCTTTATTTATACTTTAAATCATGCTTTTGACCTTGGAAATGAACCCTAAAACCTAATGGAAACACAACTGCCTTGACACCTAAAGTAACATATTTGAAACCTCAATTGAATACAACATGGAAATGGGTCAGCAAATGTACCTCATGAGGGAAGATTTGATTTTGCTAAGAGAAAGACAACCATCAGTGGACCATTTTAACATGACCTAATGGAATGATCAAAAATTCAGTATTAGACTCCTAAAATGAAAATGCATAGAGCATATTTGATCCCTGATGGAAGTATGCATATACTGACACTAACACTCATGAAGGCTATAGGGTGGTCCATCTCTCCTTCACCGGCTTGAGTTAACACTGCACCCAACACAATGCAAGAGGCATCAACGTGTATGTGAAATTCCTTCTTCCAATTCGGGAATACCAAGATCGACTCGGTGACCATATTTTCTTTCAAAACATCTAAGCTGCGCTGACATTCTTCATCCTAGCAAAATTTTGTGTCCTTCTTCAGCAGTCTCTCCATAGGCGCGGTAATCTAAGCATATGCTTTGATAAATTTTCTGTAATATCCCATATGTCCTAACGTTGTGCGCAACTGCTTAACATTCCTTGGGGCCTCTAGATTCACTATCACCGCAATCTTGGCAGGGTCCACCATCAGCCCTTGCTTGCACACTACGTGACCCAGCAAGATTCCAAAGGGAACACAAAAGATGCATTTCTTCAAGTTCAGTGTGATTTGGTATTTGCGACACGTATCCAACATCAAGCGTGGACTTTCTACATGGCACTTTACTAATTTGAACATTGTCCAGTCATCAAAGTACACTTCTAAGAACTTATGAATGAACTCCTTGAATGTTACGATGACTATGCGAGAAAATATCGCAGGAGCATTCTTGAGTCCAAACGGCATTACAGTGTATTGAAAACAACCCCATTCTGTTGTGAAGGTTGTTTTTCTCCTATCCTCGGGTGCAATCTTAATCTCTTGTAGGGCTTCATCGATGCTTGCGAATCCGTCTTCAAAACTGAAGGTTAATAAGAACCCTTCCCTCAATATATCCCACTCTACAGTGTCATGGTGGAGCTCCGTTTCCAGATACCAATTCATAGGAATTGTATCCAAAGTATGGAAAAATAAGTGTACCCACTCTGGCTACTACATTTCATAAGCTTTAGTCCATTTCGCTAGGTGATTGTGCAGATCATCCTTCTCGCTATATTTCTCAGTCAATCTAATGTTGGGGCGTCCAACCGTAACCTTCTCATTCTTCTATAATCCCACCATCCATCAAAGTTATCCTTGTGCGTACCCCACCATCGGGCGGGTGTAGTGCGCAGTGCCAAATATAGTGCTTGGAAGCGGTGACTCTCAGGGACTTCACGCTCAAACACATCTAAGAACTTATCCATGTCAGTTAAACCATCATAATAAGGTAAGTTCCTTACCTCCGACGAAACACAGCACAACGATTTCATCATCACGTTGCAACGCAGCGTAGATACTTCATGTAGTCGATTCTGCCAATGCTCCAACTCTTCATCTGAATCATAGGTGCAGGAACTCTCCCAGTCCCATGCAATCCTTCCATCAGTCGTCTGGTTGATCTAGTCCTGGTCGCGTGCTTTTATTTTACAGATTTGATCCAGTTCATCCTCACTTTATTCATATTCGTGGACTGGTTCAGTGTAGCGCGCCCCTTGTTATTTTAACCCCGTACAGAAATTACCTGCATATGAATTTTAAAACACAAAAAATAAACAATGCGAGAGCATAACACGTATACACAGAGATTTCCCCCTGGATCCAAAAACTGTGACTACCAGCTTGATTTTTCATTATGTTCCTTTCAATGTTATAATACATATATATACATTCCGAAGCATCCAATACCATGGATGAAAAACCATCGCACCCAAAACCATGTACGAAAACCATGCACAAAACCATAGGTAGGTTCACCCACCTAATATAGGGTCCAAAAAAAAATTCCCTGGGGCGCTGCCCTGGACCCCGTAGAAGGGGGATAATCCCCCCCCCCTCAAACCCCCTATGACCCCCCCGCTGCGTAATCGGCGCAACGAAGGGGGGGCTCTGCCCCTCGGTTAACTAGGTGGGCTAGTCGTGGAAAGAATATAACACAACCCAACATTCTCCCACTTGTTGTTTTTCCACAGGAGGCCACAGGAGATCTTAGTCATTTATCCAGCCCTACAACGCCCATTGTTTCTCTACACCAAGAGAAAATCTCAAAGTTCATAGATTTTGTCAATGCATCTGCAGTATTATTCAAAGTGTCCACCTTTACCAGCAACACCTTTTTGTCTTATATCATATCCCTCACAAAGTGATATTGAACATCAATGTGATTTGTCTTTGAATGGTAAGCAAGGTTCTTTGCTAAGAAAATTGCACTTTGGCTATCACAATCTATTCTTATAGCTCCCTGTACTAACCCCATACTTGAACACAATCTCTACAACCAGACTGCTTCCTTGCTTGCATGAGTGGCTGTCATGTATTCTACCTCTGTAGTTGATAATGCCACTACAGATTCTTTCTTACTCATCCAACTAACTGCACCTCCAAACAGGTTAAACACATACCCACTTGCAGATCTTCTTTGATCTAGATCTCCAGCCCAGTCTCCATCAACAAAGCCACGAATATCCAAAACTCTGTCTAATCTTGGTTTTCCTTGGTAGCACAAACCATAATCACTAGTGCCACGCAAATACCTGAAGACCCACTTCACTGTTGTCCAATGCTCCTTCCCTAGTTTTGACATAAACCTGCTCAATACGCCCACTACATGTGCAATGTCTGGTCTATTACAGACCATCACATACTTCAGTCTACCGACTGCACTTGCATATGGAACACGGGACATGTCCTATTCCTCTTCTTGTGCCTTGGGACACTGTTCAGCACATAACTTTACACCTACAAGAATAGGAACCTTCACCGGTTTACTATCCTGCATATTAAACCTCTGCAATATTGTCTCGACATACTTCCTCTGGTTTAACAAGAGCTTCCTCTTTTCCCGATCTCTTTTAATTTCCTTGCCCAAAATATAGTTTGCAGCACCAAGACCTTTCATGTCGATTTTGGAGGACAATTGGGTCTTCAAATCCTGGATAATTTCTTTGTCATTTCCAACTAGAAACATATCATCACATACAAGACCAGATAAATAATACGGTCACCAATTAATTCAAAATACACACAGTGATCTACTTTGCTTCTGGTGAAGCCAAGTCCCTGCATACATGTATCAAATTTCTGATTCCACATCCTTGGTGATTGTTTCAACCCATACAGAGACTTCTTTAACTTGCATACCAGTTATTTCTTACCCTTCACCGCAAAGCCTTCTAGTTGCTTCATGTAGATCTCTTCTTCTAGATCCCCGTGAAGAAATGTTGTCTTCACATCCATCTGTTCTACCTCAAAATCAAAAGCAGCAGCAACAGATAAAAGTAATCTAATAGAAGCTACCTTTGCAACAGGAGAAAAAAATCACCAAAGTCAATTCCCGGCACCTGGGAATTGCTACCAACCAAGCTTTGTATTTCTCCACCTTTCCTTCTACATTTTTCTTCTTCTTGACACCCATTTTCTACCAATGGGTTTCCTTCCAGCCGACAACTCCACCATATTCCAAGCCTCATGTTTGTGCAAAGATGCCATTTCATAAACCATGGCCTCTTTCCAGAGTTTTCCATCCTCTGAATCTACTGCTTCCTTCACAGTTCTGGGGTCACCATCAATAATAGATAAAGAAAAATTTGAATAGAAAGCAGATGGACTATACCTTTCTAGCTGCCTTCTTTCTCAAACTGATCTTCTCACAACCAGAGTTTGTGTATGTTCATCTTCTGATTCCTCTTCTACTGTAGAGTATGATTCTTCCTCCTTTAGCTCAAACTCTATCTTCTCAGGTTCCTTTGGTTGGACTTCATGTTTAATAACATCTTTCACCTCTCTGAACACAACATCTCGGTTATACACAACCTTCCTTGTTACTAGGTTCCAAAGCTTATAGCCTTTTAAACAATCCTTATACCCAATAAAGATGCACTTTTCAGATTTACTATCCAACTTTGTTCTTTTCTCCTTTGGAACATGTACATATGCATCACATCCAAATACCCTCAGATGTGAAAGAGATGGTTTCTTACCAGTCCATACCTCTTGTGGAGTCTTATCCTCCAACACTGATGAAGGTGATCTGTTGACCAAGTAACATGTTGTCTCCACCGCTCCACCGCCTCTGCCCAGAATTCTTGTCTTAACCTGGTACCACTGAGCATGCTTCTTGCCCTTTCCGTCAACATCCTGTTCATTCTTTCTGCAAATACATTTTTCTCAAGTGTGTATGGAGTAGTCTTATGCCATGCTATACCACACTTCTTACAGAATTCTTCAAATGCCTTCTTGCAAAACTCTTCACCATTATTTGTTCTCAACACCTTTATCTTCTTCTCTATCTGGTTTTCCACCAGAGCCTTAAATTCTTTAAACCTGTCAAAGACTTTAGATTTCTTCTTGAGGAAATATATCCATGTATTCGTTGAGAAGTCATCTATAAATGATACACGATATATAGACTTACCCAATGATGGAACCTACACAAGTCCAAACACATCACTGTGCACAAGCTCTAATATTTGTTTCGCCCTCTTACCACTAGAGGGGAAATTCACCCGATTATGCTTCCCATATACACAATTTTCACAGTAATCAAAATCCAGAGAGCTATTATTCATACCTTCTACCATACCTTTACCATGAAGAATTCGAAGGCCCTTCTCTCCAATATGTCTAAGCCTTTGATGCCATAGCATGGTCTTTTCTCCAAAGACCACTAGATTTCCTACTCCACTTTCAAGAACCACAGAACTGTTGCACCCATCAACAACAGTGCTACCTTGCATCTTGTACAAAGTTCCAATCCGAACTCCCCACATCAATACTAGTGCTCCCGAACCATCTTGTAGGTATCCTTCTCGAACACTGGTTTTACAACTGCATCATCCAACTTGCTTACAGAAATCAGATTTCTGGCCAATGCAGGAATATGCAAAACACCCAAAAGTGTTCTAATCCTTCCACCTTGTAAATTCAACTTAACCTTTCCGCGACCAACAATTTTATCCTTCCTGTCATCCCCCAAGAAGACATCACCACCATCATATTTCTCATACTCGCAGAACGACTCTCTATGGGGAGTGAAGTGAAAGGATGCACCTGAGTCAATCAACCATGCCTCATGATCTACATGTGTACTTGAAGAAGCCAAGTACACATCCCCACCTTCATCTGAGGTGGTTTTCGCCTCTGCAGAAGGAGCAGCATTAGATCCCTTTCCTTTTTCAAGAGCTTTAGATTTACATTCCCTTTTATAGTGCCTTCCTTTCTGCGTTTCCAACACACCTTTACATGTTTTCCTAGAGATTTAGATCTCCCACTCGATGACCTATTTTTGTTTCTGTTCTGGGACCGTCCTCGTACAGACAAGGCATCACCATTTTGGCTCTCCATATTTTTCCGTCTCATCTCCTACGTCAGAAAGGATGAGACTATTTCATAAAACTACAAGGCAGTTGCATTGCTACCTATTGCAATAACCAGACTATCCCACGAATCTGGTAGAGAACACAACAAACTGATGCACTTATCTTCATCTGAAATTTTAATATCAACAAATAATAACTGACTTACCACAGTATTAAATGCGTTCAGATGCTCTGTAACCGAGTCTCCATCTTTCATCCTCAAGTTATACATCTTTTTCCGTAGGAACAGTTTATTCACCAAAGACTTAGATTGTTACAAAGTCCCTAACTTGTCCCATAAAGCCTTCGTCGTAGCTTCCCCTGATACATTCAACAATACTGAATCTGAGACACACAATCGTATTATGCTCTTTCCCTTCTGATCCAACTTCTTCCATTCTTCATCGAACACTCACGTTGGTTTAGTACTTGGATCTACCGCAATCCACTAATCTTTATCTACCAACAGGTCCTCCATCTTGATTTTCCATAACTCAAAACTTTGACCATTAAATTTCTCGATCTCTATCTTTCCACTGCTCGCCATCTTCTTTCACCACCAGAATCGATCCTGTAGATATTCCACTGAACAGGGTCTAACACAGCCCGAGTGAAACCCCTCAGCAACAAAGGTGTCCCCTTGAAGCCAAAACACCTCTGATACCAAATGTAGGTTTTAACCCCGTACAGGAATTACCTGCATACGAATTCTAAAACACAGGAAATAAACAATGTGAGAGCATAACACATATACACAGATATTTTCCCCTGGATCCCAAACCCGGGACTACCAGCTTGATTTTTCATTATGTTCCTTTCAATGTTACAATACATATATATACATCTGAAGCATCCAATACCATGGACCGAAAAACCATCGCGCCCAAAACCATGTGCAAAAACCATGCACAAAACCATAGGTAGGTTTGCCCACCTAATATAGGGTCCAAAAAAAAAATTCCCTGGGGCACTACCCCGGACCCCGTAGAAGGGGGCTAACCACCTCCCTCAGACCCCTTGTGACCCCCCCTGTAACCCCCAGGTTAACTAGGTGGGCTAGTCATGGAAAGAATATAACACAACCCAACACCCTTCTGCAGGGTCCAACAGCACTACAACCCGAAGCGACTTCCTTTCAAACGACATTGTCCTCTTTTTCAAGTTGATGAACACATTCATGTCAATGGCCCAATCAATTCCTAGGATCACATGGTATGGATTAATTTCATCAACGATATCTATCACTTCAAAGTCAACCATCGCACTCGCACCTTCGATATCGATAATTACTCCATATAATTGTCCCATAGGGATGATCTTCTGCTAGCTCACCATTCTGAGTTGAATCGGAGACCACTGCAGCGCAAGTCTCCCCATTCTTTCCCATGTTTATTTTGGAAAAATGTTCGCATTAGACCCCAGATCTAAGATGACTTGGTCCATCTCATAATCTCCTATCTGCGCAGTGAGCCTCATCCTGCAGGCTTTTCACAACTTTACTGTCGCGCAGCAGTTTCATGCAGGTCTCCAAGAACGTGGTAAGCACAAAGGGATCAACCTCTGCAGGTGTGTTGGTGTCTTGCATCTTGTTTTGGCTTCCTAAGGTGGAGGCCTCAATGAAGCTCTTCTTGGCTTCCATGAAATTTTCCTTCACGTGCTCTAGATCAAAACCAACTTCCTTTTCTGGGGCCTTGCGGACCCATCCGTCCTCTTCAGGTTGTTTTCCTTTATCATCACCAATTGTTATTCCACTTCTCAGAACTATATTCATGCTCTTATACTCCTCGCGGGGATCAGCTCTCATCATTTGTGTTTTTGCATAGGTTGTCGAGGTTACACCTTCTTCTCCTACATCTTGGCTATCATCACTGAGCATTCTTCTGTAGTGTGGTCAAACTGGTTGTAGTATTGACATGACAGGCATGTCTGATTCTAACACTCGCGCGCGTAGTGCCCTGGCATTCCACAGTTGTAATAGATAACCTGTCCCCGACCTCTACCAGGTCCTCCTCCTCCTTGGCCTCATCCTTGTCCCTAATATCCTCTGTGTGCTCCTCCGATGCCCAGTTCTGGAGGCCGAGTTTCTGTTTGCATCCAGTATGTAGATGTTCTTTCCATCATCAACTCATAGTTGCGACATTGGTGCTCATCGTGGCCCACTTATTTTTAGAAGTTACATAACAACTGTTGAGGCGTCTAGACGAACTTTTGAAGCAAATGGTAGTTGTCCGTCACATGTTGTCCAGCAAATTGACAAATAGTGCACCATAGTCCAGCCCCTAGGCTCGGTCCTGCTGGAACTTCTGGCCTCAGGGGAATTGGTCCCCCTCTTCTGATATAGTTCACAAATACAGGACAGTAGTCTTTATCGTGCCCCTGGCTCTTACACTTCAGACACCATACTTTTGCACGCACCTCTGATTTAGTCTCCTGTCTTTCTTCAAGCTCTACAATTCTAAACAGAGGCTCTGTAGCTAAGAGTGAATCTGTTGTACTCCCAAGATCACATCCTAAATGGGTGTTGCATGCAACCTCATCACGATTTCCATGGCTTCTGCTTGAGTTCCTATCTTCTGTTGTGACAGAGAAATCCTCAGGTGGGGCAGGAGCGAAGCTATAAACCATTTGTTGTTTGAACATCTGTGAGCTGCATGTTAGCTTCTTGAATTACGCATTTCAACCTTTGATCTAATTCCCAAGGCATCTCATCAACCCTAATTGTGATTTCCTTAAATACAACTACTGACTACGATTCAGGCTCAGGCTTACTAAACTCTTTTTTTAAAGCAGCCTTATTTTTTCCTAGTGTTGCCAGAGGATTATCAAAACAATACTTAACATACCAAGTCAGTGCGCGATCCTGCAGAGCGGTAACCAACTTTGCCTTCTTTATATTGTCATCAGTAATCTGTTGCGCTGTCCACACAGTGTTTGCAACAAACCAAAAATGATTTGTATATTCACTCCCTATGCCCTTGAAAATCGGAAGCTTCATTGTGTTCGACATATTGAATGGTGGTGGCAGTGGTGGAGGTGTGGGAAAAGGTGTATGCGGTGGAGGTGGAGGTGGAGGTGGAGTGGATGGATGGATGATGTGTCTGTGGAAAACCCTATGTTATCAATTGGAAAACACTCCATGATGATGCCTTTACCACTCCCATGTCATCGCTCGAAGGAGGTCCAATCAATGGGATATATTCAGGACCTAATCTCTCTCCATCTCTAAAGAGTTTCCCACTTCGCGTTGCTTCGAACATCAAGGCAATGGCATAATTTGTTTTTCACATAATATCATTTTAATCGAGGTATTCAGAGATCTTAAATACTTACCTCGCGGTCCTTTGAAAAATCGACGCTCCGCTTTGTTATAGCTGACTGAGGTATCAGCTGTGAATTCTATAACAAATCCTCCTATAATTTGATTGAGCCAATGATCGATAGCCCGCGCAATCTTGTCTTCAGAAGCTTCTAATTGTCATACTAGTTCTGCAGTCCACACTATTGTACTGTCAAGCTTCCACCTCCCTTGACCGTCTACCAACTTATCTAACCACTCGTATAATTCGATTGGGAAGGTGTAGAAGAAAATTTCGTGTATCTCCGTATACAAATACCTATCCAACCACTTCTCCTTTAACAGGCGAGGATTCCTATTTTCCTGCGCCTCAAATTCATGAATTTTTCTATCCAACCACTTTTCAATTTCTTTCTTCTTCGAGTTCTAGTGATGCGACATCACACATCTCCTTCAAGCAGATCCATGTCTCGACAACGAAACCATTTGTTAGCTTAGGGGGTCCTGACCTAAGTTCAGATTTAGTTGCGCCAACCAATAAATCCCTACTACTGGCCCTTTTGGAAACAACCTGCGTAGCGCAGGCTACAGTCTCACCCGAAGCAGTATGGGGGTATGCAAGAACCAAGTTTCTACATCCAGAAACGAGTGTGATGTCTTTTAGTGCCTCAGATGTGCCTTCGTGCAAATCAATAAGCCCTTAGGTCTTAGTATTGCAACTTCCCTGAAACAGTCTCCAGACCTTCGCGAAGGTCTACGATCAGATTTTGTGGATCCTTATCAGTTGATTTATCCACTTACGTGCATCAAAGAAAAATCCTAGATTAGTGTTCACGCAGATCTGCTTAGGTTAATTAGTAAACATAACAGAATTCATCACAGTCTTCGTGAAAGTACTTAACAAGCATTGCATACATATTAAGATTTATTCAAGCAAATCATGCATCATTAGATAAATATTTCATAAACATAGTATTCATCCACAACATATATTGTAAACAGAAGTAAACAGAGATAAACATATATACACAATATTTCATCGATAATCTTCTTTATTTATCTTCAATTAGCTTTACAAACTCAAAACTACCCTGCACACTCAGTTGCAGGGGTCCGCGCACTCAGCTGCAAACTCTACCTAGGCCTCTGGGCACTCAAAGTGTAGACTCTACCTAGGCCTCTAGGCACTCAACTGCATAGCCTTTCTCTCCTATCTAACCCACCTCTATGCGCTATTACTTTTCTCTTACTGACCTGTTACATCCAAGATTATGCCTTAGAATCTCTAAGACACACCTATTTATAGCCGTTTACATACAATCCCATGGTCCACAGACCATGGGTGGATCTCAAAACCAACTCAAAATTTACATAAACAAGGGGCTAAAACCCCTTTGACTCCTAATCATCTACGCGCTCTACATCCACAAATCGCGGAGACTTTACATTACTTACAAAAAATTCATCAAAACTTGGGTTATTTTAACCCCAAAATTGACCCAGGGGACCCTATCCCAACATTTATAATGAGGCTCAAAGGCCTATTTATTATTCAGAAATAATGGAAAACCCTAAACATCCAAAAACCTAACCCTAGGAGATGAAGAGCCAAACTATGGGCCCCATTTGGGTAAATTGGTACATCAACTTCCCAGGGTCATAACTTTGGCATATGATCTTCGTTTGACACGCACAATACCTCGTTAGAAATCTATCCAATGAATACAACTTTTGAATGCCCATCATTGGTCAACAACCCTTATTGGCCCCGTTTTTCCCAAAAAACATTGTTTAGGGCCTCAAAACAGGGTCGGAAGTTCAGGACCCGAAAAACTGCCAAAAATAGTAAATTGTGCTACGAATAAAGAAACTGGCAAACTGAAAGAAACAATGATGGGGGTCCAAGTGGCATAGGCGGGTAGCCACCAATGTCCACCTAGATCACAGACTCCCTCTCAAAGGTAATTGTACCGATCCCGGTAGTTCTATACCTCTTGTCATCTCCAAACTCTATGCTCTGCTTGAGGTATTTCTCCTCAAAGTCACTAAAGAGATCTATGTTCCCTGTCATATGGAAGAGGTACCACTGTCAATATACCACACACCTCCCATGAAAGTGTTGGCCATGCATGCAATGAGAGTGAAATCAAGTTCAAACTGTGAAGCTAGAGCTTCCCTTGCTGCAGCTACTGCAGGCTCCTTCTTTCTTGCTTTCTTCTGTGGGCAGTTCTTGGCACAGTGCCTGTTCTCATCACAGTGAAAACACTTGAATTTCGACAAGTCCATCTTCTTTCCACCCTCCTCATCTTGTAAATTCTTTCCTTGGCCTTATTTCCCTTACTCGTTAAGGCAAAATTCTCTTCCACTTCCTTGGAAGAGGTCCCATCTTTGGTGTTCCGTCGAAACTCCTATTGTACCAAATCCGACCAAAACCGTTCCCAATCTGGAAGCTTATCCCTCCCATTGATAGAGTCTTGATAACTATGCCAATTCTTGGGAAGTCCTAGAATATCTAGGCTTACCATATCATCCTCATCAATAGTGATTCCAACACTTCCAAGCTCATCTCGACAATGAGTGAACTTGGTCAAGTAATTTGGAATTTAGTCGCCTGCCTCCATATTCATTTTTCGAAGTTTATCTTTCACCAACTTTCGATGGTCATTGTTGTTCTGGAAAAGTTATGTCAATTATTTCCACATAACATACAGAGTCTCCCTCCCATGAAGACTTGAGACAATGTGCTCTCGAAGTCCCACAAGGATTATCCGCCTCACCCTTGCCATACACTTCTTCCATTCGGCCAAATCTTTTGTATCTGATGTTGGTGGCTTAGGAATGTCTTGATCAATGAATTCCTTCAAGCCATTATCCTCCAACATGGCCTCCATCCTATCCTTCCAAGCTATATAATTTGAGCTTCCATCCAAGGCATACTCGAGCTGCAAACCGTAGAACGCCATCTGCCGATCCTGAAGTATGTAATGCAAATTCAAATTTCACCTATAACCCTGAACTCAAAAACTTTGAAATATCCTCTGGGCATATTGAATTCAGCTTCAATGCCATGTAGAAATCATGTATATTCACAAGCTCATTCAATTTACTAAAGCACAGGACAAGAATCTACTTCTACTTTCAACCATCGGAAGCCAATAGATCGATGAAAACAATATGAACAAGAAGAATATAAATCAATGGAACATAACACAATAAGTATCCGAGGAAAGCCTCATCTTAAAACACCCACTATCTGTATTGCATTAAGTCAGAAATCCAAGATGATAATACAATGCTTGTTCTCACAAGAACAATCCCAGCACTCAGTATGATCAATCTCCCTACTCACAAACAAGCTCAAGCCAATCTCTAGCCTCTTCTGCTGCTCTCCAAGCCCCTGATTCCTTACACAATTCCTATGAGAATTAACCCATATTTAATGTGGGAAATCCTTCCTAAAAACTGTGCATTCCATTAGGTCCTCTTCCTAATTGCATGCATAATATTTACAACTCAGTAAATCATGCAACTGAAAGTACATTGGGCCTGCACTCTAGTCTCAACTGGGTCTTTCTTCAAATCGACATGCATGAGTTTCTGATGAGGGAATCTTCAATTAACTAGAGTAACACTTGTGGATGCACTAGTGCACCAATTGACTGTTAACTCTCTATTAGTTCCACAAACAGTTTGGAACTAATTTAACTTAACATAACTCAGTAAACTGAGTTATCTAATTACAACTCATAAATAAACTCATCATGGACCACTAAAACTTAGGGAGAACATATACATGAATTCTAAAATACTACCAACTCGAAATTCCTAAGTCAACTAAGTCAACTTAACTTAGTTAGCTATTACAAGTTGCTATGAGAAAAGAATTACAATTTTTATTCACAATTTAATTCAAGGACAAATTAAATTGGAATTTCAGGATTCTATTTTTAATATTTCTTGTTGTTGTTTTCAACACTCCCTCTCAACAAGAAAGGAATTAAATCGATCTCGATCCTGAACCTTTGGAATGTTTTGCATGCAACACTTCTCTCTAGTGTTGTTGCCACAAAAACTCCAAAAAGAAAAAAGACATCCAACTTGAATCAGTATGATGCATTTGTCATCAAAGTCTCTAACTACTATTGCCTCTATTGACTGAAAACTCTGTGCTTTTGCAGACTCTGCCTTTCTACACTGTTGTCGACAATTATCTACGCTCTTCATTATTTGACTGCTCTAGCCTCTGTCACTTTGATCTTTGACTGTATCAATTGTCATTGATTCCTCCCGCTACTATGTACTTTTGGGCTCCTGTAGAAAGGTACGATCAATGAGATAAAACATCTCAATGGACCCTACCCAATTTCAGCCCTCTTGGGACTAGCACTTCACATTGCCCCACCTCACACCTAAAGGTATGGATGCATGTGCTCTCTCTCCTCACTGGGCTCGAAATTTCCCCCTACTAGAGGTCTCTGCATGAGAGGATGCTTCCACTCATTCTCCTTTCAGCTTCTCTAGTTGTGGCTGCTCCACAACTTCCTAAAGTTGCTTCATAGGCTTCTTCTAGGGCTTCATGTTGAGATGTAATTTACTCTCCCTCTCAAACACCAAGTCTCTAACCCTTGCCTTGCTCCTCAAGGCTTTTCATGCATCTTGTACCTCAAAAGCATATAGGTTCTTGACACGTGCACTGATCGGTTTCACCTCTCCCATGGCGATGTGTCTAAGGAACAATTTTCCCTTACTAAAAATCATGTCATAGCCACGGTCCTCCAATACCGTGACTAAAACAAGATTCTTATTTAGTCCTAGAACATACATCACATATGTGATCCTGAGATGGGAGTCAAACTCCCTCTGAAAGGTAACAATATCGATCCCGGTAGCTCTATACCTTCTGTCATCTCCAAACTCTATGCTCTTCTTGAGGTCTTTCTCCTCAAAATCACTAAAGAGATCTTTGTTCCCCGTCATAAGGAAAGAGGCACCGTTGTCAATATACCACAAGCCTCCCATGATAGTGTTGGTCATGCATGCAATGAGAGTGAAATCAAGTTCAAATTGTGAAGTTATAGCTTCACTTGTTGCATCTACTACAGGCTCCTTCTTGCTTGCTTTCTTCTGTGGGCAGTTCTTGGCATAATGCACGTGCTCGTGTAGTGAAAACACTTGACTTTCATCAAGTCCATCTTCTTTATTCCCTCCTCACCTTGGTACTTCTTTCCATTGGCTTTATTTGCCTTACTCGCTAAGGCAAAATCCTCTTCCACTTCCTTGGAAGAGGTCCCATCTCTAGTGTTCCGTCGAAACTCCTCTTGTACCAAATCTAACCATAGTCGTTCCCAATCTGGCAGCTTCTCCCTCCCATTGACAAAGTCTTGATAACTATGCCAACTCTTGGGAAGTCCTAGAAGAGCTAGGCTCACCATATCATCCTCGGCAATAGTGATTCCAACACTTCCAAGCTCATCTCGACAATGAGTGAACTTGGTCAAGTAATTTGGAATTGAGTCGCTCGCCTCCATCTTGATTTTTCGAAGTTTATCTTTCAATGCCAACTTTGATGGTCACTGTTGTTCTGGAAAACTCTATCAATGATTTCCACATAGCATACTTATTCTCCTTCCCATGAAGACTCGAGACAATGTGGCCTGTAACTCCCTCAAGGATTATCTGCCTCGCCCTTAGCACACACTTCTTCCATTCGGCTAGATCTTTTGCATCCGATGTTGGTGGCATAGGAATTTATTTATCAATGAATTCCTTCAAGACATTATCCTCCAACACGGCCTCCATCTTGTCCTTCCAGGCTATATAATTCGAGCTTCCATCCAAGGCATACTCGAGCCACAAACCGTAGAACACCATCTACCAATCCTGAAGTATGTAATGCAAGTTTGAATTTCACCTGTAACCTTGAACTCAAAAACTTCGAAATCTCCTCTAGTATATTGAATTCAGATCTATACCATGTAGAAAATATTGTAGATTCAGAAGCTCATGCAATTTACTAAAGCACAGGACAAGAATCTACTTCTAATTTCAACCAACGGAAGCCAATAGATCAATGAAAACAACATGAACAAGAAAAAGATAAATCAATGGCACATAACACAATAAGTATCTGGGGAATGCCTCAGCTGAAAACCCCCACTATTTGTATTGCATTAAATCATAAATCCAAGATGATAATACAATGCTTGTTCTCACAAGAATAATCCCAACACTCAGTATGATCGATCTCCCTGCGCACAAGCAACCTCAAGCCAATCTCTAGCCTCTTCTGCTGCTCTCCGAGCCCGTGATTCCTTGCATAATTCCTATGAGAATTAATACATATTTAATGTGGGAAATCATTCCTCAAAAATGTGCAATCCATCAGGTACTCTTCCTAATTGCATGCATGATATTTACAACTCAGTAAATCATACAACTGATAGTACATTGTCTCTGCACTCTAGTTTCAACTGGGTCTTTCTCCAAATCAACATGCATGAGTTTCTGATGAGGGAATATTTAGTTAACTAGAGTGACATTTGTGGATGCACTAGTGCACCAACTAATTTTTAACTCTCTATTAGTTCCAAAAACAGTTTGGAACTAATTTAACTTAACATAACTCAGTAAATTGAGTTATCTAATTACAACTCATAAATAAACTCCTCCTGGACCCCTAAAACTTAGGGAGAACATGTACATGACTTCTAAAAGACTTCCAACTCAAAATTCCTAAGTTAACTAAATCAACTTAACTTAGTTAACTATTACAAGTTGCTATGAGAAAAGAATTACAATTTTAATTCACAATTTAATTTAAGGACAAATTAAATTGGAATTTCTAGATTCTATTTTTAACATTTCTTGTTGCTATTTTCAACAAAGTCAATCTTGATGAAATATTTGGCCCCCTTGAGCTGTTCTAAAAGGTCATCAAACTGTGGGATTGGGTACCTATTCCGGACAGTGATCTTGTTCAGCACCCGATAGTTAATACAGAGCCTCCAGGTCTCGTCCTTCTTCTATACCAATACAATCAAGCTCCCACAAGGTGATGAGCTTGGCCTGATGTGCCCTTTCTACAAAAACTCCTGAATGTGCCTCTCGATCTCATCATTATCCAGAACAGAGAGTTGATATATCAGTCCATTGGGTGGCGGTGTGCCTGGTGTCAGATCGACGGAGTTCTTGATCTGACAGTGCAGAGGTACCCCTGTAGGTGAGGCGAAAATGTCCCTGTACTCCTCCACGACCTTGTCCATCTATTTCTGCATTGCGAAGGAGCCCTGTCTGGAAGTCATGGCCACAACCTTCTTCTTGACCTGAGGGAAAATCTTAAGGAAAACAAATTTCATGTTCTGGGAAATGATCTTACTGCATTGCTTTGCAATTATCAAAGAGATGGAAGTAGGCGTCTCTACCTATGGTATCCTCTATAACTTATTGCCCAAAGTAATAATCACAAAGCGAGGTATAGACTCATATACAACATGTCGCTTCCACAAGTATGGTTGTCCTAATAATACATCACAAACTTCAAGAGGAGAAACATCACACAGTACCTCATCCATGAAGGGCTTGATGTTGTAGGGAAGTCAGCACTGTTGGCTGACGCGGAGATCTCGTCCTTGGTGAAGCCACCCAATGGTGTACTGTTGCAGATGTGTTGTCATCGGTAAGCCCAAACTCTTCACGACCTCTGCTGAAATGAGGTTATTTTGACTCCCACTGTCAATAATGAACTGTAGTGGAGAACCTTTCACCCACATCTACGAGTGGAAGAGGCATCCCCCCTCCTCTGGATCTTCAGGCTCATTCTTCTGGATTTTGGTGGTGGTCACAGTGGCACTGTGCTCCGCATCAATGATATACTTCCCTTTGTCATTCCCCTTGTCGAGTTCTGATTCAGAGTTGGAACATGCGTAAGATTCGGAAGCCTTCAACTCGGCCACCAGTGACTCCTTAGCCCAACAATCACTTGTGTTGTGAGTGGAGCTCTTATGGAACTCACACTATTTTCCCGTGTCCTTCTTTGTCTTCATGGTGTTTTTCTTTGCTTGCGGCTTCAGGGAGTTGTCTAAGGTCACTCCGCCTTGGCTTTGGCCTTTTCTCTATGGTTTGGGGGCACCTTTTCCTTGCTTCAGATTCGTAGATCCAAAGTCTCGCTTCTTCGATTTAAACTTCTGCTCAATCTTGACAACGTATCGGTATGTTGTGCTGAGCGAGGAGATGTCCAAGAACTCCATATTGTCATGGATGTACTTGTGTAGACAATCCTAGTACTTGAGTACCAAATACTGCTTAGAATCGTTGATACCCAACTTCGTGCGAAGCTTATGGAAAACATTGGTGAACTTCGGCACATCTTGGTCCCTTCCTTGTCGTAGCATGGTCTACTTTATGTATTTATCTTCATAGCTCCCGACTGGGTAATATTGTTCCTTGATGGCGTCTCGGAAAGAATCCCAAGTGGGTGTAGATGAAAAAATTGAGGATTCCCTTTCTTCCTTTTGTTCATAGTAGGTTTCCCACCAATCCTTGATGTGTGGGGCGGCTTTGAGAAGTGCAAAAGTAATCTTTTCCCGATTGAAAAAGTCATGAACTGAAAAATATCCTTCTAACATATTCAACCATTTATCTACGGAGTTTGCATCTATCTAGCCCTCAAATCCGGGAATATCGAAGTTAACTTATACCTTAAAAGGAGTGGTGCCTCCAGAGTGATTGTTGGATGAAGATGCATCACCTATGGGTAGTCGTCGAAGGATCTCGGAGAAGCTATCCATCATTGCGTTCCTCTGTCGCTTGAGGGCTTCCTCGAGAAATATTTTGGAAGGATCTCCTGCCACCTCATATTTCTTTTCTTCCACCATGGGAGGTCATTGAGGTTTGTGAGGCTGATCTTGCAAAGGTTCAACCAGATCGATCCTTAACTCCTTATACCCTGACCTCGTTGGGGACATGCAAAGAGAAATAGAGGAAGAGCATACCACTCAGATACCACTGATCTGAACTTAAACATGAATGCAACAAATTACACATATAACCATAAATATAGAAATGCAACAGAAATACACTTCATTTCATTAATATCAGAACACTGAAATATGCTTACAAACATAATGGAAATAAACTAGCTCGGGCGATGGTAGCTTATCTATGAGAAGAGATGTGGTGCCTACATGCCTCTGAACTATGTTACAATGAGGCTCAAAGGCCTATTTATTATTTATAAACAATGGAAAACCCTAAACATCCAAAAACCTAACCCTAGGAGATGAAGCACCAAAACTGTGGGCCCACTTTTGGGTAAATTGGTACATCAACTTCCCGGGGTCGTAACTTTAGCATACGATCTTCGTTTGTTAGATCCTTATAATACTAGTGATTCCCCCATTACTAATTTCATTGTAGACCTTATTTTTATTTTTTTTCCCCTATTGTCCCATATTGTTATTATTGTGGTCCATAGAAGCCACCTATTGTTATTGTTGTGCCCTTATATTATTATTGTTATGTCAACTTTGATTATATTGTGACCCGTTATACTCCTATATATAGAAAGGACGTTTTGTCATTTGTATCATCAAAGAATTGTTCATTTATGTAATGCAAAGGATGTTACCCCCTCGAAGACTCTGATTTTGAAGGCGTTGACCTATCTTTTATTCTATTTTATGAGTTGGTTGCATAACATTTGATATCAAAGCTTTGGATTCTAGGATTTCGCTGCTCCAAACAGGTCATCGTGGAATTTTCACTGTAACTTTTTGTCTACAATGTTTCAGAAGCTCAAAAAAAAACCCATTTGAGCCGAAATATGTCTGAACCTCAGGTTTGAATTTCAGATTTTTTCTCACTATATTTTCGGAGATATGATCCAAGGAAGTTAAGGTTTTTGCAGGATCCCGAATTATATCTCAAACAGGTGACCTGGGGAAAATCGTCATAACTTTTTTTTCTGAGCATCAGATTGAAATTTCATAAGAAATTACAGAAATAGGACAACCTGTTGTTTTCTTTGTATCAGTTTCAGGTCCTAAGGTCGAAACATTGACACGTGGAACTTCACACAAATTCGATCTACTGAACTAGTCTATAATCAGGTCATCGTGGGAGATTTGGCATAACTCTTCCTTGGAGAATCCAATATTGATCAGACTTGCAAGGTTAGAAAGAGGGCTTATAGGGCTACCATAGGATGAAATTTCAGACCTTAGAGATCTGAAACTACAGAGATACAGTAAACTCAATATCGAGCACCTACAAAGTGAAAAAAGTTGTGTAGTTTTTTTTAAATTTTGCATAAGTTTGGTTTGAAAAATTAGTTTTAAGGAATTCAAAGTGCATAGTGAAGCATTATTATCATTAATTAATGTCCTGAAGAAATAAAATGGAAACACCTAGTAAGAAACCTGAAATCTCTAGCATGACTCATGAAGAAGAGGAAGAAATGCAACATGATATATCTAAATTACGAGACCAAGTGCAACAAATTTCACTTTCACAAAAAGGTGTGGAAGCTAAGATAGATGGTATGAAAGACAACATTGAAGATTGGAAGAAAGACATGGAAGGTTGGAAGGAAGGTTTGACAAAGTTTCTACAAGAAAGGCTTCCTAATGGCGAAAAGGTAGTAGAGGAAACTCATAATGAGAACAAAAGAAATGTTAATCATGATTCGAAGAATGACAACATTGAAGATTTGAAGAAAGACGTGGAAGGTTTGAAGGAAGGTTTGACAAAGTTGCTACAAGAAAGGCTTCTTAATGGAAAAAAGGTAGTAGAGGAAACTCATGATGACAACAAAAGAAATGTTAATCATGATTTCATAGACTCTAACATTGCAACAAAGGCCCACCATGTTCCAAAGATCGATATGAGGAATTTTGATGGCAAGGATCCCGTAACATGGATACTACAGATGGAACAATATTTCGATCTCCATAATGTGAAAAACACACAAAAGGTACGCATTGCAACTTTATATTTGGAATCAAATCAGTTTGTATGGTATCAATGGATTTGCTCTCGTAAACAAATTGTCACTTGGGCATTTTTTACAGAAGAAATGATAGCACATTATGAGGATACAAAAAGCAACATCTTTTCTAGCCAATTGATAAATCTCAAACAAAAGGGTTCAATCATGGAGCATATTGAGGACTTCCAAAAACTGAATATAAGGGTAAAAGATATTCCAAAGGAGCATAGGATTGATTTGTTTATAGGGACTTTAAAGGATAACATCCAACATGAGGTTTGCCTTTCAGAACCTGATTCATTAGAGAAGGCATTCAGGTTGGCAAGAAAAATGGAAAGCAAAATTATGGCAACAAGGAAGCCTACCACTCACAACTATAAAGATGGAATTGTTGTTTCTCCTAGCCTTCCACAACATACAAGGTTGACACCACAAAAATTGGAAGAAAAAAGAGCAAAAGGACTTTGTTACAGTTGTGATAGCAAATACACTAAAGGTCATAAGTGTGTTGAGAAGAAATTATTTTACATAGATTGTGAAGAGGGGGGAGAAAAGGAATAGTAAACGTCAAAAGAAGAGTATATACACCAAGAACAAACCCTAGAGAAAGAAGAAATGAATCCAACCATATCTTGTAATGCATTGGTTGGCATTACCACTCCTGAACCTATCAAGATAAAAGGACATACGAAGAAGAAAAAGGTAATAGTGTTGATTGATTCGAGCAGTACCCATAATTTTATTCATTGTAAGATAGCCAAGGAATTGAATTGCTTCCTATATCCAGCACCAGAGTGACAAGTGATGGTTGCAAGTGGAGGAACCATAAATTGCTCTGGAAAGTGCCATAATATCAAGTTATCCATGGGAGAATATGTATTTAATAGCCCAATGACTCCCTTTCCAATGGGTGGTGTTGATGTTGTACTAGGAGTCCAATGGCTACAATCCTTGGGTAAAATAGCTTTTAATTTTCATGAAATTTTCATGAAATTTTCTTCGGAAGAAAGGAAGTTTAATTAAGGGGTATCGCAGGGAAACCGGGAAAGATAATCAGCTCTAACAAAATGACAAAGCTTCTAAAGAGAGAACAACGAGTCATAATTGCACAATATGTTTGCTATAGGTTCCCACATCGAAATCATCTATTTCTCCAGATCTCCAAAAAGTCTTGGACAATCATTCCAAGGTATTTGAGAATCCCAAAGGCCTCCCACCTATTCGTGATCATGATCATGCTATTCATTTGATTCCAGGAAGTGTGCCTCCAAACGTCAGGCCTTACAGATATCCCTATGACCAAAAGAGTGAAATTGAATGTATGGTTGCAAAAATGCTAGAGGTTGGTATAATTCAACCTAGTCAAAGTTATTTCTCTTCTCCAGTAGTATTGGTGCACAAGAAGGATGGGTCATGGCGTATGTGTCCGAATTATAGGGAGCTCAACAAGCTCACTATTAAAGATAAATTTCCCATTGCTATCATTGATGAACTATTGGATCAATTGCATGGATCAATTTACTTCACCAAGTTGGATCTTCGTTCAAGATATCATCAAATCATAATGAAGACTGAATACATTCCAAAAATAGCATTTAGAGCTCATGAGGGTCATTATGAATTTTTGTTCATGCCTTTTGGCCTTACCAATGCACCTTCTACATTTCGAGGTTTGATGAATTCCATTTTCAAACCCTTCCTTAGAAAATTTGTGTTAGTATTTTTTGATGATATACTAATCTATAGCAAGTCTTGGAAGGATCATGTTCAACATGTTGACAGGGTTCTCAAACTATTGGAGGAGAAACAATTATATGCAAAAAGCTCCAAATGTTTCTTTGGAGTACAAGAGGTGGAATATCTGGGTCATATTGTATCTCATGAAGGTGTTAAGGTAGACCCTAGCAAAATTAAATCCATTAAGGAATGGAAAATCCCAACATCCATAAAGCATCTACGAGGATTTCTCGGGTTGACAAGGTATTATTGCAAGTTTGTTAAGAATTATTAGAGAATAGCAGCACCTCTAACAACATTATTGAAGAAAGATGCATTTTCATGGACTCCAGAAACAACGAAAGCCTTTGAACATCTTAAAGAGGCAATGTGCTAAGCACTGGTCTTAGCTACGCCAGACTTCAAAAAAACCTTTATTGTGGAATTTGATACCTCAGGAAATGGAATTGGTGTTGTTTTAATGCAAGAAGAAAGACCCATTGCTTTCGAAAGCCGTCCAATAAAAGGAAAGTATTTACACAAAGCTATTTATGAGAAGGAAATTTTGGCAATACTGCATGCACTTAAAAAATGGTGACCCTACCTAATGGGAAGACACTTCAAGGTAAAAACGGATCATGATAGTCTTAAATACATTTTAGAACAAAGATTATCTTCAGAAGAGCAGCAAAAATGGGTCACAAAGATGTTGGGTTATGACTTTGAAATCATCTACTAAAGAGGGAAGCAAAATGTTGTGGTAGATGCACTCTCAAGAAAGGATGAGGATGTGGAAGCATTTTTTGCGCCATTTCTATTATCCAACCAGATTGGATAAACGAAGCAAGGGATGAATGGAAGAATGACGAAAAAGTGTGGGAACTTATTCAAAAGTTACAACAAGATCCCAGTACATCTGATACATTTAGCTAGAAAAATGATTCGTTATGGTACAAAGATTGCTTATACCTATGTAAGAATTCCCAACTCAAACAAAAGATTCTTATGGAATTGCACACCTCTCGCTTAGGAGGGCACTCAAGGTTTTTAAAAACTTACCACAGGGTTAAGAAGGAATTTTCTTGGGATGACCTTAAATCGGATATTCAAAAGTTTATGGTGGAATGTTTGGTTTGCCAACAAAATAAAGTTGAAACAATTAGGACCCCAGTTCTATTATAACCTTTATCCATTCCTAGCCAACGTTGGGAGGAGGTTTCAATGGATTTTATCACAGGTTTACCAAAGTCCAAAGGAAAGAGTTTCATCATGGTGGTAGTTGACGGACTTACCAAGTATGCACACTTTTGTGCATTATCGCATCCATTTAAAGCAAGTACAGTTTCTACTGCATTTATGGAAACAATTCAAAAGCTACATGGAAACCCAAAGATTATTGTAAGCGACAGAGATCCCATTTTCATGGGAAATTTTTGGACAGAATTATTTTCTTGTCTTGGTACTTAGTTAGCTCATAGCTCATCTTATCATCCTCAATCTGATGAGCAAAGTGAGATAGTAAACAAATATTTGGAAGGATATCTTCGTTGCTTTGTATCTGATAAACAGACACAATGGGTCAAATGGTTACCTCTGGTTGAATGGTGGTATAACACTTCCTTCCATACTGAAGCAAAAAATACCCCATTTATGGCACTTTATGGATATCATCCACCATCCATCACATCATATTTAAGAGAAAAATTCAAGGTTCAACCAGTGGAAGATCACATCAAGCATCAACAATAGGTTCTCCAACTCTTAAAGGATAACCTCACTTTGGCGCAGAATAGAATGAAACAACAGGCAGGTCAACATCGTAGTGAAAGAAGTTTAATGTAGGTGACTGGGTATTCCTACGGCTACAACCATATAAACAAATGTCCCTCAAGCAAGATAAGAAGGATAATAAATTATCACCAAAGTGTTGTGGTCCATACAAGGTGTTGCAAAAGATTGGTACTATGGCATACAAATTGGAGCTTCGTGCAGCTTCCCGAGTGCACCCAGTTTTCCATGTTTCATGCCTAAAGAAGGTTATAGGTGACAAACTCCCAGTTCAAACAATATTACCAGAACTTGATGAGGAAGGAAAAATCATATTGGAACCTGAAGCAGTCACAAAAACAAGAACTCAACAGCTACGAAATCTATCAATTTCGGAATATCTCATCAAGTGAAAGAACTTACCCGCTGAAGATTCCACATGGTAGGGTGAGAATTTTATACAAAAGTATCTAGAACTACTCAAGCATTGAGGACAACACTTGTTTGAAGGAGATGGGCATGTTAGGTCCCTATAATACTAGTGATTCCCCCATTACTATTGTCATTGTAGCCCTTATTGTTATTGTTGTGCCCTTATATTATTATTGTTATGTCGGCTTTGATTATATTGTGACCCGTTAGACTCCTATATATAGAAAGGAGGTTTTTTCATTTATATCATCAAAGAATTGTTCATTTATGTAATGTAAAGGAGGTTTCCCCCTCGAAGAGGTTGATTTAGAAGGCGTTGAACTATCTTTTCTTCTATTTTGTGAGCTGGTTGCATAACACCGTTTGGCTATCATAATACCTCGTTTCGAAGATCTCGAAGAGGAGGTCGAAATTAGATTCACAAGCCATTTTGGGATAGTTTAGGTCTCTCTGTTTTCCCTAAAAACATTGCTTAGGGCCTCAAAATGGCTCTGGAAGTTCAAGCCCCGAAAAACTGCCAAAAATAGTAAATTGTGCTACAAATAAGGAAACCGGAAAATTGAAAGAGATGGTGTTGGGGGTCCAAGTGGAATAGGCAAATGGCCACCAATATCCACCTGGATCAAGGCCCCATATTTATAGTATCGCGTGTTGTCTAAAGTTTAGGATTCTCGTGGTGTCCTCAAAATTCCATGAATGAGAACTCAAGTTAGATGTGGGTATACCTATTATGAAGAGCGTACTCGTAGATGCAATACCCATCTACATCAACGTATAGAGGATTTTGTAACTAGATACATGCATCAGATCTCGGCTCATGTGTAAGCGGATGTGGCTAGGCCTGAGGGGGAGGCATCCTCCCACAGAACTTCCCTTTCAAACCCTGAAGTTATGGCAGAATTGGTTGGTTGGATCCTAGAGAAGGGACATACTCGAGGAAAACTTGGCCAATATATGCTAACAATATACCTATATTGGTAGATGAAATTCTTGCTCGGACATACCTTGCTTGATCACCATGAGTCATGGATGAACCTGCTATAATCTTTGGATCACATGCAAGGGCACCTGAAGGATTATGATTGTAGATTGGGGATAATTGAATGCATATTGGTGAGGAGTAAACATCATCTTAGCATCCCACTGGTTGTAGAAATACCTCCAATGGATCCCGCAAACCCTATCACTGTAGGAGGCTCTGATTGAGACCCCCTTACTTGATTATTTTTATGGTTTTGGTTTATTATTCCACTCTTGTATTTTTGTTTATTCGGGGCCAGCTAGGCCACTATTTAGATTTAGGCCGCTTGTTTGTAAGCTATGTTAGTTACCAACTATATCTCTGATCTCTTTAGTGAGTATATTTTTTGTTATGGTTCGATCTCCCCTATGAGAGATCGATTGACTTTTTGTAACCCATGATGTAATCTTATGTTTTCTAGTTAATATATTTCACTCCACAAAAAAAAATTGCATTGGGGAAAAGCATGAATCTATGGAACACATGAAGTAAATTCCAGGGATCGATTATGTGGCTAAGGCCATGAGAAATAATGTAATAGTTTATAAATTGAAAATTGTGATATTTATTTGTAATGATGAGTGTGTTGGTAATGCAAACATGAACGAATGATGGGTTTCATTATTTATTGTGAATGATGGTGTAAAAGTGATGGATTGGTGTGTGTAAGTTGTTAACTATGTTGTAATAAACAAAATTATATGCTTAAGTACTAATGATTTTTTAGTTGATTGTGTAGACCAATTTTATTGCAGGTGAATTGGACTTAACTATGGAAGGTATGTGTGCAACAATATCAAAAATGTTGTAAAAGGGAAACCTCATGATTAGAAATGCAGGTCCCTTAATAAATTAGATTGGAACATTAAACTTGTATGACAAAACTTGAAAATGGTTTTGATTAAAATTTCTTAGATAACATCTAGTGGTAACTATATGTACACGATATAGGTGAGATGATAAAGTTGTTTAGGAAGACGAGTGATAGCTACTAAGATGGAAAGCACAAAAAATTACTATTGTTATGACACAAACCCTATGATATGCCAATATCACTGCAGTGATGAGAACTATGCAGTATGGAGCATCCAATGGATGCCTTTGCTATAATACTTCACATGTCTCCATACTCTTCCTATTTGAGGAATCCTTGATGAATGATGGATCTTTCGAGGGATTGTTTAGTAAAGAATGGGATGTTTGGGCCTAAAGGGAAATTGAATGCAAGGAAGAGGAGAGTAAGTATTATGTTCAAATGAATACCTTATCTCAATTTGTGAAATTTAGGGAAATGCATATGCATGGAAAAATATTTAATATGACTATCTACTTATAAATGTTGTAGTCATTTCTTGAATGCGACCATTCCCAAGTAGAAATACTTTTGGGTTGTTCTAACTGATTACATTGGGTTTAGATTGCCTAGATATGCCCAAATCAATACCAATCATGGATTGAAACAATCCTTGTGTGTTTTGGAGTCTCTAAAAATGAATTTTGCAAGCCAAATGCTTGTAGAGGAACTCTGGAATTTAGCTAAGTAGTGGGGTCATGAATTGATGCATGAAGGGAAAGCATGATAACCAATGGGAAAGGAAATCATCAAGGGACTTCGACCAATGAAGGGATTTTTTATTGCTATGTTATCTAGTTGGGAGACAACTAGAATTTGCAGAGGCCCCAAATTCAATAAGAAAAAGAACTTTGTGTTATTTTCATATATTGAAGAGAGTTTCCTACACCCATCCCAATTTTAAGTGTTGACAATTTTCCCCTTGTTATCATGGCTTGGTTAGTGGGTGGCCAGTTGTAGAAAGTGGTGGTGCAGTTAAGCCTAAGGTTGGGAGGAAAAAGCTCCTTCCTAGATCAACTATTGGTAGCAAGTAATCTTAGATAAGTATCCCTAAACATGGTTGTATGCTTGAGTTGTGACTATAAATAAAAATGTTTTTGTTCCCCTCCATTTTTGTTAACGAATAGATTGAAGAATGTGATTTTATAAGCATGTTGGAATATTTCCTTGATCATGTATGTTAACCCAAGTAAATAGTTATAGTTTTACTCAATTTGAAATATTTCATACCTGGCATGATAATTTATTAATATAAATGTATGTACATCTATGGAATTTGAGCCTAATTAAATTATCTCATGTAATATTTTGGAATGAGGAATTTCTTACCAAAAGGTAATGCCTAAAATTGTAGGAATTTTGTAATTTCCCCCCTAAATTAGGGGAAATTTTGTTCTCCTTTCCTAAATGTTTTAGAGATTGGTATATATTTTTATAGAAGACAATACCATGTGTAAGCATAATTATTTCGTATTTTTACTTCAATAATCTACCGTAACAAATCACATATTTGGAAAAATAATTATGCTGAAATTTTTATGAGTAGGAATAAAATTTTGGAGCATGAGTTATCACAATATAGTAAGGAATTTGGAAAATTGATCTTTATAAAAGTTAGGCATAAAATTTATGCATGGGAGAGAACCTTATAAGACCCCATCATTAATAAGATGAATATAAATATTATTGTTGATGGAAATGAGTAGACATACATACATACATATTTGTTGGATGTTTTCCTTTAAAGTTCCCATAAAGAAGTCTAACAAATTATCCTCTAAAATGTTCTTTACATTGGGACTCAACTTTTGGGATTGTTGAATGTGCTCTATAACAATACTTTATCCCTCTATTATAGCTCTTTTTTATTTACTGATTCAAATATATGGAAAATAAAACATTGAAATGGTTGATTTCCAATTTTTACATGGAGAAGCGAATGGTGTAGGTGGTGTGCATATGAAACTTAAGTGGCTCCACTCTGTTTCGCAGCTTAAAATGGAGAAAACAACAAGGAAGAGAAATTGCGCCCATCTTTCACATTCAAAACTAGACATCAATAATGCTTTGTATGTTAATCAATGGCTTTGTGTTCGTTAGAGGGGTAAAAAATGGTAGATAGAGTAGGTAGAAGTTTGGTTTATACTAGAAGGTATGTTACTTTTCTAATTAAAATTTATGGACGGAGAGGACATAATAGAATGCTTTGTATTGATATTTCTGTTAGTCGTAGCCATTATTATCCTTATCCAAATATTGTGTGAGCTCTGGAAGTCTATGAAACATAAAACACAGAGGTGAGCCTTGTATGGGTACGGTATAAAAATCTTCAAGAAGCATTACAACAGGGGTGGGTAACATACAATTTCTAGTACTTATCTGGAACTTTTTTATCAGTAATGCAACCTCCAAAAACCATAAAACAAATCCTTGAGGAAAAACCGGAGGAAGGAAAAACCACAGTAGACAAATATGGAAGCTTCAAATGCATATTAACAGAGAGATGGCTTAAATGTAGTGTGTGGTGGTGCCAAATATGGTGTTGTTGGTTACAGAAATACTGCACATGGCCTTATGGGTGTAGTTAGGATGTACTTTGGGGTTACTCCTTTGAAGTTTTCTACACATACTGGTTTTCCTGAACATCTCAGTTTCGAACTTGAACCGACAATGTCTCAAGTTTCGTGGCTCAAAGAAGCAATAAAGAGGGTTGGTGGAGGTTGGTGAATTTGAATGTGGATAACAATGAATATTGGGCATATAATGAATCTGGAACCATCAATTGGGATCCAATAGTGCAATCTGAAAAGATTGATGGACGTCAACAGCAAGGTATTACAGAGCTACTTTAAGGTGTTTCTAGAGATCTATTGACACGGGAGTTTGGATAAATAATCCCCAAATAAGAAGATCTAGTTGGTCGATCTTGTGGTATGACAGAGAATCTAACCAGCCAATCAGAATTGAAATTCGTTCCTAGTGTCAAGTGGCGGTTTTATGAATTGGTGCAATCCAATGACTCCTCCTTCTTGCCCGGTCAATGGTGGGTCCATCTGAACTATTCAATTTTATCTATTGAACAGTTATCTTCCACCTATGCCAACGTTTTATGTTTATCCATAATTGTGGGCTCCAGGCAAACCATATTTACCAACCCCACCTAGTTTCCAGTTGTACCAATGGGTTGGGGATAATAACTCTTCTAATTTGAAGTATTGGATGGGTCAAAGTAATCTCGCATTTTCCTAGTGATTTGGCCATTGGGTCACGGTTGGTGGGGGATGGACTCACTCCAAAGCTACTGATTGGTGCTTCAAGACAAAGTGACCAAGTATATCTTACTCTTCCATTCTGTTTGGTCAAGTTTTGTCTATTGAACATAATGGAGATTCAATCACCCCTAGACGAATTTGATCTAAACGTGGATGAACTAATCGATGTGATGGTGGTTGCAGAGCAGAATTCAGTTTATGGAAGTGGGAAAAAGAATCCAACTATGAGGTTTGTAGTAGACCGAGGAGCATCCATTCCAATTTCAATCTCCAGGACAAATAGTGAACCGCAAAATCATAATCCGAAATCATAAGTGAGATTGGATAAGGATTCTTGCCTCTCCGGAAATGATCTGAATGAGTCTGGTTTCCCCATGAAAAACCAGCATAAGAAGAATGGAAGGAATAGAGACAAAGGTAAGAAACCCATCAAAGCAAAGGAGGAGACACACAAGTTGATTTTAGTGGTAGATTTATATAGGGAAAATGTGGTCAGAATGAGAAAGATAATGTTGGTGGGTCGATGGGAGTTTATCAGGATGAATGGTGTGCAGATGAAAGAATGGATACAAAAAGTTGGTCTTCTCTTCTTGGTTACAGGTCCAAGGTTAGTGAAATGGTAAATGGATGGTTTAGGTTTCACTTTTGAAAGGAAGAAGATGCTACAAAAATTGCGGCCCTACCCTGGGTCAAGGGTTTCTGGTACTACAAAACTAGAAACTGAGCTTTGACCCTGTGACAGAGGTTCCTAAGCAAAAAATCATCTGGGTTAAGTTGTCGGGCTTCCCCATCAAATTATAGACAAAGGGAGTGATTCAATAAATAGCTAACAAAATTGGAAAACTTTATTATGTGGACGAAGGATGTATGGGGTTACTTGATAAGAAGGTTGCTTGGTTCCTGGTGGAGGTGGACCTATTAGGTCACTTTCTATAAGATATTAACATCTATTAGGTGATATTCTCTATCTGGCGGCAAATAGATTACTCTATAATTCCCTTTAGGTACTTGGGATGTCATAAAACGGGGCAATTATTGGCAAATTGTCCCTTCTGTAATGGGGGTAGTAGGGGGTAGTAGGGGGTTGACAGATAGGTCGAGCCTGAAACAAAGACTCCCTACATGATAGAAGTATATAGAGTTACAAGGGGGAAACACTCAACCTAGGTCAGATATGGCATCAAAAGATAGCCCATTAGATGTGAATCTACTAGGAAATGATAAATGGGTGGTCTCCGAAGCACATTTGGAACCAAAAATTAACAACATAACTAATCGTAATAGCAAGAAAACCCCTTCATTGTTGAATCAGATGCCTACTAAGAGGATGGGTACTGTTGTTAACAATGAAGCAAACAAGTACAACAAACTCTCCTTGATGTCTCCAATTTGTACCAGAAATGAACATGAATCCAACATATCTCCAATATCGACAGATAGAGATTTATTGGCTTTGGCAAGCAAACCAAGACTATGATTGGAACCTTTATCCATTAGAAAAAATCTATTTGAAAACAAGGACCTGGCTAAGGGAAGGGGAAAGGATAAAGACTAGACTAATAGCAGAAGGAAAAAAGTGACTAAATATAGGAAGATAACACCTAACGGAGAGATCGAGGCAGACCTTAACATGTGATTCTATGAAGTGGTGGAGGAGACATTATATCCGTCTTTTGACCTTGGGCCCTCCAACATATCAAATGAATCACATGAGACTATATCTGACCGGGACCTTAGAGCATCATTTCCCACACAAAACATTGTTCCTTGAGTATCATGTCCCTAAATATAAGAGGGTTGGGATCCGCCCAAACAATCAAATCTCTCAAACACTGCATCAAATAAAAAAATCCTTCCATAGTATTACTACAAGAGACAATGGAAAATAAAGAGAAATCACTGGATATTTTACTAAAAATATGTCCATCCCGTTGTGCTTGTGCTACGAGTTCAAATGGAAACTCGGGTGGGCTCACCTCAATCTGAGACACATCAATCTTCTCTTTTTAGGCTTATCGATTATGTGTTGGGATATTATTAACTAGATATTGTTTGGAGACGGCCATAGAATATGCATCATGAATATATATGCTCCTTACAATAATAGGAAATCATTTTGGGAAATGGTGGAATCATCTGGAATCCTTGACATTCGTCCGATCATGCTTGCTGGAGATTTCAATTTCACCTTGAGTGCGGGGAAGGTATGGGGTCAAAAGGATGTATTGGATCCTCTCACAAGTTATATCAGAGATCATTAAGAGAAAAACACTCATTGATGTTGTATCATTTCCACTTTGCTCGACATGGCGTAATGGATGCATTAGGGATGAGGGTATAGCTAAGAGGCTTGATCGATTTATGGTTGATTCGATTTGGCGTCATAGGATGAATCAAGTGTAGTCCTGGGATTTCTACATTGGAGTCTCTGACCATGATGCAATTCTGTTGGAATGGCAACAAGAATAGGAACAATATAAAATTCCATTTAAATTTAATTATTCCTGGTTGAACGATCCCGATTTCCAGAGCTTGGTCAACCGTTCTTAGTCTTCTTCGATCGTCGAGTCAATAGATAATCTATTGATGCAGGTCCATGATAGACTTAAAAGGTTGAAAATGAGATCAAATTCTAGATAAGCAACAAGAAAAATGAAATCAAGTAGGAACTATCAAAAATTGAGAAGGAAATTGAATTAATGACAGACCTGATTGCCCCGAGATTTTTTCTGAATAACAACAAAAATCTATTTTAACCTTGATGATGAGAAATGAAAAACTCCTCAGGCATCAGGATGATTAATAGCGCCAAAAAAGTAGATTGGTCTGGATCAAAAGTGGAGACATGAATACAAACTTTTTCCACCATGTTGCTACAAAGAGGAAACATCAAAACACTATATGGGCAATAAACGTTGCAGATGGGTCAATCCTCACCTCTATCAAGGAAATAAAAAAGGTTGCTTTCAAACATTTCAAAAACCAATTTAAGGCCATTGAAGGTGATTTTATGGGAGAAAAAATGGAGTTGGTTAATTTGTTCCCTTAGATGGTCAGAGAGGAGGATGTTGAAAGGTTGGAAGAGCCTATCACGAAGGAGGAATTGCTGCAAATGCTTAAGGAAATGGCTAAGGCCAAGAGTCCTTGGCCAAATGGATGCCCTATAGACCTATTTGTATTCTTCTTCGAGTTGATGGTTCTGGAGCTGGTCAGCATGGGGGAAACAATCAAGAATTCGGGGCATATTCCAGGTGCTATAAATTCAACTTTTCTTACTCTAATTCCCAAAAAAACTAATCCTCATTATTTTGATGAATATAGACCAATGTCTTTATGTAATATTGTATACAAAATGATATCAAAACTCCTTGCAAATATAATCAAGAGGATTATCTCCTCACATTACGTTGGAGCAATTTGGTTTTCTGTCTAACAGGGGAATACAAGATGTTGTTTCAATTGCACAAGAAACTATACACTCCATCAAAACCAAAAAATTAAAATCTTGTCTCATGAAAATTGATCTCATTTGATCATATGACTGTGTGTATTGGGAATTACTAATCATTATTTTATATAAAGTTGGTTTCCCCCACAGACATGTCTAGTGGATTAAGGCTTGCTTCTCTTCAGCTTCTATGGCTGTTTTTATCAACAGTGAACCCACCCATTTCTCCAAGATACATAGGAGGCTACCTCATGTCTTGATCTAGGTGGATATTGGTGGCCACCTGCAAAGTCCACTTGGACCCCCACCATTGTTTCTTTCAGCTTTTCAGTTTCCTTAATTGTAGCACAGTTTACTATTTTTAGTAGTTTCTCGAGTCCTGAACTTTCGAAGCCATTTTGAGGCCCTAAACAACGTTTTTTGGGAAAACTGGGAGCAACATGGGTCCATGGACCGATGTTGCTCTTCCCAAAGTTGTAGTTCTCATATAGATCTTTCTAATGAGATATTATGCGCATCAAGCGGAGATTGTATGCCAAAGTTACGACCCCAGGAAGTTGATGTACCAATTTACCCAAACGGGGCCCACAATTTGGCGTTTCATCTTCTAGGGTTAGGTTTTCAGATGTTTAGGGTTTTCCATTATTTCTCAAAAATAAATAGGCCTTCGAGCCTCATTGTAACGCAATTCAAAGGCATGTACTACTCTGTCAAGGATGCCATCAAGGAGCAGTACTACTCTGTCGGAAGCTATGAGGATCAATACATAAAGTGGACCACGCTGCGGCAGGGAAGGGACCAAGACGTGCCAGAGTTTACCAATATTTTCCATACCCTTCGCACAAAGTTGGGTATCAAGGATTCGGAGCAGCGTTTGGTACTCAAATACCGCGGTTTCCTGCACAAGTACATCCATGAAGAAATAGAATTCCTTAACATCTCCTCGCTCAGCACGACATACCGATATGCCATCAAGGTCGAGCAAAAGTTTAAACAAAATAAGCGAGACTTTGGATCTAAGAATATGAAGCGAGGGAAAGGTGCCCCCAAACCATAGAACAAAGGACAAAGCCAAGGCGGGGCGGCCAAAGACAACCCGTAAAACCTAAAAGCAAAGAACAGCGCCGCGAAGCCGAAAAAAAGACACGGGAAAGTGGTGTGAGTTCCATAAGAGCTCCACTCACAACACAAGTGAGTGTCGGGCCAAGCAGTCACTAGTGGTCGAGCTAAAGGTTTCATAATTGGATGCATTTTCCGACTCTGAGTCAGAACCCGACAAGGGGAATGACAAAAGGAAGTAGATTATCGATGCGGATCCCAACACCATCGTTGCCACCACGAACATCCAGAAGGAGGAACCCGAAGATCCAAAGGAGGAGGAGCATCTCTTCCACTCCCAGATGTGGGTAAAGGGCTCCCTGCTACAGTTCAATGTCAACAGTGGGAGCCAAAATAACCTGATTTCGGCAGAGGTCGTGAAGCGGTTGGGCTTACCAACCACAGCACATCCACAACCGTACACCATCGGGTGGCTTCACCAAGGACAGGATCTTCCATACAACATCAAGCCCTTCACGGATGAGGTATTGTGTGACATTGCTCCCCTTGAAGTTTGTGATGTATTATTAGGACAACCATACTTGTGGAAGTGACACACTGTATATGAATCAAGGCCCCGTGTTGTTATTGTTACTTTGGGAAATAAGTTGTATAGGATACCGGAGGTAGCACCGCCTACCGCCATCTCTTTGGTTACTGCAAAACAATGCAGTAAGCTCATTTCCAAAACTGGGAAATTTGTTTTCCTGATGATACGCCCTCAAGGAAAGAAGAAGATGGTGGCCACGACCTCTAGACAGGGCCCCTCCACACGACAACTACAGATGGACAAGGTCGTGGAGGAGTACAAGGACATCTTCACCTCCCCCGCAGGGGTTCCTCTGCACTGTCAGGTCAAGCACTCCATCAATCTGACCCCAGGTGCGTCGTTGCCCAATGGACCAATCTATCAGCGCTCCATTCTAGAGAACGATGAAATCAAGAGGCAGATTTAGGAGCTGCTGTAGAAAGGTCACATATGTCCGAGTTCATCGCCCTGTGGGAGCCCGATCGTGTTGGTACAGAAGAAGGATGGGACTTGGAGACTCTATATTGACTATCGGGCGCTGAACAAGATCACTGTCTGTAATAGGTACCTGATCCCACAGATTGATGACCTCCTGGACCAACTGAAGGGGGAAAATATTTTAGCAAGATCAATTTGAAGTCAGGATATCACTAGGTACCAATTGAACCCTCCGATGTGTGGAAGACTGCCTTCAAAGCCAAGGAGGGTCTTTTCAAATGGTTGGTTATGCCTTTTGGATTGACGAATTCTCCTGCAACCTTCATGAGGCTAATGGATGACATCTTGCAGCCATTCACCAACTCATTTGTAGTGGTATACTTGGATGACATCCTGATCTTCAACCAGAGTTGGGAAGAGCACCTCCACCACATCCGACAGGTTCTCCAAACACTACGGCAACACAAGTTATGTGCCAATTTGGAGAAATTCACTTTTGGCATGACCTAGGTTCAGTATTTGGGATACATTATTGATAAACAGGGGGTGCATGTGGATCCAGCCAAGATCCAAGTCATTCGGGATTGGCCATCTCCAACCACTCTGACAGAGCTCTACAGCTTTCTAGGTCTTGCCAACTTCTACCACGGGTTCTTGTTGGGATTTTCTCATATCACTTGGCCCTTGAGTCAAGTCACCAAGGGAGGAGCGAAATAAAATTCTTTTGGTCTGAATCTCAACAGAAGTCATTCATAGAGTTGAAAGATCACCTCTGCTCGACACTAGTGCTCGCATTACCAGAATTGCAACAACCATTTGAGGTCGAGACAGATGCCTCTAACTATGCTATTGGGGCAGTGCTTACTCAACACAGGCATCCAATGGCATATCATAGTGAAACACTTTCAGACACAGTCTGGAATTATCCCACTTATGACAAAGAGATGCATTCCATTGTGCAAGCCTGCCGACAATGGAAGCATTACATTTTAGGGAAGGAAACGGTCATCCACACAGACCACCGACCCCTGCAGTTCATACAGACCCGAGGGAAATTGAAAAATGATCGCCATCAGAAGTGGTCCACATACCTGCAATAATTCCATTTGAATATCAAGTATAAGAAGGGCAGCACCAATAATGTTGCAGATTGTCTCTGTTGACCATCGATTATGGCGCTAGCCATCGTGCTCAACTCTTGTGGGCACAAGACTTCTGATTGGTCACTTCTCTACAAAAGTGACCCAGAATTTGGCCACACATACCAGACACTCTTGGAAGGTCAGCATGTTCCAGATTTTCACCTCCAGGATGCCCTGTTATGCCACATGGGTCACCATTGTGTTCCTTCAAGCGAGCGTGCCAAGATGATTTGGGAAGCACACTACAGTCAGGTTGTTGAGCATTTTGGGTCGGGAAAAAAGTGTCAGTACTGCAGAAGTATTTCTATTGGCCGAATCTTCGACAGGATGTCGGGAAGTACATCAGATCATGCACTGCCTGCACCATTTCCAAACTGACCATCAAGAAGCAAGGCCTCTATACCCCACTACCTACCCCTAGTCGACCTTGGGAATCCATCTCCATGGATTACATGTCATGCCTTCCTTCCACTAAGCATGGAAACGATTGTTTTTTTGTGGTCATCAATAAGTTCTCGAAGATGGCCATTATGGCGGCCTGCAAGAAGAATATCACAGTAGAAGCCGCTGCCAAACTCTTCTTTGAACGAGTGTGGGTACACTTTGGAATCCCACAGTCTATGATCTCAGATCAGGATAGCAGGTTCCTCAGTACATTTTGGTCCAGTCTCTGGTCGATGCTGGACACCAAATTCACTAAGTCCACAGCCTTCCATCCTCAAACTGATGGCCAGACAGAGGTTGTCAACAGGATGATCGTACACATTTTGCGCATGTACAACTCAAAGCATCCACACACATGGGACGAGAGCCTCCCCTATGTTCATCACAACTACAACCGGGCTCTCCACAGCTCGACTGGCCACAGCCTTTCTCAGGTGGGCTTGGGATTCCAGCCACTATGTCCCATTGCTGTGGCCATGCCATTTGTAGCTACTCACGCAGATTCGACTCATGTCCAGTCCAAAACAGATAAGGAAAACAATTTCATTGAGCACATCCAACATATTCGCCAGTAGGTCCATGAAATTATGGTGAAATCAAATGCCAAGTACAAGCAGCGACATGATCAACATTGGGTGCCACACAAGTTTCAGGTGGGCGACAAAGTCTGGTTGCATTTGCAAAAGGAACGCCTTACCGGAGCCTATCGAAAACTCAGACCACTCCGATATGGTCCTTACACCATTACCAAGGCTATGGGAGGCAATGCATTTGAGCTCAGCATTCCCTCATTCCTTGGCCTGCACCCAGTGTTCAATGTGGACTGCCTTCGGCCATAATTTCCACCATTACTAGACACATCTGACATTGCAGAACAGCTCACACCCACAGAGTTAAATCCAGATTGCATGGAACAAGCTACAACTGATCAGATCATGGACACACAGATCAAGCACACTCGCCAGCAGAATATCCAACTGTATCAAGTTGTCAAAGCAAGCCAACTCCTTCACCAAGGCAAGTGGCTCACCAGGGACCAAGTTCAGCAGAAGTTTCCTCATCTCATGGAGGAACTCAACGCAATGGGGACCATTGCTTCCTAAGGGGGGAGGAATGATCCAGGTGGATATTGGTGGCCACCTGCCAAGTCCACTTGGACCCCCACCATTGTTTCTTTCAGCTTTTCAGTTTCCTTAATTGCAGCACAGTTTACTATTTTTAGCAGTTTTTCGGGTCCTGAACTTCTGGAGCTGTTTTGAGGCCCTAAATGACATTTTTTGGAGCAACATTGGTCCATCGGTCCTTGGACCAATGTTTCTCTTCCCAAAGTTGTAGTTCTCGAATAGATCTTTCTAACGAGATATTGTGTGCATCAAACAGAGATCATATGCCAAAGTTACGACCCCAGGAAGTTGATGTACCAATTTACCCAAACGGGGCCCATAATTTGGTGTTTCATCTTCTAGGGTTAGGATTTTGGATGTTTAGGGTTTTCCATTGTTTCTCAACAATAAATAGGCCTTCGAGCCTCATTGTAACACATCTCAGAGGCATGTAGCCACCACATCTCTTCTCAGAGATAAACTACCATCACCCTAGCTGGTTTATTTCCATTTCTGTTTGTAAGCATATTTCAGTATTTTACATTAATGAAATGAAGTATTATTTCCGCTGCATCTCTGTGTTTATGGTTATCTCTGTAATTGGTTGCGTTCTTGTTTAAATCTGGATCATGTCTTGGGCTCAATGTGCTATTGCATACATGTTTGTTCCATTATGTGTCCTGTAGGGGATATGGAGGGCTAGGAATGATCTCAAATCAGGTTGCCTTGAAAATTGTTGCCTCCTTCATGGAAATTGGCCCTTGGATACCTAAGGCTCACTCCCTCACTATTTCTCTGGTTGATCTGTCTGGTATCTTTCCCATCTGTTATTTTTATGGGGTTGCTTTCGTAGGCATCTGTGGTTGTGGTGTGTTCCTGAGAATAGATCCCTTGTCACATTACATATTTTGTTGGTCTGGACGCAGGGGAGATAACATAAGGGAAAAAATGATCACTTTATGGGGAGCTTTCCAATGTTCTTCATGGTTGGGCATGGAGCGTATTTTGATCATTGGGGATTCTCTTATCCTAATTTAGTGTATTTTGGGCAAGAATGACCTAGAGGTCCCCTCCCTCTGCAACTGAATGCTTCATATCGGGGATCTAAAGGTTTCTTTAATCGATGTCTCCTTCCAGCACATTTTCCAGGAATAAAATCTTGAAGCAAAGGCCCTCTCCAAACATGGTTTGTCTCTTTCCCCTGGTTTTATGTCTTTCGAATATATTGTTGATGGAAAGATCTATGGACATGACTTTTTGAGATTTCATAGTTTTGGTTTTTTTGTAATTTTTTCCTCTCCCCTGAGATCCCTCCTTGGACCGTATGTTTTAATTTTTTTTTTTCTGGATAAAGGCTAAACTATTGTATTAAGAAAAAGAAAACTATTTACAAAGAGGCCTAGGCCTCTGAAGATGCAGGGGAGCATCCTCTGTCAAAGAAGACTGCAGGTGCTCAAGGCAACCTGGATTACAAAGATGGAGATAATAACAGAGAGCATGACAAAAGCTGTAGCTGATGGCCTTCTGGCTTACAAAAAGATGACTATGCAAAAGAACAGCAGTTACTTGATTTGAGAATTTTGCCTGTCGAGTGTATCTTGCTGCTGAAAACAAAATACCAAACGGTGGTTGGAAATCCAAATTCTCCAGTCTTCTTGAAGAGCTTAGATTTCTTGAGGGCTCCCTACTATAAAACCGACTGCTGGACCCTTCTAAACCAGAAGGCGTCCCCTCAAAATTCCAAAACGCGTTCATTAAGCAGCAGAAGAAAACATAAACTAAGCCCTCGAAGGCTCACCTTGTTCAGTGCCCGGCTTGTAAGCCTCTTCATTCATCTCCAGACGGTTGGTGAGCTGATTGCCGAAGTTGGCAGGATGCTGAGACGAACCATGAGCCAGATGCTGAGACGAATCATGAGCTGGTTGCTGAGGCGAGCCTAAACCCGGAAGAGGCTCCATCAAGTTGACATCAACAGCAATTTCATTATCAATAATTTCCCCCACTACTGGAACCCGAGGATGATCCAGTTGCTCCGGCTCCCTGTCAGGCTCTTCCTGACTGGACGAATCATCCTCCTCCTCCGTGGCAATGACTGTTATGAGCAGAGAGAGACGGGTCTGGTTTCTCCGGCAGCAAAAAGTGCAGCAAGAAGTATGGACTTGACTATTCACCTGGTCTGAGTCTTCAGAGGGAGAGGAAGGAGGCTCCAGCATGGCAATTGGCTGAATTGCACTAGCCTGAGCCTCTTGCCTGCTGCGAATTCCCCATACTCCTCCACGCCTTGGGACTCCCCTCTGTCTCGGCGCCATTAGCCTGGGAGAGCGCACTTTGCAAACAAGAGACAGTAAAAATTCAGGATTGTAACTAGCTAACAGTTCCTCCTCAATGACAATTACCCAATTTTTGTGCGTTACTAAACCTTCCTCCCACGAATGCCCAGAACACACAGTCGGAACAGAGGTTAGGCTATGGCATCTACCCCTGTCGCCAGCATTCGGCTCAATCTCACCCTCAAACAAATTAACATCACAATACCTCATGTAACTGACCTGATTCATGAGCATCGTTATATAGGACTCGGATCTGAACAATCCGGCGGCAATGGAGCCAAAACTCCATAAATCGGCGTACAGGAAAATCAATTTGCCTCGCGTGAGGCCATCACTCTTCTGCAGAGCCATCCTCTCAGACATAAACTGCGTTAATGCTTGACAGGGGCAAATTAATATACCGTCCTACCAGACGATCTTAGTATCACAGCTGCCCCCCATCGCATGTTCTCTGATGAGTCCATGTATCACCCGCATCCGGGTCCGTATGTTTTAATTTTTACTAGTGCTCTGATGTCTAATACTTTCTGTTCTTATACTATGGTGATGATCTTCTGGAATGGTTGTTGCACAACTCCCATTTACAGAGGGATTCTCT
Organism: Pinus tabuliformis; assembly: GCA_031772625.1. NCBI lineage: Eukaryota > Viridiplantae > Streptophyta > Pinopsida > Pinales > Pinaceae > Pinus > Pinus tabuliformis. Next base: position 2,036,795,072 of record CM062818.1, read on the forward strand.
GTATGGAATTTTGTATAATATTTTGGTTATCCATGCCCACCCCTATACATAAATGATGAATGAAAATGATCCATGCAAATGTAAAATATTCCTCATTTATAATGAAGAAATGTTTATGTTTGTTTGCTCTTATAAAAAACTACGTATTTTGTCGAAGATTTATTGATTGACTAAAGAATGTATAGCTCTTAATATCCTCATAATGTGGTATCAATTCCTTTGTAAAAAAGGACCAAGAAATAATAAAATCATTTTTCCTTTCCAAAGCCATTGATTTTGTTCTAAAAATGTGGATGTAATATTTACCTTTTGTAAGGTTATCACTTGGTGTATATCAAAGTATCTCCCCATATGGAATATCCATGTTATAGGATCATTACCATCAAACTTTGTCATGTCAATCTTTGGAATGAATTAGTTCCTTGGTGTTAATTTGAAGCCCTATTAATGTGGATCTTGAAGTGAAAAAATAAGATTATGGTTATATGATTCAACATATGTGCTCTCCAATTGTGATAAAATATTCCCCATATGTGATTGAGTTCAAATACAATTGTTCTCCTTATTTTCACAATTTCCTTAGATCTCCATGTCTCCTTTAGGAAGCCTCTCTGAGAAAAGCTTTTCCATGGAATTCAAATTTTGTACTTCTTCTTTGGTTTCCTCCATCTTTTGTTCCACGGTTTTTTATTAATCCTTGCATTTGTGACAACTGAACTTCCAATTGGTTTACTGGGTATTGCACATCTTTTATTTCTTCATGAGTCATGGATGATCTTTCTGTAGGTTTAAGTTGTGAAGTAAATTTTGAACCACCCTCGAGAGCCATGTGGCTAAATAATAATTCTACATTTTTTCCTCTTTATCAAAAATTTTGCATCACCGAAAAATAGACCTTCCAATCAAAAGTCATGTTAATTGTAAGTTATGTGCCTTCCAAAACCCTAATTTGTAGATTATCTAGATGTTTGATCATTATCCCAATATATATCTAAAATTTGAGCCCTTCTAAATCTTAAATTTTGGTATGTAGTCCTCTAATATGTCTTCCTAACAATTCCATAAGTCGAACCAAAATTTCATGTGCCAAGTGAAAGTTATGGTAACTTTTCCAAAATTTGTTGACTTTTGGCCTCTTCCCAAGAGAAAACTTGTATAGTGTGTGGTGTATTTAGTTTTTTAAATATGATTCTGAAATTTCTACTCTAGGTTCCTCAGTATAGGAACCTTGAAAATTTCACATTCCAAAACTTCTTTGGGAGAAAGTTACAAAAAAAAATTATAATATCACACATTTGAAACTAATTTCAGGACTATGCACAAAACCTAACTTCCACAGGGTATATCTTCAAACTTATGGGAAACCATAAATCCAAAACTTTTATCAATTGTACTCCAAAATATCTCCTTGATATCTTAAATATTTGACGGTCTGAAGTGTCCGAGGAAAAAAGTTATAGCGGAAATGCCAAGAACACTTATTTGAAACTAATTTCATATTCATTCACAAACCTAACTTCCATAGGTTTAATCTCTAAAAGTATAGAGAAAAAGAATCTTAAATTTTGACATGATGCTCTTTGAGATGTATCCTCAATTGTCTTAAAATTTCGTGTTTTGGACCCTCCTCCCCCACCCAAAAAAAATATAGCAAAAATTCCAAGATCACTAATTTCAAGAGCATTCAAAAATCCTAATTTCATAGGGTATATCTCTGAATATATAGCAAACCAAAATCTAAATTTTTTACCATATGTTCATTTATATGTCTTCTTGATTTGCTTAAAATTTCATGATCTGAAACATCCCAAAAATAAATTTACGTTGAAAATTCCAATATGATTCGTTTGAAGCAGGAAAACCTTAGGATCGTAGTGTTAATACCCAAATGTTATGAATCATATACCTTAAAAATGATAAGAATCCAATATTACAGTCCAATTTGAGGTTGAAACCTTCTTTTATAATGAATACAATATATAAGACAATAGTTGGCGATTCTTAGACTAGGTCTCCTTGGTGTATACATAGGAGACAAAAGGGTACAATGAAAGGTTTTGGCCAACACAACAATATAACAATAGAAATATAATAACCCAATATTGATGGCTTAATAAGGGGTTTTAGGGTTAACATGGGGCTTGTCTAGGACTTAACATTATACATCAAGTTTCCAACTGTGCACGGGTCTCCATATATGATAGTGAATAAAAATAAATAAAATTGCTGGCTAAAGATATCAAATACAAAATCACTTTCAACAGAATATTAAATTCCTTGATTTCCTATTGCTCCTTAAAGAGTATACAAACTTATCCAAACCACCATGATAATTCAATGCTCCATTATTTTTTTGTAACCATCAAAATCATTGAAAACCTTTGGTGCCCTTTATGGCATGCATTGTGAAAGCTACATCACACCATACCAGCAACCCTATATTATGTGTTAACATAAAGAGTGTTGATTCAATGATTGTAATTCATCATATCAGTTGTAGTCATTACTACAACCATAGATTCAAATCTTTCCAAGATATTTCAATTCCTAGCCCTTTAGAAACATGACGAATTACTTCTTTATTACCAAAGTTCAACATAAAGGTAATGAATATAAGCGCGAGATTTTATGTCATAACGCACCAATTTCTAGCTAAGATTCAAATACCAAGATCAAGAAATTTGTTTTCTGACACACATATAACATGTGATTCAAGGACTTGACAAAAATATAAACGCATCACCATACTATCATAACTAAATGCATAGGCTTAAATGTGCATTGCCTCAAATGGATGAACCACTATAGCATAATGATGAAGAGACTAAGAAAAAGGAAAGAGATCTTTTCATTCTTTTAGAAAAAAGAAACGTGTAATGATGGAAGTATAGCATTCCAAATGTTCCTAGATACCATTAAATTCAACAAACAAGAATGCATTGTGTTGTTGTGTTTTTATTTTTTATGCCATGTCCCTTTGGTGTCCCTTGTACCATTGGATACATACCATTGCAAAATATATGTTGCAGTTATAAAACACAAACATATATGCCCAATAGTATGTTGTAAATGCCTATGTTCTAATGAAATATTATAGTTCCTATATCACGAAAAAAAATTGGAATTGATAAGCGTTTTTCGAAAATGCAACAAGAATTTGTAAAGAATAAAGATGACAAGATACAGATAAATTTAAACTTAAAAATTCTTTTATGAAATTACAACAAATGTCAAGTAAATAAGTAGTTAATATTTTTGTCTATCAGACGTGTTTATATTTTTTCTATCATTGTCATTACATTGTACCTTAATGAAAGCATTGCATTAATAAATATGTTGATTAATATAACATTTGTTCTCAAGAAATCCTTAGAGTTAGCTCATTGTTTGTCGAGTCCCTGCCATTACGGCATCTCTGCTATTGAGAGGTCATGGGTTCAATTCTCATGACACTCTTAGGGTCAGGTTTCATAGTTGAGTAGGCAGGAAGTGATCTTTTTAGGTAGATCTACCTAGTACAATTATTTTGTGGACTTAGTGGTCACCGATCTCAGGGGATCATGAACCACATAACAAAAAAAAACATTTGTTCTCAAGAAACCTAAGTTGTGGGAAAAGAGCCCATTGATTCAAAGGAAATTATGTGTGACTTGTACCAAGCATATTCCATTCCTAACACTTGGATTTTAGACAAGCCATCTTCATATGGTGAAAAAATGCCATATACATTTTGGAAAAGACAATGCAAATTGTTGTCAAATGTGTCATGTGATGAGACAAAACAACATGTATTTTATGGTTATCCTACATAAGATAAGAGCTAATGGTCAAACCATAAACAATATTAATTACTTGAACACGTATTTCCATAAAGCTTCGCCCAATTATCCAACATTCCCTTATTTGTTTCATAGAAATAAAGATATTGTCAACACAACATGAAAATGTTGGCCCTTGTAGAATCAAAACAATACACATTGCAATTATATGACTTTGAAGCATATATCATGTATGGAATTCCATGGATAACATACAAATATTGATTCCTAGCATTATTATGCTAAAAGAATATGCTAGTGGAATTAGTTTCTAAAAATGATGACATGTATGATTCCATATTCAATTGGCTTATGCATGAGCTAAACATAAGTCATAGGATCTCACAAAGCATGCTTCAAATTTGATCTTCATGCAATTAGAAAACATGAATTTGTGTGCATAATGTTTTCCCATGCATAACATACGAAATCACTACACCTTATAAATAAATTGAAAGAACACTACGTTAGAAATTGGACTCTTAAATGGAAAGACAAAAACCATTTGCATATTGGAGTTTTCAATGTGATATGGCCTTCACAATAATAGAAAAACACATATTGATGTGCTCTCTAAACACATTAATCTTGTGAGAGCGCCTTGAAAATATAGTTTGTGATTATGGCTAGAGATATAATGTGTTTTCAAGAACTCAAATGACCTAAAATCCCAGTAACACTAGGCTCACGAAAGATTTTAATTGCTCTTTTAGGCCTCCATGGTGTTATAGCATATTATAGTGATCCCATGTTATTTCCATTTCACTTCCCCTTTCACTTCTTTTAGAAACTTGATTGCACAAGACATCCTCTCTCACTCCTAAAAAGCAATAATATTTATGCAATCTAGTCAAGCAAGATAAAGGAAAATATAACAATCTTGGCATCAATGGTTTTTTGCTATGTTTTCATGTTATCTATTTATAATGCACCTTCTTGTTTTTTAATACTCTACCATGTTAAAGAAAAACATGTTGGCCTAATAATAATGTCACAATAAATCCAACATTGCCTACATCACTTTTGGTTTTCATATTATTTATTTATAATGCACCCTCTTGATGTTTGAAACTCTTTCAACCCTATCAAAGAAAAACATGTTGGCTTAAAAACAATAACAATGTCATATTACTTCCAACGTTGATTGTATTACTTCTTGTAAAATTGGTATCAGTAATACTCATGCCAAAGACACAAAGCCATCTAAGCAATAACATTGTTTAAATTGTTTTAAGAATTCCATATAACCTTTGGAATTTGTTTCTCATTTATCTCTTCTAGCATGCATGTGTTACTCTTTGCATTAACTTGAGAAAAAATAAAAACATACTTGTGAGATTATGTTTCTTATTCACGCACAGTTATCTCTAAGGCTATTATTGATGGTTCTTCAATTGAATAAAATCAACCATTCTTCTTTAAGATTTCTTAGATTTGCTACAATGATGTTTTTTTGCTTCTTTTGTTTTATGTTTGTTGCTCTTTAAACCATTTTGAATGGAATTTATTTGTTTGGTGCCACTAGAATAAAAAATCTCAAGCATGACTCATTTCACTGCTAATAGCTCTTATGGTCACTTTAGCAACAAACAACATCTAAGGGACACTAATATTTTGTTATGAATAAATAATTCATAAACAAAAATATATATTAATTAAATGGAAATTTTAATATAATAATAATATAATAAATAAATAAATAAACATTAATAAAAAAAAAAAGTATGAAATGAATGGTCAAAAGGCATAACCAATCAACCCCTCTTGACCAGTCAATGCCTATTTAGGCACACCGTCCGAGGGAATGTAAATCATTCATTTTTTTCATTCAATAAAAATTACAAGTTTTAATACACAAATACAATTTGTCTCTGCAATTTGGCATTTGCTTTCTAACAATGGTATGAGAGTCATTTTCGCATATTTGCCTATTAAAGTTCGTACTATCCATTTCGTTCTTTCGCTACTATGTCTACTTCTCACTGTCTTTGTGTCCAAACTCTGTGTTTTGTTGTCGTCAATTTGTTGTTTTTCCTATTCGTTATTTCCCATCATTATCTGATCAGGTGCTCAAAATTAGGCTCAAAACTGAAAATGTGAGAATCTCTATAAACTTAGCTTCAGATCGAAGAGCTTGTCATCTGATTCCAACGGTGTGAACGACACTCGAATCCAAGCTCGTATGAAGAAGTTAGAGCAAGTCAAAGTTCAAGTTTGACTTGAACAGATGGTAGGAAAAGATGATGTGGCAGGGCTCTTCAGCGAATGGGGAAGTGCCAAGTGGCAGGCCGCCATTGGCCCCCGCATGTCACAGGTGGGTCGGCGTTAAAAATTGGCCCCAGAACAAGCCAGGGTGCTATGCGATAATCGCAATCACACATCGCAACAGGGCAGGAGGAAATGCATTAAAGAATTGCCCCCGCAATTGTGATGTGACGATCGGCCCCCCAGTAAGGAAGGGTTGCGATGCGATAATCGCAATCGCAAACCACAGAAAACAGAGTCTCGCATATATAAGACCGTCAATACTCTGTCGATTGCAAATTGAAAAAGGATCCCAGATGCGATAAGTTTATGAGTTCCGGTTAATAGTTTCGTCGGGTTCGCCATATCGCAATCGCACATCTCCAAACCGCGTTCACAAACCATAAGCCAACTGGTTCTCTCCAATTGCGATTTCCAATGGGACAATCGGTGCCGATAGATTATGGACCGCCGCGTGGCGGAATTTTCACTCAGTTAGTGCTTTTTGGAGCTAATTTGTAGGATCATGTCGGATTTGGAGCAATTTGTGGAGCAAATAGTGGGAAAACTAGGAGAGGTCATAAATTCTTCAATTTTCCACCAAATTGGATGCAAAAAGAGGCTAGATAGCCATTTTTGGACATTTTGGACTCATGGAAGCAGGTTTCAGAAGCATTGGAGCATTGCAAACACATATGTTTACACTTTTGAGCATAATAGAGAGGCCCAAGCCAATGGAAGCTAGACCAAGGAGACGTAGCCCAGCAGGGGTGAACTCCTTTATCATGTTCCTGTTGTAATTTGTTTTTGATAATGTTCTATACATGTTTATGTTGTTGTTCAATCTCTTGTTTATGTTAAATTACTCATAAAAAATCATCATTTCACTTGCAAAAATTCATGAATCCTTAAGCACAATGAAAGCATTTTGTTTCTAATCTGAGGAGGATCTTAGCACCACAATATAATATTCTAAATCAAATCAATTTGTTATCATAGAACTAGGTTTGCTTTGTGAAAGAAGGATTTAACGGTTTGCAATTTTATGTCATGCTTACAAGGTTAAAACTCAAGAGAGGAGAAGGGAAGTTGGTTGGAAGCCCAGAAGTTGGGTCAATGTTATGAAACCAGCTCAAGAAAAGATAGATCAACGCCTTAGAATTTAGCCTCTTCGAGGGGGCAACCTCCTTTACATTACATAAATGAACAATTCTTCGATGATTCAAATGACAAAACTTCCTTTCTATATATAGGAGTCTAAGGAGTCACAATATAACCCAGCCGACCTAACAGTATTAATATAAAGCCACAAAAATAACAATAGAGGGATTCTATGGGGCACAGTAATAACAATATGGGGATAATAGGGGCATAACAATATTAATAAGGGATGCAACTACAATAGTAATGGGGTAATTACTAGTATTATAGGGAACCAACATGCCCCTCTCCTTCAAAAAAAGTGTTGTCCTCAACACTTGAGTAGTTCTGGATGCTTCTGTATAAAATTCTCGTCCTCCCATGTGGAATCTTCAGCGGATAAGTTCTTCCACTTGATAAGATACTCTGAAATTGATCGATTTCATAGCTGTCGAGTTCTTGTTTCTGTGACTACTTCTGGTTCTAATATAATTTTTCCTTCCTCGTCAAGTTCTGGCAATATTGTTTAAACTAGGAGCTTGTCACATATAACCTTCTTTAAACATGAAACATGGAAAACTGGGTGCAATCGAGAAGCTGCAGGAAGCTCCAATTTGTATGCCATAGTACCAATCTTTTGCAACACCTTGTACGGACCATAATACTTTGGTGATAATTTCTTATCCTTCTTAGCTTGCTTGAGGGACATTTGCTTATATGGTTGTAGCCGTAGGAATACCCAATCACCTACATCAAAACTTCTTTCGCTACGATGTTGATCTGCCTGTTGTTTCATTCTATTTTGTGCCAACACAAGGTTATCCTTTAAGAGTTGGAGCACTTGTTGTTGATGTTCGATGTGATGTTCCACTGCTTGAACCTTAGAATTTTCTCTTAAATATGATGTGATGGATTGTGGTTGATATCCGTAAAGAGCCATAAATGGGGTCATTTTTGTTGTTCTATGGAAGGAAGTGTTATACCACCATTCAGCCAGAGGCAACCATTTGACCCATTGTGTCTGTTTATCAGATACAAAGCAACGAAGATATCCTTCCAAACATTTGTTTACTATCTCAGTTTGCCCATCATATTGAGGATGATAAGATGAGCTATGAGCTAACTAAGTACCGAGACAAGAAAATAATTCTGCCCAAAAATTTCCAGTGAAAATGGGGTCTCTGTCACTTAAAATAATCTTTGGGTTTCCATGTAGCTTTTGAATTGTTTCCATAAATGCAGTAGAAACCGTACTGGCTTTAAATGGATGTGATAATGCACAAAAGTGTGCATACTTGGTAAGTCTGTCAACTACCACCATGATGACACTCTTTCCCTCAGACTTGGGTAAACCTGTGATAAAATCCATTGAAACCTCCTCCCAACGTTGGCTTGGAATGGATAAAGGTTGTAATAGACCCGGTGTCTTAATTGTTTCAACTTTATTTTGTTGGCAAACCAAACATTCCACCACAAATTTTTGAATATCCGATTTAAGGCCATCCCAAAAAAATTCCTTCTTAACCCTGTGGTAAGTTTTTTAAAATCCTGAGTGCCCTCCTAAGGGAGAAGTGTGCAATTCCATAAGAATCTTTTGTTTTAGTTGGGAATTATTACAGAGGTATAAGCGATCTTTGTACCATAAAGAATCATTTTGCCAGCTAAATGTATCAAACGTACTGGAATCTTGTTGTAACTTTCGAATAAGTGCCCATACTTCTTCGTCATTCTTCCATTCCTCCCTTGCTTCGTTTATCCAATCTGGTTGGATAATAGAAATGGTGCACAACAATGCTTCCACATCCTCATCCTTTCTTGAGAGTGCATCTGCCACCACATTTTGCTTCCCTTTTTTGTAGATGATTTCAAAGTCATAACCCAACATCTTTGTGACCCACTTTTGTTGCTCTTCAGAGGATAATCTTTGTTCTAAAAAGTATTTAAGGCTATCATGATCCGTTTTTACCTTGAAGTGTCTTCCCATTAGGTAGGGTCGCCATTTCTTAAGTGCATGGAGTATTGCCAACATTTCCTTCTCATAAATAGCTTTGTGTAAAAACTTTCCCTTGATTGAACGACTTTCAAAAGCAATGGGTCTTTCATCTTGCATTAAAACAGCACCAATTCCATTTCCTGAAGCATCGCATTCCACAATAAAGGTTTTTGTGAAGTCTGGTGTAGCTAAGACCGGTGCTTGGCACATTGCCTGTTTAAGATGTTCGAAGGCCTTTGTTGCTTCTGGAGTCCATGAAAATGCATCTTTCTTCAATAATGTTGTTAGAGGTGCTGCTATTCTCCCACAATTCTTAACAAACTTGCGATAATACCCTGTCAACCCAAGAAATCCTCGCAGATGCTTTATGGATGTGGGGATTTTCCATTCCTTAATGGCTTTAATTTTGCTAGGGTCTACCTTAACTCCTTCATGAGATACAATATGACCCAGATATTCCACCTCTTGTACTCCAAAGAAACATTTGGATCTTTTTGCATATAATTGTTTCACCTCCAATAGTTGTAGCACCCTGTCAACATGTTCAACATGATCCTTCCAAGACTTGTTGTAGATTAGTATATCATCAAAAAATACTAACACAAATTTTCTAAGGAATGGTTTGAAAATGGAATTAATCAAACCTTGAAATGTTGAAGGTGCATTGGTAAGGCCAAAAGGCATGACCAAAAATTCATAATGACCCTCATGAGTTCTAAATGCTATTTTCGGAATGTCTTCAGTCTTCATTCTGATTTGATGATATCCTGAACGAAGATCCAACTTGGTGAAGTAAATTGATCCATGCAATTCATCCAGTAATTCATCAATGACGGGAATGGGAAACTTATCTTTAATAGTGAGCTTGTTGAGCTCCCTATAATCCGGACACATGCGCCATGATCCATCCTTCTTGTGCACTAATACTACTAGAGCAGAGAACGAACTTTGACTCGGTTGAATTATACCAGCCTCTAGCATTTCTGCACCATACGTTCAATTTCACTCTTTTGGGCATAGGGATATCTATACGGCCTGATGTTTGGAGGAACACTTCCTGGAATCAAATGAATAGACCTTTGGGAGTCTCAAATACCTTGGAATGATTGTCCAAGACTTTTTGGAGATCTGGAGAAATAGATGATTGCAATGTGGAAACATCTAGCGAACATAATTGTGCAATTACACCCCTTTGTTCCTTTTTTAGAAGCTTTGTCATACCATTAGAGCTAATTATCTTTCCTGGTTTCCCTGCAATACCCCTTAATTCAACTTCCTTTCCTTCCATAGAAAATTTCATGAAAAGTTCTTGAAAATTGAAAGCTATTGTACCCAAGGATTGTAGCCATTGTACTCCTAGTACAACATCAGCACCTCCCATTGGAATGGAAAGCATTGGGCTAGTCAATACATATTCTCCCATCGATAGCTTGATATTATGGCACTTTCCAGAGCAATTTATTGTTCCTCCATTTTCAACCATCACTTGACACTTTGGTGCTAGGTATAAGAATCAATTCAATTCTTTTGCTACCTTACAATGAATAAAATTGTGGGTACTTCCTGAATCAATCAACACTAGTACCTTTTTCTTCTTGATTTGTCCTTCTATCTTGATGGTTTAAGGAGTGGTAATTCCCGCCAATGCATTACAAGATATGGTCGGATTCATTTCTTCTTTATCTAGGCTTTGTTCCTGGAGTATATCCTCTTCTTTTGACCTTTCTTGCTCCTTTTCTTCTTCCTCTTCACAATCTATGTAGAATAATTTCTTCTCAGCACACTTATGACCTTTAGTGTATTTGCTATCACAACTGTAACAAAGCCCTTTTGCTCTTTTTTCTTCCAATTGTTGTGGTTTCAACCTTATAGGTTGTGGAAGACTAGGGGCAACCACACTTCCATCTTTATAGTTGTGAGTGGTATGCTTCCTGGTTGCCATAATTTTGCTTTCCATTTTTCTTGCTAACCTGAATGCCTTCTCTAATGAATCAGGTTCCCAAAGGCGAACATCATGTTGGATATTATCCTTTAAAGTCCCTATGAACACATCAATCCTATGCTCCTCTGGAATATCTTTTACCCTTATGTTCAATTTTTGGAACTCCTCAATGTGCTCCATTATTGAACCCATTTGTTTGAGACTTATCAATTGGCTAAAAAAAGTGTTGCTTTTTGTATCCTCATAATGTGCTATCAATTCTTCCGTAAAAATTGTCCAAGTGATAATTTGTTTACGAGAGCAAAGCCATTGATACCATACAAACTGATTTGGTTCCAAATATAAAGTTGCAATACGTACCTTTTGTGTGTTTTGCACATTATTGAGATCGAAAAATTGCTCAATTTGTAATATCCATGTTGTGGGATCCTTGCCATCAAACTTCCTCATATCGATTTTTGGAATATGGTGGGTTTTCGATCCCACATTAGAGTCTATGAAATCATGATTAACATTTCTTTTGTTCGCATCATGAGTTTCCTTTACTACCTTTTCACCATTGGTAAGTATTTCTTGTAGAAAATTTGTCAAGTCTGTCTTAGCTTCTGTTAGCTTTTGTGACAGTGACATTTGTTGCACTTGTTCTTGTAATTTTGATATATCATGTAGCATTTCTTCCTCTTCTTCATGAGTCATGCTAGAGCTTTCAAGTTGCTTACTAGGTGTTTGCATTTTCTTTCCTCGGGGCATCAGTTACCGATAATAATGCTCTACTATGCCCTTTTAATTCCTTCAAAATAAATTTTCAAACCAAGATTAAGCAAAAATTTAAGAAAATCTACACACCTTTTTTCACTTTGTAGGAGCTCGATATTGCCTCTGATGTATCTCTGTACTTTCCAATCATCTAGTTTTGAATTTGTGACGTGTAGTAGCCCTTTGTGTCCTCTTTCCAATGCCACAAGTCTGACCCAAATTGGATTCTCCAAGGAAGAGTTATGCGAAATCTCCCACAGTGACTTGAATATAGACTAGTTCAGTAGAGCGAACTTGTACGACATGCCACGAGTCACTGTTTCGACCTTTGGATCTAAAAAATGTATGCAAGAAACTAAATTCTGTCCTCTTTCTGTACCTTCTTACGAAATTTCAATCCGATCCCCAGAGAGAAAGTTATGACGATTTTCCCCAGGTCACCTGATTGGAATGTAATTCAGGAGTCTGCAAAAATACCAACTTCCTCAGATCATATCTCCGCAAATATAGCGCGAAAAGCTCTGAAATTCAGACTCGAGGTTCAGCGTGATTTCCTCTCAAATGGGTTTTTTTTGCAACTTCTGAAACATCGTAGAAAAAAAGTTATAGCGAAAATTCCACAATGACCTGTTTGGAGCAACGAAACCCTAGAATCCAAAGCTCCAATACCAAATGTTATGAAACCAGCTCAAGAAAAGATAGAAAAGATAGATCAACACCTTAGAATTTAGCCTCTTTGATGGGGAAACCTCCTTTACATTACATAAATGAATAATTCTTCGATGATTCAAATGACAAAACCTCCTTTCTATATATAGGAGTCTAAGGAGTCACAATATAACCCAGCCGACCTAACAATAATAATATAAAGCCACAAAAATAACAATAGAGGGATTCTATGTGGCACAGTAATAACAATATGGGGATAATAGGGGCACAACAATATTAATAAGGGATGCAACTACAATAGTAATGGGGTAATTACTAGTATTATAGGGACCGAACAGTCAAGGGGAAGGAGAGTAAGGTTGCCACAATATCCAACACCAGTTCAGCCTCAAGTTTCAGTTGAGACTCCAGAGATCATGTCTCATGAAGGAGAACCTACAAACATGACAGAAGATGAGAAGACCTTCAGAAAGGCTTTCTTTGAGATGACAGAGGTGGTAAATGTCCTCTATGAAGAGAGGAATACCAGGTTGCAAGGGGAAAGTTCCAAACCTCCCAAAGGAGAAGGCTCTTCAGGAGGAGGTAATGGAAATGGAGATAAACCTCCACCCTCTCCACCATATTCTTCATCTTCTTCCTCACAAGCATCTTCACCCTCTTCCACTAACACAACCCTTACTCATACTCATCATCATACTTCAAAGGAACTGGTAAATCACCTTTTTTAAAACTTAAGGTTAAATTTCAGTTGCCTATGTATAATGGTGAAGTGAATGCAGAGAAGCTTGATAATTGGATTCGTTAATTGAAGGTCTATTGCAAGATTCAAAACCTTCAAGAGAATGACATAAAGATTCAATTAGCTTCCTTGAGAATGGAGGGTGCAACACTGATATGGTGGGAATCAAAGACCTAAGAGGAGATTAAAAAACATGTTAAGATCTCAATTTATTGGAATGATTTCATTGTTGCAATCAAAAGACAATTCTACCCTCTAGCTTATATGCAAACAACCATCATGAATTGGGAGAACTTTAGACAGCTTAAAGGTTAAAATGTGCAAGATTACACCCAAGAATTCATAAAAAGGTCCTTGATGTTAGGTGTAGATTCGCAATCACAGGACACATTGTTGAAGTACATAGGGGTTTTACACAGTTACCTTAGGAATACTATCTTAATGTTTAATCCCAATAATCTAGATGATATGTGTGTGCAAGCCACTCATCTTGAGGTAAGAGGGAAAAACACTCCATAAGGAGGTAGTAAAAGGCCATTAAGAAAAGGGTTTCAAGGGAAATAAAAATGCATCCATTAAAAAAAGAAAAGAGAAAACAATATGAAAACATTGTTCCATAGAGGGTCCCGATGAAGCTCATTGTTGGAAGTTTCATCCTGAAATGAAATCAAAGCAATTCAACAACAAAGGAAAAGAAAAGACAGTTGTCGTCATTCAAGAGGATTTGGGATCCGATTCGGGTGAGTAAACTAAAATTAAAGCCATGGGTATAAAAGGAAAAGAAACCATCGCTAGCACTAGTATATCAAATTGTCACACTAGTACTCCAAATGAAGAAACAAGGATTGAATTATTTCATGTCAGAATAATCTCAAAACATACAAAAATCGACACACTTTTTGATAGTGGGTCTCAAGCTAATTTGATATATGATTACTTAGTAAAGAAACTTAATCTTGAAACCATTTTACATCCCAAGCCATATACATTGGGTTGGATATGCAAGGACACAAACTTACAAGTTACAAGAAAATGTATTCTTCGGTTTGCAATCACAACAAACTTCATTGACGAAGTTGAATTAGATGTTGTATCGCTTGATATATCAAGAATTGTTTTGGGTAGTCCTTACCTCTATGATAGAAAAGCAATATTCTATCGTCATGAAAACAAGTACCACTTGTTCAAGGATGGTGTGAATTATATTGTGCAAACTCATCACAAGAAACTAAATCTTTCATTAGTTAATGCACAGCAAATGAAAAGACTAGTGAATTTAAGCAAGAATTTAGTGCTTCTTATGATCAAACCCAATGTTGATATTGATTACAAAGCGTTTGATGGTTGTAATTCAAATTCGAAAACTGATTTGGTTGATGTTGCTAACCATGATGATGAGGTGTTTCAAAAAGTAAAACAATTTCCTTCCAAGAGGAGAATCCAACATGAAACACCATTGTAGCAAAAGTGTCTTCTTTCTAACATCAACATGCATTGGATGTCAAGAAGGGAAAGTGCAGAAATAACAAAGAAAATCCAAGGATTGTTGAACAAAAGGATCATTTGACCATCTCCTGTAACATGTGGTGCACCCCTTGTTTTGATACCCAAGAAGATGTTGGAAAATACTGAGAGGGGGGATGAATCAGTGTTCCTTAGTAATTAGTTCTTTTAAATCTTTTTAGAGCATTAGTTAATCTTCAATTATTATTAACGTTTATGCAGTAATAACAGTAAATAAAAGAACCCAAGAGGCACAAATATTTTAGGTGGAAAACCCCCTCTGGTTCAAAAACCACCGAACGCTTTTCTAATAAATTCTTTAATCTTCAGCCCCAACTGAAATGAAAGCAACAACTTCCTAGAATTCTAGAAAAGCATTCTTCTCCAGCTCCCACTGGATGGACACTCCAACGCCCGATATTCTTCAGTAGTCAACTGAACGGATGCCCCAACACCCAATGAGCTACAACTCACCCTAGCACCACCCTACCACCCTGAAGTTTTCATAGGCTTGAACATGTTGGTGACTTCATGCACCAGCCTAGCACCACCCTACCACCCTGAAGTTTTCATAGGCTTGAACATGTTGGTGACTTCATGCACCAGCCTAGCACCACCCTATAGAAGAATAAAAGAAGAATGGACTCCCATACCAGGGAAAATGGTCCACTTTACAATGATATAGAATGATGTAGAAGAAGAAGACACACTAGACCATAACCCCAACTATGACACAACCACCTAATGATGATCTTAGACCTCCCAACACTGCCTCTTCAACTCTTGGCAGATAGACACTTGTACAACTTTTACAATGATGCTTTTACAATGACTCTGTACAATGATACTTTTACAATGATTGTATGCAGTGCTTCCCACTTGAAGACTTCATATGGTGAACTTCTTGTTGTTGTTCTGCACCTTGATTGCTGCTCTTGTCATGCTACCCTTTCTCACTCTTCATAAAATTAGATTATGCATTGAGTCTTCTCTTAATGAATATATAATACCTGCAAAAAGTCTTCAAGGAAATACCCATGACATGATAATAGCAAAACTTACCTCATCCTGCAGAGCATATGTCAGTGCTAAACAAAAACAACAAATTAGAATACAAAGAACCTAATGCAATTAAGAAATGAACATGCATATACAGAAGATACTTACCTGTAGCTTACCTTTGTTGCATCATTTTGTTGCACCTTGCTCTTTGTTGCCCTAGAAAGTCTGGTCCTTTGCACCCCTTGACAACACTTGATCTAGTTTTTCTTGCCTTCTAGGAGAACGATATTTAATCTGATGTATCTCTACGATTTCAAATCCCCAACATGTGATATTTGGTCCTGTAGAAGCCCTCTGAGTCTTCTTTCCAATGCCATAGGTCTGACCCGATTTGGACTCTTCAAGGCAAAGTTATGCCCAATCTCTCACAATGACCTAATTATGGACTAGTTCAGTAGAGCGAAATTGTACGGCGTGCCACGTGTCACTGTTTCCTCCTTCGGCTCTGAAATTGATACACAGAAAACTATAGTCCGTGCACTATCCGCCACTTTTTACAGAATTCCAATCCTCTTCTCAAAGAGAGAGTTATGACGATTTTCCCAAGGTCACTTCTTTGAGATGAAATTCGGGAGCCTGCAAAAACCCTAACTTCCACATATCATATCTCCGAAAATATAGCGAACCAAGATCTGAAATTTGGTCACGACGTTCATCAGGATTGCGAATCAAATGGGTTTTCATTTCAGAATCTAAGACTTCACAGAAATGAAGTTATAGCAAAAATTCCACGATCACTTCATTTGGAGGATATATGAGATTTCTTTTTATAGAGTTGAGAGGGGCTTCTATAGAGAATGTTGGAGGGATTTTAGGAGCTTAAAAAATTATTAATTATTGACTATTCAATGACCAAAACCAATTATGAGTGCCATGCCACAACCCCATAGGGTTTTAGCCCACTAACTGGGGTTACTAACTTCAAACATGAATATCTCTCAAACCGTGAAGAATTACTTGGCGTGCCATATATCAACGGAAACATCTTGACGAGTAGAATCCATATAGAAGATCCTTGACTCAAAATAGAGTAAGTTGTCATGTAAAAATTCCCTTGCAAGATCAGGATATCCCCTGGTGTTGCTTGGGTTGACATCAATGACAACCTCAGATCATCTTTAGATCAACAGAAGAATGGTAAGCATTTCATTGAATGGGATTCAAGAAGTGGTTTTCATCAAAGTAGAGTTGTTGAAGGAGACATATGGAAGATGACATTCAAAACAAAGCAAGGTTTGTTTGAATGGCTTGTTATTATTTTGGTCTTTTCCATGCTCCTACCACTTTCATGCATATGAATCAAAATGTATTGCAACCATTTCTATACATGATAGTCTACTTGGATGACATTTTCATTTTCAGAAAATTTCATTATGAACATGTCATGTATGGGAAAGAAATACTTGATGTCTTATGTCAAGAACATTTCTTATTGAAGATGTCAAAGTATATGTTAGATAAAAATCCTTTGATGTACTTGGGCCATGATATTGGAAATGTCAGCTAAAGTTAGACCTCTCCAAGATTGATGCCATTATGGATTGGTCAATGCTCAAGATAGTCATTTGGATAAGAGATTTTTTGGGAGCAGCCCAATGTTTGAAGAAAGATTTTGTTAATTTTTCTTCTATTGTAGCTCATTTGCATTATTTGGCAGTTGTGAAAAAGGTATTCCAGTGGGGAGGCAAACAATAAGAGGCATTTGATGCTTTAAGACAAAATATCAGTTCAGCCTTTATACTTGTTCTTCTAAACTTGAAAAAGTCATTTGAGTTTTAGGTTGATGTATGTGACTATGCCATGGGTGCAGTCTTTATGCAATATGGTAAGCCCATTTATTTTCATTCAGAAATTTTCAATGGTGCAGTGTTTAAGTTGCAGCGACAAGGGCACTTTCATTGGATGGGTTTTCTTCTACTATTCCCTCGGTCAAAAGGTATAAGAAAGGTATAAACGACAAGTTTGTTGATGTGCTTTCTAGGCCTATTGTTTGTATAACTACTTTCCTCAAGCATCATGTTGTTTTACATGAAAGTTATGTTCAGAAAAAATACATACTTTCAAGATGTATATTCAATATTGAGTCAAAGGAATCAAGTAGAGGAATTTGTTTACCATTTGCATCATAATGTATTGTATCATCTTGGTAAGAAGGTTGTTGCTACTAATAGTAACATGGACAAATCCAAATGGATAGAGGTTGGAAAGGTGAGGAAACTATACCCTCACCTGCTGGACAACTGAAAGTGATCGTTTGGGTCCAAAAGGCTTCCATTGGGGAGGAGTGATTAGGTGCTCAAAATTATGTTCAAAACTCAAAATGTTAGAATCTCTATAAACTTAGCTTTAGATCGAAGAGCTCGTCATCTTAATTCCAATGGTGCGAACGACACTCAAATCCGATCTCATATGAAGAAGTTAAAGCAAGTCAAAGTTCAAGTTTGACTTGGACAAGATGGCGAGAAAAGATGATGTGGCAGGGCTCTTCAACGAATGGGGAAGCGCCAAGTGGCAAGTCGCCATTGGGCCCTGCATTTTGCAAATCGCATGTCGCAGGTGGGTCAGCGTTAAAAATTGGCCCCGAAACAAGCCAAGGTGCGATGCATAATCGCAATCACACATCGCAACAGGGTAGGAGGAAAGGCATTAAAGAATCAACCCCGGCAGTTGTGATGCAACGATCGGCTCCTAAGCAAGGAAGGATTGTGATGTGATAATCACAATCAAAGATCACAATCGCGCACTGTAGAAAATAGAGTCCCGCATATATAAGATTGTTGGTACTTCGTCGATTGCGAATTGTGAAAGGATCCTGGATACGATAAGTTCGGGTCCGCCATATCACAATCGCACATCACCTCGCCATGTTCACAAACCATAAGCTCACCGATTGCGATTTACGATGGGACAGTTGGTGCCGACATATTGTAGACTGCCACGTGATGAAATTTTTGCTCAAATAGCACTTTTTGGAGGTAATTTGTAGGATCATGCCGATTTGGAGCAATTTGTGGAGCGAATAGTGGGAAAACTAGGAGAGGTCATAACTTCTTCAATTTTACACCAAATTGGATGAAAAAAGAGGCTAGATAGCCATTTTGAACATTCTTGAATCATGGGAGCATATTTCAAAAGCATTGGAGCATTGTAAACACATATTTTTACACTTTTGAGCATAATAAAGAGGCCCAAGCCATTGGAAGCTGGACCAAGGAGACGTAGCCCAAGAGGGGTGAAATCCTTTATCATGTTCTTGTTGTAATGTGTTTTTGATGATGTTTTGTACATGTTGATGTTGTTGTTCAGTCTCTTATTTATGTTAAATTGCTCATAAAATTAACAAAAAAACTCATCATTTCAATTGCAAAAATTCATGAATCCATAAGCACAATGAAAGCATTTTGTTTCTAATCTGAGGAGGATCTTAGCACAACAATCTAATATTCTAAATCAGATCATTGTCCCTGCCCCAGCCTTATTTTTTTCCTCAACCATCATGACACATCTGTTCGGCCATATGCATCCTCCATCACATCGTTGCTTCCCTTGTCTTTCCCGACCATCTGCCTATCACCTGTCTCACCCGCATCTAATTCCTTCACTAAAGTTGATGTTGTCTTTGTCCGTCACATTCCCTGTTTTGCCACCGTACTACCCCTTGGCGTAAGGACCCTGACCATTATTCAACATCCATCTGCATGTGCTCGTTGAACCTCCTGCCTGTCTTTCAGACCATCCAATTGTTGCCTCCCCTGATGTCATTTATTGTTTCATCATATCATTGTAGAGTTATAAATATATTAGTTATATAATAGTTATTATTATATAATTCATTATAACAAGTTATATAGTGGTTTATTATGTAGTTAACATATATATATATATATAATATATATTATTTTTTTTCCCAAGGAAAAATCGTAATCTTTCATTAATTTTGAAAAATTACATATAGTAGATGCTTGACAGCATATGCATCATTGACTCTTAGTCATATCAGTGTGTACAAGTCACAAAATTCATCAAAGTCCATTCCTAAAATGGCTGGAAAAAAGAAACATATTCACCACGCAGGGTGATAGCATGAGAGAGCCTGAAAAGTATATTTTCAAAAACTGTGACATCTACAATATATACACCACGCAGGGTGATCTCATAAGATATATTCTGCAAATAAAACTATGATATATACAGTGTAAATTATAACTGAGCACTTTCAGCAAAATTTAGGGTCCATCTACCCTATGATATGCCTGATCTATATATGGCCTGTGGTAATATTGGTACTGTGCAGTACCCCTCTACTCCTGAATCATCCACTGACCTCTGGGTAGTAGCGTGGCCTCCTTGGAAAGCCTGTCAGCGTTGTTGTTATGCTCCCTGTAAATATGATGACATATGATGGAATTAAAATGTGTTTTGAATATGTTCACTTCATCCAAAATATTTCTAAGTGTGTGTGCATGGCAGATAGTGATATTATTGAACCAATTAATAATGATTTTGGAGTCCCCGTAAATCTGTAGATTGCTGCATTCATGGCTTAGAGAAAAATGCAATAAATGGCGAAGGGTGATAAGTTCAGCATAATTGTTTGTCCCTTCTCCAAGTCCCATCTTGACCCTAAAATGATGTTGGTCAGAGAGGTACAGTAGAAATCCTCCCCCACACCCATGTTCCTGAGCGGCACCGTCAAAAAAAGCCCAGGGGATGGATTGATCAATGGGATCGGGTGCAAGTGGTCTTCGGGGGCGAGGCATAGTATATTCAGGGAGCTCATGATAGGCGGAAATGATTTTTGCAGTGATAATCTGCCATCTGACTACACCATCTTCAAAAATTATTCTATTCCGAGCCAGCCAGATAGACCAACAAATAATCAGAGGAAGACAAATCAGATTTGATCCAGGATGCGAGCTGTGCCAGTTTTTCCATGCTTGGTTAATGTTTTCCCCCTCCCATCTGCCAGTAAAATGAATCACAGTTGCGATGGACCTCCAAAGATTGACCGTAGCATCACATTTAAGAAAAAGATGATCAGTCGATTCAGATGCTTGCTTACAAAGAACACACCAGTGTGGTCCGTGAATGGCTCTGTGAGTTAAGGATTCCCCTGTGGGGACTTTATTGCTAAGTACACACCAGAAAAAGAGCTTGGTTCGCGGTGGGGTTTTTAACTTCTAGATAGCCTGCCACCAATCTTGTGTATTCTCTGGCTGTCTGTTATGGTGAGCAACAAGGAGTTACAAGTTGACGTTATCCGCTATAGGGATGAAGTCAATAGTGTGCAATATCGTCTTGGTAACTTAGAAAAAGCACAAACAAAATTTAATGAAGGTCAAAAGAAGATAACATTGATGATGGAGAAAATACTACAAAGAGACGACAAAATTGACGAAACCACCAAAAGACTTGACGACCATAGCGAACGACTTAATCAATTAATGGAGAAGGTGGGCATGTTAACAATTTAAACTTTCCGAGGACCAGAATCCAACCTGCAAAACAGAAATGTGCATGAACCTTCTCATCTGCCTGAGATATGATTTTTAGGTAGCTAACATTATACTACATTTCAGAAAAGGATTATCAACAAATTAAAAAGGAGCTACCCAAATACAATGGTAAAGACCATAGAGGCACTATTGTTTGGGTTAACAAAATGGAATACATTTTTGGATCAAATCCACCATTAGGTGAACGTGAGAAAATCACAACAACATCCAACAATTTAGAAGCAAAAGCATATGATTGGTTCTTATGGTCGTCTGGAAAATGTGTCGCCCATTATTTTCATTGGAAGAATTTCATGGATGCCTTGCTACAAAGCTTCTTTGACGAAGAAGAAGATGAGGTCTACAACAATTTTGTTCAAAGGGGTTTGTAAGTGAATATATCCACGAATGGGAAGTTTTGGCTACACGATAAAGAGGATTTATTGATGAACAATTACTTAAAATGTATAGATGTGGACTTAAAGATTATATTCGTGCATAATTGAAATTGTACAAACCACAAACTATCAAAGAAGCAAAACATGCGATTGTAACAACCTCGTGTTAAAAGTTCATGTAATAAAAGTTAATAGAGGCAAAATAAGACAAAGGTCAAGGGAAACTTATTCCAAGTTAAATGTTGGGAAAAATATCCTAGTGGGCATCACTTGTTGTGTTTATGCTTAAGGGGAAACTAGCAAAGGCTTTGAAAAGGCAAAGAGGCATTAATTGCCATATTATTTATGAAAATAAAGGAAATTAGGAGAAAAAGGAGGTGAAAGGTCACAGGTTGCATGTGAGGAGGAAATTGAAGGAAAATAAGGGGAAAATGAAGAAATTAGAGGCATCAAGAATAAAAATACATCAGAGCATCAGTTGGTAGTCTTTTGTGACTTGTTAGTTGATTTTCAGAATTGATTTCAGAGAGGAGAAGGAAAGCAAGCAAGCAAAGGAAGGATAAGGAAGGGATGGGAAAGCAAAGGAAAGGTTGGATCAGGTTGATTCAACAAGAATACTTGCATGTAACAGATTGCCTATATGGTTTCCTAGCTGGTTTTGGCATGCATGGCATATGCATGTGTATATTTTTGTTTGTTTGTTGTCGGTGGCATGGATTTTGTTGGGATTTGACAGTAGTTTCAGCCTTGCCTTACCATTTTTGGATAGCCATGGTGTTATGGGATTCTTTCTCGGTTGAGCTATGGATTGCTGGAATGTTTTGGATCCGGCTGAGGTGGTCTTAGGAAAATCCGAAGGGTTGGGGGTGGAGATGGTTTTCTCTAGGAATTCCTCAATAGGTGGGTGGAGACATGAAAAATCCTTAAGGGATGGTGAAGGAATTTTGAGGCATCCAAGCTCGTTTTGGTTTTATGATCTCGGGACTGGTTTAGCTGAGATCACAGTATGGTGAGGGTGGAGGTGGTTTAACCTATGGATACCCTTGGTTGTTTATGGATTGGTTTATTCCACAAGATCCCACATTCATGCTTGGAATATGGCACGGGAGTGATTGGGTGAAAGAAATATGTGGTTCAGCCCAATCTCTAGTCGAGTGGTATGTGGAAGTCCCTGACTTGGTTGGATTTTGCATATGGTTAATAAGAGTTAAGTGCCTCTTATTTTGATGAGTAAATGTAATTGTTATTATATGGCTTAAATGGTTGTTCTATCATTTTTATTTAAATGGTTATATGTTGGTTATAAGCATGGTTAATTGACAGATCTAACTATGGATCTTATCACATTTCATTTAATGAATGTCTGGTTAATGAATGTATGACCTAACTAGTGTTATGAAAAATATTGTGAGAAAGCATAAACCCTTCTTCTTAAATCTCAGATAAGTTTTCAGATCCTTATGTTCAGATATGCATCCATGACTTGTAGGTTGCTTGTCCACCATGTGTTTGATGGAATGCCAGTCCTGGTTGGGAGGGGTTAGGTCAAGTCCTGGTTCAAGTTTTGGTTTATAAGCTTTGTTTCTATGTCACTTATCATTTCTTAAAGTTTCACTAAATTTTGGGCAAAGGCCTAATTCCTGGCCCTAAAAAAGTGGCTCATAATTTGGGGTTGCTAGTATAGAAATAACTGGAAAATTCCACAGTCGCATTGAAGTAGGCTTATTAGTGCGACTGGAGGGCTACAATCGCTTGCATGCCTTGGCAAGGGAACGACTAAGGTTCTAGGTCAGTGAAAAATAGAGTTATCTCAGAGGCTGGACACCTGGAGGGGTTGGGTTGCTCCTAGAGGTCTTATAGCACCTGAGGGAAGTGAGTAAGGTCTTAAGTTGTCGACTCCATTCCCTTAAGATCATATAGGAGGTTGATTCTTATCATAGTGACCCTCAGCTGATGTTTACCACAGGCAAGCCAGTGAAAGTTGGTAAATGTGGGAGGAGGCAGGTTATATGATGTTATTAGAGCAGGTTACACTCTCTTTGGGTGAATTCTGATGTTGTCATGATTATGGTTGTCATGCATGGGGTCATGGTGTATAGTTTGTATGGTCATGCATGATGTTGTTATAATGATATGACTATAATTATATATGTATCACGTTAATGTGGACCGATGTTGCAGATGAGATAAGCCTCCCCTAAACATCAATAAGGTATGGCTTTGATTTTGGTATCTATTTGGTTTATCTGACATGGCCTACTTGCAAGAAGAAGAGAATCAAAGATGATGAGAAAAATGGTAGACTACAGTTCCCATGACTCTCCCTACATATCAGTTGGGCATCAAGGAGGAGAACATTCTCTTTGTATAGCATACACATTGAGAAGTCTGAGGACAAATATCAAAAGTTGAAAAGTGGACAATGAGAGGTTGGTTGAGGCTCAGGAAAGAATTTCAAGGGCTCAGGAAAAGCAGGTAGAGGTAAATGTAGCAATTCTTCAGAGCTTGTCATAATTGCAGAGACAAGGACAATTGAGGATCAGTCAAGAGCATGAAGAGAAAACTAATGGAGCCTATGGTAGTAGGTCTCAATACAGATACAGGTTGGATAAATGGGAAATAGTTAGAGGTGGAAGATCATTGGATACACCTGACAGGAGTACTGGTATGTATGGGCATCATTCTAGTTCCTCATCCAAGAGACATAATCATAGTCATCACCATCATCATCATTATAGGAGGGTTGAGTACTTGCCTTAGCAGTTCAAGAAAGTCAATCCTCCTACATTTGATGGAGAGATGAAGAAGTCAAAAGATGCAGAGGCATGGTTTCTTAGGATGAATAAATTATTCAGATTGCATAGCTATTCGAAGAACATGAAAGCCAAGATAACACCTTTAGTCTCAAAGGGAAAGCATATATTTGGTAGGAAGATGTGAAGAACGTTAAGGGTATTCAGGAAGAAGAGTTGATTTGGGATGAGTTCAAGAGACTCTTCAAGAAGAAGTACTTTTCTGAGAGGTAATATGATGATAGGGCTAAGGAGTTTTATGAGCTACAAATGGGTTCTATGACAAATGAGGAGTATACGACCAAGTTACTAGAGTTGTTGAGGTATGCACCGTATCTTAAGGATGAGAAAGCCAAAGTTCAAAGATTTGTTAGTGGATTACCAAAAGCATTTAAAGATTAGATTGAGTATGATGAGCCCCGGTCACTTGAAGAAGTCATTGGGAAGTTGAAGCATTGTTATGAGCAGTCAAAACGCAAAGTTGATCCTAAGCATGATTTTAAGGGGAATGATAAAGGTAAAAGGAAGTGGCCACTGAAGCGGGGAATACCTCAGGCTACGGGAGAGAAAGAAAATTTGGTTCCTTACAAGAAGTTCAATGCAGTTGAGAAGGGACATGGGTCGCAGCCTGGAAAGCGAAAGATTAGAGGTGATGTTAGGGGACCATTGCAGTGTTGGATATGTGGCAAAGATCATTGCAAGAAGGATTGTCCATTGTACCAGGTTGGTAGGCCTCAGATCTATAGCGCTCAAGAGGCGCGGAAATTTGGGGATGTTGGTCATAACATTCCTCGGATTTATGCAGCTATGGACAACAAGCAGGTAGATCACCCGGAACCCATTATTGAGATGGAAAGCTCTATGGTCAATTTGTTTCTATTTTGATTGATCCTCGATCTAATTATAGTTATGCTAATACTGACCTGGTGGATAAGTGTGGCTTGAGAAAATAAGTGCATGCAGATTCTTGTTTGGTGCAGTTGGCTATAGGTACTAAGAAGAGAGTTCATCACTAGGTAAGAGCTTCTGCATTCGACTTGAATGATATGCCTATCTCAACACATCTGAATGTACTGCCACTAGGATCATATATTATGCTTTTGGGAATGGATCGGTTGTAACTTTAAAGGATCAAAGTAGATTGTTATGACAAGGCTATTGAGTGCCTAGATGATAATGGGGAAAAGTGAATTCTGCAAGGAAAGAAGAAGCATACATCAGTGAGGATGGTCACTGCTATGAAGGCTAAGCACAGTTGTTGGAAAGGATGTGTGATGTTTGCAGTCCATATCTCTAGTGACAAGGGTGAGGATGTTGAGGATGCGTAAATATTCAAAAGGTACCCTGCATTACAACCATTTTAGGATGTGTTTCCAGCTGATATTCCAGAGTTTCCTCCCCACAGGGAAGTGGACTTTTCTATTGAGTTGGTACCAAGGTTAGAAACATCATCAAAAGCACCTTACAGGATGAGCACTCCAGAGTTGTTAGAGTAGAAGTTGCAGTTGAAGGAAATGCTTGATAAGGGATACATTAGGCCATGTGTATTGCCTTGGGGTGCACCAATATTGTTTGTGAAGAAAAAGGATGGTACTCTCGGGTTGTGCATTGATTACAGGCAGTTGGACAAGGTGATGATCAAAAATAGGTATCCGTTATCGAGGATTGATGACTTGTTTGACCAGTTGAAGGGAACATCAGTGTTCTCAAAGATTGATTTGAGATCAGGATACCATCAAGTATGCATCAAAGAAGAGGACATATAAAAAATTGCTTTCAGGACCAGGTATGGGCATTGTGAGTTTGTTGTAGTTCCTTTAGGTTTGACTAATAATCCAGCTACTTTTATGTGCTTGATGAATAATGTGTTACGTCCTTATCTGGACAAGTTTGTTATTGTATTCATCAATGACATCTTGATATATTCTAAGAATGAGGAAGAGCATGTTGAGCATTTAGCAGCAATGTTGAGATTGCTAAGAGAGCATCAATTGTATGCCAATCTTATAAAGTGCAGTTTCTTTCAGACATAGGTGCATTACTTGGGACATGTTGTTTCCAAGGAAGGCATAGCAGTAGATCCAGAAAAGATAAGGGCTATCATGGAGTGGGCAGCTCCTAAGAATGTGGATGAAGTCAAATCATTCATGGGGTTAGCAGGTTATTATAGGAGGTTCATCAAGAACTTCTCATGCATTGCATATCCTATTACATATTTGCAGAGAAAAGGGAAGAAATTTGAATGGACAAAGGAATGTGAAACAAGTTTTGAAAAGTTGAAGAAGTTGTTGACAAATACTCTAGTTCTAAAGATTACAGATCCACATAAAGAGTGTGTGGTGTGTACAGATGCCTATAAGAGAGGATTTGGTGGAGCCTTGATGCAGGAGCGACAGGTGGTATGCTATGAGTCTAGGAAAATAAATGAGCACGAGCAAAGCTATGTGACTCATGATCTTGAGTTGGAAGCTATTATCCATGCATTGAAGATGTGGAGACATTATCTTCGTGGTAGGAGGTTTGTATTGGTGAGTGACCACAATGGATTAAAGTACCTATTTGACCAACCGAATCTGAATGTTAGGCAAGCAAGGTGGTTGGCCACAATCAATGAGTTTAACTTTGAGATCAAATACATTAAGGGTAAAGAGAACATGGTTGCAAATTTTCTTGATATGAGAGTGCAGATGAACCATGTTGCAGCAATGAGCTCTTATGGTACAGATTTACAGGATCATATTTTACAAGCAGGACAACAAGATGACAGGTATAGGGATCTTAGGCATAGGTTACAATGACATGGTATAGGTGATCAGGATGTGGACTATTATCTCATGATAGATGTTTTAGTGTGATTCACGGACAAGATTTATGTGTCAGATGACAGTGGGCTCAAGAAGCTTATCTTGAGGGAGTTTCATGTTAAGACTTATTCAGGACACCCAAGGTACCATAAAGCATTGACAACAGTGAAGAAATTGTACTACTGGTTGAATCTGAAGAAGGAAGTGGCAGAGTTTGTGGCTAGATGCTTAGACTGTCAGCGGGTGAAAGCAGAGTGTAAGCATCCAGGTGGATTGCTTCAGCCTATTCAAATTCCAGAATGGAAATGGGAGTTCAATTCCATGGACTTCATTACAAGTATTCCAAGTACATTGAGGCATCATGATTCTATCATGGTTGTAGTCGACAAGTTGAGCAAGGTAGCTCACTTCATTCCAGTGAAGACTACTTATTCAGCTAGTGAGGTGGCATAGGTCTTCATCGGGAGATTGTGAGATTGAATGGTTTTCCAAAGAAGATTGTGTCAGACAAGGATGCTAAGTTCAGTTCTAATTTTTGCAAGGAGTTGTTTGCAGGTTTGGGGACATAGTTCACCTTCAGTACAGCCTATCATTCGCAAACAGATGGACAGACAGAGAAGGTCAACATGACTCTGGAGGATATTCTAAGGATGTATGTGATGCATCAACATAGGATATGGGAGGAGTACCTTCCATTGGTTGAGTTTTCTTACAACAATGGTTACCAGTAGTCACTGAGGATGAGTCTGTTTGAGGCACTATATGGGCGGAGTTGTAATACTCCCATCAGCTGGAGTGATCCCGTGAACATGGTACTTATTGGACCGGATATGTTGGTAGAGATGGAATAGGAAATGTAGGTAATCAAGAAGAATCTAAAGGCAACACATGACAGACAAAATAATTATGCAGACCAACACAGGTCATTTGAGTTTTAGGTTGGGAAACATGTGTATTTATGCATCACGCCTAAGAAGAGCTCCTTGAGGATTGGATCATGTGCCAAGTGGGCACCATGGTATTGCGGGCCTTTTGAGATCCTTGAGAGGATTGGACTAGTGACCTACAGACATGCACTACCTCTGACAGTGAAATTCCATGATGTTTTCCATGTTTCGTTTCTTAAAAGATATGTAAAGGATGTTGATCGTGTTATTGATTGGTATGTATTATAGGTGGAACCAAAAGGAGAATTCCATCCGAAGCCTCAGTGCATATTGCAACGGAAACAACTCATGCTCTAGAACAAGAAATCAAGCAAATTGAAGTGTAGTGGAAGCACTTTGAGCCAGATGAAGCTACATGGGAGATGGTTGATCAGATGCAGACTATGTATCCTTCATTGTTTTCCAGTTGAGGTAAAGCAGTTTTGGTATATGTGCATATTCATGTATGGTTGTTATTGTAAATACCATAATGAGTTGTGTTATAAAGCTCCAATAAGCGGTATGGTTGTTATGTTGTTATGTTTGTCATGATGGTTTTTCTTTTGAGCATGTTGTTCATTGTAAAAACTGCAATGAGTTGGGTTATAAAGTTCCATAAGCAGTATATTTTGGTTTTCAATAGTTTTGCAAATTGTAGTTGTCATAAAACATCGAGGATGGTGTTCCCCTAAGGGGGAGGGATCTATAATAGCCCCAGGCTAAATATTTCATGTAATAAAAGTTAATAAAGGCAAAATAAGACCAAGGTCAAGGGACACTTATTCCAAGCTGAATGTTGGGAAAAATATCCTAGTGGGCATCACTTATTGTGTTTATGGCTAAGGGGAAATTGGAAAAGGCAATGACAAAGGCTTTGAAAAGGAATAGAGGCATTAATTGGCATATTATTCATGAAAATAAAGGAAATTAGGAGAAAAGGGAGGTGAAAGGTCACAGGTTGCATGTGAGAAGGAAATTGAAGGAAAATAAGGGAAAAATGAATAAATTATAGGCATCACGGATAAAAATTCATCAAAGAATCAATTGGTAGCATTTTGTTAGTTGAATTTTAGAAATGGTTTTAGAGAGGAGAAGAGCACCAAGAGAAGAAGGAAAGCAAGCAAGCAAAGGAAGGACAAGGAAGGGCAAGCAAAGAAAATGAAAGCAATGATCAAGCAAGGAAAGGTTGGATCAAGTAGCTTCAGCAGGAATACTTGCAGGTAACAGATTGCATGTATGGTTTCCTACCTGGTTTTGGCATTCATGGCATATGCATGTGTATATTTTGGTTTCTTTTTTGCCGATGGAATGGATTTTACCAGGTTTTGACAATGATTTTAGCCTTGCCTTACCATTTCTATATAGCCATGGTGTGATGGGATTCTTTCTCGGTTGAGCTATGGATTGTCGGAATCTTTTGGATCCAGGTGAGGTGGTCTCAGGAAAATATGAAGGGTTGGGAGAGGAGATGGTTTTCTCCATGAAACCCTCAACAGGTAGGTGGAGAAAGGAAAATTCCTCAAGGTATGGTGAAGGAATTCCAAGGCATCCAAGCTTGATTTGGTTTTGTGATCTCGGGACCGGTTTAGGTGAGATCATGATATGGTGAGGGTGGAGGTGGTTCAACCTATGCATCCCCTTGGTTGTTTATGGATTGGTTTATTCCATGAGATCCCACATTCTTGTTTGGAATATGGCACGACGGTGATTGGATGAATGAAAGATTTGGTTCAACCTAATCTATGGTCGAGTGGTACGTGGAAGTACATGACTTGGTTGGATTTTTAATATGTTTAATAAGAGCTAATTCCCTCTTGTTTTGATGATTAAATGTAGTTGTTATTTGTTGGGTCCCTATAATACTAGTGATTACCCCATTACTATTGTAGTTATACCCCTTATTTATATTGTTGTGCCCCTATTACCCCCATATTGTTATTTCTGTGCCCCATAGAATCCCTCTATTGTTATTTTTGTGGCTTTATATTATTATTGTTAGGTCGACTGGATTATATTGTGAATCCTTAGACTCCTATATATAGAAAGGAGGTTTTGTCATTTGTATCATCCAAGAATTGTTCATTTATGTAATGTAAAGGAGGTTTCCCCCTCGAAGAGGCTGAATTCTAAGGCGTTGATCTATCTTTTCTATCTTTTCTTGAGCTGGTTTCATAACATTTGGTATCAGAGCTTTGGATTCTAGGGTTTCGCTGCTCCAAACAGGTCATCGTGGCATTTTCGCTATAACTTTTTTCTGTGACGTTTCAAAAGTCGCAAAAAAAACCCATTTGAGAAGAAATCGCGCTGAACCTTGGGTCTGAATTTCAGAGCTTTTTGCGAGATATTTGCGGAGATATGATCTGAGGAAGTTGGTCTTTTTGCAGACTCCTGAATTACATTCAAAACAGGTGACCTGGGGAAAATCGTCATAACTTTCTCTCTGGGGATCGGATTGAAATTTCGTAAGAAGGTACAGAAAGAGGACGGATTGTAGTTTCTTGTTTGTGTGTTTCAGATTCAAAGGTTGAAACAGTGACTCGTGGAACGTTGTACAAGTTCGCTCTACTGAACCAGTCTAAAAGCAAGTCACTGTGGGAGATTTCACATAACTCTTCCTTGGAGAATCCAATTTGGCTCAGACTTGTGGCATTGGAAAGAGGACGCAGAAGGCTACTACAGGTAGCAATTTCAGAACTGGATGATCCGAAATTACAGAGATACATCAGATTCAATATCAGGCTTCTATAAAGTGAAAAAAGGTGTGTAGTTTTTTTTTAATTTTTGTGTAAGCTTGGTTTAACGGAATTCAAAGGGCATAGTAAAGCATTATTATCGGTAACTGATGCCCCGAGGAAAGAAAATGCAAACACCTAGTAAGGAACCTGAAAGCTCTAGCATGACTCATGAAGAAGAGGAAGAAATGCTACATGATATATCAAAATTACAAGAACAAGTGCAACAAATGTCACGCTCACAAAAGCTAACAGAAGCTAAGATTAGTGGCGTGGAATCTAAGATAAATGGCGTGGAATCTAAGATAAAGGGCATGGAAGCTAAGATGGAGGATTTCATGGCAAATTTGAAGATAGATTTGAAGACAGACATGGAAGAATTGAAGAAGTTGCTACAAGAAAGGGTCACTAATGGTGAAAAGGTAGTAAAGGAAACTCATGATGAGAACAAAAGAAATGTTAATCATGATTCCATAGACACTAATGTTGGATCGAAGAATCACCATATTCCAAAAATCGATATGAGGAAGTTTGATGGCAAGGATCCCGCCACATGGATATTACAGATGGAGCAATTCTTCGATCTCAATAATGTGCAAAACACACAAAAGGTACGTATGGCAACTGTATATTTGGAACCAAATCAGTTTGTATGGTATCAATGGCTTTGCTCTCGTAAACAATTTATCACTTGGGCAATTTTTACGGAAGAATTGATAGCACATTATGAAGATACAAAAAGCAACACTTTTTTTAGCCAATTGATAAGTCTCAAACAAAAGGGTTCAGTAATGGAGCACATTGAGGAGTTCCAAAAATTGAACATAAGGGTAAAAGATATTCCAGAGGAGCATAGGATTGATGTGTTCATAGGGTCTTTAAAGGATAATATCCAACATGATGTTCGCCTTTGGGAACCTGATTCATTAGAGAAGGCATTCAGGTTAGCAAGAAAAATGGAAAGCAAAATTATGGCAACCAGGAAGCATACCACTCACAACTATAAAGACGGAAGTGTTGTTGCCCCTAGTCTTCCACAACCTATAAGGTTGACACCACAACAATTGGAAGAAAAAAGAGCAAAAGGGCTTTGTTACAGTTGTGATAGCAAATACACTAAAGGTCATAAGTGTGCTGAGAAGAAATTATTCTACATAGATTGTGAAGAGGAAGAAGAAAAGGAGCAAGAAAGGTCAAAAGAAGAAGATATACTCCAGGAACAAAGCCTAGATGAAGAACAAATAAATCCGACCATATCTTGTAATGCATTGGCGGGAATTACCACTCCTCAAACCATCAAGATAGAAGGACAAATCAAGAAGAAAAAGGTAATAGTGTTGATTGATTCAGGAAGCACCCACAATTTTATTCATTGTAGGGTAGCAAAAGAATTGAATTGCTTCCTATATCCAGCACCAGAGTGTCAAGTGATGATTGCAAATGGAGGAACAATAAATTTCTCTGGAAAGTGCCATAATATCAAGCTATCCATGGGAGAATATGTATTGACTAGCCCAATGCTTTCCATTCCAATGGGAGGTGTTGATGTTGTACTAGGAGTCCAATGGCTACAATCCTTGGGTACAATAGCTTTTAATTTTCAAGAACTTTTCATCAAATTTTCTACGGAAGGAAAGGAAGTTGAATTAAGGGGTATTGCAGGGAAACCAGGAAAGATAATCAGCTCTAATGGCATGACTAAGCTTCTTAAAAAGGAGCAAAGAGGTGTAATTGCACAATTATGTTCGCTAGATGTTTCCACATTGGAATCATCTATTTCTCCAGATCTCCAAAAAGTCCTGGACAATCATTCCAAGGTATTTGAGACTCCCAAAGGTCTCCCACCTATGCGTGATCATGATCATGCTATTCATCTGATTCCAGGAAGTGTTCCTCCAAACATCAGGCCGTACAGATATCCCTATGTCCAAAAAAGTGAAATTGAACGTATGGTTGCAGAAATGCTAGAGGCTGGTATAATTCAACCAAGTCAAAGTTCTTTCTCAGCTCCAGTAGTATTGGTGCACAAGAAGGATGGATCATGGCGCATGTGTCCGGATTATAGGGAGCTCAACAAGCTCACTATTAAAGATAAGTTCCCCATTCCTGTTATTGATGAATTACTGGATGAATTGCATGGATCAATTTACTTCACCAAGTTGGATCTTCGTTCGGGATATCATCAAATCAGAATGAAGATTGAAGACATTCCGAAAACGGCATTTAGAACTCATGAGGGTCATTATGAATTTTTGGTCATGCCTTTTGGCCTTACCAATGCACCTTCAACATTTCAAGGTTTGATGAATTCAATTTTCAAACCATTCCTTAGAAAATTTGTGTTAGTATTTTTTGATGATATACTAATCTACAGCAAGTCTTGGAAGGATCATGTTGAACATGTTGACAGGGTGCTACAACTATTGGAGGAGAAACAATTATATGCAAAAAGATCCAAATGTTTCTTTGGAGTCCAGGAGGTGGAATATTTGGGTCATATTGTATCTCATGAAGGAGTTAAGGTAGACCCTAGCAAAATTAAAGCCATTAAGGAATGGAAAATCCCCACATCCATAAAGCATCTGCGAGGATTTCTTGGGTTGACAGGGTATTATCGCAAGTTTGTTAAGAATTATGGGAGAATAGCAGCACCTCTAACAACATTATTGAAGAAAGATTCATTTTCATGGACTCCGGAAGCAACAAAGGCCTTTGAACATCTTAAAGAGGCAATGTGCCAAGCACCGGTCTTAGCTACACCGGACTTCACAAAAACCTTTATTGTGGAATGTGATGCTTCAGGAAATGGAATTGGTGCTGTTCTAATGCAAGATGAAAGACCCATTGCTTTTGAAAGTCGTCCAATCAAGGGAAAGTTTTTAAGAAAAGCTATTTATGAGAAGGAAATGTTGGCAATACTCCATGCACTTAAGAAATGGCGACCCTACCTAATGGGAAGACACTTCAAGGTAAAAACGGATCATGATAGCCTTAAATACTTTTTAGAACAAAGATTATCCTCTGAAGAGCAACAAAAGTGGGTCACAAAGATGTTGGGTTATGACTTTGAAATCATCTACAAAAAAGGGAAGCAAAATGTGGTGGCAGATGCACTCTCAAGAAAGGATGAGGATGTGGAAGCATTGTTGTGTGCCATTTCTATTATCCAACCAGATTGGATAAACGAAGCAAGGGAGGAATGGAAGAATGACGAAGAAGTGTGGGCACTTATTCAAAAGCTACAACAAGATTCCAGTACTTCTGATACATTTAGCTGGCAAAATGATTCGTTATGGTACAAAGATCGCTTATACCTCTGTAAGAATTCCCAGCTAAAACAAAAGATTCTTATGGAATTGCACACTTCTCCCTTAGGAGGGCACTCAGGATTTTTAAAAACTTACCACAGGGTTAAGAAGGAATTTTTTTGGGATGGCCTTAAATCAGATATTCAAAAGTTTGTGGCGAAATGTTTGGTTTGCCAGCAAAATAAAGTTGAAACAATTAAGACACCAGGTCTATTACAACCTTTATCCATTCCAAGCCAACGTTGGGAGGAGGTTTCAATGGATTTTATCACAGGTTTACCCAAGTCTGAGGGAAAGAGTGTCATCATGGTGGTAGTTGACAGACTTACCAAGTATGCACACTTTTGTGCATTATCACATCCATTTAAAGCCAGTACAGTTTCTACTGCATTTATGGAAACAGTTCAAAAGCTACATGGAAACCCAAAGATTATTGTAAGTGACAGAGATCCCATTTTCACTGGAAATTTTTGGACAGAATTATTTTCTTGTCTTGGTACTCAGTTAGCTCATAGCTCATCTTATCATCCTCAATCTGATGGGCAAACTGAGATAGTAAACAAATGTTTGGAAGGATATCTTCGTTGCTTTGTATCTGATAAACAGACACAATGGGTCAAATGGTTGCCTCTGGCTGAATGGTGGTATAACACTTCCTTCCATACAGCAACAAAAATGACCCCATTTATGGCACTTTATGGGTATCAACCACCATCCATCACATCATATTTAAGAGAAAATTCTAAGGTTCAGGCAGTGGAACATCACATCGAACATCAACAACAAGTCCTCCAACTCTTAAAGGATAACCTCGTGTTGGCACAAAATAGAATGAAACAACAGGCAGATCAACATCGCAGTGAAAGAAGTTTTGATGTAGGTGATTGGGTATTCCTACGGCTACAACCATATAAGCAAATGTCCCTAAAGCAAGCTAAGAAGGATAATAAATTATCACCAAAGTATTATGGTCCGTACAAGGTGTTGGAAAAGATTGGTACTATGGCATACAAATTGGAGCTTCCTGCAGCTTCTCGATTGCACCCAGTTTTCCATGTTTCATGTTTAAAGAAGGTTATAGGTGACAAGCTCCCAATTCAAACAATATTGCCAGAACTTGACGAGGAAGGAAAAATTATATTGGAACCGGAAGCAGTCACAGAAACAAGAACTCGACAGCTACGAAATCGATCAATTTCAGAGTATCTTATCAAGTGGAAGAACTTATCCGCTGAAGATTCCACATGGGAGGATGAGAATTTTATGCAGAAGTATCCAGAACTACTCAAGCGTTGAGGACAACACTTTTTTGAAGGAGAGGGGCATGTTGGGTCCCTATAATACTAGTGATTACCCCATTACTATTGTAGTTATACCCCTTATTTATATTGTTGTGCCCCTATTACCCCCATATTGTTATTTCTGTGCCCCATAGAATCCCTATATTGTTATTTTTGTGGCTTTATATTATTATTGTTAGGTCGGCTGGATTATATTGTGACTCCTTAGACTCCTATATATAGAAAGGAGGTTTTGTCATTTGTATCATCCAAGAATTGTTCATTTATGTAATGTAAAGGAGGTTGCCCCCTCGAAGAGGCAGAATTCTAAGGTGTTGATCTATCTTTTCTATCTTTTCTTGAGCTGGTTTCATAACATTATTATGTGGCTTAAATGGTTGTTCTATCATTTTTATTTATCTGGCTATATGTTGGTTATAAGCCTTGTTAATTGACATATCTCAGTATGGTTCTTATAACATTTCATTCAATGAATGTTTGGTTAATGAATGTATGACCTAACTAGTGTTGTGACTGCTATTGTGAGAAGGCATAAACCCTTCTTGTTAAATCTCAGATAATTTTTCATATCCTTATGTTCAGATATGCATTCATGACCTGTAGGTTGCATGTTCACCATGTGTTTGACAGAATGTCAGTCCCCGTTGGGAGGAAGTCCTGGTTAAATTTTTGGTTTATAAGCTTTGTTTCTATATCATTTATCATTTATGAAAGTTTCACTAAGTTCTGGGCAAAGGCCTGAGTCCTGGCCCTGAAAAAGTGGCTCAGAATTCAGGGTCCGTGACATAGACCTGACTAGAAAATTCTAGTGTCGCATGGAGGCAGGCTTATCAGTGCGACTGGAGGGCTACAGTCGCTTGCATGCCTTGGAAAGGGAGTGCATGAGGCTCTAGGTTAGTGAAAAAGAGAGTTATCTCAGGGGCTAGACACCTTGTAACACCCTCATCCTACATCTACCCAAGTAACCGGCCAACCGGAGTAAATATGCGATGAGAGGCCATTATAATGGGATTCAACCTCGTCGCTGACTTTAAGGAAGTGGAATCGATGGAAACCCATGACAAAGACCTTCTATACCTGCTACAGGACTCCCATAAGCCTTCCCAGTCATCCCCATGACCAGTCCCTGGATCCCACTGAGTATTTAGACCATTAAATCCTGGTAAGTTCCCTTGATATGGACAAGGGTGCGTCTGGGAGGCTCTAGTCGCTCCCACAGCAAGGCATGGGTGTGTCTTGGGACCTTTCTCCTCTATCTTGTGCCTGTGACTCCAGGATTTGTGCCACTTTTTCAAGCCCAAAGCCCAGGTCACTGCCGAGAACTCCATGACACTTTCAGAACTGAAAGATAACAACAAAATAATGATACAAATTAAATTACTTGAACAAGGACTTAACTGGACCCCTACTAGCCATGACGCCCATTTCGTCAAACATGCCACAAATATGTAATCTATAAGTTTAAAAAACATATTTGAGCGTAGGGGTCTCATACTTATATGAGAATCGCCAAGAATCATTGTTCCCTTATATAATTAGTTGCATTATCATCTATTAGGTCATAGATGCATTTTTCATTCATTTACAAATCAAAACATGAGGAGAGCCATACATCATCACTGTCATAATACATGCATATAACCAACATAATAACAACAGAAATATCAAGCATACATCAACCATAGAATCCACATATAAACCAGTACATTTACACATAAGATACTAAGGAAAGAACCTCTTATTAATGAATGCTAAAGCCAACCCGGTATAGGACTACCACGTTCCACCCAAACATAGACTGGCTAAGCCAAATCTCTCTTCAACCAATCATCCCTATGTCATATTCCAACCATGAATGTGGAACTCAAACCAAAAGAACCATCCAGGGCATCCCGAGGCTAAAGCACCTCACCCTCATCAATAGAAACCAGGCTTTACCGCAATCCACACTGGATCACTAGGCCCAAAAAAGAAACATGTAATAGCAGGATTTACCATGATCTCCACCAGATCACTAGACCAAAACAAGCATGGATGCCACTAGATTTCTCCACCTACACCGTGAAGAATTTTCATGTCTCCTAGTCTCTAGGCTTTACCGCAATCCACACCGGATCACTAGGCCCTAAGTGAGACTCCACTCTTGAGGCTTTACCATATCCCATCTCGGGATTACTAGGCCTGATGGAGAGCACCCACCTCTAGGCTTTACTGTACATCCTGCCATTCACCAGTCGAGGATTCCTAGGCCCACCAAGGCAACACAAAATCTGGCTTTCGCAACCCACAGTCTGGTTTAGGGGTTAGTAGGCCATGTGTTCTTTTATTTAGAGATCCACCTCACCCAGCTTCGAATCCATCCGAAAATCTAGCTCAACCAAAACCTGAGAACCCCATCACACCATGACTATGTGGAAATGGTAAGGCTAGGCTAAAAAGCACTGTCGCACCTAGTAAAACCCATGCCAATAACAAAAAGAGAACCCAGAACACACATGCAACATCGTGCATGCCAAATATAGCAAGGAAACCACACATGCAAATCGATACCTACGAAGACTCCAGTAGTAGCTGCTTGATCCTACTCTTCCTTGCTTGATCTTTGCTTCCTCTTTTCCTCCTTTGCCTTTCTTGATCCAATGCCAAAGTGCTCCAATGAAACTCTAAGTGTCCACGAGTGAGAGAGAGAGAGGGAGAGAATAATGAGAGAGCTCCAAAACTGAATTGACAAAAGGTTACACTGACCCAACCTAAACAAAAGGTTGAGCAAAATCTTGCCAACTAATCCTCATAAGCCTTTTTTTATTAATGAGGCCTCTATTTTCTTCATTTTCCATTATTTTCCTATTTTCCTCCTCACATGCAACCTGTGACCTTTCATCTTCCTTTTCTCCTAATTTCTTTTATTTTCATAAATAAAATTCCAATAAATGCCTCATGCCTTTCCAAATCCTTTGTCGTTGCCTTTGCCAATTTCCTTTAGCCATAATAAACCGAAGTGACACCCCAGTAGGATGTTTTTTTACCCACCATTCAGCTTGGAATACGTGTCCCATGACCGTGGTCTTATATATTTTTACATGAATTTTTAACCAGGGTTGTTACAAAACCCTCCCCCTTAGGGGAATACCGTCCTCGGTGTTCAATTACACCTATAACCAGCAAGACCATTGAAAACAAAACATATTGCCCATGGAGATTTATAACATAGCTCGTTGCAGTATTTACAATGACTATATGCTAAAACATGACAAACATGTCATTTACTGGAGCTTTATAACACAACTCATTATGGTATTTAAAATAATAACCACATATACACACATACACCTTTGCTTCAACTAACAAATAATCATATTATCTATGGAGCTTTATAAATCCAACTCGATACAATATTTACAATAATACACACATATACACATATGCACATTTTCTCAACAAACAAATAAAAGGATACGATGCCTGCATCAGCAACAAGGGAATCTAGAGGCTCACACCTCCACCCTCAAAGTAATACCAGGATTCACATCCTTCCCAGGAAGTCCAGAATCCACTAAAAGGTCAAATCTACATCCAATGTCCAACACTATAATCATGCGCCACTTGTCCTCTCAATGAATAGTTACCGGCTCATTATTCCATGGCACACTCCCAATGTGTATTTGATTTCATTTGGAAATGTTGATGACCAAATAAATATATCCTCATCCTTCCCTTCTCTACTACACAGTCCCTCGAGAAATCTGGTCACCCCCTTCCATGTAGTCACACACATTCCAAGTTTTGTGGCACCCCCATCCCAGGAAATCCATCCCTCGGTAAGGTTTCCTCGCATCGGAAGGTCCAAAAAATAAGGCATATCCTTGCCTTAAAACCATCATACTCGTCATAGCATGCTCATGGAAATCAGTGGACACTATTGTGTACCAGTGTCCCACAATGCCCCTGCCCCTGAAGTGCTTTACCAGCATACTACTGCATGTTCCAATTCCTTTTGTTGTTGTTGTTGCTAATGCTTGTTGTCAGTTTCGACCACCCAACTAGGCATTTCATGCTTTCCTGTACCAAGCAAATAATTTCCATTAGATTCAAAATAAATTGAAATAGCTTCAAATCATACCTCATTGGTGGCCCGTCAATAAGGTATACTTGCAATTATGTTTGCTTCCTGCCACAGCAAGTCAAACTAGCATATTTGACCAAATCATCATGTGTAAACATATCACATCAGGTTAGCTCAACACACAACCATCATAGATCAAAATCATAAATCACATGTAACTATCATAAACTAGAATCATAGATCACATGTAATCATCATAGACCATAATCATAAATCACATGCATAATACAACTGAAAGAAAATATTGATACTTGTCCTTTAATAAATCCTTAGCTTCTACCTTTGTCCTTATTACGTATGCACACCAGATCAGTTCCACACCCGAAAAACACCCAGTACCTTCTCCTCAACCATGTGCACATACACATAGTGTGCATCACATACATACAACCATACACAACATATAACACCATGCACTACATGCACCTACACCTGACATACCACACATACACCTACACCCAATGTACAACACAAGAAAATGCATACTCCTACATCTAGTGTACACCACAACACAATACATACACCTACACCCGGTGTACAACACAACACAAATACATACATAGAGTACAACATAATGAATACATATGTCACAATACCACGACTACACAATGCACATACATAGTACCACATGCCCGCAACACAACATGTACGACATGCGCACAATACCACATGTACACCAGTACCATATGTAAAACATGTACACAGTACCACCTATACACAACACCACCTACACAACATGTGCACAACATCACATGTACATGACACCACCTGCACAATGCATATACACCGCACCATCTGGACAACGTGTACACAGTACCACATGCACGACATGTATATGACACCACATGTACACATCATTACATGGACAACATGCACACAACACCACATGTACAAACCACATGCATACAACACCACATGTACAATCATGCACACAACACCATATGTACATAGTGCCACTTGTACAACATGCACACTACACCATATGTACATACCACTGCATATACAACATGTACATAGCATTGCATATCCAACATGCGCATGACACCATATGCAAACAATGTTGCATATCCATCATGCGCACATTACGATATGTACACAACACTGCATATCCAACATGTACATAGCACCATCTATACCCAACATTGCACATGCAATATGCACACAACACCATATGTACAATCACTAAATATAAAATATGCACAACATAAACACAACAATAACACTGCACATCCAAGACCACACTGCCTTTACCAAGCAGCCTTGCTTCTAGTGTCTCTCTGCCATCCATACTTATCCTAGCATGCCGCAGATCACACTATTTTCATTTCGTTGATGTATCTCTCAGCATTAGCATGTCCATAACATAAACATAGACATAGTATAATCACATAATATCCATTCATATTGATGCAGGAGCATCTGGACTTACCAGAAATGTGATGGTTGTTCACATGTTGTGGCTAAATGAGTTGAATTTCATTGACCTGAGTGGTCAAAAGATAGTTTTGGTAGAGAGGGTTGGATCTCTCAAAAATGATCTTTACTTCATTATTGTAATAATTATAAAATTGTATTATTTTAGACTAAGGGATAAGTTGTTAGCATAGGTGTGTAATAGAGCTTAAAAATAGAGATTTGATTGTTAGATTGATTAAAATAGAGATCGAGTTGTTAGTGCAGTTAGAATAGGATTTGACTCATAAAAGAGAAGAAAATGTAATGGAAAGGGATTAGCTAAGATGATTGAGAATTGAGTGAGAGGCAAGAGTTTGAGTGATAGATAGGGTTTTGAGATTGAGACAAAGGTCAAATAAATTGATGTAATTGAGTCGAGAGGGCCAAGACTCTGTAACTTCTATTATATTGAAGAAATTGATTCAGTGTGCATCTGTGTGTTAATCCTGGTGCAGACTCTCGTTTACCTCTGTGTATCTGCGTTTTGAAACTTAACCGAGTATTTTCTTTGTTTTCACACTTTAATTGTAAATCTCAGTGTTTATGTGTTTATCATTAATCGCAGTCATTTAGTGTTAATGGGTAATCTTGGAATTAAGCGCTAAAACATTTATTAAGCACTTTATTTAAGTTTGATTTAATGCACATGGGTTGTATTGGAAAAG
Organism: Pinus tabuliformis; assembly: GCA_031772625.1. Taxonomy (NCBI): domain Eukaryota; kingdom Viridiplantae; phylum Streptophyta; class Pinopsida; order Pinales; family Pinaceae; genus Pinus; species Pinus tabuliformis. Next base: position 2,036,836,937 of record CM062818.1, read on the forward strand.
CGAGTTTTATCAGTGAAGGTGGTTATCGGGTGAAGGAAAAGTGGTAAGTGGTAATTTGGGGTGGTCACCCGATTCCATTAACCAACTGACACGTAGCACTCAGGTGGAGAGAGAAAATCGCTTTATCGGGCGGGTAATCCTCATGCAAGTGGCTCACCCGATATCATTGTTAACCATTGGATCAAGTGTGCTTTGATCAACGGTGGAGGATCACTGAATTGTTTTGTTGATCGGGGTGAGTGATGACCGTTAGATCTGGAGAGAGGAGATCAACGGCGTAGAGTGAAGCGCCTGTTTAAAAAGGGAAAGTCAACGTGGGACCGACGTGTTTAGGAGAAAAGTGGGACCCTCAGGATAAAGTAAGCCACATACAAAATCCACTTGAACGCATCTGATTGGTTATAAAGTAACCAATAGTCTATTTTTAAGACTACCACCTTATTTTGATCAACCTCCTGCGTCATTTTTGGTATCAGAGCACAGAGATTGAGTTTGACTGCAGTAAACATGCCGCCGAGGAGAGGAGTTGGCATAGGTCGAGGAAGACCTGAAGCAAATGCAATTCTGCTGGAGGAGATCTGAAGTCTGCATACAAGGATGGACACAATGGAGACTGCTCAGAGGAGAACACCTGATGAAGGAGTTGCCAGTGCTACAAAAGAATCTTCTGAGGAAGAAGAAGAAGAGGAAAATGAAACTACCAAAGTTATCAAGATGTTGGCTAAAGTAGGTGGAAATTCCTGTGTATGAAGGGAGTCTCAATGCAGAAGAGCTAATGGATTGGATAAGTTCATTGGACAAATATTTTGACTATGAGGAGGTTGATGACAAAAAGAAGGTGAAATTTATAGTTACCAGATTGAAGGGTCATGCAACTATTTGGTGGGATGAACTACAAACATCCAGAACAAGAAAAGGAAAGTCCAAGATCAAGCAATGGGACAAAATGGTGAGTAAAATGAAAGCTAAATTTATGCCAAAATATTATCAATTAAATCTTTTCAAACAGTGATAGAATTTAAGGCAAAAAGGAATGCTTGTTAAAGAATATACAGGAGAGTTTTATAGATTGAGTATTAGAGTAGGACATGCAAAGGATGACATGGAGAAGGTAGCCAGATATATCAATGGCTTAAGATATGACATACAGGATGAGATCAGCTTGTTGAGTCTGAAGACCATTGAAGATGCCTATCAAGTAGGTTTGAAGGCAGAAGAGAAGATGTTGAGGAAACAAAATCAGAGGAATAGAGGGAAAAGTTCAGTAAGAGGTAGAGGAACTACCAGACCAAGGTTTCAGCAACATCAGAATGAAGCAGGAAGTTCAAGTAGTAGACCACCACAGAGGGGAGATTTTAATAGAGGAATATTTTCACCTAGAGGAAGAGGTCGAGGAAGAGATATTCGGTGTTACACATGTGGAGAATGGGGACATGGATCATGGGACTATCCTCATAATAGAACAACAAGTCAAAGGAATGTGAATGTGGCTGAGGCAAAGGAAGAAACACCTCAAATTACAGAAAAGGAAGAATCCCCTGAAGTAGGAGAATCCCTGTTGTTGAAAAGGGTATTGCTTAAGGCAAAGAAAGAGATTGGAGAACCAGCTCAGAGGAAGAGTTTATTCAGAACTACATGCAAATCCAAAGGTAAATGTTGTAAAGTGATAATTGACAGTGGAAGCATTGATAACCTTGTTTCTACAGAGATGGTGGACAAGCTAGGATTAGTGAAGACAGTACACCCTACTCCTTACAAAGTGTCATGGTTGCAGAAAGGACATCAGATTATTGTGACAGAACAATGCAAGGTAGAGATACAGATTGGTACTTATAAAGATGTGATATTGTGTGATGTAATGCCAATGGATGTATGCCATGTATTGGAAGACCTTGGCAGTTTGATCGGAAAGCTATTCATGATGGGAGGAAAAATACTTATACTCTGGAGAAGGATGGAAATAAACATACATTGTTGCCATTGAAGGATGAAGCTGACAAAGGAGCACCTGGAAATAGTGTTATGCTAATGAGTGGAAAGGAGTTGTTGCAAGAGGTTGGAAAAGGTGAAGAAATGCATTTTGCTGTCATAGGGAGACCTAAGGTAATTTTGACTTCCACAAACTTAGATGATTTACCTGAAGAAATCAAAACTTTGTTGAATGATTTTGCTGATATTATTGTGGATGAGTTGCCAAATGCATTGCCACCAATCAGGAGTATTAGTCATCATATTGATCTAATACCAGGAGCAAGTTTGCCAAACAAAGCAGCATACAAATTAACTCCTCAAGAGAATGCAGAAGTTGGAAAACAAGTGCAAGAACTGATGGATAAGGGACTAATCAGAGAGAGTCTTAGTCCATGTGTTGTACCAACAGTACTCAGTCCAAAGAAAGGAGGTGAATGGCGTATGTGTACAGATTCCAGAGCCATAAAAAAGATCACTATCAGGTATAGGTTTCCTTTACCATGCATGGATGATTTGATGGATTGTTTGAGTGGGTCAAAGTATTTTACTAAAATAGATATGAAGAGTGGATATCATCAAATAAGAATTAGAGAAGGAGATGAATGGAAGACTGCATTTAAAACAAACAGTGGGTTGTATGAGTGGTTAGTGATGCCTTTTGGACTCACTAATGCACCTAGCACATTCATGAGATTGATGAATGAAGTCTTGAAGGAATATGCAGGAAAGTTTGTTATTGTTTATCTTGATGATATTCTAGTTTTTAGTAGAAGTAAAGAAGAACATCTAGAGCATCTTAAGTTGGTTTTAAGAACTCTACAGAAAGAGAAACTACTGATAAATCTGAAGAAATGTTGTTTCATGAAAGAAGAATTAATTTACTTGGGATTTGTAGTTTCTAAAGAAGGGTTGAAAATGGATCCAAAGAAAGTCCAAGCAATTTGGAACTGGCCTATTCCAAGGAATATATTTGAGGTAAGAAGTTTTCATGGTCTTGCAAGTTTTTATAGGAAATTTATCAGAGGTTTTAGTCAGATTTGTGCACCAATTCTTGAAACAATCAAGGAGACTAATCAGCCATTCAAGTGGACAGAAGCAGCAGACAGGAATTTTAAGTTGCTGAAGAGGAAAATCACAGAGAAACCAGTTTTAGCTTTACCCGATTTTGAAAAAGTATTTCAAGTTGAAACAGATGCTAGTGGAGTTGCAATTGGAGCAATTTTGAGTCAGGAACAGAGACCAATAGCATACTTCAGTGAGAAATTAAATGAAGCTAAGAAGAAGTATTCTTCTTATGATAAAGAATTTTATGCTATTGTACAAGCCTTAAAAAAATGGAGACATTATTTGCTACCAAAGGAATTTATATTGTATTCTGACAATCATGCATTACAGTTCATAAACAACCAGCCAAAATTGAACCAGAAACATGCCAAGTGGGTAGAGTTTTTGCAGAGCTTTACTTTTGTGATAAAACACACAAGTGGTAAGTTGAACAAAGTTGTTGATGCTTTAAGCAGGGTAAATTTCATTGTGCAAGAATTAAAATTTGGTGTTGTAGGATTTGAAGAAATGGTTGAAATGTATAAAGATGATGCAGATTTCAAAAATATTTATACAGTAGTACAAAATCCAATAGTTCATAACAGAAGTCAGTGGTTAGATTATCTTATCCAAGGAGGTTTATTGTTTAAAGGCAACAAGTTGTGCATTCCCAAATGTTCTATGAGGGAAAACATAATAAAGGAGAAACACAGTGGAGGATTATCTGGTCACTTTGGACAAGACAAAACCTTTGCTCAGGTAAATGCTTTTTACTATTGGCCAAAGATGCAGACTGATGTTAAGAGATTTGTTGAGAAGTGCAGGATATGTCAACATGCTAAAGGGAGAAGCCAGAATACAGGATTGTACCAGCCATTGCCAATACCAGACCGACCATGGGATGTAGTTAGCATGGATTTTGTTTTGGGGTTACCTAAAACTCAAAGGGGGAATGATTCCATTTATGTTGTGGTAGATAGATTTTCCAAGATGGCACATTTCATTGCATGTAAGAAGACTAGTGATGCAACACATATTGCTAATCTATTTTTTTCAGAAATTGTAAGATTACATGGATTGCCTGTAAGTATTGTGTCTGATAGAGATACAAAGTTTGTAGGGCATTTCTAGAGAACTCTTTGGAAGAAACTAGGTGCTAACCTCAGTTTCAGTTCAGCATACCATCCTCAAACAGATGGACAGATCGAAGTGGTAAACAAAAGCTTGGGAAACATATTGAGAAGTTTAGTGTATCAAAATCCTAAGTAGTGGGATTTAGCACTAGCTCAGGTTGAGTTTGCTTATAATGACACTCCAAACCAAAGTACTGGAATGAGTCCATTTCAGATTGTTTTTGGGATGAATCCAAGAGGTGTGTATGAGCTCAGAAATTTGGGTAAACAGGAGACAAGAAGTGTAAAAGCTGAAGAGTTTGCAGAGCAGATGCAGAGACTACAAGAAGATGTCAAAGGAAGATTGTAGGAAATAAGTGGCAAATACAAATAGAGAGTAGATATGAAAAGAAGAGAGAAAGAATTCCAAGTGGGAGATTTAGTGATGGTGTATTTGAGAAAGAAAGATTTCCTGCTAAGACTTACAATAAACTAAAAATGAAAAATATAGGACCATGTAGAATTGTAAGAAAGTTTTCAACTAATTCTTATGAAATTGAATTGCCAGAAGGGATTGGAATATCACCTATCTTCAATGTTGCATATTTGTATCCATACAAAGAGACAGAGACAGAGCTACAGAAGGAAACTACAGAAGATGAAGTTCAAACTTTGAACTGGGAAGAACAAATGCCAAAGACAGTCAAGAAAGAGGTGGAAGCTGTTTTGGAAAAAAGAGTATCCAAAAGAATGAGGGGACAGGTTTATTTTCAATATCTAGTCAAATGGAAAGCACAGCCAGTGGAGGATGCTAGCTGGTTGACAACAGCAGAGTTGCAGAAGTATGGAGTAAACCCTGAAAGTCTGAGGGATGATTCTTTTCTTCCCCGGGAGTCTGATGCAAGAGCATCTAGACTTAGCTAGCAATGTGATGGTTGTTCACATGTTGTGGCTAAATGAGTTGAATTTCATTGACCTGAGTGGTCAAAAGTCAGTTTTGGTAGAGAGGGTTGGATCTCTCGAAAATGATCTTTACTTCATTATTGTAATAATTAGAAAATTGTATTATTTTAGACTAAGGGATAAGTTGTTAGCATAGGTGTGTAATAGAGCTTAAAAATATAGATTTGATTGTTAGATTGATTAAAATAGAGATCGAGTTGTTAGTGCAGTTAGAATAGGATTTGACTCATAAAAGAGAAGAAAATGTAATGGAAAGGGATTAGCTGAGATGATTGAGAATTGAGTGAGAGGCGAGAGTTTGAGTGATAGATAAGGTTTTGAGATTGAGACAGAGGTCAAATAAATTGTTGTAATTGAGCCGAGAGGGCCAAGACTCTATAACTTCTATTATATTGAAGAAATTGATTCAATGTGCATCTGTGTGTTAATCTTGGTGCAGACTCTCATTTACCTCTGTGTATCTACGTTACGAAACTTAACCGGGTATTTTCTTTGTTTTCACACTTTAATTGTAAATCTCAGTGTTTATGTGTTTATCATTAATCGCGGTCATTTAGTGTTAATGGGTAATATTGGAATTAAGTGCTAAAACATTTATTAAGCGCTTTATTTAAGTTTGATTTAATGCACATGGGTTGTATTGGAAAAGTGGGTTTTATCAGCGAAGGTGATTATCGGGCGAAGGAAAAGTGATAAGTGGTAATTCAGGGTGGTCACCCGATTCCATTAATGTTATGAAACCAGCTCAAGAAAAGATAGAAAAGATAGATCAACGCCTTAGAATTCAGCCTCTTCGAGGGGGCAACCTCCTTTACATTACATAAATGAACCATTCTTGGATGATTCAAATGACAAAACCTCCTTTCTATATATAGGAGTCTAAGGATTCACAATATAACCCAGCCGACCTAACAATAATAATATAAAGCCACAAAAATAACAATAGAGGGATTCTATGGGGCACAATAATAACAATATGGGGAATAGGGGCACAACAATATTAATAAGGGATGCAACTACAATAGTAATGGGGTAATCACTAGTATTATAGGGACCCAACATGCCCCTCTCCTTCAAAAAAGTGTTGTCCTCAACGCTTGAGTAGTTCCGGATGCTTCTATATAAAATCCTCATCCTCCCATGTGGAATCTTCAGCGGATAAGTTCTTCCACTTGATAAGATACTCCGAAATTGATCGATTTCGTAGCTGTCGAGTTCTCGTTTCTGTGACTGCTTCCGGTTCCAATATAATTTTTCCTTCCTCGTCAAGTTCTGGCAATATTGTTTAAACTAGGAGCTTGTCGCCTATAACCTTATTTAAACATGAAATATGGAAAACTGGGTGCAATCGAGAAGCTGCAGGAAGCTCCAATTTGTATGCATAGTACCAATCTTTTGCAACACCTTGTACGGACCATAATACTTTGGTGATAATTTATTATCCTTCTTAGCGTGCTTGAGGGACATTTGCTTATATGGTTGTAGCTGTAGGAATACCCAATCACCTACATCAAAACTTCTTTCGTTGCGATGTTGATATGCCTGTTGTTTCATTCTATTCTGTGCCAACACGAGGTTATCCTTTAAGAGTTGGAGGAGTTGTTGTTGATGTTCGATGTGATGTTCCACTGCTTGAACCTTAGAATTTTCTCTTAAATATGATGTGATGGATGGTGGCTGATATCCATAAAGTGCCATAAATGGGGTCATTTTTGTTGCTGTATGGAAGGAAGTGTTATACCACAATTCAGCCAGAGTCAACCATTTGACCCATTGTGTCTGTTTATCAGATACAAAGCAATGAAGATATCCTTCCAAACATTTGTTTAATATCTCAGTTTGCCCATCAGATTAAGGATGATAAGATGAGCTATGAGCTAACTGAGTACCAAGACAAGAAAATAATTATGTCCAAAAATTTCCAGTGAAAATGGGATCTCTGTCACTTACAATAATCTTTGGGTTTCCATGTAGCTTTTGAATTGTTTCCATAAATGCAGTAGAAACTGTACTGGCTTTAAATGGATGTGATAATGCACAAAAGTGTGCATACTTGGTAAGTCTGTCAACTACCACCATGATGACACTCTTTCCCTCAGACTTGGGTAAACCTGTGATAAAATCCATTGAAACCTCCTCCCAACGTTGGCTTGGAATGGATAAAGGTTGTAATAGACCTGGTGTCTTAATTGTTCAACTTTATTTTGTTCGGAAACCAAACATTCCGCCACAAATTTTTGAATATCCGATTTAAGGCCATCCCAAAAAAATTCCTTCTTAACCCTGTAGTAAGTTTTTAAAAATCCTGAGTGCCCTCCTAAGGGAGAAGTGTGCAATTCCATAAGAATCTTTTGTTTTAGTTTGGAATTCTTACAGAGGTATAAGCGATCTTTGTACCATAAAGAATCATTTTGCCAGCTAAATGTATCAGACGTACTGGAATCTTGTTGTAACTTTCGAATAAGTTCCCACACTTCTTCGTCATTCTTCCATTCCTCCCTTGCTTCGTTTATCCAATCTGGTTGGATAATAGAAATGGCGCATAAAAATGCTTCCACATCCTCATACTTTCTTGAGAGTGCATCTGCCACCACATTTTGCTTCCCTTTTTTGTAGATGATTTCAAAGTCATAACCCAACATCTTTGTGACCCACTTTTGTTGCTCTTCAGAGGATAATCTTTGTTCTAAAAAGTATTTAATGCTATCATGATCCATTTTTACCTTGAAGTGTCTTCCCATTAGGTAGGGTCGCCATTTCTTAAGTGCATGGAGTATTGCCAACATTTCCTTATCATAAATAGCTTTGTGTAAAAACTTTCCCTTGATTGGACGACTTTCAAAAGCAATGGGTCTTTCATCTTGCATTAAAACAGCACCAATTCCATTTCCTGAAGCATCACACTCCACAATAAAGGTTTTTGTGAAGTCTGGTGTAGCTAAGACCGATGCTTGGCACATTGCCTCTTTAAGATGTTCGAAGGCCTTTGTTGCTTCTGGAGTCCATGAAAATGCATCTTTCTTCAGTAATGTTGTTAGAGATGCTGCTATTCTCCCATAATTCTTAACAAACTTGCGATAATACCCTGTCAACCCAAGAAATCCTCGCAGATGCTTTATGGATGTGGGGATTTTCCATTCCTTAATGGCTTTAATTTTGCTAGGGTCTACCTTAACTCCTTCATGAGATACAATATGACCAAGATATTCCACCTCTTGTACTCCAAAGAAACATTTGGATCTTTTTGCATATAATTGTTTCTCCTCCAATAGTTGTAGCACCCTGTCAACATGTTCAACATGATCCTTCCAAGACTTGTTGTAGATTAGTATATCATCAAAAAATACTAACACAAATTTTCTAAGGAATGGTTTGAAAATGGAATTCATCAAACCTTGAAATGTTGAAGGTGCATTGGTAAGGCCAAAAGGCATGACCAAAAATTCATAATGACCCTCATGAGTTCTAAATGCTGTTTTCGGAATGTCTTCAGTCTTCATTATGATTTGATGATATCCTGAACGAATATCCAACTTGGTGAAGTAAATTTATCCATGTAATTCATCCAGTAATTCATCAATGACGGGAATGGGAAACTTATCTTTAATAGTGAGCTTGTTGAGATCCCTATAATCCGGACACATGCGCCATGATCCATCCTTCTTGTGCACTAATACTACTGGAGCAGAGAAATAACTTTGACTTGGTTGAATTATACCAACCTCTAGCATTTCTGCAACCATACGTTCAATTTCACTCTTTTGGGCATAGGGATATCTGTACGGTCTGATGTTTGGAGGAAAACTTCCTGGAATCAGATGAATAGCATGATCATGATCACGAATAGGTGGGAGACCTTTGGGAGTCTCAAATACCTTGAAATGATTGTCCAAGACTTTTTGGAGATCAGGAGAAATATATGATTGCAATGTGGAAACATCTAGAGAACATAATTGTGCAATTACACCCCTTTGTTACTTTTTTAGAAGCTTTGTCATACCGTTAGAGCTAATTATCTTTCCTGGTTTCCCTGCAATACCCCTTAATTCAACTTCCTTTCCTTCCACAGAAAATTTCATGAAAAGTTCTTGAAAATTAAAAGCTATTGTACCCAAGGATTGTAGCCATTGGACTCCTAGTACAACATCAGCACCTCCCATTGGAATGGAAACCATTGGGCTAGTCAATACATATTCTCCCATCGATAGCTTGATATTATGGCACTTTCCAGAGCAATTTATTGCTCCTCCATTTGCAACCATCACCTGACACTCTGGTGTTGGATATAAGAAGCAATTCAATTCTTTTGCTACCTTACAATGCATTACAAGATACTTCCTGAATCAATCAACACTCTTACCTTTTTCTGCTTGATTTGTCCTTCTATCTTGATGGTTTGAGGAGTGGTAATTCCCGCCAATGCATTACAAGATATGGTCGGATTCATTTCTTCTTTATCTAGGCTTTGTTCCTGGAGTATATCCTCTTCTTTTGACCTTTCTTGCTCCTTTTATTCTTCCTCTTCGCAATCTATGTAGAATAATTTCTTCTCAGCACACTTATGACCCTTAGTGTATTTGCTATCACAACTGTAACAAAGTCCTTTTGCTCTTTTTTCTTCCAATTGTTGTGGTGTCAACCTTATAGGTTGTTGAAGACTAGGGGCAACAACACTTCCATCTTTATAGTTGTGAGTGGTATGCTGCCTGGTTGCCATAATTTTGCTTTCCATTTTTCTTGCTAACCTGAATGCCTTCTCTAATGAATCAGGTTCCCAAAGGCAAACATCATGTTGGATATTATCCTTTAAATTCCCTATGAACACATCAATCCTATGCTCCTCTGGAATATCTTTTACCCTTATGTTCAATTTTTGGAACTCCTCAATGTGCTCCATTATTGAACCCTTTTGTTTGAGACTTATCAATTAGCTAAAAAAAGTGTTGCTTTTTGTATCCTCATAATGTGTTGTCAATTCTTCCGTAAAAATTGCCCAAGTGATAATTTGTTTACGAGAGAAAAGCCATTGATACCATTCAAACTGATTTGGTTCCAAATATAAAGTTGCAATACGTACCTTTTGTGTGTTTTGCACATTATTGAGATCGAAAAATTGCTCCATTTGTAATATTCATGTTGCGGGATCCTTGCCATCAAACTTTCTCATATCGATTTTTGGAATATGGTGGGTCTTCGATCCCACATTAGAGTCTAAGAAATCATGATTAACATTTCTTTTGTTTGCATCATGAGTTTCCTTTACTACCTTTTCACCATTAGTAAGTATTTCTTGTAGAAAAATTGTCAAATCTATCTTCAAATCTGCCATGTCTGTCTTCAAATCTATCTTCAAATCGTCCATCTTAGCTTCCACGCCCTTTATCTTAGATTCCAAGCCATTTATCTTAGCTTCTGTTAGCTTTTGTGAGAGTGACATTTGTTGCACTTGTTCTTGTAATTTTGATATATCATGTAGCATTTCTTCCTCTTCTTCATGAGTCATGCTAGGGCTTTCAGGTTGCTTACTAGGTGTTTGCATTTTCTTTCCTTAGGGCATCAGTTACCGATAATAATGCTCTACTATGCCTTTTGAATTCCTTCAAAATAAATTTTCAAACCAAGCTTAAACAAAAATTTAAAAAAATCTACACACCTTTTTTCACTTTGTAGGAGCTTGATATTGTCTCTAATGTATCTTTGTACTTTATGATCATCCAGTTCTGAAATTGAGACCTGCAGTAGCCCTCTGTGTCCTCTTTCCAATGCCACCAGTCTGACCCAAATTGGATTCTCCAAGGAAGAGTTATACGAAATCTCCCACAGTGACTTGATTATAGACTAGCTCAGTAGAGCGAACTTGTAGGACGTGCCACGAGTCACTGTTTCGACCTTTGGCTCTAAAAAATATCTACAAGAAACTACAGTCCGTCCTCTTTCTGTAACTTCTTAGGAAATTTCAATCCGATGCTCAAAGAGAATGTTATGACGATTTTCCCCAGGTCACCTGTTTGGAATGTAATTCAGGAGTCTGCAAAATGACCAACTTCCTCAGATCATATATCCAAAAATATAGAGCGAAAAGCTCTGAAATTCGGATCCGAGATTCAGCGCGATGTCTTCTCAAATGGGTTTTTTTTTTTAGCTTCTGAAACGTCGCAGAAAAAAAGTTATAGCGAAAATGCCACGATGACCTGTTTGGAGCAGCGAAACCCTAGAATCCAAAGCTCTATACCAAATGTTATGAAACCAGCTCAAGAAAAGATAGAAAAGATAGATCAACGCCTTAGAATTCAGCCTCTTCGAGGGGGCAACCTCCTTTACATTACATAAATGAACCATTCTTGGATGATTCAAATGACAAAACCTCCTTTCTATATATAGGAGTCTAAGGATTCACAATATAACCCAGCTGACCTAACAATAATAATATAAAGCCACAAAAATAACAATAGAGGGATTATATGGGGCACAATAATAAAAATATGGGGATAATAGGGGCAAAACAATATTAATAAGGGATGCAACTACAATAGTAATGGGGTAATCACTAGTATTATAGGGACCCAACAATTAACCAACCGACACGTAGCACTTGGGTGGAGAGAGAAAACTACTTTATCGGGCGGGTAATCCTCATGCAAGTGGCTCACTCAATATCATTATTAACCGTTGGAAGAAGTGCGCTTTGATCAATGGTGGAGGATCACCGAATTGTTTTGTTGATCGGGGTGAGTGATGACCGTTAGATCTGGAGAGAGGAGATCAACTACGTAGAGTGAAGCACTTGTTTAAAAATGGAAATTCAACGTGGGACCGACGTGTTTAGGAGAAAAGTGGGACCCTCAGGATAAAATAAGCCACGTACAAAATCCGCTTGAACGCATCTGATTGGTTATAAAGTAACCAATAGTCTATTTTTAAGACTACTACCTTATTTTTATCAACCTCCTGCGTCACATATCCACATGATACTAACCTCAAAGATCTCTCAGGATACTCTTCCCACTTGATTCCTTCTGAACCGGGAATTTCTTCATGCCATTCACTTGCATAAGCAATCATTCCTCCATAAGAACGATTCTTGATGACCCTGTTAGACAATGGTATGCACACACACACACACACATATATGTAAACATCAACATAAAACAATCATGATCCTGTCAGACAGTGACATACATACATAAATATATACATGCATATATATAAACATTTGCATAAACATGATCACAACATAATTACCAAATATCATAAGGTCAAGGTTAATAGAAATTCGTTTATCCATGCATAGCATGCACAACATTGAGAACAATCGTTCCCAACATAGCCAAGGAATCAAATGCCTCACATCCATTCACTTTACCTTTCATGTTAGCTTTCTCATGATTGTCCTGCCACCATCCATTTACACTAATGGACCCAACCAACTTAGTCGATTGTCATACTCTTACCTTTAGTTGCCCTTACACATGCACCAGCTTCATCTGAGTCTTTCATTACCTATTGGGTTCCACACAACTCTCCCAGAGTTCCATCAACTTTCTTCTTTCCCAACCAATTCCCAAGACCCTCAAAACATAAAAGGAAAGAACAAGAAATAAACAAGAAGAAAATCATGAAAACCAATAACAATACGACACCGCAAACAAAGTGGCATGATCATGCACTAGACATAAAAAAACTGCAAATCAAGTGCAAGAAAATGACAAGGTACCGAAAGCACAAGACTCTCAACAGACACCATGACTCAATCCCCATGGGTTCCTAGTGCTTCCAAGGGAAAGCTCAACCTAAGCCTTCTTCAAGATTCCATGGCAATTTCTTTGCCATGCAATTCTCTGTATCATACTACCATAACACATAACTATCAATGCATAAATAAATGTAACAATATACCAATTATCTTACCTTGTTGTGCCAATCACGTTGCCTTGTAACTGAACACACATGTCAGCCACATGTTCCAAAGATCAAGACAACATATCTACTAATTTGAAATCAACATTTACCAAGACTAACAATCATGTCATAATCCATAGTCAACTTGTAGTCATTAGACATAATGCTACAACTGTCACCTACTTACACTCAAGTACATATCAACTATCTCAACACATATGTGTGAGTAAAACCATCTTAAAACAAGATCATTCCTTCGAGCAATCTTACATACACATAGTCATATTATGCAATTCATCAAACATTCAACCAACTTGCAAACATACCATGTTAAATAAATCAACTAGATGACATAATCAAACACTCAAACATCAAATAGATGACATAGTCAAACTCATACCTTAATGTCATAACCCTAACCATCTGCATAGGCCAATCCAATTTAGCATGATACATATAACATCAAGATCTTAATGTAATAACCCTAATCATTAACTAACATATAACAACAACAAGTTAACATATAACATGCTCATCAACAACATATAACATAATCATCAAGTTAACTATCATAAAACAACAATAGTAATGCATACAACCACAGGTTACTATCATTCATGACTATCTGACACATGTGCATATGACTACATTAATCAACTAGCATCTATCATGTATGTAATCATAACATCAACAGGCATGTACATAAACCTAGTGTATGTAACTCTAATGCTTATAACAATCATTAACCACATACCTGCATGCCCACCATACAAACTCGTATGACGATTTTCTTTTACTCCGAAGTTATTGCTGCAACTTCACTTTAATGATCTGCATCTCCTGCTCTATCTCAGCTAACACATTAGCATCATAACATACCAATATCATCATAGTGACCTAATTACATACAACGACTTTATGCATAACAACCTTCACCATGAAAATGCATGCATAAAAACATATAGACAATGACATGCATAAAAAATACATATACAACCATACACTCATGACGACACATCCCACAACAACACCATCAACCTTCACATGGAGACATCACTACAACCATGCAAATGCAACAAGCACATGGACTCCATGCATAAGGAACACATATGCATTTGACATGAATTCATGACCAACACACCTCCCATCCAGTCCAAGGGGTGAACCAGCTCTGATACCACTTTGTGGTATCAGATAACACCCAAAGAGAACAAAAACCAGACACCACCCAAAGAGAACAAAACCTACTACGATACCACTCTGTGGTATCAGATAACACCCAAAGAGATCATAAACCTGACATTCCCCAAAGAGAACGAAACTCGCTCTGATACCATTATGTGGTATTAGATATGACCCAAAGAGAGCGCAACTGGCTTTGATACCACTCTGTGATATCAGATATGACCCAAAGAAAGCAAAACCCACTATGTTACCACTCCATGGTATCAGATATCACTCTGTGGTATCAGATATCACCCACAAAGAGTGCAACCCACTCTGGTACCACTTTGTGGTATCATATATCACCCAAAAAGAATGCAACCCACTATGATACCACTTTGTGGTATCAAATATGACCCAAAGAGAGCGCAACCCGCTCTGATACCACTCTGTAACACCCTCATCCCACATCTACCCAAGTAACTAAACAACTGGGGTAAATATGTGACAAGAGGCCACTATAATGGGATTCAACCTCCTAGGTGACCTTAAGGAAATGGAATCAATGGAAACCCACAACACAGACCTTCTTTACCTGCTACAAGACTCCTAAAAGCCTTCCCAGTTATCCCCATGACCAGTCCCTAGGTCCCATTGAGTTTTTAGACTATTAAATCCCTGGATTCTCCCTTGATAGGGACAAGGGTGTGTTTGGTAGGCTCCAGGCACTCCCACAACAAGGCATGGGTGTGTATGGGGACTTTTCTCTTTAGTCCTGTGCCTACAACTCCGGGATTTGTGCCACTTTTTCAAGACCAGAGCCCAACTCACTGCCGAGAACTCCATGACACTTTCAGAACTAAAAGATAACAACAGAATAATGATAAAAATGAAATCACTTGAACAAGAACTTGACTAGACCCCTACTAGCTATGACAGGCATTTCGTCAAACATGTCACAAATATGTAATCTATAAGTTCAAAAAACATATATAAGCATAGGGGTCTCATACTTATATGAGAATCACCAAGAAGCATTGTTCCCTTATATCATTAGATGCATTATCATCTATTAGGTCATAGATATTGTTCATTCATTTACAAATCAAAACATGAGGAGAGCCATACATCATCATTGTCATAATACATACTTATAACTAGCATAATAACAATAGAAATATCAAGGATACGTCAGTTATAGAATCCACATATAAACCAATACATTTACACATAAGATACCAAGGACAGAACCTCTTATTAATGAATGCAAAAGCCAATCCGATATGGTATTACCATGTTCCACCCAACCATAGATTGGCTGAGCCAAATCTCTCTTCACGCAATCACCCCTGTGCCATATTCCAAGCATGAATGCGGGACTCAAACCAAAATAACCAACCAAGACATCCTGAGGCTAAACCACCTCACCTCATTAATTGAAACCAGGCTTTACCGCAATCCACACTGGATCACGAGGCCAAAATAATAAACAAGTAATAACATGCTTTACCATGATCTCCACCAAATCACTAGGCCAAAACAAGCATGGATTCTACTGGATTTATCCACCTACACCATGAGAAATTTTCTTGTATCCTAGTCTCTAGGCTTTACCACAATCCACCCCGGATTGCTAGGCCCTAACTGAGACTCCATTCTCTAGGCTTTACCATATATCACATCTCAGGATTATTATTCCTGATGGAGAGCACCCACCTCTAGGATTTACCGTATATCCTACCATTCACCGGTCAAGGATTCCTAGGCCCACCGAGGCAACACAAAATCTGGCTTTGCCACAACCCACAGTTCGGTTCAGGGTTACTAGGCCATGTGTTCTTTTATTTAGAGATCCACCTCACTCGTCTTCGAATCCATTCGACAACCTAGCTCAACCAAAACATGAGAACCCCATCACACCATGGCTATCCAAAAATGGCAAGGCTAGGCTAAAAAACACTGTCACACCTAGCAAAACCCATGCAAATGATAGAAATAGAACCAAGAACACATATGCAACATCGTTCATGCCAAATATAGCAAGGAAACAACAAATGCAAATCGATACCTGCAAATAATCCTACGGTAGATGCTTGATCCTGCTTTTCCTTACGTAATCTCTCCTTCCTCTTTGCCTCCTTTGCCTTTCTTGATCCAATGCCAAAGTGCTCCAAGAAAATTCTAAGTGTCCAAGAGTGTGAGAGAGAGAGAGAGGGAGAGAGAGAGAATAATGAGAAAGCTCCAATATTGAACTGACAAAATGTTACACTGACCCAGCCTAAGCAAAAGCTTGCCAACTGACCCTCATAAGTCTTTGTATTAATGAGGCCTCTATTTTTTCATTTTCCATTATTTTCCTCCTCACATGCAACCTGTGACCTTTCACCTTCCTTTTCTCCTAATTTCCTTTATTTTCATAAATAAAATGCCAATAAATGTCTCATGCCTTTCCAAAGCCTTTTCCATTGTCTTTGCCAATTTCCTTTAGCCATAATAAACCGAAGTGACACCCGGATGTTTTTTTTCCCACCATTCAGCTTGGAATACGTGTCCCATGACCGTGCTCTTATATATTTTTACATCAATTTTTAACCAAGGTTGTTACACACCTGGGGGGTTGAGTTGCTCCTAGAGGTCCTGTAGCACCTGAGGGAAGTTAGTAAGGTCTTAAGTTTTCGACTTCATTTCCTTAAGGCCATATAGGAGGTTGAGTCTTATCATAGTGACCCTTAGCTCATGTTTACCCCGGGCAAGCCGGTGAAAGCAAGTAAATGTGGGAGGAGGCGGGTTACAACGACAAAGCTTATTGAGCAAAAAAAAAAAATCAATAAGTTAGTATATACCAATACGAAAAATCAAGCGATTACTCGAAGGGAATATCAAGTAAGAATTATTTGGACAAACCTAACAAATATATATCACCTTAGTTGCGAGAATAAGGTAATTGATATTCAAGCATTAAAAGGAAGAAAGATGGCAAATGTTGGCAGTGTGGGGACAAATTTTCACTAGGACATAAACCCAACACACAAAAAATCTACAATTGTGAAGCAAAACAAGAAGAAAACTCATCAAGTAGTGACTCAAATGAGGAAACTAACAAGGAAATGAAATTCCAAACGTAGAGCCAGAAGAGGAAGCCATGCCTAGAATTTCCCTAGCCGCAATCACAGGAATAGCGCAACCTCAAACACTAAAATTAAAGGGGCACATTAAAAAGGAGAACGTTATTATGCTAATAGACACAGGAAGCACTCATAACTTTATAGATGTCAATGTTATAAAGAGACTAAACTTATTTGTATACCTCGCAACAAATATATGAGTCATGGTGGCAGATGGCAAGAAAATAGATGGAGTTGGAAAATGTCATAAATCTAAGTTGCAATTGAATGATTATGAGATAAAATATAGTTACTACATCATTCCTCTGGGTGGAGTAGACATTATTTTGGGAATACAATGGCTACAAACTTTAGGAACATACTTCGCAAACCACTAAAAACAATTCGTTAAGCTCAAATGGGCAGGTAGGAAATATACGTTATTTGACTTCCAACCACCCCCTACTCAAATTGTATCTGCGCAGCAAATGAAGAAACTTATTCGAAAAGGAGCACTCATATACATCACACAATGTCAATAGTTAGAATTATCATCTACAAAAGGAGTTCACCAACAAAAACCAAAGGTTACAGCCTTGATCCAGAAATATAAGGTATTTCAAGAGTTGCCTATGAAAACCAAATGCGACACTCGTGAATGTTAAACCATATTGTTATCTGCATCATCACAAATGGAGATAGAAAGGTTAATTCAAGACTTGTTAGAATGTGGAGTTATTTCAAAGGGTGGAAGCCCATATGTCGCCCCAGTAGTACTAGTTCAAAAAATGGATGGGTCTTTTAGACTATGCATAGACTACCATACATTGAGCAAGATAACTATTAAAAACAAATTCTCGTTCCATTTTATAGATGAATTTTTGGACAAGCTCCATGGCACAGAGTATTTCTCAAAGTTAGATCTAAGATCAGGTTATTACCAGATACAAGTAAGATTGGAAGATATCAATAAAATTATGTTCAGAACTCATGAAGGACATTATGAATTCAAAGTAATGCCACTTAGGTTAACCAATACACCAACCACCTTCCAAACAACAATGAATGGGATTTTCCACCCATACTTATGGATTTTTGTACTAATTTTCTTTAATGACATCCTTATCTACAACAAAACTTGGAAAGAGCATCTCAAGCATCTGGAAGAAGTAATTTCCTTACTAGAAAAGAATCAATTTTATGCCAAACTATCAAAGTGCACCTTTGCAAAAAAATAAGTTGAATACCTCGGTCACATCATATCCAAGAAAGGATTCAAAGTAGACCCCACTAAGACTAAAGCAATCAAAGAATGGCCAAAGCAAAAAAAAAATACCTAAACTATGAGGGTTTCTTGGATTAACAAGATACTACAAGAGGTTTATAAAAAACTATGCGCAATTAATTGCACCCCTAACAAACCTGTTAAAGAAAAACGCCTTTCAATGGGACAACAAGGCAGGTAATTGTTTTGAGACATTAACAAAGGTAGTGGCATCTACTCCGATACTAGCAACCCCATATTTCTCTACACCCTTTTTGGTAGAATGCAATGCGTCGAGATTTGGGATTGGAATAGTATTAATGCAAGACAATCACCCCATAGCCTTCGAAAGTTGGAAGCTCAACAAAAGAGAAAGCTTGAACTGTACTTACCACAAGGAGATGCTTGCCATCATTCATGCACTAAGTAGGTGGTGCCAATACCTATTAGGAAGCAAATTCTCGATTCGTACAAATCACAACAGTGTTCATTTTTTGTTGCAACAAAAGACCTTATCAACAGAACAACAAAAGCGGATGGAGAAACTCTCTGCATTTGATATGGAAATTTTACATAAAGAGGGAAAGGATAATGTAGTTGTTTATGTTCTCTCACAAAAAGATGAAGACATCACAACATGCTCCTCATTGGTGGTAGTTTTGAATTTGTTGGATGAGGTTCAAACTAAATATGCCAAGGATCCAGATTATTGTTCTATAATTGAGAATATTAATCAAAACCCCAAATTTGAATGGAAAAATGACATATTATGGTATAAACATAGAATTTATTTAATTATTTCCTCTAAATTTAAAATAAAGGCTCTGAAAGAATCACACGTTTCCCCTGCAGCTAGGCATGTTGGGTTCTTCAAGACATACTACAACATGCGTCAATCGTTCTATTGGAAGGGAATGAGTAAATAAATTCATAGGTAGGTCGTTGATTGTGACATTTCTCAGAGAAATAAAAGTGAGAACATCCTAACCCCTATATTGCTACACCTATTACATATTCCAAATCAGAAATGAGAAGAAATCTCAATGGATTTCATCGAAGGGTTACCTATGTCTAATGGTAAAGACAAAAATTCATTGTAGTGGATAAACTCACTAAATATACACATTTCATGGTAGTCAAGAAAACATACTCAACTAAGAAAATTGCAAAAGTCTTTTGTAAAGTCATCTACAAGTTACAAGGTCTTTTGAAAGTCATCATTAGTGATAGAGACATAAGGTTTAAAGGAAAATTCTAGAAGGACTTTTGCAATCAGGCTAGAATAACCCTTAACATGAGTTTAGCCTATCATCGACAAACATATGGTCAAACAGAAATACTGAATAAGTGTTTGGAAACATATCTTTGATGTTTCCTAATCGATAAGCAAAACAAATGATCTCAGTGGTTGCACCTAGCAGAATGGCGGTAGAACACCACCTATCACACCTCAACTAAAATGACCCCATTCCAAGCTCTGTATGGTTATGAACCTCTGAAATGGAAGGATTTTGCATTAAGAGACTCTAAAGTTCAAGCAATAAAGAATCATTTGGAATAAAGTCAAAAAATCATTAGAATACTAAAGGAAACTTAACAACAACTAGCAACCGAATGAAGCAACAAGCTGACCAACATCGTACAAAATGATAATTTGAAGGTGATTGGGTTTTTGTAAGACTTCAACCTTACAAGAAATTATCTCTGAAGCAACAAGGAAAGAACAAGTTGGCCCCAAAATATTATGGACCTTTTCAAATAATCTAGAAGATCAGTGATGTAGCTCACGGGCTGAAACTACCAGATCATTGTCGAATCCACAATGTATTCCATGTATCTAGTCTCAAAAAAATGTGAGGACAAAACTAGTCAGCTCAAACAGAGATACCAGAAGTTGATGAAGAAGGAAGGATCAGTTTAGAACCTGAAGGAATTCTCGCTACCAGGAAGAAAGCATTACATTCCAAAACTATTAGGGAATACCTCATCAAATGGAAAAAACTTCCAAAAGAAGATTCCTCATGGGAGATGAAAAAGTTCTGATAATAATACCCCTCTCTACCTCTGCTTTGACAACAAAGCATTTTTTTAAAACCAAAATGAGTAGTTTATATATATATATAAAGCGCACCCGTTCACGTGCAAAATCAAGATTTTACATAGTATTTTCGAGCCTGCTAAGGACTTTTGATACATCAATTGTTCCACTTTCCTTCTATAAGAGTTTTCCCCTTGATTCTTACAAAAAAAATCTCATTTCTGAGATCTTATGGCTATATATTTGACAAAACTGAAAAAGTAAATATATACATTTAAAGTGTTCCATTTAAAAACATTTGCAAAACCAGATAGAGAACAAACTAAACTTCCATTGGCGTTGGACTATTCAGATCCAGTCCAGTGGATTCTTCTTCATTGCTCCTGTTAAGATCTAGCCCGGTGGATTCTTCTTCGTTAGTATTGCTGCTCTCCTCCATCTTGAGCTTCAACTGTTCAATTTGTTAACGTAATGTGTCTGCCTCGTCTTCCAATTGGTGGATTCTCTCCTTCTTCTCCAATTGTCGCTCCTGCATGACCAGATTCTTAAGTTGTTGTTGGTGCATGAAATGTTGCATAACAACCAAACCTTATCGAATCTCCAAGTGATCCTACACACATTTGTTACAGGCATGTTTGTTGTTGCTGCCGACTAGTTAATTACCCTCCCGAGGCCCCCCTGTCCTAGGCCTATGACGGCCCTAGGAGCTAGACAGGGAGCTAACCTCAGCATAATTTCTATTCAAACTCATGTTTTCACTACCACTGATGAGCCTCTCCAAGATGCCACAAACTTCTCTGTCGCACACCCCCAACTACAAAATCCCCACGACCCAAAACTCCAAGAGACCACTGATGTAACGCCCTGCGGTTGCGTGCACGGGCGCGCGCTCCTTCCGTCGCAAAAATAAACTAAGGCAGAAGAAAGTGTGATGGTGAACCAAGGCGCATGTATATATTATAGGAGCGAATGGCGAACCATCGTTTATAAGCAAGTCGGGCGAACTTGCTGAACGCACCGACGTGGGCAAAACCATATGCGATGGGCGTATTGGGTGGGGCGGTCCTGCACCATGGGCGGGCCGACCACACGAAGGGCGACAGCATATGCGATGAAGAGGTGCGAAGGGAAGGTCAGCCGAGCGTTAGCCACCTCCCATGATAGCGTATAAGTGTAAAAGGTTGAGCGCTCATTTGGCATCAACCTTGGCTCGTCGAAGTCAAGTAAAGAAGTGCGCAAGGAGTAGAGCGAGGCCGCAGCGAAGGGCAGCGCACATGCGCCCGCTCGCCGGGCAACGTCCGCATGGAATTGGCACTTGGTAATAATCGGTTAAGGTGTGGTGGAGGGTGCGCTAGGGCGCCCACCCGTCGAGTCGTGTGAGCAAAGTTGGGTTGTGCACGGGCGCGGGTCGTGCACGGGTGCGCCCGCCCGTTTGGCAAAGAACTTGTGTATTGTGTTTTGGGTTGAAGGTTGAGGTGTGACCGTCGTGCGCTCTTGCACGGGCGGGCGCCCGCCTTGTTTATGAACGTCGGTGGAGCGCCACTCCCGGTCATTGTAATCTTTCTCATATATAATAAAAAGATTACTTCTCTTATATTATTGGGTTATTATTATTGTTCTTGTATTATTGATGGATTCCGCACATTAATAATGTTAATTCATGATTATTATGAATTGTTGAAGGCGTAGTTCGTAAAGTTAATTAACGATGGATAAAGTTATTAACTTAGGTGGTGTTGCACCCGGCCAATTTAAGGAAAAAAGAATTGGGGGCGTGACAGTTGGTATCAGAGCAGGTTCACGATGAGTGAAGCCGGTGTATGATGGAGCAGGGTTGCTCATGACAGGTGAAGCTGATTCAGGGTTGAAGAAGCTTGATGAACAAGGAAAAGTTATGGAGAAATCGTGGATGAACAGTCTGGGTTTCGTGGACTTGATGGTTCATGGCAAGACCATTCAAGCTCTGGTGGACACGGGGGCCACTCATAACTTCATGACGACACGGTTGGCAAAAGAGGTTGGACTGATGATCTTCCCATCAAATGTGGAAGTCAAGGCAGTGAACTCTAGAGCTAAAGTGGCGGGTTTGGTACACGAAGTACCTGTGCAGATAAAAAACTGGAAGGGTCAGTTGGACTTCACAGTGATAGAGATGAACGACTTTGATATGATACTTGGACAGGATTTCTTGAAGGGCAACAAGGCTATTGTTGTCCCCTTCTGTGATGAGGTGGTGCTGGTTGGACAGTCACAAACTTGGACTTTGCCCACTCATAGGCAAAGGAGGGAAGTCAAGGTGCAGCATGTTTCTGCACTGAGTTTGGAGAAGGCTATGAAGGAGTCAGATATGGAGACATATGTAGTGATGTTCAAGGATGTCGAAGGTGATGGAGTGGGGACGCCTGTTCCAGCCGAGATTTCCGAGGTGCTGACCAAATATGCAGATTTGATGCCTGATGAGCTACCAAAGAAGCTTCCACCAAGGCGTGCAGTGGACCATAGCATTGAGCTTGAGCCAGGAAAGCAACCCCCGGCTAAAGCACCTTATCGGTTGTCAGGACCTGAGTTGGAGGAGTTGAAACGACAGTTAAAGGAGTTAACTGATGCAGGTTTCATCAGACCTTCAAGGTCCCCTTATGGAGCTCCGGTATTGTTCCAGCAGAAGAAGGATTCGAATGAGCTACGGATGTGCTGTGATTACCGTGCATTGAACAAGCAGACGGTAAGGAACAGGTATCCTTTGCCATTGGCTGTTGATTGCTTTGAAAAGCTTGCGAAAGCCCGAGTGTTTTCCAAGCTGGACTTGAGGCATGGGTATTATCAGGTGTGGATAGATGAAGGAGACGAGAAGAAGACTGCGATAGTAACAAGGCATGGTAGCTTTGAGTTCCTTGTTATGCCATTCGGGTTGTGCAACGCTCCTGCTACGTTTTGCACTTTGATGAATGATGTCCTACGACCATACTTGGACTCGTTCGTAGTAGTGTACTTGGACGATATAGTGGTGTTCAGTGACAACATGGAAGATCATAAGAAGCACTTAGCGATGGTGTTCGAGGCACTGAGGGCAAATCAGTTGTTCTTGAAGAAGTCTAAGTGTGTGTTCGCTCAGACCGAGATTCCGTTCCTTGGGCATATTGTTGGTCAAGGGTACATACGGATGGAGCCGAGCAGAGTGAAGGCAATCGAGGACTGGGTTGAACCGAAGAATGTCCATGAGATGAGGGTGTTCTTGGGCATGACCAACTACCAACGAAAGTTTGTAGAGGGGTACTCCAAGGTGACATCGGCACTGACAGACCTATTGAAGAAAGACAAGAGGTGGAGTTGGACGAGCAAATGCCAAGAGGCATTTGATGACTTGAAGAAGAGGATGGTTACAGCACTGATACTGAAGTTGCCTAACTTCGAGAAACCGTTTGAGGTACACACTGATGCTTCAGATTTTGCCATAGGAGGGGTTCTTATGCATGATGGGCATCCGGTGGCGTACGAGAGTCGGAAGTTGCAGGATAGAGAACGGAGGTATCCGGTCCATGAGAAGGAGATGACTGCCATCATCCATTGTCTTCATGTGTGGAGGCATTACCTGATTGGGAAGCCGTTTGTTGTCAAGACTGACAATGTTGCAGCAAGTTATTTTGCATCACAACCGAAGCTTTCTGCGAAGCAAGCTTGTTGGCAGGACTTCTTGGCAGAATTCGACATGACTATCGAGTATAGACCGGGAAGGCACAATGCGGTAGCAGATGCCCTTAGTAGGAAGGGACAACTTGCGGCATTAGAGGGAGAAGATCGGGCAGCTAGGAGTAGGAGTCGAGTTCAAATGTCAGAAGAGATGCAGAATAAGCTCAAGGAAAGTGTTGAAACCGATACTTTGGCGCAGAATATAGTGAAGCAGATAAAGGAGGGGAAGACAATAAAGTTCTTTCTACGAGACGGGTTCTTGTTCTTTGGAAACCGACTTTATGTTCCAAAGTCATCTGGACTAAGGAGGCACCTTTTGAAGGAGTGCCACGACTCGCCATGGGCTGGCCACCCAGGGATGCGTCGTTCCTTGGCATTGTTGGAGAGAGGATTCTTTTGGGAGAAGATGCAGGAGGATGTGGAGGAGTATGTACATACGTGCATCATTTGTCAACAGGACAAATCGGATACTCAGAGGCAAGGAGGACTGTTGCAGCCTTTACCGATTCCTGAGAGACCATGGATGATTGTCTCGATGGACTTCATCACTCAGTTGCCACAGGTTCAAGGGTATAATGGGATTATGGTCGTGGTTGATCGTTTTTGCAAGTATGTTGTCTTTGTTCCTACAAAGATACCTTGTGGAGCCGAGCGGACTGCGGAGTTGTTCTTTAAGAACATAGTGAAGTATTGGGGAATGCCATTAAGCATTGTGTCGGATAGAGATCCGCGTTTTACAGGCAAATTTTGGACCACATTGTTCAAGCTAGTCGAGACAAAGTTGTTGATGAGTTCGAGTTACCATCCGCAGACAGATGGGCAGACCGAGAGGATCAACGCATTGCTGGAGGACTACTTGAGACATTATGTGATGGCTGATCAGAAGAATTGGCCTGAACTCTTGGATATTGCTCAGTTTAGCTACAATATTAAAAAAAGTTCTGCGACGGGGTATAGTCCATTTGAGTTGGTGAATGGACAGATGCCGGTTGCACCGCATACCGTAGTGACGGGAGGCTTCTTGAGGAGTCCTCATGCGAAGAAGTTCATGAAGGCTTGGGAGGAGACCTTGGAGTTAGCATGGTTACGCTTGCACGATGCTGCAAGGAGGATGAAAAAGTATGCTGATCGTGGAAGACGGGAGGCACACTTCAGTGTGGGAGATATGGTGTTTCTCAGGATTACCGGGGAGCAGTTTCAGCCAGCCAAGGGGACTGCGAGCAAACTGACACGGAAGTATGAGGGACCATTCCGAGTGAAGAAGAGAGTGGGGGAAGTTGCTTACGAGCTGGAGCTTCCGTGCCATATGCACATGAAGCATCCAGTTTTTCATGTGAGTCAGTTGAAGAGATGTAGACTTGATTCAGACCATCCAGAGAGAGTTGAACCGCCGAGAGGACCAGCCGGGATTGTGGACAAGCCAGGACTGGAGTTGGAGAAGATTTTGAGACTCAGAACTACAGGGGTTGGTTGCCACATGAGAAGGGAATTTCTTGTCAGATGGAAGAATGCACCGGAGGAAGAAAGTTGGGAATCGGAGGACTCACTTTGGAGATGGAAGGACAAGATCGAGAAGTATAACAGGAAGTTGATGAGAAGAGCAGGATTGTCGAGGGCGACAATGATTTCCAGTGGGGGAGGATGTAACACCCTGCGGTTGCGTGCACGGGCGCGCGCTCCTCCCGTCGCAAAAATAAACTAAGGCAGAAGAAAGTGCGATGGTGAACCAAGGCGCATGTATATATTATAGGAGCGAATGGCAAACCATCGTTTATAAGCAAGTCGGGCGAACTTGCTGAACGAACCAACGTGGGAAAAACCATATGCGATGGGTGTATTGGGTGGGACGGTCCTGCACCATGGGCAGGCCGACCACATGAAGGGCGACAGCATATGCGATGAAGAGGTGCGAAGGGAAGGTCGGCCGAGCGTTAGCCACCTCCCACGATAGCGTATAAGTGTAAAATGTTGAGCGCTCATTTGGCATCAACCTTGGCTCGTCGAAGTCAAGTAAAGAAGTGCGCAAGGAGTAGAGCGAGGCCGCAGCAAAGGGCAACGCACATGCGCCCGCCCGCCGGGCAACGTCCGCACGGAATTGGCACTTGGTAATAATCGGTTAAGGCGTGGTGGAGGGTGCGCTAGGGCACCCGCCCGCCGAGTCGTGTGAGCAAAGTTGGGTTGTGCACGGGCGCGCCCGCCCGTTTGGCAAAGAACTTGTGTATTGTGTTTTGGGTTGAAGGTTGAGGTGTGACCGCCGTGCGCTCTTGCACGGGCGGGCACCCACCTTGTTTATGAACGCCGGTGGAGCGCCGCTCCCATCATTGTAATCTTTCTCATATATAATAAAAATATTACTTCTCTTATATTATTGGGTTATTATTATTTTTCTTGTATTATTGATGGATTCCGCACATTAATAATGTTAATTCATGATTATTATGAATTGTTGAAGGCGTAGTTCGTAAAGTTAATTAACGATGGATAAAGTTATTAACTTAGGCGGTGCCGCACTCGGCCAATTTAAGGAAAAAAGAATTGGGGGTATGACAACCGACCTCCAACATGTCCATGAGGTTTTGCTCCAGAAATCCCTCCCAAACTAGTAGACTAGCAACCCTCAGACTAGCAGTCACACTTAGACAAGCAACCCACTGTAATTCGACCCTCAAATTTTCTATGTTGCAATTAACTCCTCCAGAAACCCCCCTAAATTTCAGCGCTATGACCCAGACCCAGCAACTGATACTCAGAGACCCCAGCTTTAGTCAGCAGGCCTTCGCAGAGTTAAACCTTAAACCATAGAAACATATCATAGTGTTATTCCTTAAATAGAATGTGCAGGACTACGTGATGATGCAGTATTGTGGAATGAGACTGATGGAGTTGTAATCCCAATGATCCTCCTTAATTTCCCAACTGTCAACCATTATTTCCCATCTCTTCTCCTAGTCTGTCATCCTCACCCAAGCCTTTCTCCCACGAGCGACCAGAGCAATTCTGAGCAGGGGAAATAAATGCTTCTCTGAATTTCCCATTAACTTGCCATCGCCTGAGGTGGTGTGTCGACCTTTGCAACAGGATCCAACCCATGGGGACTGGATACTCACGCTTTGTGATCTACCAGGCACAAGTGTAGTACTAATATGATGGATGCATACACGTCGCGGCTGCAGACAGAGGAATCCCTTGCCACGAGGCACAAGGACAGGGTAGGCCAAACATGGAACAATGCGACAGGGGCCAAGGTGCAGGAGGTTGAAAGAATTGGGGGAGGGGGCCATAACAGAGAGGAAAAGAGGAGGGGTGAGGCAAGAGAAAGGTAAAAAAAGAAGAGAGGAAGAAGGATGGCGGAGGATAGGGAAGGGAGGGATTAAGAGAGAAAAGGAGAGGGGGAAGGTAGAAAGAGAGGGAAAGCGAGGGGGGGGAATGAGAACTTATAGGCGGCTAGCCTTGCATAATCCAAGTTGATAGTACCTGCTAACTTCTTGGCGAGACCAAGAATGACTTCCTCAAACCAATAATTGAAGCTCATGAAAAAATATTAGGGGATGCAAATCATTCCCTCGACTTCGTTCACAATACTTTTTTCTTCACTCAACTGGAAAGCCTAGTTTGCTTGCTTATCGACTTCCTGATTATTCCCTCTTAGGATATGGAAAAAGGACACAAAATTGAAGGAGGGGATCAACCCTTGGGATCTCTTTATAATTTGATTTAGGTTCATTTTTTTTTATGATGAAATATAGTTCATATGCCTTATGATCAACATTGAGTCCCCTAAGACTTGGATCTTTCTAATGCCCTTTTTTTGAGCCAATGTTAGACCGAGAAACAAACCATAAGCTTCAACTTGGTTGTTTGTCTTCCTTCCAAGTCCCCAAGCATATCTATCTTCGATGATTCCTTCAAGATTAATGAGAATCCCTCCCCCTCCTACCATCCCATACAACAAAGCATTTTTAAAGGGAGAGGCAATGTTATGAAAAAATATTTCATAATATATATATATATATATATATATATATATATATATATATATATATATATATTGTAAGCTTGGTAGGACTCTCCAATTTTCAAGTTTACATGTCCAGAGGGTAGCACAAGATTCGAACCTAAGATCTCTGGTTCGATGAGACTTCATTCCACGGCCATTGCCACTTGAGCTACCCTAGGCGGACCATAAAATATATATATATATATATATATTAATTAAAAGGAAAATTTAATATAATAATAATATAATTAATTAATTAAACATCAATAAAAAATCATTATGAAATGAATGGTCAAAAGGCATGACCAATCAACTCCTTGTGACTAGTCAATACCTATTTACACACACCGTCCGAGGGAATGTAAACCATTCATTTTTTTCATTCAGTAGAAATTACAGGTTTTAATACACAAATACAATTTGTCTCTGCAATTTGACATTTTCTTTCTAACAAGCATTTGTTTTCTAACATCTTTCAACTATTTGAATAATTGCTCAGGTTATGTGAGAATTGTTTATTTTCTATTTCTTTTTTGCTTGTATTTGACATTATTTGAACTATCTCAAGCAAATTACTTGCCCTCAAAATTATTAATGCAACTTCATAAAATTTACTTCACAAGGAGTTGTTGATGGCCAAAATTGACCATATTCAACATTAAGGAAATCACCCGGTGAGGACCCCAATTAGGCCCTTTTCTGTTTGGTTTGGTGATTTCGACCGATATATGGGCCCAGTTGCCTCAACCTAAAACCAACCTAAACTAAATCCCCAATCTAATATAATCTAATATAAAATCCTAAACTAACTCTAAATGTAACTTCTACCTATTACTATCAATATGCAGGAAGGAAAGACCTGTCTACTCACAAGCGCTTGAAAGAGGTAGTCTTTTGGGTTGACTTTAGTGTGGGATCAGCCAAGCCACTCGGATGGTTTTCTCCTATGCAAGGAGACTTCCACTTAAAATTAATTAAAACTAAATACTAAATGCAACCAAACTAAAATGCAAAGAGAGTTGTTCTAACCTAGCAAGTAGAAAAACAATTTCTACATACTAGGTGCAATCGTTTTAAAACGAGGATTTAACATGAAATTTGAGATGAATATAGATTACGAAAATAGATTCTAATAATAAATATTATTATCCTTATTTCATCTCTTGTTTAGAGAATTATTATAACATGAAATCCAAAGAACATGGTTATCAAATAAGAGAAGTAGTTCTCGCAATTCGATAACTATTAAATCATATATACATTAGCAAAAATCCAAGCAAACAATCATTTGACCTTTGCTTATGATTGTTTGAATGTGTCAACTGTGAGTTATAATGCACATTGGGTAAGTTTTATATAGAAGAACTCACCTCACATTTTTGTGCGCTCATTCCTTGGATAATGTATGGAACCTCAACACACGTTGATTTATGCGCTTATTCCTTCTCAGTTTCTGTGCGTTGATTCCTTTGGAGTTTCGGGATTAAGTTGTAAGGTGTTTTATATTTTATATATGGGGCGTTGATTTTTAAATACATAGCTTTATTATAAGGTAAGCCCTTGATGATGCAGTGGATGATGGTCGAACTGAGTTGAATGTTTGTGAGCCTGAGATTTTCAAACCCTAGCCTTCGCGGTTTGGTTGTATGATTGAAAGCCTCCATGAATGAGTAACCTCTGCGAATTGGATAAAATTTTACCTCAATTGACAACTGCGGGCCCGAGACTTCTCGGCTCATTGTGGTGTCGTGTATATATCCCCACGATGGTCGATAGGCCACGATTAGCTTACTGGTCAGTAGTTTGGATACCCGTGATCTCATGATGTTTATTAACATTTGACCAGTGCAAATTTGTGGATGGTTGATTTCACATTTTATGCGCCTTTACCTAGGTGAATTGAATTTAATTAAGAGAATTTTAATGATGTCCACGCGACTAAGCGGTCTTAATCATTTAGAGCTCCAAACAAAAAAAACATCACATTTTCAAGTTTCTCTATTACAACCCTTTTACCATGAATTTTGATAAATAGGTTCGTAGTTTTTTGAAGCCTTGCTTTCTCAAACAACTCGTTCAAATTGTCTATCTTTAGTTTGCTTTCAAATCGATTACTCCTCATAAGCTAGAAATTCCATGATAATGTGCCATTTGGTTTCCTTGTGGGTTATCCATCCAGATGGTGAAATTCGGTCCTCAACTGCACTATTAAAATATTAGCCTCTTCCTTGATTGCGACACTCAAATAAGTCTTTTCATCGTGTGGCCATGTTGGGTTGAAATCTTTGACATATATTGTTTTTTTTTTCAACTAATATGTTTTTTCCACATGGTAGTCTTGAATTTTTCAAGCACCCAATTTTTTATTTCCTCTTTAGAATTAGGCAAATCTTGCCAATTAATTCCCCATTTTCCCATCCATTTGTCATTTTGCTTCCTCCAAGTTTCCTTCTTATGATTTGGAGCCTCTGCAACAATTATCTTGGCCCAACGATGCTCATCCATGCTTTCCACCTTTTTTAAATAACTCAACAAATAATTTTTGAAGCCTCCATTGGGAATATACCAGTCTCAATTAGCAGGATCTCATATGGGACCATTGATTTGACTTTGAGGTTACTAGTGATTAAGTGCTTTTGAATTCTTTCTAATTGTCTCCACTTGTAATTTGACATGTTGATACCCCAAACTTCACATCCATAGAGAACAACCGGGGTAAACAACACTCCAAAAAGAGTTTTCTTGGTTTTCTAGTCTCATAATTCTACTTTCCTACATCTTCTCTAAAGAAGGTAAGAAGCTCTCCATCCCCCTTGAATCCTTTTAGTTCTATACCTCTCCCAACTGAGCCTGTTGTGAAAAAAAAATCTTAGGTACTTGTACTCTTCCACTATCTCCAAGGATTTTCCCTAAAATATAAAGTTAGTCTGTTGCTTTTTTCGCTTCAAAGAGAAGATCATGACTTTGGTTTTGGTAGTGTTAAATTGCATCCTAGCCTCTTGACGAAAGAACTCTAAGGCCTTCAAATGTTCTCTCAAACCATGAGAAAATTTGGCAATTAGGATAAGGTCATCAATATACAAAAGTAGCTTCACCACGTAACCCGCTAATTGAATACCCTTTCCATTGGCGTTGTTTAACCATTCTTGTAGCTTATCAATAGATAAACCAAATAGTATGGGGGAAAGGGCGCACCCTTGCTTGACACCAATGTCACTACCAAAGTGTTTAGAAAATCCTTCCTTAGTTATGATTTTAACACTAACTTTCTCATGGAGTTTATCGACAATTGCTCCATATTCACTTAGAATTCTAACCTGTTGCATTCTTCTCCGAAGCTTATCCCCAGGAATTGTGTCAAAATCTTTTTTGAAATTAACAAAGCAACAAAATGCCTCTTGCAATACCCATGCCAGTTTATGATGTAAATATATATGTGCATTAATCTTTACGCTGGTGAGTCGAGTGTACATAACTGTTAGGTTGGTGAGCTAGAGTTACATTATGAGGCCTGTGTGCCCATGTTGATATGTTAGATATGTTTTGGGGCTAGTGTGCCCATGTATATATTCTAATTTTGGTTAAGTGGTCGGAGGGCCAAGACTGTAAATATGATGTAACTAATGTACATATCGTTAAAAATAATATAAAATAGGTTGGCCATGAAGCCCACTTCACGATAAAGAGTATGGAGGCAATGTAAGTCCATTGTGATAGGCAATGGGGTGTCAAACCAATTAGTGAAAGTCATGTTAAGGCTTGTTAATGCTATGGTATTTATAGTCATAGAAGGTTGGACTTATTATCACTCTGTAATTTCCCAAGGCGTTGGAGAGACACCCAGAGGTAACCACAAAACCACTTTGGAAGTTGAGATCTAGCCCTTCCAGCTTCAGAGAGGGATCTCTCTATATGATTTAGATTTGTTGTTTTAAGATATTAGTCTAGTTATTGAGTTTTGAGTTTGGTTTTTCAAAGATTTGGTTGAAAATTGCAAGGAAAGTCCATTGGGCATGGAGTCAATGATTCTTGGGTGATCAAATACAAAAATGGCAGAACCGATGTAACAGGGCAAGGTAAGAAAGCTTTTGGATCTTTAGAGCATTTGTGGAGTGAATGGGATGAAAAAAATTAGATTCAACTAAACATAGAGCATGCTAGGAGGAATTCTATATTTAATATCAGAGTGAAAACATAGATATTGCTTATAAGCCAAAGTACGGTGTATATAAACAAATTTAGCCCTTAATCTTCTTTAAACAATAAAGACAAAAAAAACCTATGAAAAAGCTGGGAAAATAACAAGTTCACATGAGAGGAGACATCACCAATTGCCTGACACAAGAATCCTGGAACAAACTTTTTGTATTAATGAAATTGATCACTTCAGTACATGCATAGCTTACATCAAAAAGGTTTGCTTCTTTCTACAAGTTCCAACCTTTTCCAAGTCGCATTTTTTAATATTTATAGAAAACTATTACATCTCAAATCGGATTTCAAAAATAAAATATATTTACAATAATATATGTTTGAGGTACATATATTTTTAGACATAGAAGAAGAGAAAATAGGAAAATATGTTGAAAACTTGTTGTGTTGTTGAGGCTATCTAGGAGTTTGTTGATGACTATTGCTACTTCCCTACAAAGGTTGTTCCTATTATGTTGAAAATTGTGTGGCTTTGGTTACACTTTACTTGATCAATTCTAGTAGTTGGTCCCACCTTTATTCACTTGGAATAGAAAAGCTAACCATATTTCTAAATCTTTCATCCACTTCGGTGTAAGTGTCAAAAGTGGGTTTATTTACAAAAAGGTGGTGGATCTCGTGCTGGATATTCAAATCAAACTGAACCCCTGTATGAATGCTTCTCCATTGATAACTCCTTTAGATTTTGCAAACTTGGAAGCATCAACACCTATGTTGCACAGTTGTTCTTGGTAGTTTTCTAATGGGATCAATTTGCCATTAGAATTCCTGAGAGTAGGCAAGCCTTTTTCCTGCAGCAATGTAAATTTCTTGTTGAACCTTCTGACCTACAACTCAAGATATTTACATTTATTTTCCAGTTCTATCATCAAATTCCTCTTGACCTCCGTGATCATTGTTGTTCTATTTGGAATATTCATGTCTTCTAGTTCCTCCTTGGTTTTGGAATTTAGTAGCTTGATAATCTTTTGTGCTTCCTCTGGTATGTGCTCCAAATCTACCTTTGTATTTTCTATTGTTGTCTTAACTCTGTGTACAAGTTATTCCTGCTCAAAAGTAATCTGAATTGAAGGCCACATGTCTGTTATGTTTGCATTTATATTCTGCCAAATGTTGTTCTTAGCCTCTGCCAACATCTGAATGACAAAGGACTGGTATTCATATTTTTGTATCTGCTGGATGAGTTTGTAGTTTTTCTGGAGTTCTGACAAATATGCATTGTTATTTTTAAGCTTACTCTCCTCCATCTTGGCCAATGTTGCTGACAATCTGTCTTTCTCAATCTAAACTGATGTTAATTCATCTAGAGCTCTAGTAAGCTCTTTTGTAGATTTTGAAATTGTGGTTTTTGTTGAAGTCTCTGCAACTGTACCTATGCTTGATGTAGATGTTCCTGTTGCTTCCCATTGTTCTTTTTCTTTCAACAGTGCTTCCATGCCCTGCTCCATCTTTTGTATATGTGCATTTTTCTCAATCACTAAAGTAAATAGTTTTTCTTTCTCCATTTCTATATTGGCAACCTCTTTAGCTTGAGGATGTTATGTGGAGGGCAACTTCAATTGTTTCCTCAATGCTTGAATGTCTGCTTCCTTGTTCTTGATGAGCTCTTATGCTGCTTTAATATCCTTAGGATCATGTCCTAGATTTATGATCAAGTCTTCCAAAGATTTGATTATGTTGTCCTTAGCAAATGATGACATCTTCTCAATTTTTAACTAAGAATTCATGTTATTCAAAGATGATTGTAACTTGGACACAATCATTGCTGAATTGGTGAGGGTTGAAAAAATTAGCTCCCCTGTCTACTTATGTAAATCGATTTGATCGATTTCATGTATTTTTCTGGTATCTATTGAGAAAATGGAGGCTTTATAGTCTTCAACACTCCTAGGAGCTGGCACTAGGGGTTCCATGAAGGCCATTTGGAACTGTCCTTTCTCTGAATCAAATGCAAAAAGTAATTTGTGTTGTGTCTTAGTGGTATGCTTCCAAAATTCAGAGTAGGTGGAAGCCTTCAAAGCTTCATTCTTTAATTTTATCTCCCTGTATCTTGAGAAGATACTCTGCTGAGTTGAAATTTGTGAGTTGGATGATACTAGAGACTGGATTGTTGCTTCTATAGTAGGTGATTGTACTATTTCTTCTACTTGAGTAGAAAGAGTGATAGGGATCCCTGATAAAATCACTGTGGATGGCTGTTGTGTGTCCCCTTCCTCTGGAGTTTCATCTTGAATAGTTATTACTTGAGGCCTAAACAAAGGATTAGTTGGAGAATCTGATTTCTGATTAGTATTTGGGTCCTTCTTATTTCTTTTAAAAACAATAAATTTTGCATCTAGGTTGTCAGAATCAGTAGGGGGCATGGCTTCCCTTTCCCTTTTTCCCTCCTTTTCCTTGGGAAGAGGTGTTTGCATAGATGACTGACTGACTAGTTGTTCTTCAGCTTCCTGTAGAGTACCCTCTGTCCATTCCTCCTGATTTGCATATTGTTCAATTTCAGGCCTTGGTGTGTGTGCATAAGAGGTACTCTTCTATTCTAATATGAGTTTTGAAATGATTCCCAGGGGATCATAGGACCAAGAGAAACTCAGTTTGAATTTCATCTGACTCAAGATAACATCTACTTCCTTTGTTGCAACTCTGGTGTTGATGATGTAGGGCCCTATGTGAGCTTTCAGCTTGAACTGTGCTTTCTTCTTGTAGGAGACAAAATGCAACTCATCCATATTAAGCATTTGCCTTGTGTATTCTAATGCAAAGATCCTAACAGGTACAAAAACTGGCAATTTGTAAGGAGGCAATTCTGATCCATAAACTCTGATCTCAGTGTAGTTCTGGTATAAATACTAGTCTCCCACTTTAGCTTGATCTAATAAATGCAAAAAATTCTTTATTTCTGGTGAAATCCTTGGGATCACACCACTGCTTAGCAAACATAGTGAGGTATACAAAAACTTATCAACATAATCAATATAAAAATACTCCTCTGACTTGTTTCTAACCAGAGAAGTAAAGTGAATCACTGACTAGGGGTTACCTTCGCTATATATTTTGTAAATGGAACTTAAATTTGTATACTGGTAAAATAGCATAAGTTAAACTAAGACTGGTTGATACTTAAAGACACCTTCTGCTTTGAAACTGACAAACTAATCATGGATGGAGTTGGCCAAAAATTGACTATAATAGAAAAGGATGGAGGGTTGTTTGGGAAACCAAAAAAAAAAAACCCACTGGTCATTATGGTACCCAAGCAGTCGGGTTACGATGGAGATTACCTATTTGTACATTTAAGGAAACATTGAAACTGGGTATGGAGGACTGGTCCTAGGTAATTCAACATTTTCTGGAAGAAAAAACTTGAAAATTTGGGCTCTCTGAGGGAATGTTAATTTTTTATATAATTCCATTAAAATATCAGCAGAAAAAGGATGGTGAGAGGTCTGATAGTCAACTTGTAGGGCCTGGCAGATGCTTTCAGGGGAAATAGAGAAAATGACTTCATTGTCATGGGAAATGACTACTCTTTGACTTGGAAAATATCTAAGGTGGCACCAAACAAAGAACTCAGGAAAGAAGTGAGTCTGGGGGAAAACAAATTGTGGGAGAAAGGATTCCCAGATACTTAATTCATCACTTTTATCCAAGTATTTTTGCTTTGCCTAGTTATGGAGCTCATAGAGATCAAATTCTGACTGGGTTTCAACAATTTTATACAGGGTGTCTATTAAGGGGGTTTATCAAAATATGGGACTGGAGGGATAAGGGGATTTGACTATATGATCTTCCCTTTTCCTTTGCGGTTTGACATTTTGGAAAATGAAAAACAGGGAACAGAAGGACAATACTAGATAAAATAAAGTTGGATAGAAGAAAGCTTGGAGGACAGGGTTACCCTTAAAAACTGTTGACTGTGCGCAAAGAATTCGCTATTGAAAGTTAGCAGTTGGTAGCAGTTTCGTCCTTCATCATGTGGGATCAATGACAAGCAAAACAACGTGAAGTACTGGCCCCAAAGGATCTTTTATAATGGTGGAATTGGTTGCATAATGACTTCATTAATGACTATGGAGTGGAGAGGATTTATTGGTAAAACGGGTAGGGCAAGGAATTTAATAACATAACGTTCAATTAGCAATTGGTGACAGATTCAAACATTGGACGGGCAATGACGTGGAAGGGGAGCGACATGGCAAGACAAGTGGAAAAAACAGTGGCGGGGGGAAACGGGTATGTGTCGGGATATGAGTGGCGAAGGGGGAGACACATGGCGAAAGGCGAGCGACAGAGGGACAAGCAGTTGATAGGTCCTCCTGGCAGTCCTTCTCCAGTCAAATCTTTAAGCAAGAATGCATTGTTACCTCGAAAAGCTTCAATTTTATAGGGTCCTTTCCATAGATTGTCAAATTTCCCATGCTTACCTTTCTCTTCATTTCTAGAGTCCCATCTCAGAACAAGATCATTTATTTGGAAATCATCTGCTTTGGTCCTTCTATCATGAATCTTCTTGATTTTTTCCTGAATTATCTGAGTTTTGTTGTAGACCTCCTCCCTGGTTTGCTCCAACTGAATCATTTGATTTGACCTTCTTTGTACATCATTTGTCTCCACTTGTGATTCCTGCAATAATTTTAGCACTAGATTTCCTAGGGAAGTGAGAAAAATTACATCTACTCCATATACTAATTGGAAAGGAGACATTCCAATAGATTTCTTAGTGCTCATTCTGTCAGCCCATAGAGCATTAATCAACTTCTTATGCCAGGATTTCTTATTTTCCTGCAACAGTTTCTTTATAATGTCGACTAAACTCTTATTAGAAGATTCAGCTAATCCATTCCCTTGATGATAGTAAGGAGTAGAATGTCCTAAATTTATGTGATACTTGTGACAAAAGTCAATCACTTTCTTTGATTTGAAAGTAGTTGCGTTGTATTGATTTTATGTGGAAATCCAAATCTGGATAAAATATTACCTTCTAAGAACTGAATTATGACAGTGTCTGTAGTTTGTCTAGTTGGAATGGCTTCAATTCATTTGGTGAAGTAGTCAGTAGCATTGAGGATCCATTTATGTTGAGTTGAAGAGCTTGGATGGATTTCTCCAATAAAATCTAAATGCCATTACTGAAAAATAACCTCCACTGAAATGGGATTCAAAGGTAAGGGCAAAAGTTTTATCTCTCCTTCAAAGATTTGGCACTAATGGCATGTTGTAACTCTGTTATGAACATCTGCAAACAAGGTTGGCCAGTAGAAACCAACCTTTAGGGTTTTATTGGTTGTGGCTTTCTAATATAAATGTCCTCCATAGTCCCCTTGATGGAATTCTTCCATGACTTTGTCTGCTTCATCTTTTAATAAACAATTTAGCAAAATACCTCAAGTATCTTTCCAATACATAATCTGATCTAAAATGCATAATTTCACAGCTCGAAACGCCGATTCAAACAATTATGGATGCGAGAACTCCGGAAGAAAACTACACACAAAGTACTAATCGCAGAAGCCTCAAAACAATAATTTTCACAGCTTTTAACTTGAGGAATCTAGCTTTGATCTTTGTCAAACTAGGAGGAACTTGTAAAATTCTTAAAACATAGACAATATTTGCATACCAAGGAGAGGTAACAAATACTTTTGATACCTGTGGAGTCGCCAATTCTTCCTATTCATCAAGTGCAGCTATAAAATTTATGTCCATGCATGGAAATTTGACTCAGCCATTATCTTAGCCAATCCCCGACCTTTGATGAGTTTAGTAGGCCTTATCTAAATGTCATATTCTAAAATTACTGCAATCCATTTGCTTATTTTCCCATCTGGATCAGTCTGAGTGAGAATATCTTTCACTATGACACTTAGAACAAATGCAATTATGTGGGAATGTACAATGTACAATTTGAACTCTTTCAGTGCCTTTACTAAAGAAAATGCTTGCTTTTCCATGATATTGTACTATAAGGAGGCATCTCTTAAAGCTCTGCTGAAAAATGTTATAGGTTGTTCATGTCCCTTGTTTTTCTGCAACAAAACTGATGTGATGGTGTGTTTTGATGCAAAAGAGAAAATCGCGAAATCTTTCGTAAAATCAAGGTTAATTAAAATAGGATCACATGTCAAAGCTACCTTTACTTCACTAAAAGGTTTTTTAGCCTCACTATTCCATTTGATCTCAGTATCTTTCTTCAACATGTTTGTGATTGCTCTCAATATCTCGGTTAGGTTTGGAGTGAATCTTCTCAGGAAATTGATCCTGCCAATGAAAGACTGAAATTCTTTTTTGTTCCTGGGGGGATCAATCTTCATTATGGATTCAACTTTGCTAGGATCTCTTTTGATACCATCCTTTGAAATAATATGACCAAGTACCTTTCCTTCTTCTAAAACAAGAATATACTTTTTGGGGTTCAGGGAAATACCATATTTCCTGCATTTTTCAAAAATCTTCCTTAAGTGCAACAGGTGATCTTCGTTTGTTTTGGAAAATACAGTAATGACATCCAAATAAATTACAATAAACCTATACTTCTCATCAACGAAAGCAATATCCATTGCTCTATGGAAAGTGGCCCCTACATTCATAAGGCCAAAAAGCATCTTGGCATACATAGATCTCCCCCAAGGCATTGTGAAAGTTCTTTTATGTTGATCATTAGGATGTACCAGAATTTGGTTATATCCTAAAAAACCATCAAATAAAGAAATTATGCTGGAACCAACTACTTTATGTAAAATATGATCCATTTTAGGTAGAGGGTACTTATCATTGAGAGAAACTTTGTTCAGATTCCTGAAATCCACACAGAGCCTTATTTCTCCTATCTTCTTTCTAGTTGGCACTAGATTTGACACCCGTTTGGAAAATAGTAAAGGCACAGTGATTTTGGCATCAAAGAGTTTTTTAACCTCCTTTCCTATCAAAGGTAGCATACTCGATTTACCCTCCTTAATTTTTGCTTGAAAGGTTTTTGGTCCTCTTTGATGGGGATGGTATGTTGTATTATACTTGTGTCATATGCTTTTAAATATTTATAATTTTAAGCAAACACATCAAAAAATTCTGTTAATAAATCTATGTACTTCTATTTTTCTTTGGGAGGCAAGGACTTGGACAACTTTACAATCTTAGGATTTTCCTTAGTACCTATATTGTAGTCTTCAACCTCAGCTCCTACAAGTTCTATCTTTGGCTTTTTGGCTACATCATTAAAATCAAACAACTCTTCTAATGGCACCAAACCTCTTGGTAACACATTGTCTTTCAATTGTAGAACCTCAAGTTCTTCTAGAATGTCATCAGTCTCATTTAACACTATTTCATTTATATCATCATCTACATAGTTATCTGCATCAATATGTACATTCTCAAACTCTTCTTTTAACTCCTCAAGTTCTCTTGGAATATCATCAGTCTCATTTAACACTATTTCATTTATATCATCATCTACATAGTTATCTTCATCAATATGTACATTCTCAAACTCTTCTTTTAACTCCTCAAGTTCTTTTGGAATATCATCAGTCTCATTTAACACTATTTCATTTATATCATCATCTACATAGTTATCTGCATCAATATGTACATTCTCAAACTCTTCTTTTAATTGCAAAAAACTTTCTATCTACTCATCACTACTAAAAACCTGCCAATATCTAACATTATCTGGGACAAATGGTCTGTGTTTCACTTCAACCTCATATTTTCTATTAGGATGGAAAGGCATTTTACAAGTGTTGGCTAAAGTAGCCAATGCATCAACGAAGATGTTTTGACCTCTGGGAATTAGAGACAATTGATATTCTAGGAAACACTGCAGAAAATCTAAGACTATATTTCTGTAGTTCCTCAATCTAGGGTGATTAACTTAGTACTCACCTTTGATTTGGTTAATGACGAATTCAGAATCACCATGTACATAAATTATTTTTGCTCCCAACCTCTTCAAAAGTTGCAGTCCTAAAATCAGTGCTTCATATTCATCTATATTATTTGTACATTGGAATTTTAGCTTTTTAGAATGTCCCTTTGCTACGCCTGTTTGTGAGTTTAAGATCCAAACACTTGCCCCTACTCCTTCCTTACTCACTGCCCCATCAAAATCCATGTTCCAAAGGGCTTCACCGTTTTCATCTTGTTTCCCAGCATCTAGTTTTATTTCCTCAATTTTGCTCAATTTAGTGTCTAGGTCAGATACCTATCTTTCTTCACATATGTCATTATATAGGATGAAGGAATCCATATATGAATGCATAGAATACATGGGGTAATTATTTGGTTTGCCTTGGCTACTAGCCATATACATCATTAATATTTCCCTGTATAACCTCCTCTGCTAATCAAAAGTAGGAATGGTGCCATCTGTCATGTCCAACTGCAAAATACCCTGTAACTTTGCTCCCCATAATCCTGATAGCAACATTCCATACTCTGGAGGTATGTCTACCACCACAATGTCCATTACCACACTTTTTGCTGGGATTTGGGCCAGAGTAACACATAGATATTTGATGAGACCTAAACATCTTACTTTGCTAGAATCAAAAGAATATAAATCTCTATAGGGTCTTGTTATGTCTAATCCTACCTTTTCCATGATGCCTTTAGGCATAAGATTGTGTGAGGCATCAGAATCAAGCATAACATTGTGAAGATTTTTGTCATGAATGTTCAAACTGATATATAAGGGTGGCATACTACCATCTTGAGACTTCCCTTCAACTTCAGGCCCAAACAATAATTCAAGTTAGCCATCAATCAGGTTTACTGTGTCAGTTCCTCCTCCTATCTTCAAATCCTTCATAACTTGAGATCTATATGCATTCTTATTAATCAATTCTATCATAGGAATATAAATTTTCACCTTGGCTAATGCATTTCCAATACTGAAAGATGTTTGAGGTTTTTTTTATTTCTTTGACATTTACATCCTGCTTTGGAGAAATTTCCTTTTGAGAATCATTCTTAGCTTGGCTGGTAGAAGGGGTGTCACTTTGAATCTTCTTGGGAGGATTTCCAATAATCTTTTTAATTCTCAAATTGTATTGCTTGTGCACCTCCATGATATCATTTTGGTATCCCTTTCTATAATGATTTGTCTCTGTAGGGATGACTTCTAGATGTGATAACAAAATCAGATTATGCTCTTCGTTAGTTAAGAAAATATTGTCAATTTCTCCTTCCCAAAATAAGTTTATTTGATTTTCTTTGGGATCCTCTGGTAACTCAGCTTCTTTATTTGCATAATTTTCTTGGAATGGAGGTCTAATCTGCTACTGATCAGCTGTGCCTCTTTGTTCTGTCTGTTTGATTTGAGGTGGGTTTCTCCTAAAATTAGGATTTCTAATTTGAGAAGCCCCTCGATTTTCCCTTGGAGGATACTTGTCATATATACTTATGATATCCATCATTCTTTCCATGGTTTTGACTAAGTTATCCAACTTAGCATCTGA
The DNA here is from genome assembly GCA_031772625.1 of Pinus tabuliformis. Taxonomy (NCBI): domain Eukaryota; kingdom Viridiplantae; phylum Streptophyta; class Pinopsida; order Pinales; family Pinaceae; genus Pinus; species Pinus tabuliformis. The sequence goes on from CM062818.1 coordinate 2,036,878,844, forward strand.
TGAAGAAGAAGTGGGTTCTTCTTTAATAGTAAATCTTTTCTCAGCCTTTAACCTAGCTCTCTTTGCCAATAAATTGGCTTCCACACTGACTGTGTTCCTCTGCATTTCCTCTAGGGTAGCAGGATTTCTCTCCCTCAATTGGTAAGACATATCTAGATCAAAACCATCTAGAAATTTGATCAAAGCTAGTACTAGTGGGGGTTGTATTCCAGTTGGAATAGAATTGTAAATATTATTGAATCTAGTGCAGTAGTCTTGGACTATTTCACTATGGGCTCTCTTTATAATCTCATATTCAACCAATATATGGAGAGGATTCTTCTTTACTTCCCATCCTATGAGGAAAAATTGGTGAAATTGTGTGAGATCTGGGATACTAGTTGTTGGCAATGCCCTGAACCATTTCTTAACTTCTCCTATCAAACTTTATCCAAATAGCCTCATTTTCACATCATCTTCATCAACTTCTTTCAAATCTAAATAATCATTAATTATGTCAATGTGTTGTTGTGCTGTGATTAGACCTATGCCACAAAATTGAGGTTTTCGGCTTTGATGATCTTGTGGCATGGCATTAATTTGTCTAGGCAGGACAAGGGGGTCATAACGAGCTGTCATGACTGGTAAATGGGAATGGGAAGAAGATGAACTACAGTAGATGTGGATATTGAGGGTATTAAAGGAGGTGGGATTATACTTTGTTGAGTTGGTGTAGTAGTAGTAGGGATGGTAGGTGAAATAGGGGTAGTGGCATTGAGAGAAACTATTGGAGGGGTTGGAGATGAAGAAGAAGAAGAAGAAGATTTAGTTGATTGATCAATAAAAGTTTTTTGCACAATCTGGTTTAATTGAGTGACCAAAACTTCAAGCTTGTTAAACTGCTTTATAACATCTTCATTTGAATCTGGATTGATAGGCTGATGTTTTTGGATATAAGGTTTTAAAATATTTTCATCAAAAACTATCTCAGGAATAAAGCTTTCTAATTTGGTATGAAAAAAGTCTATGCTCAAAAGGTAAATGAAATTCAATATCCTCTACAATAATGAAGCTTTCAGGGAGAGAAATAACTCTAGGTAGTGGATTATTGCTTGCTTGATTCTCAGTAAATCTATTTTTTCTTTTATTTTCTTCTTTTTTTGACAAGTTTCTCAGGATTCTCTACTATTTTACGTGGTTTAGGATCTGGATGGGCTCTAGTGTGGATCGTTTTAGGAGCCAAATCTTCAATATATTATTTACAGATAAAAATATGTACACAGTTTGGGTGGAAAAAACGGCCTTAATAACATCTATTTAACAACCACACACTGGAAATAGCTTTGAGCTTTGAAAGAAAAAATTACCAGGGAAAAACACAATTTATATCAGATTTGTTCGAGTTCCCAGTATGGTCGCCAGAATGTTATCACTCCGTAATTTCCCAAGGTTGTGGAGAGAAACCCAGAGGTAACCACAAAACCACTTTGGAAGTTGGGATCTAGCCCTTCCAGCTTCAGAGAGGGATCTCTCTATATGATTTAGATTTGTTGTTTTAAGATATTAGGCTAGTTATTGAGTTATGAGTTTGGTTTTTCAAAGATTTGGTTGAAAACTGCAAGGAAAGTCCATTGGGCATGGAGTCAATGAGTCTTGGGTGATCAAATACAAAAATGGCAAAACAAATGTAACAGGGCAAGGTAGGCAAGCTTTTGGATCTTTAGAGCATTTGTGGAGTGAATGGGATGAAAAGATTTAGATTCAATTAAACATAGAGCATGCTAGGATGAATTCTATATTTAATATCAAAGTGAAAACATAGATATTGTTTATAGGCCAGAGCAGAGTGTATTTAAACAAATTCAACCCTCAATCTTCTTTAAATTTAAAATATTATTTAATATAGTTAGAAGTGGGAATTAAGATATTTTAGTTATTGATATAATTCCTTAACCAAAATTTGTGTACACAAAAAGTATAATAAAAATGTTTGTTTTTTTGTTTTTTTTGTTTTTTTGTTTTTTTTCAAAGTAGAACAAAGTTTTTGTTACTCAATGTCATTGGCATAGTAGCATTCTTAGATCTACCTTCATACGCAAATGCATTGTTGTGTATAATTTTTTTGTTTGTTATCTGTGATACCCGTTAATTGTTTGTAAGGGGCTAGACTTTAATGCCTTCCATAGTCTTTTGAGTCTTGAGTCCTTTAACGTGTTTTTTTACCTCTCAGGAAGACGAGCTTTTAGCTTTGCGTAAGTAGTTTGTCTTACACACACATATAGATTAATGCATAACTTCAACATTTTGTGTAAACAAAACTTGGTTACCTGAAATATTTTATTGTTGGTTTGGAAGAGGGCATATCCCCAATGCTACTAGATACCTTTGAATCTTGGAGCATTACTTATTCCTTTATGTCCAAAGCAAATGCACTCATAAACCTTTGAATATTGGACCATTACTTATTCTTTTATGTCCAAAGCAAATGCACTCATAAACCATAAAAAACAATTGCAGGAGGGAATGATCATATAAGTTTAAGCAGTGTCTTGTAATCTTATACATGAGATTGGATGCTAACCTCATAGTAATTTAACCTCCTCTTATCCACAAGTAACCACGTAAAAATAATATTTTGTTTTATTTTAATTTTATTTATAGTTTTTCAAAATATAAAAAACTTTAAAACTAACAACTTAATCTTTATTGTGTTGCGCTCTACAACCCATTATAGGGGTAATGTGTAGATGTAATGTAATAAATTTTGTAAACATTTTTACATGTCGCTTAATATGTTGAATTTATATTAATATGTCCAATTTATAATACGTAAATTAGTAAACATTTACATGTCGTTTAAAATTAATATAGAGTCAAAGGGAGATGTTGTAATGTCTTTAAAAAGTTAAAGGTAATCAAAATAATACCAGAAATTGCACCGAGAGGCGCAAAGGAACACCGATAGGAGGTGTGGGCGAATGTGGAAGACAATATTGAAGCAAAATATATGGACAATGAAATACAATAAAAAATGTGTTTTTATATATCTTCTAAAGAATGTAGCAAGAGGTTAAATTTAAAAAGAAAGTTACACTAACATAAATGTCCCATAACAATTGCAATCCTTGTAGGCACAATGTACATAGCAATGAAATTACAAAATTCAAAATACAAATGTAATTTTGGTTTAAGATATACTGCCTAAAAGTATTTATATCATAAGATGCCTAGAACATCAACATGAGTTAACTACGCCAAGGGATTTGAATCCGTGACTACAATCTATATATGTTCCTTTGAGCCTTCAGGAGTTGTTCCTGGCATAGGGGGTATGCCAACGTATTGCTCTATTATGTAAAATATGCAATCCAAGTCTCTAAAACAGTGATGAAGGTGCTATAAAGAAAGGGCACCCTGTGGGTGTTGTTGCTGATCCACTAGTGTGGGTAGGATAATAATTTCATCTACCAATAAAGGTCGATAGCTTGCATGCATTGGATGAAATGACCCATGGTCTGCCTTCTGTCTAGGATTCAATCACTCATTTTACCAGTACCTTTGTATTTGAGAGAGGAGTTATATGCATGGAAGTTTCTCCCCTAGCTCGCGTAGTATCTCCATGGACAAGGCCTAGCATTAGGTCCGAACATCGTCCAATGAAAACCTTCAAATGATAATCATGCATGTGTGCCCTCTTTGGGCTCATTCTTGATAATAAGTTGCCCCCCTCCAAACCTACGCCTACTGGCGATATAATATTATTTTTACAGGAAATTACATATCCTCTTTATCTTAAAAAAAATAATTTTTATTGTTTACTTTTAATTATTTTATGCCTTTATGTAAATTTAATGTAAAAGTAAAATGGAAATTAAAAATATAATTACAAAATCTTTAATATACAAATCATTAAAATAATTAAAAAAAACTTTAAATAATAGATCTAATAATGACTCTAAATAATATATTTAATAAGGACATCGTCCGAGCATATGATTTCTATGTTTTATCTCTCTGTGATATATTTATCAATTGTATGTGATACTAAACTAAAATAGAGATTGAGACATCATGTTTAATCTAAAAAAATTTATTTATTTATACATAAAAATATTCATCTCTAAAATTATTGTTTATTTATTTTTACATAATAAAAATATTCTTCAATTGTTAAATTTAAATTAATAGTGTAGATAACCATTACTCATTACCAATTGATTTTTTATTATTTTATAAAACTACACGAATTGGTACCCTCTAATAATTCATAATGAGTAGTGTGTAAAGACACACCACATGAATAGAAGATTTGGAAAAATAATCTTGAAAACCTAAATCACTAAATATAAAAACTTTGATTTATAATAGAATAAATATTATATAAAGATTATTTTAAAAAAAATGAGATCTATAAAATGTATGACTCCAAACTTGGTGTAGCATGTATTGCATTGAGATAAAGTGGATTTAATGAATGTCGCTTCAACAAATAATACCCGACTTATTGCAAAGTGGAAACTAAATAATCAACCAAGTGTCATAGATGTGTAGCGACAACAAATTTAGTGAGGCTGACAACTTTTATTTCCACCCATGCCATTGATTTTCTTCAAATGATATATATTTAAAAGTGGATCAACTTAATCATGGATTTAGTATGCTCCACTACTCCCATGAACCAATCCAAAAACATTGGATGTTCCACACCTAACAACTATAGTATCTCATTGTATTGACAAATACATAGTCTTCAAAGATAGTAATGATTCTTAACGCTTCTATTTTTTTATACTAGCTAATGTCTAGTTGTTTCAAAATTCAAGTAACAAAACAAAAACAATGACATTTCCAACAAAGGAACTCGAATTCAGACCTTCCAAATTGCCAACATCATCACTGGAATTAACCTTATATTAATAAATAAATATTTAATTAACCTGTAATTCATAAACATTATGTCATTATACCATTAATTAACATTAGGTTAAGTATGATTAATCAAAAGTATTAAAAATCCATAAGTAATAATTTAAATTCATTAATATAAGAATTAATCAATATTTAAACATTTAAAATTGCATTTAAGTCATTATTTTTAAAACAAAAACTATAGTTTAATTAAATAATTAATGAATGAACAATAATGAAGTAAAAGGAAAATAATAAAATAAGAATATATTAAATTAAATTAATGTAACATAGATTTTAAATTAGACAAGGTGTATATGTTGTAAAAAGAAAGTAGAGTGCTTTTTTTGGATAGTGAGTTATGGCCTACTATGTTCTAATAACACGTGGTTGCTTGTAAGAGACTCTCAACAAAGCTAAACTAATAATAGGTGATTGTTTGTAATAAACTATCAAAAACACGGGGTTGTTTGTAATATATAGTTGTCCTTCAGTTTGTTGGTGGTCATGATGTTATCTTCCGAAAGATTTGTAAACAAAATGTTCATGTACAATATTTTTTGTTAATAGAAATCTTCAACATTAGTTCACATATATATATATATATATATATATATATATATATAGTTGTGTGAAATAAAATTTTAATCATCTCTTTTAAAAAACCATAAAACTAATAAAATTATAACTTTATTTTAAATTATTATTAATAATTTTAAAAATAATTAATATATAAGTTAAATGTATCTTCATTTTAAACATATATGGAAGATATTCTTAACCATGGGGAGTTTTTCTCACATTACTATCATATTACTATGGTGATTCTTAATTTGTAAATAGGTGTTTTTCTAATATCATGGAGCAATACCATGGCTTATCAATACGACACAGTTTTCATTGACATGCTAACTATAAAAAAACATAATGTTATTTTTAACAAATTATGTTATGTTATATATATATATATATATATATATAAATAAAATTTATACTGTGTATTATTATAATTGAAAATGTAATGAGTTGTTCAAAATTCTTTTAATATTGCATCGTATAATGTATTAAGTTTTTTCAAAGACAAATATGCTTCGAGCCTTGGTAGGAAGACAAACAATCAAGCTGAGGCTTATGGTTTATTCCTCGAACTTTCTCTGGCTCAAAAAAAGGGCATTAGGAAGATCCAAGTCTTAGGAGACTCAATGTTGATAATAAAACATATGAAATACAATTCATCAACAAACAACATGAATCTAAATCAAATCATTCAGAGATCCCAAGGTATGATTCCTCTCTTTGATCTAGTGTCATTCTTTCACATCCTAAGAGGGAATAACCAAGAAGCAGATAAGCAAGCAAATTTGGCCTGCCAGTTGAATGCAGAAAGAAGTATAGTGAATGAAATAGAGGAAACACTATACATTCCCTAATCATGGTCAAGGTTTTCAATCATTGGATTGGGGAAGGCATTCTTGGCATGACCAAGAGATTAGGAAATAAAAACATGGTAAATCTGGGGTTCACACCTATATATCCCTTGCCTACTCCTCTCTCCCTTCATTCTCTATGTTCCCCCCCCATCCTTCCTTCCCCTCCCCTGTTCTCCCATGTTACTTCTCCTCCCTAGCCCTCGTCACCCTTCTCCATTCCATTCCGAGATGCCTCCACTTGATCTAATCCATCCCCCGCTCCTTGGTCCTTGTCTCATTGACATTTACTTGACCCGGGCCGTCCTCGCGCCTCGTGGAATAGGTCGGTTCACCTCGCTACCGCAATGTGGCTACTCCCATCACGTATGTACTACACATGGTTCTGGGAGGTCTCACAACATGAGAACCCAGCCCTCACGACACAAGAACTGTTGCAATGGCTGACAATTCAGCACAAGAAAATGTAAGAAAATGGGAGAGCACGAGAAACATTTAATCCCTCCGATCTGAATTTCTAAAACCACGCGTGGGAGGAAGGCGTCGGTAAGGATGAAGGAAGAAGTGAAAATATGGGAAATTATTGTGAAGCATTTGGATCTCAACATTGTGAGTACCAATTTCCAATACTGCATCAGAATCCAGACTTGCACCTTCTATAAATGGGGTAATAGTTTGATCTTTTTTCATGGTTTCTGGTTAGTTTCTGCTTAGGTGGTCTCTGCGAAGGCCCAATGTCTGAGGCTGATTTCACTGAGAAATTGTTGTAGGATTCGAGTCAAGGTGTTGGCCACAAGGGTGGTCACTGGTGGTGTGTGTAGTTGGGCGGGGAAGCTGAGTGCTCGTAAGGGAGAAATTTTCGTTGTGCAACAAAACAAGGGCTTTGGGTTGATTGCTCGGAACAATCTTGAGTGGGGGTTACACAACACCTTGGAGATTGGTCACTCTGGTAGCTCCTCGATGGTGAAAATGAGCGTGCATAGTAACTCAACAGAGGAGGGTTCACTGTCTAGTTCCTAAGGCCACCGTCGGCCTAGCACGAGGGGGTCAAGGGAGGGTAGAGCTCGGGAAGGTGGCAAAAATATGCATACTTGTAAGGATTGTGTGCAAGAGAATATGGAATTCAGGGAGGGTCTGGCATTTTGCAGAGGAGCATCCATCAACAACAGAAGGAGGTATTGGATATGCAGGAGCAATAGGTCGAAAAGAAGGAGCGCATCCGACAACTGGAGGACGAGGTGGACGTGCTGAGACATCAAATTGAGCATATGAAGCTCAAAATGGCAGAGAAAAACCCAAGGACTAATGAAGAATATATTGGACTCGATCTTATCAATCCAATGCCGATGGAGGGGTAATCTGTTTCCTCTCTTAGTTTAAAAATGTTTTTTGATGGCAAACTATACTTGTAAATATTTATTATATCAGTATTGTAGAATGTATAGCCACAAGCTACTAGTTATGGGATATTTTTTTGGATTTTTGGGGAAAAATTCTCAAGGAAGGGATGGGGAACAAATGAATTTTCAGAAGCCCTTAACAGGCTCAAAAATTTATGTAAAATCCTGATTTTGAACGCAAATGGGCGCGATTTATATATTAATATACTACTCTTTCTCATTGATTTTTGTTGTTGTTGTTAATTTCATAATAAAAGTTTGAAAGGTAAAATTGAATGCAAACCATATTTTTAAGTATTTTCTAATTTTAACTATATATATATATATTTTTTAATTTCAATAGGTGGGCGTTAATGAACAAGTGTCGAGTAACTTGACACTCCTTTTTCATTACATTCATTCCACTCACCAAAATAAGAGGTCTCTCAAATTTGTGTCTATTGGTTTCAAAGTCAAATTGTGCATTTCGTTATTGCGTTTCAATTTAAGTAGGTTCCAAATTCGAGTTTATTTATTGATTTTAACTATCTTGATTGTACATTTCAATTTTATGAATATGACTTTGATTAAAATGTTACCCTCATCCTTATTCATCATAATTTAGAACAATTTTGAAATCTATAATAGAATTAAGTTTAGTTGTTTATTGCATGATTTTATGGTGCATTTATTTTAGACTTTATTTTAAAACTGCTTTATTTCATAGTTATCCTTATTTTGATTATTTACTTAATAAATTTTCATCCTTATTTTGATTATTTACTTAGTAAATTTTCCTCAATTAGATGGATAAGAAGTAAAAAGTGACTTCATTTCTCTCTATCCAATACTATAATATTTCCAAAAGCAACCATCAAATTTAACATTATTTCACATACAAATTAAAAGTCAGTTAAAACTCACAATAAATAAACCAACCTCCCTAATTCTCTTGACAGTCATCAACATCGCCCCAATTGATTCAAAGTGTCCCTATAAATAACAACAACCACCACTCTGGTTGATTGCTTTGTGCACCATTTGCCCCCCTACATATAGATAGATGTTATTTCTTTTATATATATTCTACGTTTTATGTTTTTTTCTTTCAAATTGTTTATATATAAATAATGTGATCAGGTTGTTAGTATTTAGAAAATTCCCAACACATATTTTGATGCATATGTTGTTGTTTTCGGTGAATTGGTTAGAGCATCCCTTTAGTAGGGGGGATTTTATGAGTCAAAGTCTAATAAGAACTGTGTTTTTTAATGTTTCCAATGGCTTTGGAGATGGTTCTAAACAATTGATGTCTGTTGTTAGAATTTTATAAGTGTGCTTCGTGGAGAGCAAATTTTCTTGATATAAGAAGGAACACAATTTTTTGTTGGTTTATATACATTAAAAAAAAATCGCATTGTCTCATTCAATGAAAAGTAAAGAAATGACTATGGTTGTTGTCATGTGCAATAAAAATCAACTTATTAATGCAACTATATAAATTCGTAAAAGTAAATCATTGTGAGAATTTGGTTCAAAATTTGCAATATTCAATCCACCACTGTCATGGTGAGTTGCAACTATAAATTTTGATGGATGGAACACTGGAATCAAAAAGCAATGAAAAGGGAAAATACCATAGCTATATGTGCATTTGCATTAAATCTTCATTCTTTAATAACCATATTAAATCACAAAATACCCTCTAAATCTTTGTATGACTTTAATAATTAAAATAAATCTTCATTCTTTAATGACCATATAAAATCACAAAAATACCTTGTAAATTTTTTTCTTTAGTAACCATGCAAAGTAAAAAAATCAAATTATATAAGATAAAAACTTTATACATTAAAGTAAAATTTACTAAGTTTTACAAACTTTAAAGGGCTAATCTGCATCTTATACTCCATTATAAATTGGTCAAAGGAATGATATTGGGACTCCCCACTTAAAAAATGTAATTGCTTACTAATTTGACATGTTAATAGAAAATTCCCAATTACATATGTCATCCCCAATCTCGGTGCCAACCCATGGCAGCTCTCCCGTGCTTTCTTTGCATTCTTCGTTGGATCAATGGTAGGGATTTAGTAATACTACAATGCCTCTATAATCAAAGAGGGTAGGTATATCACTTGTTCGCAGTGGAGTTCGACATGATCAATAATGTAGAATTCTATGATCCCAACGACAACTACATGTTCCTTTTCTTTTCCTTCAATGTTCCTTTTAATCATTTTGTAAACATGTAAATTAGCCTTACTAATGGGGATGAATAAAAATGAGTCTAATTCTATATCAAATATAATTATATGTGAAATATTCAAAACGGTCAATGTAAGAAGTGTATTTATGAATTTGGGGTTATACTTTGAAGAATTGAAGGAGTTATGTATTGTACTGTTCTTTGTCTTGTAAACTCCTTTTGATTTGTTTGTATATTTATGTAGAACTTCCACTATAACATCGACCATAGTTGTAAAACTTTAGTGCCAATAGTCACTTAAAAATGTCTTTGCACCATCCACATAGGCGAAATAAGGTGGTTCAAAATATATATGAGATAGGGCATCACAAGCACCTAGTTATGATGGATCCTTCATTTCAATGCTACCCATGACTGCAATTACTAGCCACTGATATGAGAAGAAAAACATTTTCACTGTGACCTTTATTGTTTGGAAGACCAACATAACATGTATTGTTGCAACATGATAGACACCTGAAGTCCTATGTGATGGAAGTCCATGTGAATGAAACAAATGCATAACTGCCTCTTGGAGCCTTGGTCCACCCTTTGGATCATCCTCAACACCCCTGACTTTGGGCACCAGATGCATTAGTTCCTTGCATGCATTTGTAAGGTCTTTGAAGGGGGTAGATCGAAGACAATATGCACCTGTAAGAGTACTATGCTGTTAATGACTAACTGACTTTTAAGGCGAAGGAAATCTCTGGGTCCATCATTAAAAGCAAATTCAAAATTTTGTGAGCATCTTCCATATCCTTTCAACCATCCAACAATTCGTGGATGCTCTTAAAAAATCCCCAAAGTCTATTCTTTGATATATTATGTGCAACAATTATTGGGCCACAAATACCGAGGCCTCAAAGATTTGGTAGACATTACAGAGTGTGGCATCTTCTGGATTATGGAACTATTTATGTTGTTTTAAAGAGTGTAAATAACTTGGCTTGCATATTCTATAATGAGAGATGAAGAGTAGGAAAACAGCCAGTGCGGTGCTTGCAACTTTTCTGGTTATCGTGGGGATCATAATCGGTGGTGGCCTATGACTTCCCTTGTTTGAGGTAGAAGTTTTATCCATTATTGAATTGTAAGAACCATTGGATAATGTGAAATCTATTTGTAACAAAACTGTCTATCCAAAGCTATGTTATTTCAAACTCTTTCCCCATTTAGGGTTGTCCCCTTCATAACCCATAAAGCTCCTTTACTTTGCTCTAATGGTGGCCCTGGATGAGGCAAACAAAGCTTTCACCCATGTTTTGAGAGTCATTAAGCAAGCTCTGATAGCACTATCTCTCTTTTAAAGCAATGTGATCTTAAAACATTGACTCGTGAATAGTTGGTGGAGCGATGACGGTGGAGCAGTGACAGTAGTACAAAGGCATCAGGCAAAGCCCATGGTACAGAGACATCATGAGACATTTCGACAAGTACACAAAGCTAGCAAGTACTCGAAGCAAAACCTCCACTCAACTTACTCCTCGTGTCAGATTTCAATTTGATTAAACAATGAAAATGAAGGCTTTTGATTGGCTAGGGTGAATAGTGTTTGCTCACCCTAAGCCCGCAAAGAAAACGCTTATCGACGTAAAAATTCAAATTTGTTACATTGTAATTTTGTTTTTATTAATACAATTAAGAATAACTTTTTAGATTAAGAAAAATCATAATATACATATTACATTAAAATATATAAGTAACAACAATAAGTTAAGATTCATTTTACCTTATAAAATATAATAATGATTGTGTAACCATATTTAAATTTAATTAATAAGCACATAAACTTACAATATAATGATGTGATTAATGCCATGGATATTCACTTCCACTTTGCCATAGATATTATTAACTTTGTTACAATACCACGACTCATCAATATAACATGCTAAAAACCATATCTCATTTCACACTCAAAATAATTTATAAATACTTTTTTGAATTAAATTTAATAACATTTTTTATTAAATTTAGAAGAAAAATATTATAATTACATTTGCTATATCTCTACACCTCTATCACATGCAAATATATAAGATATAAATAGTAGCTATAACCATGAATATTCACCACCACTTTGCCATGGATATTATTCACCATACCATACAATGGGCCAATACGATCACTCAATACCACATGCCCAAAAACCATCTCTCATTTCACGTCAAAATAATGCTTACAATTAACAAGACTTTTAACCATGGATACCCACCCACCTTTACTATGAATATTATTAACCATACTATACCATGACTCATCAATACCACATCCCAAAATCCATCCTAATTTCACAATCAAAATAATTTATAAATATTTTGTTTTAATTGAATTCAATTATATTTTTGGGCCAAAAAACACTCTCCATCCTAATATGGAAGGGTTGTTGTAATATCTAATTATATTATATTATCTAAACATTATTTTAACTTCATCAAAATACTTAAGATTATATAAAAATAAAAATTAAAAAATAAAATAAAATAAATAATTAAACAAATTTAAATCTATCTTAATTCCAAATTAAAAAACAAAATAAAATAAATAATTAAACAAATTTAAATCTATCTTAATTCCAAATTTATTAACCTCTAAAAACAAATAAAATCTCTAAAAATACATTTTTCAAATTTTGTGTTAAGGAAAAAAGTTTTCACACATTGAGACAAAGAAACATAATTATAAGACGAAGAAACATTGCTATTGTTTCTGCTGCGTGTTTGTTGAGAAAGCATGGCGGGACTTATTCAGAAAAGGGTACTAGCGACCTTGAGGTCTCGAAATCCTCCGCTAATAACAAGAGGGTTTGCCTCAGACGCGTTGGCTACCACAGAGATCAAACCTGGCGAAGTCGGTATTGTTTCAGGAATCCCAGATCAGCACTTAAGCAGAAGGGTAACACTCTTTAGTTGTATTTTTTTTCTTTCTAATTTTGGTCTTCATTTCAGACTTGTTCATATATGAATAATGTTATTGTGCAAACGCGCTACAGCATATACATTGCACATACGCTTTAAAACAGTCAGTCATAAGCGGCGATCTTTAGGGTTTCGGAGCATTGCAGTTATTTGTGATTTTTTTTTTGGCAAAATTAGGAAAAACAAGGCCTCAAATTCACCCAGCATTAGGGATTGGTTTTGAAGAGTCTATGTAAAGAGAAAGCAATATGGGAATACAGAAGATGAAATTTTGATAATCTCGGTTATATTTCAAACATCGAAATGAAATTCTAGAAATCCAACATTCTTGATCACATTTACAATTAAATTCTGAGTAGACTCTTTTTTTCAGTTTTGATTCTTAGAAGAGGTCCTGCAAATCAGGTAGTTTTCCAAGTACGTTAACATAAATTAAATATAAAATAAATGTTAAGGGGGATTTAAACGTGTATCTTATGTGCATGCATTATGGTGAAAGGGGTTCTGTATATTTTATTTTATTCCATTTTTCGGAAGCTGCTTTTTGTATTTTTTCCTGGGAAGCTGCATTTCATTGTACAAAATACGTGAGCACAATTACATGGGAAAATAATTATATTACATATTTTTTTCCAAAATATTGCAGTGATATTAATGAATGAATGTTATTCCTGGTAAACCCATTGGTATAAACGAGTGTGCCCCAATGGATTAAAAGAAGTACCTGCCAGCACCGAATTAATCAATTGCCCAAGACAACTAGTAGAAATAACCCTTTTAAGTTTATTATATTACATATCTCCACTAACATAAATCCTTAATAAATATAAAGAAATCTGCGCATCGCCTTTTATATAGAAAAATCAATGCCTGGCCTTTTATATAGTAGAGATGACCAAATCCAAAAGGCCATGAAAGGAAAGCCAGAATCATAATAACTAGCATAATATTATCAGGCGATAATATTTAACCCCCTCACCTCAAGCACTTCTAGGGGTATTATCGCAGCTGTTATCAACTTTGCATTGAATATCTGTGGATGTATACGGGGCTTACCATTTTTTGCTATGTTCCTAGAAACAAGAAATTGAAAATGAAATGCGAAGCAAAAGCAGAATGAGAAATGACAATCAGAGGGTTTTGGGATAAGAAACATTGACTTCCATATTATGCATATTATATTATCACGGATTTATTACTCATTGTAAGTGGTCAAAATAACTTAGGTATAATGTGCAAGTTTATTTATCAAGAGAAGGAGTAGTGAACAAAGGGGTTAGGATGGCAAAGAGTGGACCGTTTTGAAAACATCTGCTTCACACGCGCAACAGCCCTGGTGCGATTTGAGTACTCCCTCCATTGCCATGGCCTCGAGAGGGGGCCCTGAGGCCCCTCTTCCTTCGCCTCCCCCACCAGAGATCCTTGCATTCAGGAAGCTGATTGGCGATAGTAGTAAACACCCAACAAGGGAAACTTAGCGCAAGTTTGTAAAGAAACTTGACAACAACCCCACAGTCGCCCTGCCTGTTGAATATTCTTGTAGATCTGCTTTGAACTTAGCTGAAAAGGGCTCATCGGTCAATTTACAGGGTTATGGCCTTCGCCCAAGGTTGTCGAGGCGTGGGTACAGAGGAATTGGCGACCACTAGTAAAGGAAGGCATTGGAAGTTTCCTGGTTGGTAAGGGCTTCTTTGTCTTTGTTTTTGATTCAGTAGAAGACATAAATCTCATCTTTAGGAATGGACCATATTTCATGGGACCTCAGGGTCTGTATCTAAACTCATGGTCACCAGAATTTGATTCGACACAAGATGTGCCGTCAGCAGTTCCAGTGTGGGTGCGCCTCCCTCATCTTCCACTGCACTGCTGGAATTTGAAGTCACTAGAAATGATTGGTAACACCCTGGGAAAACATAGACAGAGCAGAGAGAAGGGATCAATATTCATGTGCAAGAATATGCGTCAAAGTTGACTTGGAAATAGGGTTACCTGAAGCCATAAAGTTAACAATAGCAGATTGGTCTTATATCCAAGAGTTAGACTACGAGCAGCTACCATTCAAATGCAGAAATTGCCATGAATATGGGCATTTCGAAAGATACTGCAAAAAAAAAGGAGGAGGAAGATCTAGAGAAGTCGAAAGGAGAAAAATGGATCCAGGTGCAGAAAGCAATCCAGGCCAAGGTGAGTAACAGGAATAAAGGGAAAGAGGTTCCGATGGAGTTTGGAACTCCCTTAACAGGAATGGTCCAAATGAAAGGAAGAGGAGAACAGACAAAGACAATAGCCTCAATAAACCCATTTGAAACCCTCAGCACTTCAATCGAAATTCCAGAAACAGAGATAGAGGAGATTGAACGCCAAGTTCCTTCACTCGAAGCAGAAAAGAAGAACATAGAAGTAACCCAACTTGACTCCCCAACAGGAACCTCCTCCTCACCTACATATGCAGAAATGACAAGGAAAAAACCCCTGGAAACCTCTGGGTCATTGGAAGACGAGACATTCAAGAGACCCTCTAAAAGAGTTGGAAGGAAATCTCATAAGGAAGCCAGGGAAGAAGAGGTGGAGAGGCAAAAAATGCAAGGCAACCAATCCACCATTGAAATGTCTATCGGGAGAAACACCAGAACAAGGCCCTCTAAGGGGGGATCAACTCACTCCAATCCTATTAAATAATGAAACTAGTCTCTTGGAATTGCAGAGGCTTGGGGAACCCTTCGAAAGCTGAAGCAGTCAAAGATCTTCTGAAAATAGAAACTCCCGAGATCCTCATGCTCCAAGAGACTAAGATTGAAGGGGAAACCCTTCTTGAGATCAACAAATTAAAATGGGGAAAAAATGCAAGAAAGGCCATTAGTGCAAGAGGTTCCTCTGGTGGCCTAGCAACATTGTGGTCGGAGGACAAGTATCAACTAGAAAGCTCCTTTGAGACCCAACATTGGATATTCACCGAACTTCGGCACCTCTCTAGTAAGTTCTCCATCTCTCTCTTCAACCTTTATGTTCCAGTCCACCTTACAAAGAAGAAAGAATGTTGGCAGACCTTGTCTGATTTCTTAGACATTTACTCCCCTCAGAATATAATAGTGGCTGGAGATCTCAACCTCGTCATTGATCCAAAAGAAAAGAGAGGTGGCAATAGTGGCAGGGACCAAATGCTTCCATTAGTAGAGGAGCTAATACTTCATTGGGATCTTCTTGACTTCAAACCGAAGAAAGGTCTTTACACCTGGACAAACAATAGAGCTGGGGCAGAACACATCTCTGCTCACCTAGATCGTTTCCTAGCGCAAAGCTCTTTGTTGCTAGGAAAAAGACTGATCTCCTCGAAAATTCTCCCAAAGCTGGCCTCAAATCACAAACCTATTCTCTTACAGCTGGAAGAGGAAGAAAATTTGGGCCCTATCCCCGTTAGATTCAACCAGCTTTGGTTAGGGAAAGAACTTAAGAAGGGTTCAAGGAAATTGTTCTGGTGGCATGGTCCACACCCGTGACAGGATTCTCCCGGCTTCGTGTGGGAGCAGAAACTAAAAATAACCAAGAGAGCTCTGAAAAAATAGATTAAAGAACCCTCAAATCTCCTACCAGCAACAAAAAGGAGACAATTCAGTTTTTATCAGATCTGCAAATGGATTTGGAAAGTAAGGAAATCTTTGCTTCAGATTTAGAAAAAGAACAAGCTGCCCAAATCAAATCATTTTGCGCTTTCCGCCATGAAGAAGAAACTTGGAGGCTTAAGTCTCGTAGCTTGTGGCTTAAAGTTGGAGACCGAAATACCTCTTTCTTCCATAGGCAATATAGAGCTTGGCTATCTCGAAATCATATCTCTGAAATCACTTGCTCAGATGGGACTGTGCTCAAAGGTCAAGAACAGCTAAAAAAGGCGGCAAAAGATCATTTCCAGAATCTGTATAAAGAGGATGGTAAGGGAAGTGAAGAAGTCATCTCGGAATTTCTCTCCCACATTCCATCTTTGGTAAGCAAGGAGGACAACACTAGACTTACGAAACCTTTCTCCGAGGAAGAAATCTGTAAAGTAATATGGTTCATGGAACCAAACAAGGCTCTAGGACGTGACGACTTCTCAATTCATTATTATAGAATCTGCTGGGAAATAATAAAAACTGATCTTTTGAGGCTGATTAAAGCTTGTCATCAAAAAGCCAAAGTGGGAGGTAGTACTAACTCTACCTTCCTTGCTTTAATACCAAAAGAAGTGAATCCCGACACTTTTGATAGATTTAGGCCAATCTCGCTCTGCAATGCATCATACAAGATACTGACAAAATTGCTAGCAAACAGAATCAAGCCATTGCTTGGGAAACTCATTTCTCCCACCCAAGGAGGCTTTGTCAAAGGGAGACACATACTAGATAATGTAATACAGGTGCAAGAAGTCATACACTCCAGTTACCTTTGGCAGGAGCAAGGTATGCTCATAAAGCTTGACATGGCAAACGCATTCGACTGGGTAAATCTTTCTTTCCTGTACAAAGTCCTCCTTTCCTTTGGTTTCAGCTCTAACTTTGTCAATTTGATTAAAGCTTGTACTGAAAAGCCATGGATAGCACCTTTAGTTAATGGCAGGCCAGCAAACTATTTTCAAGCCTCGAGGGGAATAAGGCAAGGCTACCCCCTCTCCCCTTTCTTGTACATACTGATGGCAGACTCGTTAAGTAGAAAACTGACAGCTGAAAAGAAAGCAGGGATAGCTCCAGGAGTCAGGTTGACGAAAGGGCTAGAGCCTCTCAACCATGCATTATTCGCAGATGATTCTCTTCTTCTGGGCGGAGCCTCCATCAAGATAGCCAAAGTTTATAGTGGAATCCTTCAAAAATACTGCAGCATATCAGGAGCTCTTATAAATAAAAGGAAAAGTGCGATATACAGGTGGAATGTGGATCAACAAGCAATTCAGAGAATGGCCTACTCCCTAGGATTTTTGGGATATGCTTCTTGGGATAAAATCAAATATTGCGGGTTACCAATAACCTGGGCTCTAACAAATTATCGTTGTGGAAAGAGGTAATAAGCAAAATTAAGTCCAAGATTACAGCTTGGGGAGGGCAATGGCTCACTAATGCTGGCAAACTCATCTTTATAAAATCTGTTTTGTCCACCCTGCGAATTTATCAGGCCTCCTTTCTGCTGGCTCCGAAGAAGATCATAGAACAGATCTCCAGAATGATCAGGGATGTTCTGTGGACAGGAGGAAGAGGAAATCTAAGAAAATTCCATTTAGTGAATTGGGATACAGTTAAACATCCCATCTATGAAGGAGGCCTGCAAATAAGAGACCCAGGCGTTGCTAATCTGGCTCTTGGAGTCAAAATTCTCTGGACCCTCTTCTCAAACAGCAAACACCTTGTCAGTCAGGTCATAAAAAAAAATATCTAAAAGGCTCAATGCTAAGAAACATTCAAATGGATAACAACATCAAAGGGACGTCGATATGGCACCTCTACGACCGGGGGCT
The DNA here is from genome assembly GCA_031772625.1 of Pinus tabuliformis. Classification (NCBI taxonomy): domain Eukaryota; kingdom Viridiplantae; phylum Streptophyta; class Pinopsida; order Pinales; family Pinaceae; genus Pinus; species Pinus tabuliformis. The sequence continues at coordinate 2,036,897,185 of CM062818.1, forward strand.
CGTGTTCTTTCAAAATCACTTGTATCGTATCCTAGGCAATGGAAAAAACATGATGCTGTGGCAAGACAACATAATGGGACAGTCGCCTCTGAGCAAAAATGAAGCAATCAGAGCAATCAAGAACTTCCTCATGTAGCAAGGAACCCTCACCCTGGCAGATATTTCAACTTGGGATGACTTTGAAAAATGGAGAAATTGGGAAATTCCACGAGTTCCTGAACAACTGTGCAGTTAAAAGACTCTCCTGGAAGAAGCGCTCACCGCTAACGGGCCTGGCACCGGTTCACATGCATTCGACGGATAAATGGGGAGCTTCCATCAAGATAGCCAAAGTTTATATTGGAATCCTTCAAAAATACTGCAACATATCAGGAGCTCTTATAAATAAAAGGAAAAGTGCGATATACGGGTGGAATGTGGATCAACAAGCAATTTAGAAAATGGCCTACTCCTTAGGCTTTTTGGGATATGCTTCTTGGGATAAAATCAAATATCTCGGGTTACCAATAACCCTGGGCTCTAACAAATTATCGCTATGGAAAGAGGTAATAAGCAAAATTAAGTCCAAGATTATAGCTTGGGGAGGGCAATGGCTCACCAATGTTGGCAAACTCATCTTTATAAAATCTGTTTTGTCCACCTTGCCAATTTATCAGGCCTCCTTTCTGCTAGCTCCAAAGAAGATCACATAACAGATCTCTAGAATGATCAGGGATTTTCTGTGGAGAGGAGGAAGAGGAAATCAAAGAAGATTCCATATAGTGAATTGGGATACAGTTAAACATCTCATCTATGAAGGAGGCCTGCAAATAAGAGACCCAGGCCTTGCCAATCTGGCTCTTGGAGGCAAAATTCTCTGGACCCTCTTCTTAAACAGCAAACAACTTGTCAATCAGGTCATAAAAAAAAATATCTAAAAGGCTTAACGCTAAGAAACATTCAGATGGATAACAGCATCAAAGGGACGTCGATCTAGCACCTCTGTTGCCGGGGGCCCGATTTCTTTCAAAATCACTTGTATCGCATCCTAGGCAATGGAAAAAACACGATGCTGTGGCAAGACATCATAATGGGACAGTCGCCTCTGAGCAAAAATGAAGCAATCAAAGAAATCAGGAACTTCCTCATGCAGCAAGGAACCCTCACCCTGGCAGATATTTTGACTTGGGATGACTCTGGAAAATGGAGAAATACCACAAGTTCCTGAACAACTGCGTAGTCAAAAGACTCTCCTGGAAGAAGCACTAACGGGCCTGGCACACGTTCACATGCGTTCGACGGATAAATGGGGATGGGGAAAGACTGAAATTTACAAGGTAAGGCATGGATTTGCCTCTCTTCAAGCACAACAAGCTTCGAGCCACACTGCATTGGTGTGGAAACAGATTTGGGATCCTCTTGGGCTCCCAAAATAAACTTCTTCACTTGGGTATTAATGCATGGGAATTGGGAAAGTGCTAACTGGCGACAACCTGAGTAAAAGAGGCATTCACGGGCCACATTGGTGTTCTCTCTGCTACAAAGCTCAGGAAACCATGCAGCATGTGTTTGTGGATTGCACTTTTGCTCAAGAAGTCTGGGATTGCATCCTCCAAGGTCTCAATGTCTCTGCCCCATCGCAAGTCAAAATAGCTAACCTTTTCAATACATGGAGAATGCGATATCCTCATAAGACCCAAAGAAAGACAACATGGAACAGAATCTGGAAAGTAGTTCCTAAATACGTCAGCTGGAAAATATGGCTCGCCAGAAACGGTAAGATCTTCAACAACATTTTGAACTCCCCATTGAAGGTGGTAGCAAAAGCAAAATCACTACTCCTCGAGACTGTGGCTAATCACCCCCTTAAAAATGATAATACTCTTCTCCTTGAAGAAGAGAAATGGATGGGAACATATATTTTTCGAGACAGTATAAAGAACACCACTTGCCTCAGTAAAACTCTTGTATGGAGATTACGAGAAACAGACTCAGATTTTCAAGATTGGTGGAGGAAACAAGGTAAAACAACAATCTTTTTTGATGGTGCCTCCAAAGGCAATCCAGGGATAACAGGAGCAGGCGGAGTGATCTACTCCTCGGAGGGAATTCGAGAAGATAGCTTCAGCTGGGGCCTTGGACAGAGAACCAACAACTAGGCAGAAATCCTTGGGCTGCTAAAAGCCTGTCAGATAACACGTGAAAAAGGCAATAAGGAAATACAAGTATTCGGGGACTCAAAATTTTTGATAAAGATATTAAACTCGGAGGACCACTTCAGCAATCCAGTGCTCAACAAGACACTTCAAAGGCTGAGATACGTGCTCCAAGATTTCTCCTCCTACCTTCTTTTCCATATTCTATGTGGCTCAAATAAGGAAGCAGACGCAAAAGCAAACTAGGCATGCCTCCTGCCACAAGGAGGCATGCCTAGAGGACCACTTCAGCAATCCAGTGCTCAACAAGACACTTCAAAGGCTGAGATACGTGCTCCAAGATTTCTCCTCCTACCTTCTTTTCCATATTCTATGTGGCTCAAATAAGGAAGCAAATGCAAAAGCAAACTAGGCATGCCTCCTGCCACAAGGAGCTTTCAGCAAGAATGATGAAGAATCTACATGGATCCTGATCCCGTAATCGAGAGTAAACCTACACCTATGTAAGGAAAGGATAGCTGCAACTAAAAGTATTTTTGAATATTGTAATGATGGTTGTTTTTGGCCTCGGCCCAACCGAGTTTAAATAATTAATATAACCGTTATAGTTAAAAAAAAAAAAAACTTAGGTATAAATATTTTGGTATTTGAAGGATACAAGTTAAGATGTATATGTTAGTTTACATTTTTTATATTATAATAAATAAAAATAATTTTTAAAATAGATTCAACATTTTGTTATTTTGAATTATTAACAAAGCATTTGTTATAACTTATTTTAAATTATTAACAAAGCATTTGTTATTTTACTTTATTAACAAAACATTACCCACTCATTCCACACATCTTTAACATCCTGAGTTACAAAATACACTCAGTTTTTTAGGTGCAATAAGGGATAATTTAGTGAATCCAAATCCACTCTAGATTCAAAAACTATCCTCCATATTCCAATGCATCAATACTATAAATTGTATTACATTCACATCCTAATGTTTAGGCATCCCTTTGTTGTGTCCTTTCTTTTTTCTTTATCAATTTTTTTTTTTTCAAAAACATTGTTATGAGCAGAGAAGTGCCCAACAAATGACATTTTTGTGCAGTTTTTCTTTCTTGATTATTTTTTTAGAGAAACCCTATTTCGTTGTATCTTTTTTTTTGGTAACGCAGGTTTTATGGATATTTTTCATTCTTTTTTGTAAGTTTGGTAGGACCTTTCTAATCATTATTTTTCAAAAAAAGACAAGTTACAACCAGAGACTAAATGTTTAGATGACCTCAACCTGCACAAAGAGAAATTTATGGATATTTTTCATTAAATACACATGTTTTCAGAAATATATACTTCAGAAGTTCCCAAAGATTTTTATGTGGATTTTTTTTTAATAGTTTTTTTTGGTACTGGGGCAGTGGAAGTTAACTTGCTATTTAACATTTTTCTCAATGTCACATTTGAGAAGAAGCGTACATGTCATTAGTTCGGCAAATTATTAGATCCTGTCCCAAGGCCAGCTTTCATCTTAATTGCGTGGTTCTCATTTAAAAACAAAAAACAACCTGCATTGTTTTTATCCCAAGGGCCTTGCCTTACGCCATCAAAGATACCCATGCCTGTTCTTATTTGATGAATAAATTCTCAATTTACCTCTCTTTTTCTTGAATGACTGGCAGCTTGTGAGCTACGGCCATGTATATGATTTGTTAGGAGCATTGAAATGAAGGGATAGCTTTCGCTGCTAATAGCAATGAGTTTCTTGCTAGCTACAAGACCCATATAGTTAGACATTGCACAACCTTCCATTCCTTAGGGGCTCTATTTTGCTTATCCAACATTTCAAACATTCTTCAACCGAGTTCCCAACCCATCTGTTCTTCTTTCCTTTGAAATGTTTCACTTCTAACCAGACCTGTTTTGCATATGAGCATTTAATGAGCAAATGGTCTATCGATTCTTTATCTTATCTAAATAAAATCCATATTCCAGGTCCCTACCTGCGTCTTCTGTCCAAAACTTGCCAAGTTAAAACCTTGTTCATAATTGTTTTTTTAAACGGAATGGATAAGAATATTTATATTAATAAAGGTTTGGGTTTTGGGCCAGTATCCTTACGTCAGAACCCTTACATCTTGAATCATCCACAAAAGGGGGAGATCTTCAAAAGAGTAAACATAGTGTTTACTATCTCCATTACTAACAGAATTTTTTTAGACAAAAAAGATGTTCTTCATAGATTCTACAAAAAGAACCTAATAAAAAGCAAAATTTACAAGTTAGCATCACTGATAATTACATGACAAGAGCAAACTGATACCCATAATAAAAATTATTTTCATGACCAGAATGGGCAGTCACCATGGGTCACGTTCAAAAATTCCGAGCCACAAGCTTGACGAGTCCTTTTGTGCCCAACACGAACCCCAACATCGCTGCCCTCCTCAGCATCCCTTCTATCACGCACATTTGAGATTTCTAGAACTGCCACCCGCTCAGTGAGCTGCATTACCTCAGAACTTAGTCTATCCAGTGAGGACTCCATGTCAGCATGGTGCTCCAGAAGCTTGTCCTCCACAAAGGATTGGAAAGAGAATCGATGTTGCTCTATTAAACTCTCTAAGTTGTTGACTGTAGAGACCAATGCCTGCGTAGAATCCAACAATTTGTCAATCAACTTCGAGGCTCTAATAGTCTCGTGGAGCTCCTCTGATTTATCCAGACCTGCCATGAAACCTGCTGTGGAGAGAGCAATATTATGCCAACCTGCCCTGAAAGGGCCCAGAGCAGAGAGAGCCAAAACACCACCGCCTGTAGAACTTAAATTCCTGACCTCAGCAGTGAAGACTTGAGAAAGCAGATGAGAATGCCAATAACTTCCATAGAACCATATATAATTGAACCTGCAATTGAAAGACAAGACCTGCTGAAGCCAAAGATCTTCCATCACTGTGAAAATCGCACCAGGACAGAGTTGAAATGACCTGATATTCATGCCAGAAATTGTAATTAAATTCACCCTGCTATGAAGTGAAGGGATCACCACAGCCGACGAAGATAACAATAACTCGGTTCCAGGGGGAGTTAAAACCAAGGTTACTTGGGAGTGGGAGTGAAAACGGGGAGCGGGAGCGACATTTTTAGAAGCTCCTGGTTTGGGAGCGAATTTATATATATATATATATATATATATATATATATATATATTTTGATGCATATATGTCAACAAAAGCATGTAGAATGATGAATTAGATATAAAAAACATAAAAACATAGATTGAACCATATAACATCAATCATTTAGAAGTTATAATCTTCATCAACCACGTCCACAAGTTAGTAACATACAACATATTGAGTCTTATGATTCATCAATCTTAAAGTTTCAATCTTTCAAAATTCAATATATAACATTAATCATCATTGATCACCAAAGTTGTACTTGTAAGCTAAGTGTAACCATTACAACAAAGAATATCTAACATGAAATGAAACAACTTTCAACTTTCACGAAGCATCATATTCATAATTCATTACCAATGAGTTATAATTGCCAACTTCAAACTTAAATTGTCATATATTGTTTACAAAAAATATCATAATAAATATGAAAGAGTCAACAATTATTAAAACTACTAGAAACTAGAAAAGACAAGTAAATCTATTATCTACAACTTCCTCTTGCCACGAGAAATGTCTAATTTCTGAGTAGGTCGTGGTACTAGTGGTCTTCTAGGAGTCTCCTCCCACATAGTCGCATGACCAGAACCAGAAGGCACATGCCCTCCACGTGAGGATGTAGATGGAGGCGACGACAACAAAGGAACAATAGTTGGAACTCGAGCATTGACACTGCTACTGGATGGTAGGGGTGGCATGGTTGTTGTTGCTTCATCATCATCTCTCAAAAGTTCTGCTTCTAGTCCTTCAAGATGTGTACTGCCATCCTCCAAATTATTGTCCTCTGGGTGGTTGTCCCAAATTTTATATATTGGACCCTCATAAGCCCAATCACAATAATGATTCAACAACCTCAAGTTGTAGTGCACATAAACCAAGCTTTCTGCCTGGTTTTCATTGAGTCTATTTCTTCTCACATTATGTATGAAGCTGTAGGTGCTCCAACAGCTCTCTGCAGAAGAAGTATTTACAACCTGTGAGAGAACTTTTTGTGCCAATGTTGGCAAAAGTCCTATGTTGCCATATGCTTCCCACCATGTGAAAGCATCAAATTTGTCTCTATCTTCCATTACATGCAAAGGACCAAATAAACCAATGCAATTGAAGTATCTGCCTAATTCACGACGCAGATTAGCACACTCTTCCTTGTTAGGTACCAACTTGTCTAATGCTTCCATATATCCTTTAGATACCTCTGGATATGTATGGGGTTTGATCCTAACCCCACCCCAAGTGCAGGTTGGCCCAACCAAGATGGAGAGTAGTATTTTGGCATAAGGATATACACCAAGGCATGCAGTGGAACATTAAGTTTATTCCACCATGCACACACACAATTGTGAATCATTGTATACAAGTTGGGATCATTTTCCTGAACAATATCTTTTATTTGCCCCAACATGCTATCCATTTGCCCATACACCTCCCCAACCACTGGTTTATCTGTATCTGCAAAACGAATCATGCTATAAATAGGCTTGGTGAATTGCAATACTTCTCTCACACGTGTCCAAAATAGACCATCAAGAGTGGTCTCCTCCACCTGTTCAAACCCTTGCTTGTCAACTGCATTTGTAGCCCTGTCCTTTAATACTTGCCAGTGTTGACTTGATACTATGCTAGCCAATGACTCTCTTACCTTCAAAAGGCGCTGAAGGTGAGGTAATAGCTAACGAATCTAGTCTTCACAATCTTCAACAACTCCAATCTTGAGTGGTTGTGGAAAAGCCCATGGGTATTGCCATGATTTGTAATAAATTCTATCATTTGTTTGCCTCTTTGGTCAAATCACCAACCCATTTGTATTGTTGGTGTTGGACACCTAGTCCTTTAAGGGTTATGTTGTGGAAGATAAACAATCAAAGAGAGTCCAAGAGACTATGAAATATAGAATCCAACGATCACTCCAATGTATGATAAAATGTATATCATTGTTAATAGTAATGCATTCAATGTTAATCATTCAGAGTCTTGTCTTCACCATGGTTGTCTTTAACATGGTATCAGAGCGGGCGATTGCTGGCCTTGCTCCAATTTGAACCATTGTTCTTGTGGCCTTGCCCAACCACTAGCTTTGTGGTCTTCGTTACCTTGTGGTGCCTGCAACTCAGAAATGACAACATATAAACTTATTAGTGCTATCCATCCTCACTCAATTAAAAGGTTGCTCATTCTACATCCTAGCAGACGAAACGCCTCCATACACCAATGCTCAATCAAGACTAAAGGTGTAATTATTTTGCATTGAAAAGTTTGTGCTTCAATGTATTTCCGCTTAGTCTGATTTGTCATCTCTGCTCACTGTTTATCTTGTCAGAAGTGTTTCCTTTGCTCATGAAACCTTCGTACAGAAAATCCTCATTGTCGTTCATCTTGTCATCTCTGCAAGTAATGAATAAGCGTTACATGCTTATCGTTTTACCTGTCATTGTTTCTCCTCAAAGATTGTTTTGTTCATAGTTTAAACACATACCACAATCAAATATCCACAAATTCCTCAATTTCAGTGAATGCTCTGCTGTCCATTTCCCATGATTGTTGACGCTTGTGTCTAATACTCTGCTTCAAATAAATAAGTCGCGGAGAAGGGTTCAATTATGGATTATGGAGAGCTCGGTTTTATTTAGATAATAGAGAGCATGTTTTACAGCCATATGCATTGGTCTTTGTAATGAGTTCATGTCGTATGTATTCTTTGTACCGAAGTATATGAAGACTGTGCACATGTATTGAAGCTCTAAGCAGCCCTACGCTGTTCTCGACGAGCTGTACGAGTATTAGATGTGGTTTCCAAGCAATATAGTTAGTCCATTCGTCCATTCATTCCACCATAGGAGGAGGAAAATAAAGAATGAGTCGAGAATCGTCAAGGAAACTCAGTGCTTACTAAGCGAGCCGACCTGTTCACCATAGCTTCAAGAAGAATGGATGCTGTATTGGTCTTTCCAAACGACTAGACAAGTTGCTGCAACGCTATAATGCGTTCACCTAGCTTCTCTTTGCGCACCTTCATCGAAGTGCCCGCAAAAGCTTTTGCTCTAGGTTCCTTGAAACTTTCATTGGAAAGCCCGACTTGATCGTTGCTTCTCTTTTGTTCAGTAGTGCACTCTCCACCTTCATTAACAACATTCTTTTGCAAAATATTGTTGCTCGAATACGTGGGAGGAGAAGTGGAGGGGCTGCCTCTGGACTTCTGTTGTTGGACGACAACATGTTGAGGGCTTGGGCTAGTATAAGGCATGCGTAGATTGTTCATATTACTGTGGAATGTTAGGATATTTGATGAATGAAAAGTAGCAGGAGCCTTAAGCAGGCCAGGAAGCCAAACAAGCGGAATTGGATACTTCGCTGAAGACTGGAAATCCTTCCAGCTCGAGGTCCAGAGAATTAGGCGGGTTGGCAGGATCAAGGAGCTTAGTGAAAGGGCTCAAATGAGGCATGAACACCGAATCAATCTCTTAGAGAACTTGTTGAGTGAAGCTCAACCATCAACCAAGAATGTAGAAAGGTTTGAAGGAAAAGAGGAGATTACGGTTCCTTTGGAGGAAGCCATTCAAGCAAAAAGCAAGCCAGTTTGCAGTTGGAAAGCCGGTAGCGACCATAGCTTGAGTGTGAGGATGATTCACAGATACAATAGTCATTTACTGCTGCCATCCTTTGGAGTTAAAGGACAATCAAACCTCTTGAAGTCATTAGTATTAGAAACATTGAATTGGCGCCATGCATGTAAGATGTGATCGTATTGGTCTAATTTGAAGCATTGGTTGTAATTTCATTGTCTTTTCCAGTCGTTAATATGTCCCTCTCACATCTTTGTTGAATTGAATTATACAACTAAAACTCTTTGCTGGTGTCATTTCCTATCTTTGAGGCCATAACTTTTTACTTGCATTTATTCTCTAAGCTTGATAAAATGGCCACAATTACCGAGTTATTAGAGTGGATACAATTGAAATTGGGAAGGACACTCTCTTTGACATTCATACCTGTTTGCATAATGCACAAGAAAAGATAGAATATTCGTAGCTTGAATCGCACCTACAACAAGTGGAGTTACAATAGAAAATGCATCAATCTGAACTTATTTTTGTTTAGAACAGTCCTTTGTTTGATATTGAGACAAATTCTTGTCAGTAGCAAGAAATTGCAGATGCAATACACATTTCAGAAGCAAATTTGTAGAAAGATGCAAAAATTTAGCATACACTTCCCAAGCCCATCATTAGACCCTGGGAAGAGCTTGTTAGCAACAAGCACATAACAAGTCTTGGATATGATAAGGAGGCGTTATTTCATATTCCAGATTACTCAAAGCCCATCCAATTTCAAAGTGCTAGATTTCTTCATGGCGGTTCACCTTCACTTTCACCTGTTCCAGATTCTATTCCTCCACATTCGCAGCCAAAAGTTGTTAAATGCCAACATTGTGACCGAGTTGGCCATATGAAAGATCATTGTTTTGATCTTCATCCATGTGAGCACTGTCATAAAACCAATCATTCTTCAAACAGATGCTTCAAAAACAAGTCTCCTGCAAGAACAAAGATTCATCTTGGATGGATCGATTCTTGGGAATGGGCTTCAACAACCGAGAAGATATTTCAGTCATATGTCAGAACTTGTTCTAGAGTAGTGAACAATCTTGCAATTGAGTTTTCTCCATCTTCTCACCTTGTATTGATGGGGGGGAAGTGATGGTCATCTACAAGCTTCAAAGCCACATCAAGCGAGCCTGAGCCACAATTTACCGTACCAGATTCAGAGTTGTAGCCAGAGACAGAGATGCCCTTGAGAATGCCATTGGTTGGTGGTCAACCTTAAACCATCTATGTGGGGTGAGACCTCCCTTTTTAGGCTAAGCTTCTCTTGTTGGCATTTTGATGCATGTGTTGTACTTGATGGCAACCCACTCATAGAAAAACATCTCACTTATGTATAACTGGATGAATCTTCAGAAGAGATATCAGATGTGACTGATGCAGGACAGCTCAAAGGAATAAGAAGATCAAGTTCTAAGTATGACAAGTTAGCTTTGCCATCAGGTCCAAAGGGGGAGATTGTTGGCATTAGTGTTGTCCTTGATGGCAACTCACACAGATGGTAGATCATAGTGCAACAGACCAGTAGCAAAGAATTGATGATCAGATTACAAAGAATGAAGAAAGAAGAGTATATATGCAGGTTCACTATATACCAAGTAGGGTATACACGCAGGTTCACTATATACCAAGTCGCGTATACGCAGGTTCGCTATATACCAATTAGGGTATACAAGCAGGTTCACTATATACCAAGTTGCGTATACGCAGGTTCGCTATATACCAAGTAGGGTATACACACAGTTTTATGCACGGAAAAGCGCGTACATGTCAGAAAGCTTACTTTTGGTCCGTGGTAGTTAGTCCTCGGTATTTGAACCTATGGTTTTGGACCATGGTATCTCGACAAGTGTGTTGATCCCAAGTATTGGGCTCTTGGTATTGATTTATTATGGTTTTGGACCGTGGTATTGAGTAATGCCTAAGACTATAAAAGGAGAAGAAGATCATTAGGCAAGGGTATCCGAAAAGTCTTGAATATCTGAGAAAGTATGAGATCCAGTATGCAGGTTATGGGTTGATGATGCATTGCTTGATCTGAGCTAAGGAGGGATCTCACCGGTGGATGGAGAACAAGATCTAAGGATAGATCGGGATCAAATGGTTTGAAATGAACTATCTCTATATGATTGATTATGCTTATTCTAGATCTGTATATTGACGCATGTAATGATTTGAACTGGGTATAACTTAAGTTTGAAATCGCTGCAAGTCATGATTGAATATTTATAGATCTGTACGCGGGTTGGCTTTGGTGTATGCACGTATGTACGCAAGTTGAGTTCATTGTAGTAGCGGATACCTTTTGAGCTATGATATTTGCAGTTACAGGTGGTTGAACGGTTCTGATGATAGTTTAAAGGTGTCAGTATTCTGCATATCTTGTTTGGCTAATTGTGTTTAGCTTCAGTATTGATGGATGAGAACTAATATTGGATCAGGATCATAATGACTCATATTTATGAGATCTGATGGACCAGATCTGGGTGCTAACACATATATTATCCTTGTATATGTCATGATCTGGTTATGTCTGAAGTCAGGGAGTGCAACAAAGTTATGAATAAGTGATTAATGATATATACGCTGGTTCATCTTGATGAAGTTGCGTATACATGCAGGTTAGGCACTTCCAAGTAGCGTATGCACTCTGATGCATGATTTTCATGGTACAGTTGGTTGTGATTGTTATTGCAGAGTTCTGCTCTGTGTTCTGGTGACTGTGTTGTTAACAGGGCTTCAGTGTTTCAGTGATTCAGAGATTGATGATGCGAGTATTGATTGTTTTGTGCTTCAATGATATTTATGGGTCCAGTATGAAAATTTGATGAAACGTGGCTTTCAGATTATGTGTTATGCTTCAGGAGTATCCAGTCTGAAAATTTATGAAACGTGGTACCTGGAGGAGAGAAGATTGTAGGCCGGCGCCTACGTACTAGTATCTTAGCTAGTACAAGAGCAAAGGGGGTTGGAGCTCCCTTCCTGGAGAGTCTGGAGAACGAGAGAAGGTTGTAGCCTTTTGCAGGTTGTAGCCTGCGTGCTGGTAAAGGACTGCACCAATACATTGTAAAAGAAGTTTCTTAATAAGGAAGATAGAAACGAATTGCAGCAGGTGGTTTTCACCCACATTGGGTTTCCACCTTATATCATGGTGTTCATGTGTGCTTCTTGTGTGATGATCTGTTCTGTTTTTACTGCACCTGCTTATCGTTCATATGGTTAATGAAGTTCTGATGCACTTAACTAAGGATCAACATTTAATGGATTAACTGAATCATAAGTATTTTGGATATACGCTAGTTGCTTTAGACACATCTGCGTATACACGCGGGTTCCCTTGAATGAAGTAGCGTATATGTATCTAAGTATGGAAATGAAAAAGTTTTATTGATCTGATAATACTGATTCACCCCCGCCCCCCTCTCAATATTATTTCCAACATCTCCCTCTTCAAAGAATTGGGGCACTTCCTCTAACAAAAGAATTCAACTTCTTGCTAGTTTTGGAAGAGTTCAAGGATTAAGCATTCCAAAGTTGGCGATCATCCTTAAACCACAGTGGGTTGTAGACCTCCCTTTTCCAGGTTGAAGGTCTCCCTCTCCAAAGCATTAGGGACACTTCCTCTAGCAGAAGATTTTAGCTTCTTGCCAGACTTGGAAGAGTTCTGAGAACTGCACTAAGCATTTCAGTGTTGGTGGTCATCCTTAAACCAACTCCTTATGCCAACATTTCAGAGAGCACATTCAGCCTAGTGATGTCATGCATTTTTGCACATTTTATATTACAACTCTCTTCTTGGACTCATACATATCCCTTCGGATTAAGGGAGGAACGTTGGACACCTAATCCTCTAAGGGTTATGTTGTGGAAGATAACCAATCAAAGGGAGTCTAGGAGACCTTGGAATATGGAATCGTACGGTCACTCCAATGTATGATAAAATGTATATCATTGTGAATAGCAATGCATTCAATGTTGATCATTCAGATTCTTGTCTTCACCATGGTTGTCTTTAACAATTGGTTTTTGTTCTTAATAATATCATGCATCAAAAGGTTCATTGTGTGAACCAAACACCCAGACCAAAATATGTTTGGGGTATTTATCCTCAATAATTGCTCTCACCTTAACAGTGATGACTTGGATGATATTGTATGGCCCAATACGTTCAATTGTTTCAAGTAATGGTTCTGCAATGTTGATGCCGATCTTGAACTTCTCTGAGTAATCATATGTTGAAAGGAAGATGACACCACTAATAGATACAACAAGAACACTTATCAATGGCTTGCCTTTTACATTTGTCCATCCATCAGATACAATGGACACCCCATGCTCAATCCAAGAATTTGCCATTTTACTCAAAGAATGTGATATTTTTGCTTTTTGATGATCAAGTCCAATGGTTCTAGCCTATCATACCTAGGGCTCTTGTATCCTTTGGGGGCATCATTTATGGCAGAAACCATTTCATGCCAATAAAGTGAGCGAAGAACATTGAATGGTATCCCACATGCATAGAGAAACCGGTAAATTTTTGAATCCACATCATTCCTACACCCTTCGTCAAGGAAATCTGATATGGTTTTATGCTGTAAAGAGATGTTTGTTCCCGTGCTTCCATATCCATTGCCATGGGAGGATGGTGATGGAGTTCTTTGTGCATGTGATTGTGAGCTATGTTCAAAGAAACCCTTTGATTTTTTAGATTTGTATTGGGCTTCCTCCTCTTGCCTTATGTTTTTGGCTCTTTCTATTGCTGATACACTTGTACAAGCTTTGATTCCTATTTGTTTATCTCCATCGCATGGCCTTTTCCCACAAAGGACATGGCTGTATGAACTTGTGTAAATGTTGTTGCAATGGGTGCATGTAAATTTAGTGGTTCCACCCCCTTTCCCTGCTTTAGACCTAATAACATATTTCCACAATGGGGATTGGTCTTGTTTAGTTTTTGGAGCCTCATCATTTCCACTCTCTTCCTCCTCACCAAGGTACTCCTCTCCAGGGTTTTCATCAAATCCACTATAACCCACTTCTTCATCCTCTTCATCATGATCAACCCTCCTACTCTCCAACACCATAATAACAAAAAAAGGAACCAAGAACGAGAAAATGCCAAGCCATATAGCCATGATGTTTGAAGTTTTGAGACTGCAAAAACGTGGAGGAATGAGAGTGGGAAATAGAGAATTTTATTTATTTATTTAGCAATGAACATATAAAAAACAAAAATGCTAGTAGAGTGTAGATCCTACCTCTTTGGCCTTCAATCTCAAGCTCCAACCTCCCTTGCAAGCTCCTCTCTCTTGCTCTCTCCAACTTGAAAAATGGTAAATAATGGGAAGGGAGAGGGATTTTTTAACATTCCCCCCCTCCCCTTGCCTCCCTTTCCTCATCGTCCACCGCCCCTCCCTCTCCGTCCGCCGGTCGATCCTCCCTCTCTGTCGCGCGGCTCTTTTCGGCGTCTACATGAGCCCTGGTTAAAACGATATGACAACAAAGAGTGAGCATTAGGGGCCATCTGTTCGCAGGAGAATGGCACTTATAGACATGCCACTTAAAGGATTGTGCCCGACCATACCGTCGGGAGCCTTCCAATGATCCATAAAGAGATAAAGCTTGTATCCTGAGAATCAAAGGGGAAGATAAGGAATTGATAGTTTTCTTCACTTTAGTGAATTGCCTTATAACCAATAAGGAGTCCCCAGAGACAGTGATCTGCTTAATTCCTTGATCTGAGGCAAGCTCCAGTCCTTTCCAAAGGGCAAGAAACTTATTCCAAGTCCCCATGCATACTGCAAAACCATTTGTTCATCAGGGCCAAAAATAACCCGTCCCCCTCCAGCCTCCCCAAAAACCTTGTTCATAATTGTTAGCCACATAAAGGTTCTTGTTTTTTGCAGTTTTTATCTTCCATAATTCCTTCCACTGCTAGTCTGTGTGTCCAAGCTCAGAGAAAATTTTGCTTGGCTTCCCCAATTTTGCTGAATGCAAACTCAAGGCTTCTAATAAAATTTGAACATACCACTGAATCTTCTTCCTTTATAATTCTAACATGGCTTTTATGAAGATTATCAACAGATGCATTCTAGGGACCAACATGCTCACCTTCTATCCCCAGTCTATCTGTTATCACCCAACCTCGCTGCCATATATTTGTGGCCTTCTGATCTACAATTTGATCGAGAGTGTATATACCTTTGTTTTTAACAAATTCTCTTAGCCTCTCAGGCAATATATACTCATTTTTGCAATCAAAGGTTCAACACCCATCCTTGCTGTCCTACCCGAATCAACCAACAATTTGATTGAGGGTGTATATACCTTTGTTGTGAACAAATTCTCTTAGCCTATCAGGGAACCTAAACTCTTTTTTGCAATCCAAGGGTCAATACCAACCCTTACTTGCTGTCCTGATTCCTACCCGAACCATCCAAACCAATAGGCTTTCATGAGTAATTACTCTCCATGGCCTTTTGACTACCAAAGATTTACCACAAAAGTGAATGTTCTTTAAGCCCTAACCGCCTTTTTCCTTTGGCTTCGTTATTACCCTTCAGTTAACCAGGGGGATTCCTTAAGTTTCTTTTTTGGGTTTCACTGTATTATTGTGTTCTCTGCAATAATCTCCGTGATTCTGTATTTATTTCTGTCTTCATTCCATTCTTAGTATAATATGAATCACTTAATTCGTGATCCATTTCCACATCTAAAACTGTTTCATCAATGGCAAATACAATAAGGGGGATGCATGATTTATCTCTTCATTGTCTAATGTCTTACATTCTTTAGCTAAGGGATGCTTTTCATCTTGAACAATCAAGAATGCCACCAACTTGTGCTTGTGAACCAGAACAGAGGCTTATTAGATGGTGTTTGAACTTTGTGCTTTCTGACAATTGCTGAGACAATTTTACTGTGTAGAAGTTTGCACCAAAATGTCTGCAGAACCTCATTTGCAACTGCTCCTTGTTGTACTTTTGGGTCCCTTTGACCAATTTTGGTTATTTTTGGACACTGAACAAAAATATATCTTCTTTCGCTGTAGAAGTTTTATCCCGCTGACTTGTCAACAGTGAAACAAATTGCTTAGTGTAGTATAATTTTTTAGCTAAGAAGGGATATTGGAAGGATAAAGTGGACAATTGATGTCCATGTGTGATTTGGTCTTTAAGGGGATTGAAATCTGTAAGTATGCCTTAGACTGCTACTGTAGATGTCCTTATCTTCTTGGCTATTTATCTATGATAGGAGATTTCCATGCTATCATCCCTTTGAAATCCAGCATAACTGACCTGGTAGTGGATTTCATGCTTCTAGTGTGCCAGTGATTCTCAGCTAAGATTGCGAGAATTGGCCAGGTGTGAGAGAAAAGAAAGCAATAAAATGTGCTAGTCATAGTACATACTTGCATAACCTCTAGCGTCTTTTGAGTTCCTCCATGGTGAAGCATGTGCTATCTTTTCAAGGAAAGAAACCTTATAGACCTACAGTCTTGATATTTTCAAAAATTTCATGGGCTGCCTCTTTCTGATGTTAGGACTGTAAATTGTAGCTGCTTTTATGTCTGCAGGTTCCTTCAATGGCTCATGAGTATTCATTTTCAAAATATTGTAGACCTAATAGAAAATTTAGTATTGTTGCTAAGATAGTTTAGTTTGTTTCTTTGTTCCTTCTTTGCAAATTGAGTTATGATTTCTCCCTCTGTTGTGTCTTTCTTCCTTATACTTGCTAAGTGAAGATATGATTGCATCCTTTTTGTTCTCAGATTAGTGATTTTACTCTCTCCTTGTGTTAAATTCACCACTACAAGATTGGTTGAGCAGTGTAGACCTCAAGTCACCACTACGAGATTGGTTCAGCAGTGTCTGCCTTAGAGTTCCAAACCAGTTGTTAGACTTGTTGCAAATCTCATGACCAACATTTTCTGGCCTTAGATGTCGGGAAATCTGCTGGGTGACACTATACTCAGCCATCTTTGTTGTGTTTTACTGGTATGCGGATTGTCTTGCAATCCTCCTTTTTGTCCTCGCCCCTTTTTGCCTATTGGTTTTTCTTGTTCTTCATTGTATTTCTTGTACACATTATTACATTTCATATATACTTTTTTGGTACTATTTGTCTGAGATGCTTTAGAACCCCCAATGTAACATCTGGATGTTGTACTTTTGTATTTCCATTTGTTAGATTTCCTTAAAACCCAGTAACTGATTTGCAATTTTGTAAGTGTAAAACCAGAAATACAAACAACTGCTGCACTGGAAACTTAAATTACGAATACACTGAGTTTTCTAACTTAGCATGCACAACAGAAAATAAATCAGAAGACAAACACATTCAACACATAGAACACAAGATATACCCGAGAAAGCCCAACTCTTGGGAAAACCTGCAACTGTGTGTGTTTTCTATTAGCTGATTGCCGAAAACCCTTCTCTTGCTGAGCCAATCACACACTTGCTGTGCTCATCGAACTGGCAACTTACTCGCTCTATTTCCTCTTATAATTTCAACCTCAACCCCAACATCGCTCTCAACGATTGAGATTAAATCATAAGTTAACTTATGAATTTTTCCTAAGTCCAACTTTAGGAAATAGTTAAATAAATTAATATTCTGCTAAAGTGGCTGTCTTGTGGGTCCCTTTGCTAGCCTTAGCACCTAGGCAAGTAGAACCCTTATTTCTCTACTCCAATCAACACTCCCTTTTAGAGAGGAAGGTGTTATGCACTACACTGAACTTCTCTATGGGGTAAACAAATCTGCTCCTTGGCAAAGCCTCTTGGTTAGAATGTCTGCTGTTTGCTCCTTTGTTGGTATGTATTGGAGTGTAACTATACCTCTCCGAACAATATCTCTAGTGTGATGATAACGTATGTCAATGTGCTTTGAGTGATCATGAAACACTGGATTCTCAGAGAGCTTGATGCAACTTTGATTGTCACAGTGGATCACGGTGGGCTCCAACTCTGTCCCAAACAAGCCCACGAGAAGCTTCTTCAACCAAATAGCTTTGCACCTTGCCAAACTGGCAGCCATGTACTCGGCCTTCGCTGAGCTTAGTGCAATTGATCTCTGCTTTCGGTTGATCCAAGAAACAACTGTTGATCCAACACTGAATGTGCACCCTGATGTGCGCTTCCTGTTTGTGGAGCTCCCTGCTCAATCTGCATTAGTGAAGCCCTCAAGCCTCATCTCATGAACCTGTTAATAACACAATCCAAACGCTACTGCCCCCCTGAGATATCTCAATACATGCTTAGTAGCAACCCAATTCGCTTTGGTAGGCTCGACCATAAACTAGTTCAAAGAGTTAGCTGTAAAACATATGTCTGGCTGCATCTTTACCAAATACATCAGTGACCCTATTAATTGTCAGTAAAGTGAAGCTTCTACTCGTTTCGATCTGGATGTATCTACCTTCCTTCAGTTTGTGACTAGAGGTGTGGTCATGGGCCTGCAATCCTGCATGTGAAAGCTCCTCAGAATCTTTAGGGCATACTTTCCCTGCCCCAAGAAGATCTCACCATCACCTTGCCAAACCTCCAGCCCAAGGAAATAGTGCATCAACCCCATACCCGTCATCTCCCTCTTGCACTCCTAGATGAGCTTATATGCACCTGTCAAAGTTAGATTGTCCACATTTAGCACCAAAATAGTTGACTTACCTCCAACAACAATGTAGTAGATGTTGTGGTTCACTTCACTCTTGGTAAAACCTAATCCCTGAAGGTAATTGTCTATTCGAGCGTACCATGCTCATGGAGCCTGTTTGAACCCATACAAGACTCTCTTGAGTCTGCAAATCTCAGTCTCCCTACTACATGTCTCAAATCTCTCCAATTGCACAATATAAATCTCCTTCTCAACAACCCCATTGAGGAACACTGTCTAACCAGTGTTGCGAACATCGCGATTGGGTTTATATCGGCGAGGGGAAAAAATTAGAAAAAATTGTAAAAATAAAAATCGGTAAAAATCGACAAAACATTGGCAACATTAAAAAAATATAAAAAATTCATCTGTTTTTTTTCAATTGTTAAAGTATCTAAAGCATCCATGATTTTTTTCACGATTTTTTTGGCGATTTTTACGATTTTTATCGCGATTTTTTCATTTTGAAAAAATCGCCAATTAAATCGACTGCTTAAATCGCCATGCCAAAAAAATCGCGATTTAATTGCGATTTTCGCAACACTAGTCTTAACATCCATCTGGTGGATCCTCCACCCCATCTGTGCTGCAATAGCCTTGGCATAGGAATATCTGACCACTGGGGCAAAGGTCTCGTCATAATCGATCCCCTTTACTTATGATAACTGCTTTGCCACAAATCTTGCCTTATATTTTTCGATGCTCCTATCAACCCCATGCTTGATCTTATAGACCTAGCGAGAGCCCACCATAGATTTGCCTTTTGGCCTTGGCACAACTTCCCAGACATCATTTTTCATGATGGAGGCATACTTCTCTACCATGGCATCTCTCCACACTTGTTGAGTGGTTGCCTCCTGAATCCTGATAACTGGGAGGCTTGACATCCAACAACTCGGTCATAAGTGTCATATATCATGTATACCTTTGTTGTTGTCTGCTCTAAACTGATGTGCTAGGAGCACAAACTTGCTCTTGCGCCTCTTGCAGCAGCTGATCTGCCCATCTCGTTCTCCTTCTCCTTGTGTTGGGAGTCACTGCCCGAGTGGACTCCATTCTCTCCTCCATCTGCATGTCCCTCTCATCCTTATGTTGCTCGGTCAACCTATCAACATGTATAGTTGTAGTTTGAGGTACTCGCTGAGCCTCCTGCTTGGGAGCTTGTTGCTCCTATTGCTGCATTGTAGCTTGCTCGCGCTCTAAGGACTTACTCAATGCCCTTCCCTCCTCGAACTTCACATCTCTCCTAATTACTGTCTTCTTGAGTGCTAGTATATATATCTTGTACGCCTTGGATGTCTCGCTGTAGCCCACGAAGATGCCCTCCTTTATTGTGGGCTCCCATTTCTTCCTTTTCACTTGGTACATGGCAGTACACCAGACTACCGAATTTCTGGAAATGTGACACATCCGGCTTCTTCCTTGTAAATGCCTCCTCTTGTGTAACTTGCCCCAACACTGTGTGGGCTCTGGTTTGCAAGAAAACTGTTGTATTGCATGCCTTAGCCCAAAGAAACTTGGGCAACCCCTGATCATGCAACACGACTTTGGTCGTTCCAACTATGGCCTTGTTCTTGCTCTCTGCCACCCCGTTCTGTTGAGGATTATATGGTGTAGTTAGCTCCCTCCTGATGCCCTCCATGGCACACAGCTCCTTGAATGCGTTCGAGGTGTACTCCCCCCCATTATTAGACCTCAACTCCTTGATTTTCTTGCTAGTTTGGTTCTCAATCAAGGCCTTAAACTCCATAAATTTCCAGAAGACCTAATCCTTTTTTTCATGAAAAATATCCAGGTCTTCATTGAGTGATCATTTATGAAGGTGACATAGCACTTGTACCCACTGAGGGATGATGTAGAGAAAGGAGCACAAACATTTGAATGAACAAGGTCTAAGATACTTTTGGCCCTATTATCTCTGCCAAGAAAAGAGGATTTAACATACTTGCCAAGTGTGCAACCTTTGCGCACCTCATGTTGATCCAGACTGCATTGTGGCCGTCCTGTTGCTATCTCCTCGAGAATCTTCAACGTGTTATGGTGCAAATGCCCCATGCGCCTATGCCACAACTGCCATAGCTCCTTGCTCGAGTCATGACTCCCTTTGCTAGTTAATGTTGCAACTGTCTCAAACTACAATCTGCACAGGCTTTTGTGCCTAACCTCGATTTGCTTTGCCACTTTGGAGTAGGGTTTTATAAAAACCCTACCTTGTCTGAAGGCCACCTCATACCCCTTATACTCCAATGCTGAAACTGCAATGAGGTTCTTCTTGAGCCCAGGTATGTAAAGTACATCTCTGAGATACAAAGACTCCCTCTCAGATCGAACTATACCAGTTTCCTTGACCCGATCCTTGCCATCATCTCCCATCTCAATTTTGAGTTACATGTCCCTTTCTTGATAGTTCGCTGAAATACTTCTTGTTTTCTATCATATGACAGGACACACCACTGTCCACATACCGTAAACTAGTAGCCACTGAGCTTGCCATGCAAGCGATGAGTGAAAACTCCTTCTCAAAATTAGAAGAGAACCCATCTATCTCTACGTATGTTGTTATTTGGTCCTTCCTGGACCCTTTCTTCCTATTAGGGATGTTGAAAATGTAGTGAGCAAGGTCTTCTGGCTTGTGCTTTAGCCAGTGAAAACCTCGAATTGTCCTTCTCCATGTATGAGAGCGAGCTCATGAGTTCAACTTTAGTTAGAATGAGTTATTTCTAGTTTACTGGAATAATCATCAAGTTAGCATGCATAGAGTTGGAGCTTTAGTTAAGTGGAAGTCTTCATCAGTTTGACTAGAGAACGAGGTGGCAGTTAGTAGTTTAGTTAGAGTGAGTTAGCCTTCAATCTTGATTGAAGGAAGGATGAGTTAAGAACTCCAGTGTTGATGGGAGAGAGAAAGAGTGTCACTCTCAGTTAACTTGTTAATCAAAACTCGAGTTCTAAATTTAAATTGGGTCTTCTTGCATGTTTGAATTAGGCCTATTAAGAGGAGGACAAAGGCACAAATAAATCATTGTTTATGTGCACAAAGATTTGTGTGACAAGACAAAGCTCACAAGTTTGTGAGAGAACCTTGATTGTGGGGAGCGCAGGAATTGTTCCTAAGAAATAGGAGGAACAAGTGCACTAGGATTTAGGAGTTGGTGGTGTGCAGAGAAGAGGAGCTGGGACCTAAGAAATAGGGCTGCCAAGTGTGCAAGGACTAAGGAGGCTTCTAGTGTGCAGAAGTGAGTAGGTTTTGCATAGCAAGTCAAGGAGGTAGTAGAGGAAGACTTGTGTGCAAGAACTGAGGTCAAGTAGTGATCAAGGCAGCGAAGATCAATTGTATAAGCTGAGATTTGTGTGAGAAGCAGAAGGCTTACTCAAGAGAGATAGATTGCTTTGTAATAGATTAATTGATCCAAGACAATCAATAAAATAGCGACATCAAGAAAGCAGGTTTTCCCTGTTGGGTTTCCTGAGAAAAGTGTGTTAATTTGTGTGATGTGTTTTTAGCTCTGTGTTTTTATTCCACTGCTTCTTAGTTGTTAAGTGTTAAAATTGGCAACTAGGGCCAAACTCCATGTGGGTCACCTCATTTATGGCAGTTGATATTTTTCCTATATCCTCTTGTCGAGAGGTGTAGGATTGATCTAAAGATCATCTGATTCCGACAAATATTTATGGAGATATGAATTTATTTGTATTTACTTGACAAATTGTCAAGGTTAGCCAATAGTTAAATGTGTGGCACACATGCCTAGTGAATCATATAAATACGAGAGAGGTTGATTCATTTTCTCATCATCTCATTTCACTCATTATTCTCTCTCTCTCCTTAGCTTTGGGTTATACAAGGAGCAACTCACATGTGGGAAGAAGGAGGACGCATTAGGGCAAGGAGGACGCTGGAAGGAGGATGCATTAGGGCAAGGAGGACGCTGAAGTTGCTGAAGGTTTCTTTGACCTGCATTGACCAAGCGTTGACTCATCAAGGGTGCGGTTTTGGTGTGGCTGCATCTCTTAGGCAGGGTGCAGATTTTGGCACAAAAATCGAGGAAATCCGTCCACAGGTTTGACCAGCGTTGACTGCCCTAGTTTTGGGCAGCAGGTTGACTTCAGTGAACAACAGTTTGACTGTGTTTTTGGGGCTGTTCAAGGGTTGTTTCTTTAGGTTGTTCGAGGGCTAGTTGACCGGAACTTGACCAAGCATATTGGAGGTCAATTTCAACTCGTTTGACCAAGTTTGACTTTGGTGATCTAGGGTTTGCCGCTGCTGATATAAAATTACAAAATTCTGATTTTGTACTATTTCTCTCTGTTGAATTATTGAAGATAAAAGAAGATATGATCAAAGGGTTTCCCTGCATTGGGGTTTGTCCTTGGCTAGCCGCCACATCTTGTGTCTCTTGTCTTGGCTTTAATGTTCTATCTGCACTTATTTTAATGTATATGTGATTGCTAATATGTGGCTAATAAGAAGAAAATAAGTAAATTGCTCTAAGCATAGAACATACCATAATTTAACATTAAGAAACTCCGTATCTTAGTGAAAGTTAACTAGTTTTAGTTTTTAGATATTCATCTTAGTAGTTGCAAAGTTTCATGGAAATTTAACAAGGGCATTTAGTAGCATAATGCCCAATCAGGTGGCACGAAAAGCACTTTGTTCTTGCTGAGATCCTTTTTCTTCTTCTTTCTCTTGGAGCTCGACTCTCCACCACTATTGCTCTTTTTACCATTTGACTTGGCCCCTTCATTGGCTAGGGCAAGATTTTCTTCATCTTCCTCGGTCTTAACATGTGACCCAAATTGAGCTTGTCTGCAAATCTTCTCTTGGATACAGTCACCCCATAATCGCTCCCAATCTAGAAGCTTTTCTCTGGCACAAATCCCATTCGTGAAGGCTTGCCACGACTTGGTGAAACCCAATAGAGATTCACTAGATCCCTATTTAGAACTGTCTCGCCCACACCAACCAACTCTTCCCGCACTTGGGTAAATTTGGTGAGGTAAGACATCGCAAAATTTGATTTGGACATTTTAATGTTCCTGAGCTTATCCTTCAATACCAACTTCTTGGCCTTGCTCAAACCCTGATAGAGACCAATGATGGCTGTCCACATGGCTTTGGCTGTCTTCTTCCCAGTCAAGTGATGAATAATGTGGTCTTTGACTAATGATTCTTCTTGCCTTGGCATCCTTCTTGTTATGCTGAGCCAACTACTAAGGGTCAATAGGTGTAGTTGTGACATTATCAACGAACTCCTCTACCCCTTGTTCCTTTAGCACCACTGCTATCCTCACGCCACGAACAAAAGCTGGACGCACCATCCAATCTGTACTCAAATTTGAGATTCTGATACACCATACTGTCAATTTGCACTGCTCAAAACAAATTGCACTGCCTAGAAGCCCTAGCAGCCAAATTGATATGATAAACTCGCCCCCTCAGAATCGTATAACTTGCTCCTGAAGATAAAAACTGTGTTTGATCTTCAATCATAAGCAATGCTATGATACCATGTTAGATTTCCTTAAAACCTAATAATCGATTCACAATTTTCTAAGTGTAAAACCAAAAATACAAACAACTGCTGCACTGGAAACTTAAATTATGAATACATTGTTAGACTCTCTCATAAAACAATAATAAATCCAAAAATAAATTAATTAATTAAAAATTCCAAGTTGGGAATTTGTGCCTAACTCTTGGGTTGTTCCTCTAAGATAGGAGTTAGTTTAGGTAACTCCTATATTGGTGTGTGTCTGGTGAGAAATTATCTCAACCAAAGGAGAAATTATCTCAACCAAAAGTGTCTAAGATAGCACGCACTATCTTGAGAACACTGTCTCTCATCTATTTATTTGTAACACTATATTCAATTATTTTAATGTATGAAAGTGAGAGAGAAGCATGAGGCTTCAGCGTTTTTCCGCCAATATTTTGTCTCTGGTTTTTATATGTGTTTTCCTGTAATCTCTTTGAGTTAGTTTCATTTTCAATATGTGGTATCAGAGCTGTTCTAGGTTAAATCCTGCCTATGTGGAGACCGACCCTGCAGATTGGTGCAAGAGCCGAGGGTTGTGAGGTTGAATTTGGAATGTCATTGCTAGCTGGAGAGAAAGATCTGCGGATCTGGAAACTACAAAAGATCCTTTGGGCAATCGCTGGAGTTTTTGTGTGATGAACAGAAGCGTCGCGCTGGAAGATCTGTGTTGAATATAGAAGCATAAAAGTGTGCCTACGTGGAATTGTGGCATGCGATGTGGATCGCCCTTAAAGTGCATAGGAGGAAAATCAATGCATATGTTGAAGTTGATGTGCGGAGATTATGTGAAGAGCTGCTTGTGGAAGAGCGATCGTATAACCACCGTGGAAGAGCCATCATCGTAGAGATCACCAGTGTGGAGGCTCAACATCGTGAAAATTTGTGGAAGAAGCCACCAGCGTGCGTGGACCAACGTTGAGGGAGAAGCTTGTGTGGAAGGATCATTGAGGCGATGTGTTGATAGAAAACCACCTCAGGAGGATCTGTGTTGAACCACCCACGCTGGAACATTTGCGTACAACCTCTCTACAAACTATAGATTTGGTTGCTGGAAAAAGAGCCAACATTGTGGAGGAACTAGCCGGAAAGGAAGAGTCAACATTGTAAAGCAGTGGGGGAGCCAACAAAACCTTTTCTCCACTCAAAGATCAACGAAATCATTAATTCATATTACTTACATTTCAGAAATCACTTAAGTGAAATATTCACGTTACCGATTGTAAAGTTTTATTAAATTATTTTGTAGGGTTTTTTAATGTCATCATAAAGTTAATAAATGGATAAAGTATGTAATATATACTTTTTGGGAGTGATAAGTGAGTGGGGGGTAACAGGTGATTTTCTTTTGGGGGAGAAATAAGGTAATTTTTAACAGAGGTGCAAATTTTTTTGGAGAGATAAAGTGATAAGTCGAATTCTTTGAGAGAAATTCTTTTTTGTAATCCAAAGTAATATTTTACTTTGAGAGAGATTTTGAGAGTGAGTGAGTGCAGGTAGTTTTTTGAAGACATTTTCTTCTTTCAAAAAATTCTAGAACTCTGATTCCATGAAGATGTTGTGAAGCTGAGCACTTATGTACTCCAAAATTTAATAAAGACATATATATTTGTGGTGATTGTGTCCTAGATCCGCCCGAAATTGAATAAGGGGATCTTAGGTACACGAAGAGTGTGTTGATGATGGTGCATGCTTCATGTTTTTTACTTATGATTTGTGTCTAGTTTTGACACATAAATGATCTCATTTAACACACATAAAGTTCAATGCAAGCAAGCACAACATTTGTAATAAAATAGCATCAAGGAAGGATAATTAAGCTCAACACATGCATTTGCGTCACTACAACAAATAATCAAAGTTTTCAACATCGCCGTTCTACCTCAACAAACAATTTCACTCAATATAATCAAGTTCATGAATCTGCAAACTCCAGCATTTCAAAGCAAAGTCTACATCACTACATTCAAGTTAATGAATCTGTAAACTTCAACGTTTCAGCGCACCGTCTACATCAACATTGTTGAACTTGTAATCAAACTCAAATCACATTGAATTGTAAGGGTGCATTCTCGGTTGAAACCGACACCCAAGTCTTGAATTGAGTCAAATTGCATTCATTGTCGTGAATCATTGAAATCATTGTAAGCTTTTTTGGGTGCATTTTCGACAGTGTTCGACACCCTTCCTTTAAGCAGAATCAAGTGAATGCATGAATTTTAACTCTAAAGCAAACAAGCAACAAGTTCACATCTCCTGCAAGCGAGCGTGAGTATTCATTCAAGCAATTTGTGTCAAAATAGTACACAGTTCAAACCTTCAAGCGAGCCAGAGTGAAGTTCATTACAGCAACGATCAAAGCAACCAAGCAAGTTCAACTCTAACACCAAATCAAGCAAGTTGAGATCGACATCAAGCGAGCGTGGCTATTCATTCAAGTGAGCATTTATGCAAACACGATCATCATCAAGCGAGTGTGAATTCCAGAGTTTAAGCAAGAAATTTCTACAACTCTAGCAAGTGTTCTCAACAAGTGCAATAAGCAACAAATCAAGCGAGCGTGCCATTCAAGTCCCAGAGCAAGCGAGCCTGTCATTCAAGTAACAAAATCAAGTGAAACAGTTCAAAGCACGACATATACGACAAGAGAGCCTGATTTCAAGTGAGCAAGTTCAGATGGCGCAACATATTCAGTGGTTAAACATTCTTCACAGTTTGATCATCTCCAGTGATGAAGACATGGTGCACGTCAGCAAAGAAACTCTTGCTGATCTTTCAAGGCATCTACAACAAACACATGAAACCATTGAGTTTCTTCAACTAGAGTCGCAACTACAAAGAGATGAGGTACAACAAAAGAGTGCTTCTTCCAAGTCATTCAACCATACAGCTGAAGATAATGATGTTGATTTCAAATCACTCATTCGAACAACTTCAAGTGTCGAAGTTGTTCATGATCAAAATCAAATTTCTTCCAAACCCATCATCAAGCCCTGTGAAGAGATTCAAAATAACAAGAATCGACGAGGCTTAGGATATGTCACTGATGACACCAACTTACATATCCCAGATTATTCCAAGCCAATTAAGTTTGTGAGTGCAGGATTTCTTGAACAACACACCTCAGCAGGTTCTTAGAAAATTGCAGACAAACATAATTGCACGCAACCTGAAGTTAATGACCAACCGAAATGTTCTCATTGTCAAAGAACCGGTCATATGGAAGATCAGTGTTTTGATCTCCATCCTTGTTGCCATTGTGGCAAGCCTAATCATTCCTCAGAAAAATGTCGCACCCAACAAAAATCAGTCAGATTGAAGATACATTATGAATGGATTGATCCTTGGGAATGGTCATCCACAGTCAAACGATTGTCTCAGTTCTACAACCGACTACAATCACACATAGTGCAGCCAGCAGTGAACAGATGATGGTACTATCATGCAGTTGAATGAGGGAGTACAACAGTGAAACTCTCCTACACCTGAAGGGGGGGAGTTCAAATATATTTTGGAGAAGATTGTCTCTCCTTTCAGTTGACAAAGGGGGGAAAATGTCAATGAAATTGACAAGTGGTTGTCAGACTGAAAGTCTCGACAACATCAGTGAAGTAGCCAGTGGGCATCTTCATCAGCCAGTGGGCATTTGTCATCAGTAGTGAGTGTCAGAAAATTCGCCAGTGGGTGATTGACAACCAAAGCAGCAGTGAGCAACTTTCATCATAGCAAAAGCAACATTGAGTTGTTTTTCAACATCTTTAGCCAATGGGCGTTCATCAAATTGTGTCAGTGGACACCGGATGCTGTTTTCAAACAAAGGACAGTTGGATCCTTTTGCGGCTTGGCACGTGATGGAGTTGTCAAGCAACATTCAGAGATGAATCAGGCATGCAACTGATTCATGTTCTCTTCAGATTTGAGTTTTTTCCAGCATCCAGTTTTGGCGGTTTTTTCAGGCAATGCTTTTGAGGATCAACATGAGAACTTGGAAGATGGTTCTCGTTCTTATTTTGGATTTATCATTGAGGGGGGGAATGTTAGACTCTCTCATAAAACAATAATAAATCCAAAAATAAATAAATTAATTAAAAATTCCAAGTTGGGAATTTGTGCCTAACTCTTGGGTTGTTCCTCTAAGATAGGAGTTAGTTTAGGTAACTCCTATATTGGTCTGTGTCTGGTGAGAGATTATCTCAACCAAAGGAGAAATTATCTCAACCAAAAGTGTCTAAGATAGCACACACTATCTTGAGAACACTGTCTCTCATCTATTTATTTGTAACACTATATTCAATTATTTTAATGTATGAAAGTGAGAGAGAAGCATGAGGCTTCAGCCTTTTTCCGCCAATATTTTGTCTCTGGTTTTTATATGTGTTTTCCTGTAATCTCTTTGAGTTAGTTTCATTTTCAATATACACTGAGTTTTCTAACTTAGTATGTGTTACCACTCAATCTAGCAGGAGTACCTAATAGACAACTACTAGACCAAATGGCAACAACGGGACAAGGACCCACTGTTACCTCAGTTGATGCCCCTTGCTCTTTACGAACTTTCATCGATAGGAGGAGTTCCGATATGGAGGAAATAACTTGAATGATAGGATCAATGGCAAGGTATAACATGATTTCCAAAGCCCATTCAAAGGAGAGGCTCAATTAATGGTTCAAATGCTTAAAGGAAAGATGAAAGGCTCCCCAAGAAAGACCTATGAAAGATGACCTTGGGCTAAGGAATATTCAATAATGATGACTGCCTAAGATCAAAATTTCCAAGATCCCTCACTTGTGATTGATGTGTTTATACTAGGGTTTAAAGTGAGGCAAGGATGGCTCATTGAATGGAAAGATTCAATTAAAGTGTGAGCTTTGGGAGAAGCTAGGGTGACTTTCCACAAAAAAAATCCCTTGAGAGAAACACTATAAGACACCAAGGGTTGAGAGATATACTGTGGTAAATGCTCATCCAGTGATCACCTATAGTTAAGAGAAGATGTTTTTAATGATGAACTACAAAGTGCAATTTTCCCTGTTGGTGCAATTGCTAGGGCATCAATTTATTTGAAATTCAACCGTCGTAATTCGTTCAAAATTGGAGGATGCCTAGAGGAGACACAAATGAAGAAACATGTTTGGACAGAATCCTAAAATTTCTCCTCCCTAAAATTTCGCACCAAGCCTTAGAAAATCTCCTTATCCTTGGGGGATGAAAAAGATAGGAAGAAAAGAGGTGAAAGAATGATATTTCGTTAATTTAATGTGATCACCAAGGATCTAGGACCAATGCCTCGCTATTGGGAAGATTGGAGTCAAAATGATTAAGATTTAGGAACTTCGCTCTTCAAGGAGGCTTAAAGAATCAACTATGCTATTTGTGGATGCAACTTCACAAAAACTTTAGACTTTTATACTTCAATATGCAATATTTGATGGAGTTTCAAGGTAAAAGGTGCACAACCTAGCCTTAGGAAAATTCGTTCTTCTCACCAAGATGAATAACATATGCAACGAACCAAGATTACAAATGTTTCATAAATTCACATTAATTTTTAGGGCACAAGTAAAATCATGACATAGCATTCCATACATAGACAATGAAACATTATGAATTGCATGAAAAGAGCACTTACATGACAAAAGAGTATATCCATCCATAAACTTGCCAAATAGAAGCTCCAAGAGAGATAGAGAAAATATTCCATACATCAAAATGCATTTAATCATCCAAATCATTCCACAAATTACAGGTTCAAAATCTTTAGAAAGATATATTCGAAATCCAAGTGATGATGAATGAGAGAGAACACCTCTCTTACATTGATACAACCCTTTAAGGGGTTCGAATAGCCTAATTTAGCCTAATGATGCCCCTATAATAAAATAATGTGCAAAATAACAATACTTTTGGTGACAAGCCCACCAAGTAGCTCCATAATAAAGAATAATTAACCTCTCAAGAGGGCCGAATTGATAGAAAGATGGCTAGAGGGACATTGGAAGGTTAAATGAAGTCCCTCATGTGCCAAAATGAGTAGGAGGGCTACAATAACAGTGCTGAAGCGGGTGGCTCCTTGATCTCCAAGCAAATGACCTGTGGTGCTCTTAAGTGGATGTGGGGGCACAAAGAACATCCTCATGGGGCTCCAATTGAATCGATCAAGCATGTGCTCCATCTGTAAGGGCTAAATAATGATGCAAGCCCTCCCTTGTCTCCTTATGAGAGACAAAACCCCATCTGTGCCTTGGATCAACTGTGGTGCAAGTGTGTGGCTGGCTAGGCTAGGTGGTCCAGGTGCATCATCATCATTGAAGAAGTAGTACACGTGCAAGCAATAAGTAGTGCTGAGGGATCCCATGGTGTGGCTATTTGCTCTTATAGGCTCTAATGCCTCCTTCCTTCTCCTATTGTGTCATATTTGTACATCCTTCAATCCTATCCCAAGTTGTTCTTAAGGGGGGATGTTAGGATATTCCGACACATAGGAAATAGTTAAGTATAACTTGGTCTAGTGTAGAGTTAGGTAAAGTGTGTTTCTTTACTATGTACTTTTGTTACTTACAATCCGAAGATCACGATATGTTCTAGACATGAAGTGATCCAATGGTTCATTCTCTCCTCGGTATTACTGACACTTGATCCGTGGCTTAACCCCTGATTGGTCCATGATCCTTGTGTCTTCGTCAGATCCTGTCAAAGTTTGGCTTTCAGCAACAACATTCGAATACACTTTGGTGTGATAATCAAAGTGCCATTCAACTATGAAAAGATTTAGTCCAACATTAGCACAACAAACACATTGAACTACACATGCACTTCATCAGAAAGCTCATTCATGACCATGTTCTTGAAGTGCAATATTGTTCAACTGATGATCAAGTTGCAGACATCTTTACAAAGCCTCTCATAGAGGTGAAGTTTACTAAACTTCGATTTATGGTTGAAGTTCAGGAAGTTGTCACTAAGCGGGGATAGGCTCTAATTCCTCCTTCCTTCTCCTATTGTGTCATATTTGTAGATTCTTCAATCCTATCCCAAGTTGTTCTTAAGGGGGGATGTTAGGATATTCCGACACATAGGAAATAGTTAAGTATAACTTGGTCTAGTGTAGAGTTAGGTAAATTGTGTTTCTTTACTGTGTACTTTTGTAACTTACAATTCGACGATCACGATACATTCTAGACATGAAGTGATCCGACAGTTCATTCTCTCCTTGGTATTACCGACACTTGATCCCTGGCTTAACACCCGATTTGTCCATGATCTCTATTTAAAGAGCATGGAGGGTTATTTGTAAGGTGATCGTTCACGAGAGAAGCTTATGTAAATTTTCTTTCTTTTATTAATAAATTGCTTGGAGTGGCCGCGTTGGCTCAGGCTGTGGACTGTTTCCCTCTTTGAGGGTTTTAACCACGTCAAGAATACTGGTGTATTGATCTGTGATTTGTTTGTGAGCGGTGTCCTTTGGTGTCCTATTTGAGGAACTTACCTTGTAAACTCCTACAACTCTCTGCTATAGTGGGGGCCCATGGCTCTGAATGCTCACCCTATAAATGCCATTAAGACCCTCTGGAGGGCTTGGATCCCGTATAGGGAGACCAAACCCCAAGATGAAGACCCATTGACAATCCTCTATAAGATCCAATGCATCTCCTTGCCTTCCAGTACAACAATTCAATCAATGCAATTGAGCAAATGAGCTTACAAATCATGGAACCAAGTGGGCACTTCATAGTGGCATGCCCTTCCATAATGGGCTTTAGAATGTACAGTTCTCCTTAGGTTCAAGAGGGAGGTTAATCAAGGACCCTATTAGGTGGTTTCAACCTCTAAGGGAATGCCAGGTCCATGGTACATCCGTTAGATGTCTAGTGTCACATGAAATAATGATGGAATGGAGGGGGGGAACAGGGAAGGCTCCAAGCCACATACCATGGTACAAGGGTGGCTATAGCAAGGGAAGCCCACACATGGGTGTATAAATGTCGGAGGGAGCAATTGTGGTATATGAGTTACCCCGACCTTTGTTTATCCACCCTTCTTCATATGCCTTTTGCCTTTTATTGATTTTTCTTTTATAATTGCCTGGGGCTCCAGGGAATGAGAGCATGATATGAATGATATAGTAGTGAATACCCATTTAAGGTTGGGTAGATCATCACCCACCAGGGGTTGGGACACGTTGAAGAAAGTGTAACTAGGTTCGGTATCTACAAATGTAATTTTGATCTTTGTACTTGTCAAGAAAAATAAATATTATTTTTGTAAATTATAAGAATGAGTTTCTTGCTCATTCCATAGGTCTAGGAAAGTCAAAGAGTCAATGACATGTGTAAAGAGCTCTTCTTGGGCATAGATGCAATTGTGGACTTGATGGTGTCTCAATAAAGATATCAGTGGTGTAGTAATGATCTTAGTGTAACAATGATGATGATCTCAGTAAGAGTGCAATAATGATCTAAGTGAAGATGGAGATATGATACAACAGTCATCTCAGTGAAGGTGCAAGAATAATGATCTAGGTAAAGCAACAGTGTTGATGATGATCTCAACAGTAAGAAGAGGATTAGTGTCTTGGTCTTGGAGTGGCCTAGTAGGTCAAGGTTCAAGGTCTTGGTATTTGTCAATTGGAATCTCTATAAGAAGAATTGTGTGCAGGTTTTCCTCTCCAAGAGGGAGAGGTTTTGGCCTTGGCAGAAAGCCAACATCTTGTGTCCTTGTCTCTTTGTTTTGGTAGCAGTTTGATGAAGCAAACACACACACTAATAATAAGAAGAAGATCAAGCTAAGATAAATTGTAAAGACACCTCAAAAATTGTTATCATGCTAAGAAGAATCACTCTAACTCTAACTGCCCTAGATTCTTCAACATGGTATCAGAGCTAAGGTTCAGAAGTCAAAGGAAGGGCAACAAAGAGACATATAAGGATCAGTCTTCAAAGGCATCAAAGTAAGGTTAAGGGTTTTGTGAAGAATAAAGGATCAACTCTACAACAAGCAGTCTACATCAACAAAGATTATCATTATGGAGAAGGTCGAAAATTTGAGCAGCCCTAATCTACACTACGACAAAAGGAAAACACAGTACCTTTCACAATCTTGGTGCTAGCCTCAAAATTTGGGTGTCATTATAACCGATGTCATACCACAACAGTCTTAATAACTTAAGCAATTTCAATGATTGGTATTGAACAATGCTCAAATGCCACAAAGATCTTTGCTCATGCTAGTCAACTCAAACAATGTTCTACTCCAGCAAGGAGCATTGCAACAAGGTTACAAAGATATACGGTGACAACATACATTACAACAATATCACTTCAAAAGGAGAACACTATGCCACATCTCGGGTGGACATCATGACAGTGCTCTCAAAATTCTTGATTTCGATTCCATACCCTCACAGTCAAGGAATCTAATCTCAACATGTCATAAAAGGCAGTAGTGCTTGGTGTTGAACAATGCAAGGAAGTCTGAAGAAAGGTTTCGGAACTCTATTGTATCAGGCAGCTTAAGCAAGAATCTCATTGAAGGAGATCACTCAAGAAAGCATCAAGGTGAAGATTTCATCTTCACATGACAAGTAAGTATCCTTTATTCTATATTCAAGTTTGGTTAAATGACTTCATGATTGCAAGGACATCTATAAATTGGATGGGTTATCAAGATTCCTTGCATGAAGAAGGAGAATAGACATAGTCCTCTAAGTAGCTGAAGTCATCAAAAGGTCTCCTCTGAATTTACAAAAAGGGATATTTATGAAAGATTCCCTCACATAGCAAAATTGGAGACATCAAAGTGATGTAGATGATAAACTCATTCTCTTAAGGTGCAATGAAGAAGGTTACATGAAATCTAATCTACATGAAAGTAAAGGGTATCAAAGGATGTAGGATATCTTTTATCTACAAGACCTAGAAAGGAAGATTACCATAATGCGTTAACAATCAAGGTAACAAATGTCCATGAACAAGAAGGTTACCTCATTCAACAACTTGTGGTCTCTATGCCAAATAGAGAAGGACAAGTTGATGGCAAAAATATTGAAGGTTAAAAGAACTCAACCATGTGTAGAAAAGGAAGGCAAGGTTGGTCCTCAAGCAAGACAAAATAAGTATAGTTAAGATTCAATGCTATAGAAAGATTTTGGAAGCTCATATCACTGAAAGATGGAGGAAGTTGAAGAAAAGGGCCAAGGAAAGAGGGAGTAACAAATCTCTCCTATGAGTAAGATAGTATCCCTCACAAAAAGGTCCTATCATAAGCTCCTAGATCTTGTGTTATAAGATATGACAATGATAATAAGATGCATCATGGCATCATGGAAGCATTAGAAACAAGAGCACGTAACATCTCCATAGGGATCATGAAGGACAAAAATCCATGGCAGACAACATGTAGGATATATAGCTCTTGGGAACCTCAGTGGACATTGAAGGAAAGAAAGGAGTCATCTAAGGCTCATCATACATCAAGTCAAAAAGGAAACATCTACTAGTTGGGGATATACAAGATCCTCAAAATTCTCTGATGGAATCCTCATTGTAGGGTTCACTAATCTAGAGAGGCAGCAAGTGTTTCAATAGCAACTGCAACTTATGGAATCCATGAGATGATGATGTGATGACATGAAGCAAATCAAGGGATTGAAAATCTTCTCAATCGAGGAAGCTGTTGGAAGAAGCCTCTATGACTTGAAGGTAAAACAAGGTATGTATGCTTATGTTTAATATTATAGTGTCATGTCATATGGTTGCAGGTAACATGGATCACTGCTTCTATCTTGAGAAGCACGGACAAGAGAAAAAGGATCTCTTCCTCTGAAAAAACACAAGAAGACATAAGTCACACTAGATGAAATCAACATAATATGTCCTCATATGAAGTATGAGGTGATTGACTACAATAAAGAAACTCTGATTGAAAGCTGTGGAATTTGTGAGGAAGGAAGAGATCGTGAGATATGCAACCATGATGAAAGGCAATCAACATCCAAAAGACCAAGAATATTTGACTAGGAAATGTCTCATAAAGATATGAAGACTCTGATAAAAGTCTGAAAAGAATGAAGACCCTTGATAATGGATATCTTTGGGAGATGTGACAATATGTGTGCAAGATGCTGATAACTACAAGAAGATGTCAAGATGAAGAGCCATCTCGTAAGGTATGATTTAATTTAATGTAATTTCTTGAATAATATCTGGATGAGTTCATGCAGGGCTACTAGAACAAGACTTGTAAGTACAAGTGCAACCAACATTCATGCGATGGATGGAAAGTCCTGAAAGAAACATGGAGAAAAAAAGAGTAGCCATATGAAGAAGGTTCTAGATATGTACCAAGAAGGCCACTTTCCATTAAGAAAGGAATGACATGACGAAATAAGAAGGAAAGTGATCAATGGTTGCTGCCCTACAAGGAAGAATCTCAACTAAATTTCAAGACAGCAAGCAGCTGAAGGACCCACAAAGAAAGAGTTGCTGATGTATAGAAGAGTCCCTAGCTAAGAGGGAGCTCTGACAGGTCCCTGATCAAGAGGGAGTTTGAATTAAGATCACCCTTGATTACAAAGGTGTGACAACTGTGTTTTTCCATGTCATGTGTCATGCACTAGACCAGGACTAACAACCGTAAGTCTAGATGAAGACCATGAGTGGAAATGGAGACACATGATAGACGAAACATTCTTGTCTTCACTTGGGAAGGAAGAATGGAAAAGGGGAGGGGGAAGCTAACTCCTTGTGGACCCGGATGGGAAATATGTGAAGAAGGGTTATAATGAGCGGTGGGGAATGATGTATGTGATGTCGGAAAGCGGGATCACGCAACTAATATCGGGGTTTCTCATGTAATGGCACTCCTAAAGCTAGTAGCCAATAGAGGAGATCCCACGAGATTAGGATACAAGGTTAACCACCAAGTTGGACGAGGGGACAAGAGTACAGACCAAACCCATTCTTTCTGCTGAATCCCCCCACTAATCCATGCCCAAAAGTGTCCATGATAAGTAAGCAAAAATACCCAATTACATAATGAAAGCCATACCTTTGGGGTTGGAAGGCCCACCTTCAAACATATGATCATGACAGATAGGTGAGGATGCATAATGGCTGGCTTAGGTGGCGGAGATGATGGCACATCGAGCTATCTAGTGGATGCAAGGGGTTGTTGGCTGCCGGCTGAAGACAATGTAGGAGAAAAAATTCTCCTATGGGTGTCACCCATAGGTGGTGGGTAACAGGATGCACAACGGAAAATAAATCAGAAGGCAAACACATTCAACCCATAGAGCACAAGTTATACCCAGGAAACACCAACTCGGGGGAAAACCTGCAACTGTGTGTTTTCTGTTAGCTTGGCAAATAATAAATTTTCACGAGATTTATACAGCAAGGGAATGCTTCCCTTCGACAACAAACTCCACCCAAAAACTGATCTGAATCAAAAGTAAGACAACCCCTTGTGCAGATCTGCTCCTCTGCGCACAGATGCACAATGTACAGCCATGCATGTTTATCTCTCTCTGTGCACTGTCACTCGCTATATGGCCGCATTGTTTCTGAGCTGGGCTAAGGCCATTTGGCCTCTTCCTTCCTGCCTCTCGATCCCTGATCTGCTCGCTGACTGCTGAAAACCTTTTTCTTGCTGAGCCAATCACACACTCTCTGTGCTCATTGAACTGGCCACTTACTCGTCCTATCACCATTAGCCATCTTTGGCGACTAATGACACTAATATGGAATAATAAATTTAAATTTAAGACCCGATCTCTAATGAGCACTGAGTTTCCTATCCCTTGTCATCAGGGACCTTAGTTTGCAGGCTCACTGTGTAAGGATGCATATTCTATGACAGAAAATAATCCTGAAGGGTAATTTTAAGGTGGGAGTCTTGCTGATGTCTATAAATTCTGATGTCTATAAATTCTGATGACAAACAATGGCTACAGTCTCTACTTTGTGGGTATATCTGGAGAGATTTGGGGACTAACATCGAAATGATTGAGTTGGGCAAGGTTGTGTTTTTGTGTTGCCTATAGATGGATGAATTAAGTCATTCTGCCAAGTTTGTGTTTTTATGTTGCCTATAGATTGATGAATTAAGTCATTCTGCCTCCTTTGTGTTGTTGGTTGGGTTATATTAGGCCAAAAACATTGTTGTAGGCTAAACATATTCTTGCACATTGACAATGCTGCCCCCTCTCATTTTTGGGTGTGGATGCCATAAATATTCTTTCTCAGCATTTAGTATGGTGTATATGTCTATTTCCTTGACAATTCAAATTATATTGGGCCCAATAATGAACAAATATATTATTCATAAGATTCTTCTTCAGCTTTTGGTTTGTCATAGTCATGACTAATGTTGGGCTTTTCAAGGTAGTTTACTGGTCATGTTGCACATGTGAAAATTATATTTTTGTTAATTTCTAACATGGCATTTTCTAATGTAAAACACAGGTGATAATATACTCCCCTGGTAGGACAGCTACACAGCAAGGGTCTGGAAAAGTCGGAAAATGGAAAATCAATTTTGTGTCAACACAAAAGTATGCAAGATTATCCCATATGGTTACTAATTGTTTTAAGACTCTTATAGATAAGTGATTGTTATCTCCTCCCTATTATCATATTCTTTCTTGAGTTTGATTACTGCTTGTTTGGAATATGTGTGTGCACGCTGTTAAAATATGTAAGAGGATTAACCACTGGGAAGTTTTGTGCTTTCTTTGTTAGGTGGGAGAACCCATTGATGGGATGGACATCAACAGGTGATCCATATGCAAACGTGGGAGAGGCTGGGCTTTATTTTAAAAGCAAAGAAGCTGCTCAAAGTTTTGCTGAGAAACATGGCTGGGATTATGTGGTATTCTATGCATACATTCTTTGCTCAATTTTATATATTAGTATATTTGTACGGATCTTTGGCTGTGACTAATTAAGTTCACAGATATTTTTGTATTGACTGCACAGTTTTTAGTATTCATGTTTTGTCTGATTCCCAAACTAGTCACCTCTGGTGATCTTGGTGATTTTCAAATTATATATATGAATTTTACGTGAATTATTAAGATCCTTCTATTAAAAATGTATGTACATGTGTGTGTGAATGTGAACTTGAAGATGCTTTACTATATATATTATATTCTTAGGCAATATACTTGAAAACGAAATGCTTGGTAGCTTGATATAGAAAATACAGACTATGGGTAGTATATCTTTCTTAATTCAAAAAACAGATTAGTGAGTGATTTTTTTTACATGGCCACGTTTTATGAAAATGTCCCAAGGAATTGTAGGGAAATTATTGGATTTTTTTTGAGAATAAGGTAACCGCCTATCAACAATGTTACCTAAGATTATATCTGAAGTTAGTTCCAAGTTCCAACCTTGACATAGATCTCAAATTCTGAGATTGCAATAGCAATGTTACTGTAAGTACAGGTTCGAAGTCGTAGTATTCATCAATTAAAAGAATACAAAGCACTAAATTTGGTTCTTTATGTCGTTCTAGAATCAATAATGATGTTTTTGTTTTGATACCTCAGTCAGTTTCTAATTTGTATTATCTGTTCCTTTGATTGTGCAGGTTAAGGATCCTCACACCCCGCTTCTAAGGGTACACTAAAATTCTTCTCCATTGCATCAAATCAATAACTCTTTTATGGTTTGGTGGCCACACTTATTTACCTGTATTGTGAAAAAAATGCATCTCGTTTTATTATCCTCATCTCTTGCTTACTTTCTTGATATGAAATTAGGTTAAATGAAATACGTACTGGAATTAGGATAAAATTCTTCCTTTCACTATTTATATAAACAAGAAATGTGAATATTTGGCATACAAAAACATGGGCTACATCTTTTGGCACTACAAGCTATTTCAAAACAAGCTATGCTAGTTTATAAACATCACCCATGAGTACTACAGACATCAAAACTAATACTTTGGCATACAATAATGCTAATAAAAATCTAGGTGGCACATAGTCATAAATAGCAGTAAACTCTAGCCTTCCAGTGCACACATCCAAAAGCACAAACATCAATAGTCGTAACTTCCGGCAATTGATGGGATGAGGCCCACTTTGAGTGGGAGTTTGTCATTATTCCCCAACGCTTATTGGCTACCTCCGAATTTGGGATGGCAAGTGACGAGCACTCATCCTACTCATTCTTTGTAAAATACCCAATACCATTTTTACTTTGTTGAGGATATGTGATACTCTTGAAGCCTCCAATTTTCATTCCAAAATTTGTTTCTTTGTTACAATATCCTTGATTTAGTTGTCCTAATACTTTTCCTCACTGCCCTCTTGTTAATTAATTAACATATGTAGGCACTGTAATGCAGGTTTATACAATATAATAAACCATTCAATCACCATGGCACCATCACTTTAAAATATAGACTTAAATTTGCAAAAATAAGTTGTAATTGAACAAACTAAAAACAAATATATTCCATGACATAAACAACATCAATTCAACGTAATCACAAGTCATGAAAACTTAACTTTTTGAGAACTATCTGCTGCTTGAAGTAGGATATTCCACCCAGCAATAAGTTCCTTGTTGCTCCTAATCTCTCTGAAACAGAGGCCACCCTAGATCTGAGGCTATGAGTCCGCAAGAGCAAATTTACATATGGATACCTCTAACTCTCTTCACATAGCCCAATTTCCAGGTTCACAGTCAATTTTCCACCTACAACAATCCCAATCCATAGCTCTATTTCCCTATCGCCCTGCACAACCCAAGGAATGGTATCTCTTTCTTTGCTAAGCACTCCCTCAAGCTATCCCACTTCCCTCTAGGGCTCCAACGCAGTCTGCCTAGGAGATTTTATTGTCAACATTCCAGTATTTTTAAACTGTATTTCAATTTCTCAATGACAACAATTGCCATTAAACAGTCTTGATCAGCTGTAATTTTGCATGAATCCTGTTGATTTTTAATGTACCTTGGACAAGTGGTTTCCCATGGGTCAGTCTCTACCTAAGGAAAAGTGTCCAAAATAGTTCTTTTCTTAAGTGTGACTTTATAAGTGGTAAAATCAATGTTAAATTATAAAGTGAAAAATGACTTTAGAAATAAAGTACAATGTGGGTACTTTATTGAATGGGTGAGTTAAAAAACAGAAAGTGAGAATTAAATGCATATTTATTCTCATGCCTTGATCTAAATGAATTTGAGTCATTAGATCTTAGGGTTGCCCAAAAGTCATTTAGGGAAACAAAATGGGGAAAATAAAAGAAAGACTGTATTGATTTTTCATGGGCAGATTGGAGAAAGGAGGCTAAGAGCTAGAAAAAAGTTTTGAAGGATAAATTTGTTGCAGCAAGTTGAAGGAATGATTTCTGGGCAAAGTTGGGCATGGAAATCAAGGCATAGAAGACAACAAAAGGTACAGTACGAACAACATTTAATGTTGTGTGCTGCACACTATTTGAGAGAAGTTTTTGAGAAAAAAGGATTTTTTGTTTCAAAAAAAATCCGTATAGTCCATACAGTTCGTATCCGTATAGTACATATTTTCAGCTTCAAGTGGGCACAAAAATCGAGGCAACGTGGGCACCATTTTCAAGGAGTTTTGGGTTGAAGAGATAAGTTGTATTTTGCTGTTTTGTTTTGTCTGCAAATGTATTTTTCCTGAACTTGAAAGATAAATAAATTTGAAGAACTCTCTAATTTGAAGGGGTTTTTCCCGGGTCTAAGTTGACAAAAAATCTGTGTATTTTTATGTGTGTTGTTGCTCTGTTTATGTCCATATTTATTTTCAGCATGGGTTGACAGTCCCATGTGTTTTAATCTGAAAATTTCATTTCCAGAATTCTATATGTTGAATGTATGTTTATGGGAAAGGGCATTTCACTAAATGGGAGTGATAAGGTGAAATTAAAACTGGGTTGGGATTGCAGGAAACTTTTTAGTCATCAAATTTCAACATGGTATTACAGCGACATGCTGAAAATTGCAGTTTGAACAACAGACAGTAGTTTGGAACAATAGACAGTAGTTTGGGACAACAAACTGAATTTTTGGACGACAAACTGATATTTTGGGACAACAAGGTGAAATTTCACATGGACTGAACTTTTGGGACAACAAGGTGTGCTGGAAAGTTCATTTATCCATTTTCTTGGTTTTGTAAATTTTGGACAGTAGTCATGGGCATATTCTTAAGGATAGAGGACATACTGGATGAGATATCCAACTATGCCATTTGGAAGGACAAAATTCAGACAATGTTTGAGGAGGCAGCAGTTTGGGACATAGTGCGGCAAGTGGTTGTACCTCCTACTGCTGTAGATGAACTTGTTGAATTCACAAAAGATAATGCAAAGGCCAAAAGGATTTTGGTGGACAGTTTGAAGGATCATGTGGTTCCTCAGGTGAGAGGAAACACATATGCATATCATATGTGGACAACTCTAACCACTCTATCAGAGTACCAATGAGAGCAAGAAGATGGTACTCAAAGAATAATTGAAGAACATCAGGATGACAAAGGCTAAAAGTGTAGTTCATTATCTTGGCAGGGTCAAACATGTACGATGATTTCACTGCTATTGGTGAGGCAGTTGCACCCACAAAGTTAGTTAGGATAGCTATAGCGGGACTTCCTAAGTCTTGGGAGGTCTTTGGAGATGCTGTTACCTCTAGGCAAAATCTTCCCAATTGGGACAAATTCTGGGATGATTGTGTGCAACATGAGATACAAAAGATTGACAGTGGTGGGGTGAAGATAGCAGGTGAGGAGGATATATCCTTGATAGCCAAGGGGAAGAACAAAGGG
Organism: Pinus tabuliformis; assembly: GCA_031772625.1. Lineage (NCBI taxonomy): Eukaryota > Viridiplantae > Streptophyta > Pinopsida > Pinales > Pinaceae > Pinus > Pinus tabuliformis. Next base: position 2,036,939,081 of record CM062818.1, read on the forward strand.
AAGGCCAAGAAAGGGGCCTCATCAGATGGGGCTAAGGGAAAAGAGAAGAATAAGAAGAAGAAAGATATGGATATGTCCAAAGTCAAATGTTGGGTATGTTAGAAGATGCGACACTATGCTGCTACGTGTCCTGAGAGGAAGAACAAGGTGAAGAAGGGTACTGCAGCTTCAGCAGAGGTGGAGCAATTTGATTCACAGTTTGACCAGGACTTTGCATTTATTACTTCTACATTTAGTAGGAGTACATCATCTCATGTGTGATACATAGACAGTGGGGCTTCCTGCCATATGATAGGTGCACAAGAGTTATTTTTAGAGCTTGCAGAGAGGGCACTTGATATTGAGATTGTACTAGGAGATGACCACACTATGAGCGCTGTGGGTGTGGGGACTGTGACCTTTGAGAGGGAGTCTTTGCCTCCTTTGAAGGTCATGGATGTTTTCTATGTTCCGGGGATGAAGAAGAACTTGATTCAGTGTCTGCTATGGAGGAGAAGGGGTTTGACGTCACATTCTCAGGAGGTCAAGTATTGATGCATCTCAGGGGAGCTTCCATCACTTCGGCCAAAGTGATTGGAGTCTGCTTTGGGAAACTATACAGGTTCAATTTTCAGTCGGCAGGAGCATTGGTGAGTAGCACATCTGGTAGGACTCACACTAGTACCACCAGCAGTAGAGACTTGTGTGAGTTGTGGCACTGAAGGATGGCACATATGCATCATGGAGCTTTGAGAGTACTTAGGGAGATCACTACTGGAGTTCCTGATTTCAGTGTCGAGCATTATGAGGTCTGCACACGGGTGTGCTTTGGGCAAATACACCAAGTTACCATTCCCAGCGAGTGACAGTAGATTTACATGTATACTAGACTTGATTCAACTGATGTTAGTAGTCATATGTCTCATGTGTCTTTGGGTGGTTATGAGTATTATGTTATATTCATTGATGACTACTCTAGGAGGATATATCAACAAATGAGCAGGTGGCTGATGTTTTTCACAAAGTCCTTGCCAAGAGGCAAGCATGTCCATTTTAGGGACAAGATGGGTGTGGTGAGAAACACTTTCCTTGGTAAGAGGGAGTGCTGATTTTTAATGTACCTTGGACAAGTGGTTTCCCAGGGGTTAGTCTCTATCTAGGGAAAATGTCCAAAATAATTCTTTTCTTAAGTGTGATTTTATAAAGTGAAAGTGACTTTATAAGTGGTAAAGTCAATGTTAAATTTTAAAGTGAAAAGTGACTTCAGACATAAAGTACAATGTGGGTACTTTATTTAATGGGTGAGTTAAAAAATAGAAAGTGAGAATTAAATGCACATTTATTCTCATCCCTTGATCTAAATGAATCTGAGCCAATAGATCTTAGGGTTGCCCAAATGTCATTTAGGGAAACAAAAGGGGGAAAAGAAAAGAGAGTCTGCATTCATTCTTCGTGAGCAAATTGGAGAAAGGAGGCTGAGATCTGGAGAAAGGAGGTTGAGAGCTGGAGAAAAGTTTTGACAAAGAAATTTGTTGTAGCAAGCTGAAGGAGTTATTTCTGGGCAAAGTTGGGCATGAAAATCAAGGCATAGAAGACAACAGAAGGTACAATACAAACAACATTTAATGCTGTTAGTTGCACGCTGTTCGAGAGAAGTTTTTGAGATTTTTTTTGAATAAAATTGTACATTTCGTACGGAATTCGTACAGTACAATCCGTATCCGTACAATACATATTTTCAGCTTCAAGTGGGCATGAAAATCGAGGCAAAGTGGGCATAGTTTTCAAGGAGTTTTGTGTTGAAGAGATAAGTTGTATTTTGCTGTTTTGTTTTTGTCTGCAAATGTATTTTTCCTGAATTTGAAAGATAAATAAATACGAAGAGCTCTCTAACAGGTTTTCCTCGGAGAAGATTGAAAGGGTTTTGCCTGGGTCTAAGCTGACAAAAATTTTGTGTGTATTTTTATGTGTTGTTGGTTTGTTTATGTCCATATTTATTTTCAGCTTGTGTTGACAGTCCCATGTGTTTTAATCTGAAAATTTCATTTCTAGAATTCTATATGTTGAATGTATTTTTTTGGGAAAGGGCATTTAATTGAATGTGAGTGATAAGGTGAAATTAAAACCAGGTTGGGATTGCAGGAAACCTTTTAGTCATCAAATTTCAACAATTCCTACAATAGTTCTATGGCTGACTATTAATTTCTAACCATAACAACCTTAAATACTTCATAACATATCATATCTATTGAATATAAAAACAAGGTTGAGATTTTAACATAGATAACATATAACAGCAAAAGCAAATTAAAAACAACAATCTCAATTACATGCACACAAATTTTTGTCCTTCAAAATCCGTTGTTTCATTAATTAAAGTTTACAACCTACATGGGCTCCCTTCTTGGGATAATGATCCTCTGAGGAAAAATACTGGTACAACAAGAACCTAGAATATGATCCAACTGTTTTAACTCTTGATCTGTTGGTTGATCTGGATTCTTTCCTTGCTGCCCCTTGCACCTTTGCTCAAACCTTGCACACCTCAATGGAAGTCCTTCTCCACCCAATCATTGTTCTCACTCTATCATTGTTCTCACTCTCATTATGTGTTGTGCTCAAGATGTGTGTTCTCCCTTAGCCCAACCTTCCTAATCCTTGAGTTGTCACTGTCATTGTGTCTTGTCACTTGTGCTCAAGATGTGTGTTCTTTCTTAACCTAGTCTCCCTTTAAGTTTTAGTTATTGACTGAATCCACAACCCTAATTTCCAAAGTGATTGACGTTGAGATTAGATCTCAACATCACTTGAGATCAACGGTTAAGATTCATCTAATTCACTAATGTTAATAACCTTTGCATTTCATTAGATTAACTCTTACCTTATAGAAGTTAGTTACTTTAATAATTAAAGTAATTTCTAAGTTTAAGGGTCAATTAAGCTACGTCCACATGCCTAGACTATTGGAAATATTGAGAGTGGGGTGAACCAATATTTCACTTCAATTAGTTGATTTTAACTTCGCAGAGTATTGATTATCATTAGCATTAGATTAAAAACATAAGTTAGCATCACATCACATGAACAGATAACAACACCATTCAACAATGCACAACATCCAAGACAGTAGACAAAAGGTTTTTAGGTGGAAACCCTTCCGAGAGAAAAACCATCGAACGCTTCTTAATATAGATCTTCAAAATTTACATCAACAGGAAGCTCCAACTTCCAATTTTTTTTAGTATCAATTGAAGGAGGCTACAACCCCTTGGTTTATAGGCTTCAACTTGGAGCATGCTCCAATGCCTCGATTTACCAACTCCAACTGGAACGACGCTCCAAATCCCTGATTTACCAGCTCTAATTGGAAGGACGCTCCAACGCCCTGACTTTATCAACTTCAACTAAAATGATGCTCTTGTTGAAAATATTAGTGAGAAGAGGGTTCCTTGATTTGTGCTTTAATCATAGGACCCAAAATGAGCTCCTTCTTGTGCATGACTCAAGTTGTTAAAGATTAGGAGATTACTTATAAATTAAGACGAGTTCCTATAATTTAGAAATCAGTCCCTAAAACTTAGGACGAGCTAGGTGGCAGTTAACAAATGGGTTGAAATTGAAGGTCTAGTTCTTGATTTTCTAGTGTGAGTTAATTGAGGAAAAACACAACTGATTGACTTGAAATAGGACGAGTTGCATGAGAAATTAACTCATGCTAACTCAATCAATCACAAAAATTATTCCTTAATTAGAAAATCACTAATTTTAACCATTCAAATTGCCTTTAAAAGGAGGAGTGAAGGCACAAGTTTAATCATTGTTTTGATGAGCACGAGTTGGTGAGACCAAGCAATAGGAAGCATGAGTTTGTGCGTGGAGCTTGTGAGAGGAAGAGTGTGCAAGAGAAGCTTGTGCACAAGTTGGTTGAGGGCAACAAATATCAACAGTCTTGCAAGGGTTTCAAGCTTAGATCAAGCTTGAAAGACAAGTGTGTCTTTCAGATTGAAACAACTGTATTTTGTAAGAGATTAATTGCTTAGTTTTTGTTATCAATAAAATTCTCATCAAGCAGAGGGTTTTTCCTAGTTGGGTTCCCTAGTAAAAAAAAGTTGTCTTGAATTGTGTGACTATGTTTTATTCTTTGTTCCTATTCCACTACACTCTAGTAGAGAATTTCTGTCTTATGAATAGAACTAGGTTAAGAATTTTCATTAAGCAGTTGCAAAAATTCGTTGAAAATCTACATGGTATCAAAGTACTTGGAACATAATTAAGATCGTCACAAATGCATCTCATCAAGGCAACCACATTCTATAGGAGCATCTGAAGTAGAGAAAAGGGTCAAGTTTGTGTCTCTTTCTCGTGATTTGATTTGCCAAAGTAGGGAGGGGGCTATCCGATACTGGAAGGAGAAAATCTCGGAATGTTTTGGTACATGTCTCTCTGAAATTCAAGGTTGCAGAAGTCTGGTTCCTTGTAGGAGGCCGAACCTCAATCGTAGCAAATTGTAGATGGTCAAAGGCACCTTTTTTGTACGGCCGAAGTGTTATTTTTTGTAGCATCGGATGTGTTCTAATCACAAAATTTTGTGGAGAGGCTAAAATACATGAGATTTTTAAAACCCATAAATCGTTTCTGGAAATTTCGCCTAGAAATGAATTAATTAGATTATTAGTCAGTTTTTAATTATTTCCCAAGTCTAAACTTATGGAATATGGTTAATTAATTAAGTCAAGGTGTGAATGTTCTAGAAACTCACACGGATCAGCTTCTATTTAATCCTAGCCATTGATTAAGATTTAATCTTGGCTGGTGGAGTGCCAACAAAGGGTTATAAGAAGAAGTTGATGGGCACTTGGAGAGTACACTTGAGCAGTAGTTCCTTGTGTAGATCGAGCTAGCAGCAGTAGAGTTTGAGCCAGAGAGGGACGCAGTATCAGTGAGGGGTAGGGACAGTGATCCAGATGAAGATTTATAGATCCGAGAGGCAGTGGCAAGAGGATGAGTTATTCCCAGTGCAAGAACGCGAGTGAAGTAATGCGCAAGTGAAGGAATGCGCGAGTGCAGGAAACACGAGTGTAGGAAGCGCAGGTGTCGAGGTTGCTTAGGGAGTATCTCTGCCAGATTTTCTAGCTGTTTGGATTCACAGTTGGGCATCCATAGATGTACTTAGATTTCACTATTGCATAATAAAATAAAACCCTCACTGCTGCACTGATTTTCCCAAGTTGGGTTTTTCCGGGGACATTTGTCCAAAAATAATTGTGTAAATTTATGTGTGTGCTAGCATTTCTTCCAGCGTTTATTGTTCCAGTTTTATTTGTGTAGGTTGTAGTGTGAGTTGTTCAGTATTTGCTGTAGGAAATAGTAAATAGATTGTTAAATTTAATTAACAATTAGGAGAATAATTTCCAGTTGTTGCAATTTCAGGTTTCAGAATTTTCACACGAATGTTCAAGGAAGTTGCTTGAGGGAAGCAACATTAGTCAAGGTGCCTGCGCAAAGGATTGGAGAAGGTTATACCAGGTTGTGAGGAGGTTGAAGACCTTGAGTTAGAGCAGGTATAAAAGCCCTAACCAGTGAGCAAATCACCTTAGTACATGCACAAATCTGTGGGGTTTTCAAGGCAACTGATAATGTCTTGAAAAAGGTATGTGTTTGTCTCTCTTCTGATTGATGGATGCTAGGTGTTGCCTCTAGGTTGGATAGGTTGTTTGGCATCTCAAAGAGTAGTGAGGAGGGTTGCTAGTAGGTGTCAAAAGGAGCCCTAAGTGCAGACCTGTGAAGGACTATTAGGTCTGCTAGAAGAGGGAATGTTAGAGGCCCTAAGTACAATTCTTGTGAAGGACTACAAGACTGTTAGTGGGCATGTGTTTTAGAGAGCTCTCAAGGGAAGTAGGATGGCTTACCAAGGGTTGAGCACATATCTTTGTCTAGAGGGAGCATCGAACTTCATAGCTTGGAAAGGGAGGATTATGATAATGTTGGAAGATAATGGTGTGGGAGAATTTGTGAAGCAGGCTATCCCACCACCACACGATGCCCAACAATTGGCCCAACATAATACGAATGATATCAAGGCAAGGAGGATCATTCTAGAAAGGGTCAAAGATCTTATAATGCCTCGTATCCATGGAAAAAAGACAACATTTGAGATGTATGGTACAATCTTGAAGTTGTATTAGAGTATCAGTGATACCAAGAAGCTTGCTCTCAAGTAGGAGTTCAACAGTATCTAGATGAGCAAGGATGAGTCCACCGTCCCATTTTTGTCAAGGTTCACTCAGGTACAAGACGAACTAGATGGGGTGGGCGTGGTTGTATTTGATCATGATCTTGTGAGTTTTGCCTTACTTGGACTTCACAAGTCGTGGAAAGGGTTCTAGGATGCTGTTAGTGGAAGAGAGATCTTCCCAAATTGGGAAATGTTTTGGTCTGATTCAATACATGAAGAGATCTGAATAAGAACCATAGAAGGAAGATAAGTTATGACAAAGGACGAGAAGAACTGTGTTGGAAGATAATGGCGTGGGAGAATTTGTGAAGCAGGCTATCCCACCACCACAAGATGCCCAACAATTGGCCCAACATAATACAAATGATATCAAGGCAAGGAGGATCATTCGAGAAAGGGTCAAAGATCTTATAATGCCTCATATCCATGGAAGAAAGACAACATTTGAGATGTATGGTACAATCTTGAAGTTGTATCAGAGTATCAGTGATATCAAGAAGCTTGCTCTCAAGTAGAAGTTGAGCAGTATCCAGATGAGCAAGGATGAGTCCATCGTCCTATATTTGTCAAGGTTCACTCAGGTATGAGATGAACTAGATGGGGTGGACGTTGTTGTATTTGATCATGATCATGTGAGTTTTGCCTTACTTGGACTTCGCAAGTCATGGAAAGGGTTCTAGGATGCTGTTAGTGGAAGAGAGATCTTCCCAAATTGGGAAAGGTTTTGGTCTGATTCAGTACATGAAGAGATCTGAAGAAGAACCATAGAAGGAAGATAAGTTATGACAAAGGACGAGAAGAATTGTGCCTTGGCAGGCAAGGGTAGCAAGGCGAAGAGCAAGAAGGGCCAAGGAGAGGTTGGGTCCAATGAGAAGGGCAAGAAGAAGGATCTAAGTATGATCAGGTGCTTCCATCGCCATGAGTTTGGTCACTATGCTTCTAAGTTTCCTGGTAAGAAGAAGGGGGTCGAGAATGATCATGTTGCTGCATCAACGGAGGTAGATGAATTTTTTGCCCAGTTTGAGAATGATTTCTCATTGATAGCTTGCATGGCAAGCTCAACAAATTGTAGTATGTGGGATATTGATTCAAGAACTTCCTTCCACATGATTGGGAATAGGAAGAGTGTCAATCACCTGAAGGAGAAGGACATGCAGGTTCAGATTAAGCTAGGAGATGATGGTCAGTATGCAGCTAGAGGAGTTGGTATCGTCAACTTTGAGAGGGAGTAAAGTAATTTCCTTCATTTGAGAGATGTTCTTTGTGTTGCAGGATTGAGGCAAAATCTTGTCTGGGTAGCCACCCTTGAGGACAAGGGATATGGTGTCATCTTCAACAGAGGTAAGGCATCCTCCAACACTTAGCTTCCGGATGTAAGAAGCAAATACGTGTGAGGGTGAAGAATCTCTACAAGTTGCAGGTAGTGCACAGAGTAGAGAAGTGATGGTTGAGCGAGAGCAAGATAGAGCTCTCAAGATGGAGCCTCAACCAATATCTCAGTTTTAGTTTAAGCTAGTTAGCAATTGGGCTGACAAGCATGTTAATTTTAGGTATGTTCTATGCTTAGAGCAATTTATTTCAATTTTCCCAATTAGCTCAATATCTTTTCCAGATTAGCAATCACATCAACATAATAGTAAATTGCAGATAGAACATAAACATAAATCGCAGAAGAAAAGCCAAGACAAGAGGACACAAGATGTGGCACTAACTAGGGACAAACCCCAATGTGGGGGAACCCTTGATCAATTCTTCTTATATGTTCTTCAATAATTCAGTAGAGAGAGAGAGAGAGATAGTTCATATACATCAGAAGTCAACATATTGACTTATCTAAGTAAGAGCAGAGATCATCTCTAAGAAGATGACACATGAGGTAGCTTAATTGAACTTAGTTGAAGGCGTGCTGCTTCAATTGATCCTCCAAGGTGACTCCATCACCATGCGACACCTATCATGGAGCTGCACCATGTTGCACTATCATACCATGTCCAACATCACTGAGTTGCACCATGCTGCACCATCACTGTGTCTCACTGTGCTGCATCTTTCATACTGCTGCACTATGCATCATACCATGCTGCGCCCCTTCACATCATCATGCTGTATGCCTTTTATCATGCTGCTCTGTGCAGTGTTGCAATATGCATACTACTGTCATATACAAGGCTGTCTACTTACAACATTCATCATAAGACACCAAGGTTGCTTGCTATGGTGATATGGCCTGCGACCTAGCACATAGCAATGCCAATGTCTTCGAACTGATTATGATTGCTGCAACAATCCTAACAGATTCATCAGACAACCCGTACAATCTCTGGCCTAGGCAAGATAGATTTCTCTTCAATTGTGTTGCTTTTCTAGGCACAAATATTACCCAAACCTATCCACGCTACCCTTGTTTTGAGGTGATTAGGCCTGCTGCCTATCACAATTCAGCTGTCATCTACAGCTCACCCCAAAACCAGATTTCCTTACCTTGATTGCTGTCCAAACAACTTTGATTAGGCTCCTGAGGATACTCGGCCTCCAAGCTGAAGCAACATCCCTACACACAGCTCATGCAACCTCTTTTCCCACGCAGTAGTAGCCTCTCTTCTGCGGCTCAATAGAAGTGCCCTAACTGCCTCTACTCCAGCATCTCAGTGCTCTTGAAAAGCCTTCAAGATAGGTCCGTGAGGAGCCTCCTCAACTTAGCCTAACCTCTAGCTCTTTGATCCTTGAGACAACCCTGTTCTCGGGCCTATTTGCACCCTCAAATAGCCCTCAAACTAATCTGCATTCCCACAACAACTCGACCTCTAATATAGGCTCTCCACACTGTCTTTAAGTGACCTTAACATGTTGTCTTCAATTCCTCTTTGCTGCGTCTAATGGTTGTCCTCCATGACAACGTAGAGTATAAGAAACCCTTCCAAAACAGCATATAGGTTTAGGGCATCATGACTGTGTTTAGCTAGGGCATCCTCATCATCTTCATGACTGCATTTTAGGCCTTCTTCTCCATAGCTGCGTCTAAGGGTTAGGGTATCTTCTTTAGCGTAGAGCTTCTTTACATTAGGGCAACATAGATACCCTTTCTTGACTGCGGCTAGGGCACGTCCAAAACTCTTCCTTCTCATGGCAGCATTCAGATCTAGGGCATGCTTCTTTTGTTGCATGTAGGGTCTCCTTCTAGACATGCATTTAGGGCTTCATCCTCTTAGATTTCTCTTGCCACTAAAACCTAAAGCAAGTGGAGAGAAATCAAGAGTGAAGTGTGTGTCTAACTGACTATCAAGCCACCTCCTTTTATACTTAAAACATTGAGCACAAGTGGGGGTTTTTTGGTTGCTGGCCGATCTTGACGAATTGTCTCATAACACAAATAAATTCATATCTCCATGAATACTTATTGGAATCAGATGATCTTTAGATCAATCCTACGCCTCTCGATGAGAGGAATCCAAGAAAAATATCAGCTGCCATAAATAAGATGACCCACATGGAGTTTGGCCCTAGTTGTCAATTTTAGCACTCCTTCTCAACTAGGGCAAACTCCATCCGCTGATCCATCTGCCAGACTGTACTATCTCTGCCATTAGTGCCCTGCACTGCTTTGTTGAACCATGAAGAAGAAGAATTGATCGAGAATGTCTCATACCATTCTCTACTGACCTGAAGTCAGTCCCATATGAAGAGAGTGTGTCATACCACTCTTACTCATCCCAGATCAGTTCCAAAAGAGAGTGTCTCAAACCACTCATACTGACCCGAAGTTAGTTTCATTGATCCCAGATCAATATCAAAAGAGAGTGTCTCAAACCACTCATACTGACTCGAAGTCAGTTTCATTGATCCCAGATCAATATCATCCTAGCATAGGGAGTACGGTAGTAACATGATGCATCCATCGGTACTACTATGGTCCCTATCCTCATTTCCCTGCTCATTGGCCAGATGAGTGGTACTTCCCATGAGGTACTTCTCACCAGGAGAATGATGAACCACTCATCCTGCCTACATGTCGCAAGGGGTATCCCAGGGGAAGGTTGAACCACTCACCCTCTACACAACAGATCACTAGGGGAAGGTTGAACCACCCACCCTATCACTGTGTCTTGGCAGGAGAAGGATGAACCACTCATCCCGCATAGCAGACCACAAGGGGAAGGCTAAACCATTCACCTTATGGTTGCTCATCGCTCCAAAATGTACCCCCAAGCCCCCCGAAGCTCCCAGAGCTCAATGTCCATATCATATAGGACCCTTAGGAGAGAGTCTCTCCACGACTCCTAGTCGTTCTCGGAAAGTCACCAATTTGACCTTTCCTAGGGGCTTCGACAGAATGCCGGTGACCTGCACATTAATCCCATTGTGATGGAGCCTTCTTGCTCATCAATGTACCATATCCCAGATAAATTGGTACCTGATGTCTATATGCTTGGAGTGATCATAGAACACGAGATTCCTCAATAATCGAATCCCCCTTTGGTTGTCATAGGAGATCACGATGATATCCAATACGTGTCCAAACAGCTCACTGAAGAGCTTCCACAACTAGACAGCTTCACACGAGGTCACACTCACAGCTATGTATTTGGTCTCAGCGGTGATCAAAGCCACCGACTTCTGATTCCTTCTTATCCAGGATATCGTAGCAGAACCCAAAGAGAAACAACACTTAGAAGTGCTCTTGCGATCCTCCACACTGCCTGCCTAGTCAACATTCGAATAATCATGCAGCTTCGCATTTCTGACAGTGTATCTTAATCCATGAGAGATTGTGCCCCGAAGATATCTCAGAAGATTCTTAGCACCATTCTAGTGAGGCTCAACCATATATGAGCTCAACATGCTAATTGCAAAACATATATCCGGACAGGAGTTCACCAAGAACATCAATGCTAGTATGAGTTTATGAAAGTTAGAGGCATTTCCCAAATCAGGTCCGGCATCACTACCACATAACTTCTGAAAGTTAAGCTCCATCGAAGTAGTCACAGGCTTGCAGTTTACCTTTCCAAATTCGGAATCCAACCCCCTCTTACTTTTGCAAATGAGAGGGTCTGCACCTGTCAGGAAAAGGTCGTTTTCATAAGGTGCCAGTATGAGAGGTCTATCATCCACAACCTCCAAGCAATGGTTTGGATCGACTTCACTCCTAGTGAATCTCAGCTTCATCTGACAGCTATCAATCCTCTCATATCAAGCTTGGGGTGTTTTGTTTCAAGCTATAGAGGGCTTTCTTCCACCTGCATACAAGAGATTCCTGATCATGAATCTCAAACCCCTCAGGGTGTTCCAAACCTGCGGACCTGCTACGTGAGGGGAATGACCCCCTTGTAATATTTTCCTTCAGTACATCTTGGACATATACCTTCATGCTCTTCTTGAATTCAGGCATCCCTGTCATTATCTAACTCAAAACGGGTAGGGCCCCATAATGAGCAGATTTCTGGTACTATAGAAGAGATGTGTCAATCGAAATGGTCCACAATTGACTTCCTACAACTTGATACAAATTGCCAACCCTGAACCCATGAGTAAAAGTACCTTTCCATCGATGAATGCCACCTTGAAACCTTTGACTTCCATTGCCGAAATGGACGTCAGGTTCTTCTTGCGATCAGGTACATAAAGTGTCAAAATTGGCAACTAGGGCCAAACTCCATGTGGGTCATCTTATTTATGGCAACTGATATTTTGGATCCCTCTCATCGAGAGGTGTAGGATTGATCTAAAGATCATCCGATTCCGATATGTATTCATGGAGTTATGAATTTATTTGCGTTATAAGACAATTCGTCAAGGTCGGCCAACAACCAAATAAACCCCACTTGTGCTCAACGTTTTAGTATAAATAGAGGTGGCTTTCAAGTCATTTCAACACACTTGGGATCTCTTCCTCTCTCTACTTGTCTTTGGGTTTTAGTAGGAGGAGGGATCCTAAGGAATAAAGTTGCACTGATCCAGAGGGCAGAAAGCCGGAATTGCAAGCTGGAACTGCCGGAACCGCTGGAAAAGCTGGAAAAGCCGGAACTGCCAGAATTGTCGGAATTGTCAGAAAAACTGGAAATGCTGGAAAAGTTGGAAACGCTGGAATTGCCAAAAAAGCTGGAAAAGTCGAAATTGCCGGAAAAGCCGGAACCGCCGGAAAAACTGGAAAAGCCAGAATTGCCGAAAATGCAGGAACTGTCGGAAAAGTCGGAACTGTCGGGACTGTTGGAACTGTCGAGAATAGCCGGAACTACTGGGAACTGCTGGGACTGCCAGAACTGTTGGGAACTGCCGAAACAGCCGGAGCATCTGTCTCCGAAGGAGAGCAACATGCAAGGGACAACTAACCAACATTGGGACAGTTGTATGGTACTTAGCAGCAAATACACCAAGCATGCAATGTTATAGCTAGCATGCAAGGGACAACTAGCATGCAACAACAAGCAAGCAAGGTGTAGCCAACACATAGGTCAGGATGGCAACATGGTGCAACAATGGCACATAATGCAGTACAGTGATGGGTACAGTCGTGATTAATGAAGCGTGATGAGATGCAGCATAGTGATGATGGGTGCAACATGGTGCAACGCGGTGAGGTGCAGCATGATGACGAAATGCAACACAACGATAGGTGAAGGAGTCACCTTGGAGAAGTAGCTGAAGTAGCATGTCTTCAATTGATCTCATGTATAATCTTCTTAGAGATGATCTATGCTCTTATCTGGATAAGTTAAGTGTTGACTTCTGTTGTAAATGTACTAGCTCTCTCTGCTGAACTATTGAAGAACATATAAGAAGAATTGATCAAGGGTTTCCACACATTGGGGTTTGTCCTTGGTTAGCGCCACATCTTGTGTCCACTTGTCTTGGCTTGTCTTCTGTGATTTATATTTATGTTCTATCTGCAGTTTACTTTAATGCTGATGTGATTGCTAATCTGGAAAAGATATGGAGCTAACTGTGAAAATTGAAATAAATTGCTCTAAGCATAGAACATACTTAAAATTAACATGGTATCAGAGCTGAGGTGAAGACAATGCCCAAGCAAGAGTGAAAGAGCAATCACCGAAGACAGTTGGGAAATGACAAAAGGATCAGTGGATTCCTCATCCCTCTTCAAATTCACCAAGGGTGAAGTTGAAGCAGAGAATATTATCAGAATGGCACAATGGAATATGGCCTACCTAAAGATCACTTCATTGGAAGACCAGATCTCAGGGTGGAAGGAAAGGCAGATAACTAGTTCGGCCATTATGCGAAGGATGTCTGAATGGCAGGGACACATCACTTGATGATGAAAACAATCATTCCAGAGATATCTTCAATGATCAAAGGAATGACAGGTAATGCAGGTCATCAAGGAAATGGCCGACTCTTCATAGAAAGCAAGGAACCCTAGGTATGAAGAATCAAATTTTGTTTCTGATAAGATAAAGAAGCGTTATCTTGTATTGGCCCTCTCCTTCAGATTCATTGGGAATCTGGCTTATAGCTTGTAGTGCTTCAAGGCACTTCATCGGATAGATGGGTGCACTCTCTAATTTGGTAGAGATGGAAACAATCGTGGGATTATACTTGGAGCCGGTGCCAACTATCCCAGAAAGGGTGTAGGGAATGTTACCCCTCAATTGAATGAGGGTAACTCGATTCATTTATAGAATCTCTTTTAGGTACCCGATCACAAGAAGAACTTGGTGTCCATTTCGGTAATGGAAGTCAAAGGTTACAGGGTGGCACTCATCGAGGGAAAGCTGCATGTTTGAAAATAGAATTTTCAAAGATTTTTTTGAGTTCAAGGTTGTATCAAGTTGTAGGAAGTCCACTGGGGACTATGTCCATTGACACATAGCACCAGATGTCTGTGAGTCAGATGGTGACAGGGATGCTTGAATTCAAAAAGAGCATGAAAGTACATGTCTAAGATGTACCGAAGGAAAATATTACAAGGGGACCATTCCCCTCATGTAGTAGGTCCACAAGTTTGGAACAACCCGAGGGGTTTGAGATTCATGATCAGGAATCTCACGTATGCAGGTGGAAGAAAGCCCTCTACGGCTTGAAGCAAAATTCCCCGGGCGTAGTATGAGAGAATTGATAGCTGTCTGATGAAGCTGAGATTCAATAGGAGTGAAACCAATCCAAACCATTACCCGAAGGTTGTGGATGATAGACCTCTCATACCGGCACCTTATGAGGACGACTTGTTTCTGACAGGTGTAGACCCTCTCATTCGCAGATGTAAGAGGGAGTTAGATTCCGGATGTGGAATGATAAACTGCAAGCCTGTGACTACCTCGAGGATCTTAACTTTCAGAAGCTATATGGTAGTGATGTCGGACCAGATTTGGGAAATGCCTCTGAGTTTCATAAACTCATTCGCGTTGATGTTCTTGGTGAACTTCCGTCCGAATGTTTTGCAATTAGCATGGTGAGCTCATATTTGGTTGAGCCTCACTGGATTGGTGCCAAGAATCTTCTGAGATATCTTTGGGGCACAATCTCTCATGGATTGAGATACACTGCTGGAAATATGAAATTGCATGATTATTCGAATGCTCACTGGGTAGGCAGTGTGGAGGATCAGTAGAGCACTTCTCAGTGCTGGTTCTCTTTGGATTCTGCTTCGATATCATGGATGAGCAGGAAGTAGAAGTCGGTTGCTATAAGCATCGCCGAGACCGAATACATAGCTACGAGTATGATCTCGTGTGAAGCTGCATGGTTGCAGAAGCTCTTAAGTGAGCTGTTTATACACATGATGAATACCACTGTGATTCTCTGTGACAACCAGAGGGGGGATTCGATTATTGAGGAATCCCGTATTCGATGATTACTCCAGCAGATAGACATTAGATATTGCCTTATTTGCGATATGGTAAGTCGATGAACGAGGAGGCTCCATCGCATTGAGACTGATGTACTGGTCGCAGACATTTTGTCAAAGCCCCGAGGAAAGATCAAATCTATGACTTTCTCGAACGACTTGCAGTCGTTGAGAGACCTTATAAGGGTCCTGCATGTTGCATGCATTGAGCTCTGGGGGGCTTGGGGTACTCACTGGAGCAACATACGACCACAGGGCGACTCACCCTCCCCTGGTGGTGCACTATGAATAGGATGATTAGTTCTTTTGTGGGCCGGGATGATTAGTTCTTTTGTGGGCCAGGATGATTAGTTCTCTCGTGGCAATTGTGGAATAGGATGATTAGTTCTCCTGTGGGTCGGGATTATTAGTTCTCCCGTGGCAACTGTGGAACAGGACGATTAGTTCTCCTGTGGGCTAGGATGATTTGTTCTCCGTGGCGATTGTGGAATAGGATGATTAGTTCTCTTGTGGGCCAGGATGATTAGTTCTCCGTGGCATCCATTGACAGGATGATTTGTTCTCCCGTGGACAAGATGATTAGTTCTCCTGTCGAGGCATCCTACCCATGCAGTCTGGGACTCATGGGAAGTACCTCTCATCTGATCAATGAGCATGGAAATGAGGATAGGGACCATAGTAGTACTATCAATGGACACATCGCTGTATCTACCATACTACCTATGCCAACACATAGGTCAGGATGGCAACATGGTGCAACAATGGCACATACTGCAGTACAGTGATGGGTACAGTGATGATTAATGAAGCGTGATGAGATGTAGCATAGTGATGATGGGTGCAGCATGGTGTAGCGCGGTGAGGTGCAACATGATGACGAAATGCTGCACGTCGATAGGTGAAGGAGTCACCTTGGAGAATTAGTTGAAGCAGCATGTCTTCAACTGATCTCATGTATTATTTTCTTAGGGATGATCTATGCTCTTATCTAGATAAGTCAAAGTGTTGACTTCTGTTGTAAACGTACTATCTCTCTCTCTCTGCTGAACTATTGAAGAACGTATAAGAAGAATTGATCAAGGGTTTCCCCACATTGGGGTTTGTCCCTGGCTAGCGCCACATCTTGTGTCCTCTTGTCTTGGCCTGTCTTCTGCGATTTATGTTTATGTTCTATCTGCAGTTTACTTTAATGCTGATGTGATTGCTAATCTGGAAAAGATATGGAGCTAACTGTGAAAATTGAAATAAATTGCTCTAAGCATAGAGCATACCTAAAATTAACATAAAGGGATTCTTGTAAATGATTCGAGTTACCCTCATTCAATTGAGGGGTAACATTCCCTACACCCTTTCCAGGATATGTGGCATTGACTCCAAGTATAATCCCACGATTGTTTCCATCTCTACCAAATTAGAGAGAGCACCCTTCTATCTGATGAAGTGCCTTGAAGCACTACAATCAATAAGTGTAGCATAAAATTGGGTAATTTCAGGAGGTTAAAATTAGCCCAATCCTTTTCTGGGTTTTGCTAAGCTATATTTCAGCAGCACACCCCTAATTTTGCAGATTTTTTGGAGGTATTTTGGGCCCTCAAATTCCATTTCCCAGAAGTAGCAGTGCAAAAATTCTGGGTGCAACATACAACCAATTTTGAGCAGATTTCATGGGGGAATTTCGAGCCATACTCACCTAGGTATTTGCTTGCTTTTACAGCAAGCCCAGGTGTACACTTTCCACCACCTGTTGTAACCAGTTTTTAGATCAATACTAATAAAAAGGCTTAGACATTATTGCTGCAATATGGTTTTTGACTTGTGCCTATTTGTGGAAATGTTTACAGAAATTTATAATTGTTGAATAAGATGTTGCTTGTACATGTCGTATCAAAGCATGTTCTTGGCCAGTTGTGGGCTTAAGAGTAGGTAATGACATGGTTGTTTGGTGGAGCAATGTATCGACATAAAGGTAGAGTCAGAGGTAGAGGAAGGGGCTGAGGTAGAGAGGGAGAACCAAACCCATTTTCTGATATGGAGATGGAAAACATTAGGGGCCACATGGACAATTAGGAGGACAACGAGCAACCCAGACAAGGGGGCCAAAACTAGATTTTAGAGGAGCTGTTGAGGACCGATCAATAGATGTTGAGGCAAGGGCAGCGCATGATGGGCATCATGCAGCAAGTGATAGGTTTGCAGGTGAATGGGAGACCAGAGGGAGAGCACCGGGGTGATTGGGGTTCTAGAGCCGGAGGAGGTAGCCGTACCTATCAACCCCCCCACACCCCTTTGCATGGACAGGCTGGCCATCCCACCATGCCTCATTTCGTGGATGAGCCAGAGCCTGAGAGGGAGCGGCTAGACACAATTGCGGATCTAGTCCATTTGGTTGCATTTGTCATTGATGAGTACGAGGGGTTGGATGCCAAGAATAAGAGGGTTATGTCCTTTGGGGAATACATACACCTCAAGGAGAGACGTAGCACTAGGGCCGAAACACATTATAGAGGGGGACAATCTAGCCAGGAGGTATAGAAGATAGCGGGGAAGGTTACACTCCCCAACTTTGATTGGTCGGCTAAGAGTTCAGCTAGGGCATGGGTTCAAAAGTTAGACAAATACTGCAACCTGAAACCCATGCGTGAGACAAATGTTATCCGGTTTGCAACTCTACACTTGGAGGGTGATGCCAAAAGTGGTGGTACCACAGGCTGATTACGTTGGGGCATATCCACATCACTTCTTACACAGAGTTTTCCCGAAGGATGATTGAGAGGTTCGAGAGGACGGACCCTGAGCTACACTTTAGGGAATCAACCCATTTGAGGCAGACATGCAACACAGAGGCGTATATTTCATATTTTTAGAGATTGGCCATGGTGGTGACCGACATTTCAGAGGCCCGGTTGATGTTGTTGTTTGTGGAGGGGCTTGCTGAGCCACTATGTGGTTGGGTGAGGGCCTACAAGCCCACATCATTGATAGACGCAATCTCCAGGACTCGGTATATGATTGAGGAGGTGCCCAAGACCTGGACCTTAGTTCCCACCAGACCTATTGCTCCGCAGGGGAACTGGGATACTCGACCACGTTAGAGGAATGGAGGACATGGCCAGCTGGACGAGGAGACTAGGAGGGACCTTAGCAGGAGGAAGCTATGCATCACGTGCCAGGAGCCTTGGGCATCGGGGCACAATGCAGCAAGGGCAAGGCTCACTACATTGAGGTGTATTCAGACAGTGAGGCAGATGAGGAGAGTAAGTTAGGCATAGATTAGGGAGATGAGGGGGCATTGTCATTAGGGGGAGCACCACCACCACCAACACATAGAGGAGGGCCAGTTGCTCCATCAGGGGGAGTTCTTGCTTCACTTCAAGGAGTTTCGAAGTACTTGACACTTGGGATCAAAGGGATTGTACAAGGGCAATAGGTGTCAGTTCTAGTAGATAGTGGGGCCACCCACAATTTTATTGATGCCTGGATGGTGGAGCAGAGGGGCATTCACATAGAGACATTTGAAGGGTTCTCGGTGCTAGTGCCAAGAGATTGGATGATGCAGTGCACGAAGTATGTTCCCAGCTTGACTCTGACAATGGGGAACTACTATCACTGATCATTTCTTTGTAGTTGATGTTCCGGACACCAACGTGGTGATGGGTGTTTAGTGGCTATGTTCATTGGGGAGGGTCACCACTGATTGGCAAAAGCTAGAGATGGAGTTTACAGGCCTGGACAGGAAGCTCGTAGTGCTGAGAGGGATGCACTCTTACCCACCCCAAATAGTTTCTGCTCATCGGATGGAGGCAAATTTGCGACATGGGGACATAGAGTGGGCAGTGGAGCTCAGGATTTTAGAGACGGGGGCCCAGACACACCTTGTGCACCCAGACATACTAGCCTTGTTGGAGAGACACAAGGGGTTTTTGGGGAGATTCCTCTAAGAAGACCACTAGACCGAGGGTTTGAGCACACTATTGAGCTGGAGGAGGGAGTGCACGCAGTCATTAGTACCCTTATAGGCATCCCAAAGCTTATCAGGATGAGATCGATAGGGCTATACAAGAGTCGCTAAGATTGGGGCACATCAAACCTAGTTCAAACCTTTTGATTCTTCCGTGGTGTTGCTGAAGAAGGATGGGGCTCTCCGCATGTGCATCGACTATAGGGTCCTCAACAAGAAGACATTGAAGAATAGGTACCCCATCCTGCACATTGATGAGTTGATGGATGAGTTTAGGGGAGCGAGATACTTCTCTGAGATAGATTTGCGCTCAGGGTATTACCATATCCGAGTGAGGAAGTAGGACATCCCCCAGACTGCCTTTCGTTGCCACTATGGACACTTTGAGTTTTTGGTGATGCCCTTTGGGCAAACCAACGCTCCGGTTACATTTCAGTCTTGTATGAACCACGTGTTTCATGGGCAGTTGCGACGCTTTGTCCTTGTCTTCTTTGACGACATTCTTATTTATAGTCGGACTTGGGAGGAGCAACTCTAGCACTTGGAGGAAGTGCTTCGCATACTTGAGGAGCAACAATTGTATGCGAAGATGTCCAAATGTGAGTTTGAGTTGACGAAGATGTTGTATCTTGGGCACATAATGGGGGAGGATGGAGTGAAGGTACACCAGGAGAAGATTAGGATCATTTTCGATTGGCCAACACCCAGGAATGTCACCAAGTTGAGAGGATTCCAGGCATTTGCACATATTATAGGAGGTTCTTGAGAGGATTCTCACACCATGCAACACCCCTCATGGATTTGACTAAGAAGGGGGCTTTTGAGTGGACACAGGTGGCACATGAGGCCTATGAGCGCCTCAAGAAGGTCATGAGCAAGGGTCTTGTCTTGGCTTTGCCAGATTTCACACGACCGTTTATGTAGAAGTGTGATGCTTTGGGTGAAGGACTTGGGGCTGTGTTGATGCAGGGGTGCCATCCTATTGCATTTGAGAGTAGAAAACTGCTACCCCATGAGCAACTATACTCTAGTGATGATGAAGAGATGTTGGTCGTGATGCATGCACTGGCCAAGTTCAAGCGGTATATGGTGGGCAACATGTTCAAGGTGAATACGGACCACATCTGTCTTCGATTTTTCCTAGAGCAACAAACATTGCAGGAGAGGCAATAGAAGTGGGTGAGTAAAATCTAGGCCTACGACTTTGATATTGAGTATGTCAAGGGCAAGCAGAATGAAGTAGCGGATGCGCTCTCTCGGAGACCTTTGACACTATCTTTGATGGACGTTACTCATGATTGGAAGGCTCAACTTTTGGTTGAGTGTTCAAAGGATAGACAAGCTTGCTAGATACTAGATGGCACACTTGGGGATGACAGGTTTAGAGTGATGGATGATGTGATATATATAAGGACATGATCTAATTGTGCCTGGATCTCAACTCAGGGAGAAGATTATGCAGGTAACACATTACTCCCCTCTAGCAGGGTACCCCGGGTTCCTCAAGACATAATGTGCCATCAGGGAGTGATTCTCATGGTGGGGACTCAAGGGGGATGTATTGAGACGTGTACAGGAGTGCGTAGTGTGTCAAAAGAACATGGGGGAGCTATCACAGCTAGCAGGGCTACTTTAGTCGCTCCCTAGAGGAAATGGGAGAGCGTGTCCATGGACTTCATCATGGGGCTTCCAACTATACAGGGATGAGATTGTATATATTTTGTGGTGGACATGCTGACCAAGTTTGCTCACTTCTTCACTATCCCTTCGAGGTCTTCTGCTTCCCAAGTAGCATAGATATTCTTTAGAGAGGTATTCTGGCTACATGGTCTTCCAAAGACCATAGTCAGTGATCGAGATAGCAAATTTATGGGTGCTTTCTAGCAGGCGCTGTTTAGATTGGCGGGGACAAAGATCACACTCAACACTAGTTATCACTGATCTAGATTTAAACAGGATCACAACAAATTGCATATATAACCATAAATACAAAGATGTAGTAGAAATAACACTTCATTTCATTAATATCAAATACTGAAATATGCTTACAAACAAAATGGAAATAAGACTAGCTCGGGCGATAGTAGCTCATCTCTGAGAAGAGATGTGGCAGGTACATGCCTCTCAAACGTGTTACGATGAGGCTCCAAGGCCTATTTATTATTGAGAAACAATGGAAAACCCTAAACATCCAAAAACCTAACCCTAGGAGATGAAGCGCCAAACTATGGACCCCGTTTGGGTAATTGGTACATCAACTTCCCGAGGTCGTAACTTTGGCATACGATCTCCATTTGATGCGCACAATACCTTGTTAGAAAGATCTAACCGAGTACTACAACTTTTGAGTGAGCAACATCAATCTATGATTCATGTTGCTATCGATTTTCCCAAAAAACGTCGTTTAGGGCCTCAAAATGGCTCAGGAAGTTCAGGATTCGAAAAAATGCCAAAATAGTAAATTGTGCTACAAATAATGAAACTGAAAAACTGAAAGAAACAATGGTGGGGGTCCAAGTGGAATAGGCGGGTGGCCACCAATATCCACCTGGATCATTGCTCCCCCCTTAGGAAGCAATGGTCCCCATTGTGTTGAGTTCCTCCATGAGATGAGGAAAATTCTGCTGAGCTTGGTCCTTGGTGAGCCACTTGCTCTGGTGAAGGAGTTGGCATGCTTTGACAATTGGATATAGTTTGATCCTTTGTTGTCGAGTGGTCTTGATCTGTGTGTCCATGATCCGACCAATTATGGTTTGTTCCATGCAATTTGGATTTAACTCTGTAGCTGTGAGCTGTTCTGCAATGTCTGATGTGTCTAGCAATGGTGGGAAGTATGGTCGAAGACGGTCCACATTGAACATTGGGTGCAGGCCAAGGAATGGGGGAATGCTCAGCTCAAATGCATTGTCTCCCACAGCCTTGGTAATGGTGTAAGGACCATATCAGAGTGGTCTGAGTTTCCGATAGGCTCCGGTAAGGCGTTTCCACATTGAACACTGGGTGCAGGCCAAGGAATGGGGGAATGCTGAGCTCAAATGCATTGTCTCCCATAGCCTTGGTAATGGTGTAAGGACCATAGCAGAATGGTTTGAGTTTTCGATAGGCTCTGGTAAGGCATTCCTTTTGCAAATGCAACCAGACTTTGTCGCCCACCTGAAACTTGTGTGGCACCCAATGTTCATCATGTTGCTACTTGTACTTGGCATTTGATTTCTCTAGAATGTCGTGGACCTGCTGGCGGATGTGTTGGATGTGCTCAATGAAGCTGTTTGCCTTATTGGTTTCGAACTGGACATGAGCCGAATCTTTCGGAGTAGCTGCAAATGGCATGGCCACATCAATGGGACATAGTGGATGGAATCCCAAGCCCACCTGAAAAGGGCTATGGCCAGTCGAGCTATGGAGAGCCCAGTTATAGTTGTGCTGGACATAGTGGAGGCTTTCTTCCCATGTGCGTGGATGCTTTGAGTTGTACATACGCAAAATGTGTACGATCATCCTGTTGATGACCTCTGTCTGGCCATCAGTTTGGGGATGGAAAGCTGTGGACTTAGTGAGATTGGTGTCCAACATCGCCCAGAGACTGGACCAAAATGTATTGAGGAACCTGCTGTCCTGATCTGAGATAATAGATTGTGGGATCCCAAAGTGTACCCACACTTGTTAAAGAAGCGTTTAGTAGTGGCTTCCGCTGTGATATTCTTCTTGTAGGTCGCCACAATGGCCATCTTCGAGAATCTGTCGACGACTACAAAAACATAGTTGTTTCCATGCTTAGTAGAAGGAAGGCCTAACATGTAATCCATGGAGATGGATTCCCAAGGTTGACTAGGGGTAGGCAACAGAGTATAGAGGCCTTGCTTCTTGATGGTTGGTTTGGCAATGACGCAGGCAGTGCAGGATTTGATGTATTTCTCGACATCCTGTTGAAGATTCGATTAATGGAAATACTTTTGCAGTACTGCCACCGTTTTCACGACCCCAAAATGCACAGCAGCTCAACTGTAGTGTGCTTCCCAAATCATCTTGGCATGCTCGCTTGAAGGACATAAAGGTGTCCCAGGTGGCATAATAGGGCATCCTGGAGGTGAAAATATAGAGACCCTCCAAGAGCGTGTGGTATGTGTGGCCGAATTCTGGGCCGCTTTTGTAGAGAAGTGGCCAATCAGAAGTCTCGTGCCCACAAGAGTTGAGCACGATGGTTAACGCCATGATCGGTGGTCGGCTGAGGCAATTTGCAACATTATTGGTGCTGCCCTTCTTATACTTGATATTCAAATGGAATTGTCGTAGGTGTGTGGACCACTTTTGATGGCGATCATTCTGCAACTTCCCTTGCGTCTGTATGAATTGCAGGGACCAGTGGTCTGTGTGGATGATTGTTTCCTTCCCCAAAATCTAATGCTTCCATTGTCGGCAGCCCTGCACAATGGAATACATCTCTTTGTCATAAGTGAGATACTTTCAAGCTGTGTCTGAAAGTGTCTCACTATGATATGCCACTGGATGCCCCTGTTGAGTAAGGACTACCCCAATAGCATAGTCAAAGGCATCTGTCTTGATCCCAAATGGCTATTGCAAGTTTTGTAATGTGAGCACTGGTGCAAAGCAGAGGTGATGTTTCAACTTTGTGAATGCCTTCTGTTGAGGTTCAGACCAAAAGAATTTTGCTTTCGCTCCTCTCTTGGTGACATGACTCAAGGGCCAAGTGATATGTGAGAGAAGCCCAACACGAACCTGTGGTAGAAATTGGCAAGACCCAGAAAGTTGCGGAGCTCTGTCAGAGTGGTTGGAGCTGGCCAATCCCGAAAGAATTGGATCTTGGCTGGATCCACATGCACCCCCCATTCATCAATAATGTATCCTAGATACTGAACCTGAGTCATGCCAAAAGTGCATTTCTCCAAATTGGCACATATCTTGTGTTGCCGCAGTGTTTGGAGAACTTGTCGGATGTGGTGGAGGTGCTCTTCCCAACTCTAGCTGAAGATCAGGATGTTATCGAAGTATACCACTACAAATGAGTTGGTGAATGGTCGCAAGATTTCATCCATCAGCGTCATGAAGGTTGCGGGAGCATTCGTCAACCCGAAAGGCATAACCAACCATTCGAAAAGGCCCTCCTTGGCTTTGAATGCAGTCTTCCACATATTGGAGGGTTCGATTGGTACTTGGTGATATCCTGATTTCAAGTCGATCTTGCTGAATATCTTGCTCCCTTCAGTTGGTCTAGAAGGTCACCGATCCATGGGATCGGGTACCTATTCCGGACAGTGATCTTGTTCAGCGCCCGATAGTCAATACAAAGTCTCCAAGTCCCATTCTTCTTCTGTACCAACACGATCGGGCTCCCACAGGGCGATGAACTTGGCCGGATGTGACCTTTTTGCAGTAGCTCCTGAGTCTGCCTCTTGATTTTGTCGTTCTCTAGAACGGAGCATCGATAGATTAGTCCATTGGGCAACGATGCACTTTGGGTCAGATCGATGGAGTGCTTGACCTAATAGTACAGAGGCACCCTTGCGGGGGAGGTGAAAATGTCCTCGTACTCTTCCATGACCTTGTCCATCTGTTGTTTTTGTGCGGAGGGGCCCTGTCTGGAGGTCGTGGCCACCGTCTTCTTCTTTCCCTGAGGGTGTATCATCAGGAAAACGAATTTCCCGGTTTTGGAAATGAGCTTATTGCATTGTTTTGCAATAACCAAAGAGATGGCTGTAGGGGTTGCTACCTTCGGTATCCTGTACAACTTATTTCTCAAAGTAACAATAACAACACAAGGCTTTGACTCATACACAACATGTCGCTTCCATAAGTATGGTTGGCCTAATAATACATCACAAACATCAAGGAGAGCAATGTCACATAATACCTCATCCGTGAAGGGCTTGATGTTGTATGGAAGGCGGCACTGCTGGCGCACGCAAAGATCCCGTCCTTGGTGAAGCCACTCGATGGTGTATGGTTGTGGATGTGCTGTGGTCGGTAAGCCCAGCCGCTTCATGACTTCTATCGAAATGAGGTTCTTTTGGTTCCCGCTATTGACACTGAACTGTAGTGGGGAACTCTTTACCCCAGTGTTGCACACATCGCGATTTTTTGAATTTCCCGATTCAAAGCGCGATTTTTATCCAAAAAATCGCCAAATTTTTTTTATAGCGATTTTTTCGATAAAATCGCGATTTTTTCCTTAAAAATCGCCAGAGGCGCGGGCAGCGGGGGTTTTATATGGAAATTCGATTTTTTGTTTATTCATTCAGCAGTCCGCCGCGGAGGAGAAGGAGAAGAAGGGAGGGAGAGGGTTGCCGTCGGTTGTGGGAGCGAATCGAAGCGATTTTAGGAGGAATCCAAGCCAAGATCGCCAATTTGTCCATAAACCAGGTATGTAGATTAATTTTTTTTT
Source organism: Pinus tabuliformis (assembly GCA_031772625.1). Lineage (NCBI taxonomy): Eukaryota > Viridiplantae > Streptophyta > Pinopsida > Pinales > Pinaceae > Pinus > Pinus tabuliformis. Next base: position 2,036,964,459 of record CM062818.1, read on the forward strand.
GTTTTGGTTCTATAAAAACTTTGTTTTTCATTGTTTTTAAAGAATTTTTGGAAATTTTTCATTGATTTGGGATGGGTTATTTGTTATGACTATGAGAACCAATTTTTGATTTTTATTTTCTCATTTTCTTTAAACATTGTTTATTTTTTTTGATTTTTCATTGTTTTTTGGGTTTAGAAATTGGGATTTTGGAAATAATTAGCTTGTAATTTTGCAAATGCTAAATTGTAATTTGTATTTACTATTATCATTTATGTAATCCTAAATTCCTATTTCCTAATCCTTATTTTTCCATAGGTTTGCAAATTCAAAATTCAAAAACAAACATGCCAAGGAAATTGGATCCTTTCTGGGAATATGGTGACCCTAAAACTCCGAATGATAGACAAAACTTGATTTGCAAGTTGTGTGGAAAGGAAATATTCGGGGGGGTGTACAGGTTGAAGTTCCACCTTGCACAAATCCCTGGACGTGATGTGGGGCCCTGTCTAAAGACAAATGCTGAAATTATCCAAAAAGCCATGAGAGCATTGGGAGAATTAGAGCACACTAGAGACGCCAAAGAAGAACTCAAAAGGCAACTAAGAAGGTCAGTTGAAGGAAGTGGGCCAAGTGGCACAGGTTCTACTGCAGCGTCAGTCAATCCGTTTGCTGCATCATCATATTTTGTTCCTCGAACCACACCTGGTTCACAACCAACTATCGGTTCAATGATGAAAAGAACTGAAAAAGAAAAAGCTGACAAGTTGATGACAAAATTTCTCCTCTGGAGTGATATTCCTTTCAGCATTATAAGGAATAATCCATTTTTCCAACCTACTCTTGATGCTGTTGCCAGTGTTGGCCCGGGGTACAAACTCCCTTCTCTTCATGATTTCAGAGGCCGGCTTCTTCAAGATGAAAAGCGTGACTGCACCCAAAGATTGGAGGATTTTAGGGCATCATGGGCACAAACAGGATGCACTGTTATGTCAGATGGTTGGACTGACCAAAAGGGGAGAACCCTTATAAACTTCTTGGTTAGTTGTCCCTTGGGGACTATGTTTATCAAATCTGTTGATGCAACTCATCAAATCAAAGATGCAAAAAATTTATGTGATTTGCTGGATGTGTTTATTTTGGAGGTGGGTGCAGAAAATGTTGTCCAAGTCATAACGGACAACGCTGCAAATTATGTTGCTGCTGGTAGAATGCTTATGGACAGGCATCCTACTTTATTTTGGACACCTTGTGCTGCCCATTGTATTGATTTGATGTTAGAGGACATAGGGAAAATTCCCTTTGTCAAAGAGGCTGTTGACTCATCAAAAACCATCACAAAATTTATTTACAATCACACATCTGTGCTTAGCTTGATGAGAAAATGCACCAACAACAAAGAGTTGGTGCGCCCCGCCATTACACGGTTTGCGACGAGTTTCATATCTCTTCAATCCCTCTTGAATTCTATGTGGGATTTGAAGAGAATGTTTGTTTCAGAGGAGTGGCGTTCTTCGCCAATGAGCCGCAAACCAGAAGGAGAGGCCGTCTGCAGACTTGTTTCATACCAAGAAGACTTCTGGGCGGGAGTGCAGGAGGTGTGCGCTGTCACTGAACCTTTGGTAAAGGTTCTTCGGTTGGTAGATGGTGAGAAGCCCGCAATGGGCTATTTGTATGAAGCCATGGATAGGGCCAAAGAAGCCATTCGGTCCTACTATGATGACAAGGGAGATGATGGGTTCCAGAGACAACTCCTTCTATGGAACGTCATTGATGAGCGATGGAACAACACACTCCATCGTCCCATTCATGCTGCTGGCCTTTTCCTGAACCCTGCATTTTCTTATGCATGTGGGTTTAATTTTGATGTTGAGGTCGTGGAAGGATTATTAACCTGTGTCCAGAAGATGGTGAGAACTCCAGAAGAACGTATGGAGGTCTCTAGACAAATTGAGCAATATAAGTTGTCAGCTGGCACATTTGGCTTTGAGATGGCTATCAATGATAGGACGGTTAAAATCCCAGGTATTTTTTAGTTTGTAGTATGTACTTTGTAACTTTGTTTCAAATTTCATTGTTTCTTCAAATTCCATTTTTTTCTTATGTTTATTTAAAATTTTCTTTGTAATTTTGTTGTAGACGCATGGTGGAAGATGTATGGTGGCAGAGTACCCCTTTTGCAAAATCTTGCCGTGCGCATCCTCAGCCAAACATGCAGCTCCTTGGGATGTGAGCGCAATTGGAGTGTATTTGAAAAAATACACAACAAGAAGCGCAATAGGTTAACACTTAAACATTTAAAATATTGCAAATTTCCAAATAAATTTTTGAATTCATTAAATTTTTAAACAATATTTTTTTTATAATATTAATTATTAATTTATTATTTCATGAACTTTGTACAGGTTGGAGTCCCATAGACTTAATGACATGGTCTATGTCTACTACAATCTTCGATTGTGGGTGAAACAACTAGAGAAGACACCTGATACGGAAGCCATCTCATTGGATGGGATTGACACCACTGCTGAATGGAGGGTTGAGACCGAGAGGCCTCTCATGGATCCCACTGAGGATTGGTTAGTGCAGGATGAGGGGGAGGAGGAGGGGGAGGAGGAGGAGGAGCAGGAGCAGGAGCAGGAGCAGGAGGAGGAGGAGTTGGAGGAGCAGGAGGAGGAGGTGACACCGCCTACCCGGGCTACCCGGGCTACCACTACCACCAGTAGAGGACGTGGTCTCCGTCCACCTCAGCCTCCTGTAGCTGCTACTACTAGTTCTTCAGCTTCTAGAGCACGTCAGACTCCACTGCCATTTCCACCACCACAGGCACCAGCTTCTACATCTAGAGGGAAAGAGAAAGTTGTGCCATTTTCTCGCAAGAGGGGCAGAGGAAATCAATAGGATTAGACTTTCATTTTATTGTATATGACATTATGACATGATGAGATACATTATCATATTTTTTGTTGATATTTTGAGGCTGAGTTGGACTTGGGACTCAGGACTTACTATTCAGGACATGATTCAATGTTATGTGTGATTTTAGCGCTAGAAATGATATTAAACATCTTATATATTAGTTTTTTTATCATATTTATGTGTCAATGTATTTATTTTATGTTGTAGATGGTTTAGATATTAAAAAAATTGAAAAAAATTGAAAAAAAATGAATATTTTTGTGCCAAACGATTTTTTCCCGCTTTTTTCCGATTTTTTCCCGATTTTAACGATTTTTTCCGCTTTTTTCCCGGCGCCGATTAAATCCCGATCGCGATGTGTGCAACACTGCTTTACCCACATCTGGGAGTGGAAGAGGCGCTCCTCCTCCTGGATCTTCGGGTTCCTCCTTTTGGATCTTCGTGGTGGCAACGATGGTGTTGAGCAACGCATCGATAATCTGCTTCCCTTTGTCATTCCCCTTGTTGGGTTCTGACTCAAAGTCGGAACATGCATATGATTCCGAAGCCTTTAGCTCGGCCACTAGTGACTGCTTGGCCTGACACTCACTTGTGTTGTGAGTGGAGCTCTTATGGAACTCACACCACTTTCCCGTGTCTTTCTTCGGCTTCGTAGTGTTGTTCTTTGCTTGCGGTTTTGGCGGGTTGTCTTGGGCTGCCCCGCCTTGGCTTTGTCCTTTGTTCTGTGGTTTGGGGGCACCTTTCCCTTGCTTCGGATTCGCAGATCCAAAGTCTTGCTTCTTCTATTTAAACTTTTGCTCCATCTTGACGGAATATCAGTATGCCGTGCCGAGCGAGGAGATGTCCAGGAACTCCATCTCGTTCTAGGTGTATCTGTGTAGGTAGCCGCGGTACTTGAGAACCAAATGTTTCTTAGAATTCTTGATACCCAACTTTGTGCGAAGGGTATGAAAAACATTTGTAAACTCTGGGACATCTTTCTCCCTTCCTTGTCGCAACGTTGTCCACTTTATGTATATATCCTCATAGCTCCCGACAGGGTAGTACTGCTCCTTGATGGCATCCCGAAACGAGTTCCAAGTGGGTGCGGCTGAAAAAAATTAGTTCTTACTTCCATCCTTATGCTCATAGTAGGTTTCCCACCAGTCCTTGATGTGGGGGGTTGCTTTGAGAAGTGCAAAAGTGATCTTTTCCCGATTGGAAAAATCATGAATGAAAAAATTATCCTTCTAGCAGGTTTAACCATTTATCTACAGTGTCTGCATCTATCTGACCCTCAAATATGGGAATGTGAAAGTTAACTTGTATCTTAAAGGGTGTGGCGCTTCCAGAGTAGCTGCCAGAAGTAGATGCATCGCCCTTGGGTAGTCGCTCAAGGATCTGGGCAAAGATGTCCATCATCACGTTTCCTTGTTGCTCAAGGGCTTCTTCGAGCAAGATTTTGATAGGATCTCTTGCCCCCTCGTCTTTCTTTTCATCCGCCATAGGAGGCCGTCGGGATTTGCGAGGCTGGTCTTGCAAAGGTTCGACCAGTTCAAGCCCTAACTCCTGACATCCCGACTTCGTTGGGGACATGCAAAGAAAAACAAAGAAAGAGCAGACTGCTCTAATACCACTGATCCAGATTTAAACAAGAACGCAACAAATTACAGATATAACCATAAATACAAAGATGCAGTAGAAATAACACTTCATTTCATTAATATCAAATACTGAAATATGCTTACAAACAGAGTGGAAATAAGACCAGCTTGGGCAATGGTAGCTTATCTCTGAGAAGAGATGTGCAGCTACATGCCTCTCAACTATGTTACAATGAGGCTCCAAGGTTTATTTATTATTGAGAAACAATGGAAAACCCTAAACATCCAAAAACCTAACCCTAGGAGATGAAGCGCCAAACTATGGGCCTCGTTTGGGTAAATTGGTACATCAACTTCCCGGGGTCATAAGTTTGGCATACGATCTTCGTTTTATGCGCAAAATACCTTGTTAGAAAGATCTAATCGAGGACTACAACTTTTGAGTGAGTAATATCAATCTACGACCCATGTTGCTCCCGATTTTCCCAAAAAACGTTGTTTAGGGCCTCAAAACGGCTCCGTAAGTTTAGGACTCAAAAAACTGCCAAGATAGTAAATTGTGATACAAATAAGGAAATTTAAAAACTGAAAGAAACAATGGTGGGGGTCCAAGTGGAATAGGCGAGTGGCCACCAATATCCACCTGGATCAATCATCCCCAGATTGACGGGTAGATAGAGATCGTGAACAAGTGGCTGGAGGAATACATGCATAATTATGTGATGGGGCAGCAGAGAGCATGGGTGAAGTGGCCTCACCTGGGGGAGTTATGCTACAACACCACCTACCATATGTTGATTGGTATGTCTCCTTTCCGAGCTCATTATGGGTATGGTGTTTTTTTTGTTAATTTTTCTGACATGGTTTTTGGAGATAACAGGGCCCCTGGGACAAAGGATTGGGTCCAGGAGAGCTAAGAGATTTTCGGGGTAGCAGAGAGCATGGGTGAAGTGGCTTCACCTGGGGGAGCTATGCTACAACACCACCTACCATATGTCGATTGGTATGTCTCCTTTCCAAGCTCTTTATGGGTACAATGCGCTTTCTTTTGTTGACATGGTTTTTGGAGATAGCAGTGCCCCTGGGGCAAAGGACTGGGTCCAAGAGAGCAAAGAGATTCTCAGGGCTCTCAAGGACAACTTACAGGTGGCACAAAACCAATAGAAATTGTACGTTGACAAGCACAGGGTGGAGAGGCAGTTAAGGTAGGGGATATGGTCGACCTTCGTCTTTAGGCCTACCGACAATCATCACTAAAGCAGAAGGGGGACGAGGAGTTCAAGCCCTGCTTCTATGGGCCTTACAAGACCACTATGAGAGTCGGAGAGGTAGCCTACGAGCTGAAGTTGCCACCTGAGAGCCGGATTTATAATGTGTTTCATGTCTCTTGCTTGAAAAATGCATTGGGACAATAGGTTATAGCAACCACTAAATTGCCTTCCTTGGATGATGAGTCACACTTGGTGCTGACACCAGAAGCCATTTTGGAGACACGGGAAAGGAAGTTGAGGAGTAGGGTCATCTAGGAATACTTGGTTCAATGGAAGTATTTGCCGGTGGAGGATGCAACTTGGGAGAGTGAACAGATTTAACAACACCCAGCTTTGAAGTTGCTTGAGTTCAAGCAACATTTGGGAGGGGAGAACTGTAATATCCCTTCTCAATAAATTTTGCCTAAGGAGGAAATTACCCTTTTTTGCAATTTTGGAGGCTAATACATTTTTTTTGGACACCAACTAAGGAAAAGCAGGTCAAATTATTTTGTTAGTTGAATGTGGGGGCCACAGCCACATGGAATACACACCCCATCAAGAGAAGTTCGAATGGCTAAGGAAAATTGACTTGTTGGATGGAGGGACGCACATGGGGCAAAGGGAAACTAGTATAAGTCTGAGGAATGGAGCAACTATTGGAACCTTTTGACATTCTCTCATTTACCTTTGTTGCTCAAGTTGTTTAGCTGGGTTACAAGTGCTGTTGAGCACACGAGTTTTCCACGGAGAAGACTCAACCTTATCTTCGGTGGACCTTGAGTGCCACCCTAGGAAGGCATCTCATATCTCAGTGGAAGGATTGTGGGGAGTTCGTAGTACTATTCAACCAACTTGTACTCCAGAGGGGACGCAGAGGCCAACTGTTACCAGCTAGTAGATCGCTCCTAAGGGTGTTTGGGACTGGAGAAATTGAGGTGATTTCACCAAAGGGGAGTTCACAATTTGTGAAGGTTTTTGGAACTGGAAATTGGTGCTTGGAGGGAGGCCGAAATCGTTGTTGCTGGGCCTGCGCAGGGGGTCACTGGGCAAGTTTTTGTGGGGCTTGGTTTAGCCTTCTTCTTGTTAGTTTTTGTAGCATCGGATGTGTTCTAGCCTTGAAATTTTGTGGAGAGGCTAGAATACATGAGATTCCAAAACCCAGAAATTGTTTTTGGAAATTTTGTCTAGAAATGACTTAATTAGATTATTAACCAATTTTTAAATATTTCCTAAGTCTAAACTTAGGGAATATGGTTAATTAATCAATATTAATTAAGTCAAGGTGTGAATCATCTAGAAACTCACACAGATCAATCTAGAGATGACCCTAGCCATTGATTAAGTTTTAATCTTGGCCGTTGGTGCTCCAACAGAGGGTTATAAAAGGGGATCAATGTGGTGATGGAGAAGGCACTTGTGAGGTTTGATTTTTGAGCAGATCGATTTCCAGAGCAGCAACAATGAGTTGCCAGAGAGAGAGAGCTAGAGATTGAAGCAGTGAGAGAGGGGCAGAGACAATGAAGTCGGAGGAAGATTTCCAGATCTGGTGAGTGCATTCACAGAGAGGCAGAAGAGCCACAGAGAGGTTGACGTTGGGGCAGCGCGGTAGCCTGTAGAGGTAATTTTGATTATGTTGGGGAAGGCCGAGTTTCAGTGCCAGAAGTTGGATAGAGGTTCTAAGGGCTAGGAGGGACATTTTCCCAGACAACGACATACCATAGTTTTAAAAAACGACCGTTTCAAAACGGAAACAGCCGAGTTGGTCCGTTCCATTGCCCTCCAGAGTGACTCGGTACAAACAACGGCTCGGTTGGCCGAGTCAGCCATGACTCGACCGAGTTTGGTCGTTTCCCGTACTGACTCGGCCGTTTCCCGTACTGACTCGGCCGAGTCACAAACAGCGGCCCCTAACCCACTAAAACAACGATTTAACATTATTTTAATGAAATTTTAAGGGGTTTGTTGATTGGTTTGGACTTCAAGATGTTTTATGAATTAGCTAAATGTTATTTGGGGTCCATTTCCCCCTCTCAAACCCTATTTAACACACTCAAATGCTCTCTACTATTGATATGCGATTCAAATTTCATGGTAATGTTAAATTCTTAAAGTAAAAGTGACGTTCTCCTTAATATTCATTTTCATCCTTTTACTTAAATTTTTAACATTACCATGAAATGACTCAGGATGTTTGAGAGTGGTTTCGGCCTCATTGGATTTCATATATAGAAAGTAGAATTTCATATTTCATTCAGAATCCAGCAGACTTATCAATTTTTCAGGATTTCAGGATTGGAGGATTGCAATGTTTCCATTGAATTTTGTCATGTATTAGTGTATGGAACTCGTATTTAATCAAGAGCACCAATCCCTCTATGTACCTTGATGTTAGTGACATTGGTTGTCGAACTCCTCTGGGATTCGCTCCCAAACTAGGAGCTTCTGAAAATGTCGCTCCCGCTCCCATTTTCCCTCCTGCTCCCAAGTAACACAAAGAAGAGAAACTGTTTGGATAAAAAACGGTTAAATGATCCAGTTTATGTCCAATACAACCTCCGGCTCAGACGAAACCATTTTCTGAACAAAAGACCTGATTCAGATCCCATTGTGTTGGAAGACATTGATCCAACATTAGATTGGGTAGTGGAGAGTCGTCCAACAGAGTTTGATCCTGATGAGGATCTTGATTTAGATTTAGATATCGAGACATCAGTTGAACTTGAACATGCTGTTCAGTTGAATGCAGATCCCAATCCACTAGCCTCAGTCTCACAGCTAGCAAGGACTCCAGTTGTAGGTGCTTCCTCTGCTCAGCCATGACAGAAGCGCGGTCGCATATCTACTCTATCTCAGCTTGCATCTGTTGCAGTTTCATAGCTTGCTAGTGGTACCACTTCTACAGCTGCAGTTGGAGATGATGATGATGAGGAGGAGCCATGGGGCCCCCTGTCTGACTCTGATGATGATCCAGAGATTGATCGACATGATCTTGGCTCCTCTGGCAGTAGCTACTAGCCAGTAGCTGTAGTACTAGTACTGGAGTTTGGTCACAGTTTACTTTTGTTGTAGAGGCCATTTTTAGCCTCCTTGGTTATGTGTTTTTTGTTTTGAGTCTTTGATCATGTATGACAGTTGACTATGTATTGCCATTGGGTACCATTTTGATATAATGGATTGGTCCATGAGCCTAATTTGATCAATATGTTGTCTTCCATCTATATTATAATGTTGTGCGTTTGGAAACATGAATGAAAATCTTTAAAATTATGTTTTTTAATAAAAAAAATAAATATTTAATGTATTTTTTACAACGATCGAGTCATTGAAATCGAGCCGGCCGAGTCATTACTGTTTCGGAGTTAGAGTCGGAGTCGATCCTCGGCCGAGTCGGAGTTTTAAAACTATGCAACATACTAGACAGCCTGAGGAGAGGCTGATCTAGATTGAGCGTAGAAGGGACTATGCTAGGGTGAGACAGAGCCAATGTAGAGGTAGTTTGGACCACTGTTGATAATATCGGCGATATTCGAAAATATCGCGATATTTTCGGCAAAACGATATATCGCCGAGAAAATGTCGCGATATTTTCTGTTTTGAAAATATCGCGATATTTTCAAAATATCGGCAAATATCGGCAAATATCGGAAAATATCGGCAAAATATCGCGATATTTTGAAAATATCGGCAAAATATCGACTATATTTAAAAATCTGAAAAAATTATTTTTTATGCTTGCCGATATTTGCCGATATTTTAGCCGATATTGCCGATAAGATATTTTCTGGACCCTCGCCGATATTTTGCCGATACCGATATTTTCAACATTGGTTTGGACGACTCACTTGGAGCTGCAGTTAGAGCCTGTATTTGCTTGTGGGGTGAGGAAAATTCCTCACTAGATTTTTGCCAGTATTTTTGACGCTGGATTGCTAGTATTTGACATCCAGTTTGTACTTAGATTATTTCGCTGTTGCTTAATAATAAAACCCTCAGTTGCTGCACCGATTTTCCCCAGTTGGGTTTTTCCAGGGACTTTTGTCCAAAAATAACTTTGTTATTTTTATGTGCGTGTGCTAGCATTTCTTCCAATGTTTATTCTTCCGCAGTTTTATTTGTGTAGATTGCAGTGTGATTTATTCAGTATTTGCTGTAGCAAACAACAAATAAATTGTTAAATTAAATTAACAATTAGGAGAATAATTTCCAGTTGCTGCAATAGGATTCCGGTATTGGAATTTTCACACTTGTGTGAGAACTTCTCCTATTGTACAACCATAAATTTTGGGGGCATCTATCCAACATATTAAGGAGAGATAAGGCACATTCAACAACATAGAATCTAGGTGGGACACAATTTCTTGGCTCGAAGGGCATAACATAAAATTAGGTAATTCCGGGAGGTCGGAGTTAGACCAATCCCTTTCTGGGTTTTGCTGAGCTATATTTCAGGAGCATACCCCTAATTTTGCTGAATTTTTGGAGGTGTTTTGGGTCCTCAAATTCGAGTTCCCTGCAATAGTAGTGCAGAAATCTTGGGTGCAACGCACAACTAGTTCTGAGCAAATTTCGTGGGGGAATTTCCAACCACTCTCACTTGGGTATTTGCTTGCTTTTACAGCAGGCCCAGGTGCACACTTTCCAGCACCCGTTGTAACCAATTTTCAGATCAATAATAATAAAAAGGCTCAAACTTTGTTGTTGCAATATGGTTTTTGACTTGTGCCTATTTGTGGAAATGTTTACAGAAATTAATAATTGTTCAATGAGTTGTTGCTTGTGCATATTTTTGATATTTCACTTGATATTTCCATTAGGAATATTACACTCAGATCTCCAATTTCATTCAGTTGATAAAGAGGGCAACAAGCATTAAATTCTGAAAAACAATGAACCAAAACCTTTGAAACCTTGTCAAAAACCCAAAGACTTCAGGAGTTAAGAGGGAGGAAGGTTCTAGCTCCCAGAGTTGCTCCAAATTGTTGGTTGTGGGGTCATGGAAACGTGGTTGAGAATAGAGGATAGATTGGGAGGGGCTGGAAACTTTGGCCCATGGAAGGAGAGAATTATGCTTTAATTGGAGGAAGTTGAAGTGTGGGATCTTGTTAAAGCAACTGTACAAGCACCCACTGATCTAGCTCAGTTGGTGGAGTTCAACAAGAAGAATGTGAAGGTGTTAGTGTCAGTCTTTCCAGCCTTCCTACAGTGATCAAATATGCTCTTACAAAGTGGTCTTAGAGTGTCAAGGTCAAATTTTGTCATTTCAGTGAGTCTTCAAGCAAAATTTGGTCACTAGGCATTAGGCCTAGGGTTCGCCCAAATGTCAGTCTATGTCATCATTCAGCTGAGTGTATCATCATTCAGAGGGTTGTCATCGTCATGTTAGTATCTAATGGGTCATTTTACATCTTGTTCATGCTTCAGTTGTGCCTAGGCAAGCTCATTTCCCTCTCCTAGGGTTTTGAAAGCTAATTTTTCTTGGATGGTCAAACCACCGGCAAAACTTGTTTCCTGATGTTCATACACCTTCCCCTATCCTTAAAGTACCTTATCAAACACTCCCCATCCCTTAGATCCGCCAAATTCCTCATTTTTGTACAAACCCTAGTTTCTAGCTACAACCTGGCAATTTTCTAGGTTGGGCCTGTGTTTTGCTCTTTTCGACCCCTTCCCCTCACTCAATCACTGAGATTCCACTTTCCCCTGCTTCCTAACATCCCTCCCCACTCCCACAAATTTCCCCAAGAATTTAGAAGACCCCTATCCCCTTCATCTCGCTCCATTTCGACAAAATTCCTTGCTTCACACATCGGGACAAGTCGCACTCAAATGATGTTCCAGAGCGATCAAAGATGAATTTTGGAAATCTGAGAGAGGTTTTTGTCCATAACATGCCAAAGAAGAAAAACCTCCTTCACTTTTTGCACAGGTGTCATGGTTTTAGAGAAATGCGAAAATTACAATCGCTGGATCCAAGGAGTTTGGCCAAGGCACAAAAATGGAAAAAGAAGCCAAATCCCCTCCATATCTTGGCTGAGGCTTCATTCAAGGATCATGATACTCATTAGCCTCCTCCTGGCAGCAAACTCAAGAAATTTTGAGAGTTTTGAGGCATTTTTGGCATTTTTGAGAATTTTACAGGTTTTGGCCATTGGAGTGGTCTCACCCCGCGCGCGACCACTCGGGGGGACAGCTCAGAATGAGAAAAACTTTGCATTTTTGGAATTGTCATGCAAAAATACACTTGCCTATGCATGGGGTCAAATTTTTATGGAGATTTGGGCCTCCAAAAGCTCAAAATACATGCAAATTTTGACTTTTTGCCCCTTTTTTGAGTTGCAGAAAGCTGCCTTGGGAGAAATGACTTTTGAGGGGTCAAATCAACTCCAAATTCAGAAATTCCAGTGGGGTTGGAAAGTAGACTCATAGACCTTTCCAACAAGCTATCTTGCACCTGATTTGGACACCAGGAAGGCCTTCAAACACAGCTGCCAATGTGCGCGACCACTCCAAGGGAGGGGCGCGACCACTCAGGGAAATTTCACCATTTTGACTATTTCGGCCTGCAAAACACTGTTTTTACTTTGGTTGACTTTTGATGTATGTAAATGATGGATTGTTGGGTAATTTTCATGGCACATGGATACATTTACTCTCCTTTAACACTTCTAGAAGTTTCCTTGATGTAAATAGTGAATATTAAATGCATGGATGGGTTACCTAAGTTTTAGAGGCAAGTTGTTTTGACTGCCTATTATCTAGTGCTCAGTTTAGAATTAGTTCAAACTGCTCCTAGGAAGCTGAGCTCGACCCCTAGAGGTGGGGAAAGGAGTTAGATGATCTATATTATGCCTTCTCTTGCTCATTTTCATGGTTGGACTCTTGAGGGAGAAGCTCTATTGTATATTTTACTTGTATCTCTGCAATTTGAGGAAAAGGAAGGCCAGGGTTTTGCAAACATCATTGTGGATTCTTGTGGATTATTGTGTTGATGGTGTGTTTCCTACTTGTCATTGTAAGTGTGTTTATGTGTTCCATCTCTTATTCTATTGCTGCTAATTAAACAAAAGAAGTGATAAAGTTTGAATTCATGCATGCCATGCTCAGCTTTCAATTTTGTTTAATATTTATGTTTTCCACTGTCTAAAGAGGATTCAAAGTCATTGTTTGCCCTCTTTAGCTCCCTCTCTTTCCTCCTTGATCATCCATCTCAGCTTAAGGCATCAGCACAAACTCCTACCTTGCCCCAAAGACCCACCTGCAAAAACTGAACTCAATCCCCGCACCCTGAATTGCACTCCCTCCAATTGCCACCAAAAACCCCAAAAAACTTTAAATCAACCCTCCTTATCAGTTTACTAGCCTAATATCAGTGTTCCTAATTGGGTCAGCTCATCCTATTGAAAGATCTACCGAGTTTGACCGGAGAGAGCCTTCTCATACCCCGTAGGGCTAGCTACGAGGTGAAATGGTTTGATGTTGCCTTGAAGGTTTACCTTCTTCAGCCTAGGGTGAAATCTCAAGCGCTAACATAGAAAACTGTACATTGAAAGCTCTGTTCCAGCACTCAGCACTCAGAAATATTAGGTAATTCCGAGAGGTCGGAGTTAGACCAATCCCTTTCTGGGTTTTGCTGAGCTATATTTCAGGAGCATACCCCTAATTTTGCTGAATTTTTGGAGGTGTTTTGGGTCCTCAAATTCGAGTTCCCTGCAATAGTAGTGCAGAAATCTTGGGTGCAACGCACAACTAGTTCTGAGCAAATTTCGTGGGGGAATTTCCAACCACTCTCACTTGGGTATTTGCTTGATTTTACAGCAGGCCCAGGTGCACACTTTCCAGCACCTGTTGTAACCAATTTGCAGATCAATAATAATAAAAAGGCTCAAACTTTGTTGTTGCAATATGGTTTTTGACTTGTGCCTATTTGTGGAAATGTTTACAGAAATTAATAATTGTTCAATGAGTTGTTGCTTGTGCATGTTTTTGATATTTCACTTGATATTTCCATTAGGAATATTACACTCAGATCTCCAATTTCATTCAGCTGATAAAGAGGGCAACAAGCATTAAATTCTGAAAAACAGTGAACCAAAACCTTTGAAACCTTGTCAAAAACCCAAAGACTTCAGGAGTTAAGAGGGAGGAAGGTTCTAGCTCCCAGAGTTGCTCCAAATTGTTGGTTGTGGGGTCATGGAAACGTGGTTGAGAATAGAGGATAGATTGGGAGGGGCTGGAAACTTTGGCCCATGGAAGGAGAGAATTATGCTTTAATTGGAGGAAGTTGAAGTGTGGGATCTTGTTAAAGCAACTGTACAAGCACCCACTGATCTAGCTCAGTTGGTGGAGTTCAACAAGAAGAATGTGAAGGCAAAGAGGATCCTTCTAGATGCCATCAAGGACCATTTATTCCCACTTGTTTCCGGGATGAGATATGCTTATCAGATGTGGAAGTCTTTGGTCTCTTTACACTAGGGTTCTAATGAGAACAAGAAGATGCTGTTGAGACAAAAGCTACACAACACCAAGATGACCAAGACCGACAATGAGACCTCTTTCCTCACTAGGATCTCACAGGTGAAGGATGAGTTAGCTGCAGTTGGAGACGCTGTTTCAGAGGAACAGTTGGTTAGGATTGCCTTAGATGGGTTCACTAAGAAGTGGGGTGGTTTTATCCATGGCTTGGTGGCCAAAGAGCATTTTCCTAGTTAGACGAGGATGTGGGATGATTTTATCCAAGAGGAGTGTAAAGGGTGGCAACAAGAGTGGTGGGGTAGGTGAAGAGGAGAGTGTTGGTCTTGGGGCAAAGGGCAAGAAGAAGAAGGTCAAGAAAGGGTCTTCTAGTGGAGCAAAGCAGGAGAAGGGGAAGGAAAAGGCTAAGGAGGACATGAGCAAAATGAAATTCTTTGCTTGTGGGAAGATGGGTCACTATGCTGTTTAGTGTCCCAACAAGAAGGGTAAGAAGAAACGTTGAGTTCCAGTGTCAGCTGATGTGGATGATTTTGCGGCTATATTTGATTTAGAGTGTGCTTTGGTGGTGAGTGTAGCCACTCATGTCACATCTTCCTTTGCATGGTTCATTGACAGTGGAGCATCCTGCCATATGACCGGAGTTAGAGAGCACTTCACGAGGCTTTTAGAGGATGATGTTGATTTGAAGGTTGTGCTTGGAGACAACTCCAAAGTTAATGCGGCAGGAGTGGGGACAATTTCATTTTCGAGGGAGTCATTACCTCTTCTGAAGGTGACATATGTTCTTTATGTTCCGGGGTTGAAGAAGAGTTTGATATCAGTCTCTAGCTTGGAGGACAGAGGGTTTGAGGTACTGTTCCAAAAGGGACAAGTGTTGATATATATCCCAAAGAATCCAATATCGACTCTGCTCATGTGATTGGAACTAGTAGTGGGAGACTATACAAACTTATGTTTCACCCTCTTAGAGCTATGGTAGCACAGACTAGTAGCAGTGAGTTATGTGAGCTATGGCATAGGAGGATGGCCCACTTGCAACATTGAGCATTTAGGATGTTGAGGGAGATGGTTACAGGTTTGCCTGACTTCAGCACAAAGCATCATGATGTGTGTAGGGGGTGTGCTTCGGGAAAGTACACCAAGTCATCTTCCTCGAGCAGTGACAATAGAGCTATAGGTATCCTTGATTTGATTCATTCTGACGTATGTGGTACTATGTCCCATGTTTCATTGAGTGGATATGAGTACTATGTGACTTTCATTGATGACCACTCTAGGAAGACCTGGATTTACTTTTTGAAGACCAAGGATGAGGTCTTCCAGAGATTCCAAGAGTTTAAGGCTCTTGTGGAGAATCAGATAGGGAGGAAATTTAGGGTGTTGAGATCATATAATGGGGGTGAGTATACTTCCATCGAGATGAGGGAGTTTTGTCGGAGTGTTGACATCAAGAGGGAGCTCATTGTGCCTTATAACCCCCAACAAAATGGGGTGGTAGAGAGGAAGAATAGGACCATTGTGGGTGCAACTAGAGTAATGTTGCATGATCAGAGTTTACCTTTCTTCTTGTGGGCCGAAGTGTATAATACTGATGTATATTTGCAGAACATGAGCCCACACAGAGTCTTGGGGAGCAAGACTCCTAAGGAGGTATTTATCGGCAAGACGCTAAAAGTTGGGCACATCAGGATATTTGGGTGCCTTACATATTCACACGTCCTTGAGGGGAAGAGGACGAAGTTGGAATCCATTGCAGAGAAGGGTATCCTAGTGGGTTATAGTGCGACCAACAGGGCCTATCATATATATCTTCTTGCACAAAAGAAGATTGTACTGAGGCGGGATGTGAGATTTGAGGAGGTCTCAAGAGGTTGATTAGGTAGAGCAACATGCTCCTTAGTAGGGGGCCACAGTACAGGTTTTAGGAGCATTATGTGGTACATCAGGGTCGGGAGGTTCACCTTCTTCAGGGGCGATAGGTTCACCGAGTACAGTTTCACTTGGTTCGGGATCACCTAGGGCAGGCTCATCAAGCACGGTATCTTAGAGTTCGGGATCTCCATTGGTTATAGTCGATCCTTCCTCGTCAGGAGGAGAGGCACCAGTGGAGGATTTTCCCATACCACCACAGGAGACTACTGCAGGGAAGAGGAAGCCAAGATGGTTTCAGGAGACCTTGAAGGAGGCTCAGGAGGTAGTGGGGAGACCCATGTGGTCAGTGAGGGAGAGCAGACCACTAGAGAGGTTGGGTGGCTTTATGGCAAATGTTGTGGAGACAAAGCCAACTAGTTTTGAGGAGGCTGCCAGTCAGCAGATTTGGAGGGATGCCATGGTGGAGGAGTATGCCTCTATCATGAAGAATGATGTCTGGGAAGTAGTGCTACATCCTGAGGGGAAGTCAGTGGTGACTTCTAGGTGGCTCTACAAGATCATATATGCAACAGATGGCAACGTGGAGAAGTTCAAAGATCGATTTGTGGTGTGGGGGTTCTCATATGTAGAGGGAGTTGACTATGAGGAGACCTTTGCACTAGTTGCTCGTTATACTTCCATTAGAGTAGTGATATCTATAGCAACTGAGATGGGATGGAGGATTCACCAGATGGATGTGAAGACCACCTTTCTTAATGGTGTTATACAAGAGGGGGTGTACATTGAGCAGCCTGAGGGCTTTGAGCTGCATGGGAGGGAGTCTCATGTGTGTATGCTTAAGAAAGCTTTGTATGGACTGAAGTAGGGACCGAGGGCATGGTACGAGAGGATAGATGCCTACTTGCAACAGATGGGTTCCCAGAAGAGTGATGTAGATCCGAACCTATATTTTATCTTGGTAGCCGACGATCCACTCATTCTGGTTTTGTATGTGGATGGCTTGTTTATTACAGGGGAGGATAGACTCATCTAACACTGCAAGAGAGATCTTGCTTCAGAGTTTGATATGACTGATATGGGGTTGATGCATTACTTTCTGGGGTTGGAAGTTTGGTAGGAGGATGGGCATATTTTCGTGGGCCAGGGTAGGTATGCAGGTGATATCTGGAGGAGATTTCGTATGGAGGGTTGCAGGCCTATGGCTACTCTTGTGATCACCAATTGGAAGAAGCTGCATGCTTTTGATTTTGAGTTGGTGAACCCCACTTTGTATCGATAGTTGATCGGTTCAACACTAGATCGGATATTTGTTTTGCAGTCAACCCATTGAGTCAATTTATGATGGAGCCTAAGAGACTCAGAGAGTACATTGGGTGGCTGCAAAACATCTGTTGAGGTACTTACAGGGCACAATGGATTATGGTTTGGACTATGTCAGGTATGATGGAGTTAGATTGATTGGTTGCACAGACTCAGATTGGGTTGGCAGTGCTAGTGACCAGAAGAGTACCTCTGAATGTTGTTTCTTATTGCGCTTAGTAGTTGTGTCATGGTTTAGTAGGAAACAAAGGTTAGTGCCATTGAGCAGCGCAAAGGCAGAGTATATGGTAACTAGTCAGGTAGGGTACAAGGCATTGTGGCTTTGCAAGATGCTTTTTGGTTTATTTGGTCAGATGTTGAGACCAACTACGATATACTGTGATAATCAAAGTTTTATCAAACTCTCTGAGAATCCAGTATTTCATGACTGGTCAAAGCATATAGAGATCAGAGACCGCTTCATCAGAGACTGGGTTTAGCGAGGGGCAGTGAAGCTTGAGTATATATCCACTGATGAACAGGTAGCAAACATTCTCACCAAATCATTGCCAAGGGGCAAGCATGTATTTTTCAGAGATGAGATGGGAGTGGTGAGCAACACCTTTCACGGTAAGAGGGAGTGTTGAAAATAGTACCAAGGAGAGGCTTTTATCCCTTTTAGCCTAGTGAACACATTAATGACTTTTGTCTCAATGACATTTATGAGTTATATTAATGTCATGAATGGAAAATGTACTTAGAAGTGTTGTACCATGTTCTTTTTCTAATATTAAAGTCACTTGTACTTTATAAAGTGACTTCATGCTAAAAGTGCATAGTGTACTTTTCTAATATTACAGTGAGGTGAAAAATCACTTTATGAGATAAATTAAGAAGGTACACAACTTGAAAAAGGTACTAGAAGGCTTTTAAGTGATGGGGCCAATGTATGAGGGCGGTCATTTGGGAGAAATGATCTCAACACACATCTTGAAATTTGAGGATGAAATCTCAACCATTGGATCCTAGGTTTATGGATTCAATCTTTTCTAAGGAGATAAAAGAGGAAAAGGGAAACTCATTCTTCACTTCACACTTGAGAGAGCATGAGGAGAAGAGAGGAGAGAACAAAACTTCAAGGAAGGGAAATTGCAGACTTGAGAGAAGGGCTCGAATTCCAAGGAGGAGACTGTACAAACAACATGATTTTCTAGGAGAAAGAGGCAGCACAGATTTTGAGAGGCAATAGCACAAAATTCGAGGAGCTGGGCATGCTTTTTGAGTAGGATTTGGGCACGAGTTTTGTGGAAGAAACAACTCAGTATAGGCCTGAAATTCGAGGCACAAATTTTGGGACAGTCAACTACAGGTGACGTGAAAATCAAGGAGGATTCCAACTGTTGTGAGGCATGAAAATCAAGGCAGAACAGGCACCCTTGGTCACAGAAATCGAGGCAGATTTCAGCGCTGTTCCTGAGGCAAATTCTGGGCACATAAATTGAGGAGCTAGGCAGGTAATGTAATGCTAAAATTCTGGGCACAAATTTCAGTGTAAATTTGATTTTTCAGTGGGCACACATTTCATTTAATGCTACATCAATAGGGAGATAAGTACTGTGGAATTTATGTACTTATTTAAATTTTCTCAAATGTACTAGATCATAGGTTTAGGAGCTCAAATACTTCAGAGAACTAGTTACAATCGCATGCAAGGGAGGGAAATAGGCAGTCATTTGGAACCTCAAAGCAATTATTTGTAGGAATTTACAGGGTAATTTCCTCAGACAGAACACCAAAAGGACACCGCTCACAACCAGATCGCAGATCAATACACCAGTATTTTGACGTGGTTAAAACCCTCAAAGAGGGAAACAGTCCACGGCCTGAGCCAACACGGCCACTTCAGGCAATTTATTAATCAAAGAATGAAAATTTACATAAGCTTCTCTCATGCACGGATTACCCTACAAATGACCCTCCATGCGCTTTAAATAGAATTCATGGACCAATCGGGTGTCAAGCCACGGATCAAGTGTCGGTAATACCGAGGAGAGAGTGAACCATTGGATCACTACATATCGTGACCGTCGGATTGTAAGTTACAAAATGTACAACGGTAAAGAAACACACTTTACCTAACTCTATACCTAACTCTACACTAGACCAAGTTGTACTTAACTATTTCCTATGTGTCAGAATATCCTAACATCCCCCCTTAAGAACAACTTGGGATAGGATTGAAGGATTTACAAATATGACACAATAGGAGAAGGAAGGAGGCACTAGAGCCTATCCCCCCTTAGTGACAACTTCCTGAACTCCAACCATAAATCGAAGTTTAGTGGACTTCGCCTTTGTGAGAGCCTTTGTGAAGATGTCTGCAACTTGATCATCTGTTGAACAATATTGCACTTCAAGAACATGGTCGTGAATGAGCTTTCTGATGAAGTGCATGTGCAGTTCAATGTGTTTGCTGCGCTGATGTTGGACTGGATCTTTGCATAGCTGAATGGCACTTTGATTATCACACCAAAGTGTAGTCGGATGCTGCTGCTCAAAGCCAAACTCTGACAGGATCTGACGAAGCCACAAGGCTTCCTTACTAGCTTCTACGGCACCACGATACTCTGCTTCTGCTGATGAAAGAGAAATGGCACCCTGTTTCTTGCAAGCCCATGTAATAGGTCCTGAACCAAGAGTGAACACATAACCGGCAGTAGACTTCCGATCATCAGGGTCACCAGCCCAATCGGAATCAGTGAAACCAACCAATAGAGGAGATGCTTTGGCACTGTAATGAATCCCAAACTGAACTGTACCTTGAACATAACAAAGTATTCTTTTAGCTGCTTTCCAATGACTTTCACGGGGGTTTTGCATGAACCGAGCAACAAGGCCAACAACAAAGGAAAGGTCAGGACGAGTATGGGTTAGATACAAAAGTTTTCCTACAAGTTGACAGTATAAGGTAGCATCAACTTCAGGAGAAGTACAAGTGACTGAGAGTTTGACTCCAGACTGAAAGGGAGAAGGGGCTGGCTTACAGTCTTCCATGTGAAAATGACGTAGAATATCACAAGCATACTTGGACTGGGAAAGGGAAATACCCTCCTTGGATTGCAAGACTTGAAGATCGAGAAAATAGTGTAAGTGTCCTAAGTCTGTCATTTCAAATTTCCTTTTGAGGCTAGACTTCACATGGTTTATAAGGTTGGGATCACTACCAGTAAGGATAAGATCATCAACATAAAGAACAAGGATGATAAGAGAGTTGCCCGCTTTCTTGGTGTAGACAGTATTGTCAGAATGACACCTAGAAAAGCCAGATTCTAAAAGAAAGCTATCCATTTTGGCATACCAAGCCCGAGGAGCTTGCTTGAGACCATAAAGGGATTTCTTAAGTCGACAAACAAGGCTGGAGTTTGTTTGTATGAAGCCAATGGGTTGTTCCATATAGATTTCTTCATGCAAGTCCCCATGCAAGAAGGCAGATTTAACATCCATCTGATGGACTTCCCATTTGAAAGAGGCAGCAAGGGAAAGAACAAGGCGGATAGAGTTCATTTTGGCAACAGGGGAGAAGGTTTCAGTGTAGTCAATGCCTTCAACCTGTGAAAAGCCCTTAGCAACAAGACGAGCTTTATGTTTATCAACTTTCCCATCTGGTCCATACTTGGTTCTGTAAACCCATTTGCATCTAACAAGTTTTCGTCCCTTTGGTAAAGGAACAAGATCCCATGTATCATTTGCCAATAATGAATGATATTCTTCATTCATAGCTGCTTCCCAATCTGGATGGCCTGAAGCTTCTGCAAAGGTGTCAGGATCATAATTTACTGGAGCTTGAGCCAGTAAAGAAGAGGCTCTCTCGAACTGAGAACGTGTGCGTCGCTGATCTGTAGGATCACCGGCAAGATCACCTGCTGCATCTCGAGTAGCACGAACCCATTTTGGAAGCTCAGGAGCTTAAGGAGGATCCTGAGATGGTGGGGGAGGATTGTCATCCTCACTTTCATCATCTGAAGAAGATATGTTTTCAAAGGTAGAAGAGATAGGGAGAGGTGGCACATCCGTTGGACTAGGCTCGCAGGCCGATATATTTTCATCAAATTTTACATCTCTTCTAATGATAACATTTTTGGACTTAAATGGAATAAGTCTATAGCCTTTGACATCTTCAGAATATCCAACAAAAGTACATTTTTCACTCTTAGGTTCTAAAGCTTTATGCTTTTCATCTGGAATATGGGCCCACGCTTCACTTCCAAAAACACGAAAGTGACTTACATCTGGTTTGATTGAGCTCCATGCTTCTTCTGGAGTGATATTCTTTAAAGCCTTAGTAGGAGTGCGATTTATTATGTAATTTGCACAGTTAATTGCTTCTGCACAGTTGATATTCTTTAAAGCCTTAGTAGGAGTGCGATTTATTATGTAATTTGCACAGTTAATTGCTTCAAAAACTAAGACCAAGTCCTTTAGATTGTAGCATACAATTAGACATTTCCTTTAAGGTACGATTCTTCCTTTCAGCTACACCATTTTGTTGTGGAGTATATGGAACAATATGTTGCATTTGAATTCCATTCTCAGTGCAATAGTTGATGAATGTGTTTTTAACATATTCTCCGCCATTATCAGATCTTAACTTAAGAATTTGATGTCCAGATTGTTTTTCAACAAAGGCCTTGAAGGCCAAAAAAGTGTTAAATACTTCACTCTTGAGTTTTAAGAAGTATACCCAAGTGCGTCTGGAGAAATCATCAATGAAAGTTAAGAAATACTTGCAACCAGAGAATGACACAACTGGAAGTGGACCACATAAATCACTATGCACAAGCTGTAAAGGGGCTGAGGCGTGCCAAGAGGCACGTTTTTCAAAACTGTCCCGATGATGTTTTCCGAGTACACATCCGGAACAAACACCATCTCTGCAAGATACCATAGGAAGACCTGTCACCATATTTTCTTTACATAGATGCTGAAGGGAGCGATAGTTTAAGTGACCAAATCGCTCATGCCAAAGTTTGCTCACTTCATCGTTATGAGCAACAAATACTGAGGGAAGATTTGATGACCCAAAGTTGTGAAACTTATACAACCTTGTAGAATCATCAGCAATGCCAGTGGCCAAAATCTGTTTAGGATCTCTTAAGTCCTTGATTACAACATCATGAGGTGAAAATTCAACGATTTTACCTTCACCTGAATGAGTTATCTGATATACAGATAGAAGGTTGCAGGATAAGGTTGGAACACATAATACATCATTAAACTGACCATTGTCTAGATGAACAGTTCCAGTCCCTACAACATTAAGAGATCTATCATCACCAACATATATATTTTTGGTGTTACAATCATTTAAAGAAGAAAACATGGCTTTGTTTTTGGCCATGTGATAAGAAGCTCCAGAATCAATGAGCCACTCATGAGAATGAGAAGAAGAAGATACATTTAATGCATAGCCAGACCGAGATGCTTGACAACCACAAGCATAAAGTGCCATTCCTGAAGATGAAGTTGAAGTTGAAGATTGCCCCAAATGGATGTTATGCTTCTTCATTGCTGCTTCCAAGGCTTCCATCTTTTTAAAGCATTTTGATTCTAAGTGGCCATCTCGATTACAAAAATTGCAATGTCTATCAGTCTTCTTCCCTTTGTTTTTATTTATCTTATCATTTTGTTGAAATGATTTTTCATTTTGGGGCTGAAATTGCTTAGGACTCTTGTTTGGTTTAGGACCATTCTTTTTAGGATATGACTTCTTAGGATTCTTTGAATTTGGTTGCTGCTGGGCGGCTAACGCTTTCTTGGAAGAGTTTCCAAGATTAAGAAGACCAAGGTGTAAGAGTTTTTCTTGTTCTCTTATTAAAGAATCACAAAAAGAGTCAAAGGAAGGGGGCTTGTAGTCTTTTCCTTGAGAAATGAAGGCTTCTCTTGTAGAATGGAAGGTGGAAACAAATACAGAGTAGGCTGGTCCCAACTTAGTAAGGATGGAATAAATAAGGTTACTATCTTCTTTCTTAACCTTAACACCTTCCAAAAGATATCTAAGGGTCTTGAATTTAGACAAGAAATCTTCAATGCAAGAAAAATTATTAGGATCCAATGTAAGCAACTCATTTTCAAGTTGATGGGCTCTAAGTTCATTTTTAATCCGAAAAACTTTATTGATTTGTTCCATTGCTTCGTGAGGAGTTTCAAGTTCTGCAATATGGAATCTAAGATCTGGAGAAATAGACATTCTTATCAAACCACGTGCTTGATCTTGTCTATTTTCCCATTTAGCAGCCTTGTCTTCATCTTTCGGTTTCTTTTCTTGGCCTGTGGCTATTCGGTAGAGACCTTTACTTCTAAGTAAATCCTCCATGTAGGACAACCATTGGAAGTAGTTGGTGCTGTCAAGGGTAACTTGGTATTGACTTTCCATTTCAACAGAAACTGAAGCTGAAGATGCTGAAAATAAGTGTTCCAATGGATAGATCTCGAAAAATTAGGCTGGTTTAAAAAAACGGCTCTGAAAAGGCTTCCGGATGAAGAAGTTATGGCTTTTTGAAAAAAGTTGTTGAAGTTGCCGACGAAGTGCGCGAATGTGCGGAAATGAAAAGTCCGCCCCCACAAAATGGAGACTTGAACCCAAGACCTCTACTCTCTTAAAATAGCTTTGAACCAATTGATCTATACAAAAAATTTGAGAGAGAGAGAGAGAGAGGGGGGGGGCTTTGGATTGCGTGCTTGCCTTGAGAAAGCTCTTTTTCCCTACAAAACACAAAACAAACAAAACGAACCTTATGGCTCGAAGTTAGCTTTAGCCGAGAAACTAAATATTTTCAAAAATGAACCTTGAGGCTCAAAGTTAGCTTTAGCTGAAAAACTAAATATTTTTCTCAATGTTTCTGATTTTCCGAGATCACACTAAGGTGCAGGGAAAAGAGCATACGCATGAGAAAAATCCTTCCTTTCTGTTTCTGATTTGCCCAGATCGCACAGAGTCGCAGGGCAAAGAGCATACGCAGAAATGAAAGGTATAGATCCGGTTAAAAAAAAGCTAAATAAACTGAAACCGAAATAAGCAGAGAGAAAATAATAGTAAACTGCAAATAAACACTGTATACCTCCAGATCTTAAAAATGACGCAACGAGGGCTACCGGAAACCTTTTCGCGTGAAACGAAAGGGGTTCCTCACTGGAACAGATGCTCCGAACACAACAGAGCAGTCCTCTCGGCCCGAAAGCAGTCAGAAACAGCAGATCTAGGAAACGATAGTCGGATGCAGTTCTACCGGCTTCAGATTTGGATCACCAACGGACGTGGCCCTCAAATAGCTCTGATACCATGTAGGAATTTACAGGGTAAGTTCCTCAGACAGAACACCAAAAGGACACCGCTCACAACCAGATCGCAGATCAATACACCAGTATTTTGACGTGGTTAAAACCCTCAAAGAGGGAAACAGTCCACGGCCTGAGCCAACGCAGCCACTTTAGGCAATTTATTAATCAAAGAATGAAAATTTACATAAGCTTCTCTTATGCACGGATTACCCTACAAATGACCCTCCATGCGCTTTAAATAGAATTCATGGACCAATCGGGTGTCAAGCCACGGATCAAGTGTCGGTAATACCGAGGAGAGAATGAACCATCGGATCACTACATATCGTGACCGTCGGATTGTAAGTTACAAAATGTACAACGGTAAAGAAACACACTTTACCTAACTCTATACCTAACTCTACACTAGACCAAGTTGTACTTAACTATTTCCTATGTGTCGGAATATCCTAACATCCCCCCTTAAGAACAACTTGGGATAGGATTGAAGGATTTACAAATATGACACAATAGGAGAAGGAAGGAGGCACTAGAGCCTATTTTATTCGGGGCTCTTTCCCACCCAAGTGGGAATCCGGTCCTATAGTTTTGAAACGTTGGGCCCAACATGATAGGGGATAGGGAGTAGGAATCTTCATTAGCTGTTGGAGTGGAAATGGGTCTCTTGGTCATCGCTGGGGCTATGATGCTTTGAGGTCATCAGATGTCCTTTTCACCATCAAGACTCATAAGAGCCCTGTTTGGCCTATCCCAAACATTCACAGGGTACCATTAATTCACAACATGGATATAGGAGAATCAATAGATGGGAGATAAGGAGGGGGGGTGAATCAATATTTTGTTACTTTTTAACAAATTTTCACTTAACCTTGAAACTGAATTCACATCACATAAACAATTATCCACAATGTATGAACACAAAGATCAAAGTGAAAGTCCAAATTTGAAGAAGAAACACTTGAAAACAATCTTGTATTTATTACAACCATTTGTGAGGACACCAATCCTCGTAACCACCAACTTCCAACAATTGCAGGCTCCAACCTATTAAGGAGATGAAGACACCAATCCTCATTAATCACCAACTTACAACTTTCGTAGGCACCAACCTATAGGAGATTTTAGTCCCCTAGCTGAGCTCCAACTCAACAACTTCGTAGGCACCGACCTACAAAAGACTCCAATCTCCTCAGCTGAGCACCATCTCAGCAATTTGTAGGCGCCAACCTACTTCAGTTTGTTCCAAGGCCGAATAGGAGCTTGTAGCTGAAGTAAACTGCAGACTTGCTGTGAGTTTTTCAAGCCAGGCAAAAGCTAAAAAGTAGAGGGCTGAGATAAAAGAAAAAGGCCAGAGACATGTAGCTAAAGTGCCACAACACTTTTCCAGTGGCTTAACGACTGTGACATAATCTGACCTGTAGTACAAAATTGAGCCAAAGTAAAATGTTTTACTTGTGACTTTTCTGGGTTATCTAGCTAAGTATTCTTGATGTAAGAATTGGATACTATTTGTGTAAACCTGGAATCAAAGAAGGATAATTTTCGTGTGAAGAAAATTTATGTCAGGGCCTGAATGTATGGTAAGCCAATATGCAGATCTATAGGCTAGGCTACAATAGTGTGTGAATAGAAGAGGACTGAGTTTTTGAAAGAAGGCTGAACCTCTAGCACAAAGAAAGACAACAGTATAGTAGGTTCTTGTGGAAGTATTGTATGAAGATTTTGTGTGAAGAACTAAGTCAGCCACAATAGTATATTAATTTGGCAGCTCAGTGACAAATTCCAATCATTGGAATAGATTCTTCTTTCTGAGAGGACCAAAATTGACCCTTGAAGCATTGGATTCAGATAAGGGGAAGTGTATTTTTGAAGTGAAGCTTACTATGACACATTTGATCAAGTTGGCCTAGATACTAATTAGCCCTCCAACGCCTATAAATTAAGGTCACCTCAAGCTCATTTTGACATCAACTCAACACAAGCATCTCTTTTCTATTTGGTTCAATATTTCTGAAAATTGCAGGTCATCTCTTCACACGTGTGAGCAAGAGGAAGGAGAAATTTCAGGGGGCTGAAATATGCTTGGACCAACATTTTGACTTGGGTTGACTTTTAGAGTTTGGGCATGTTTTGACTCATTTTGAATTGGGTTTTTGGACTGTTTTGGAGGGCCGAATTTCTTGGCACAAAATCGAGAATTTTTGGCTCTTTGATTGTGGTTGACTTTAGACTTGCAACTAGGGTTTTGACTGCCTTTGGTTTTGACTTTGACCTAGTTTGAAGGAGAATTTTGGGACTGTTTTTGAGGCACTTTGACCAGCTGATCAGGCTGCATTTTGTGACTGTTGATTGAGTTTGTTTGGAGGACTGTTGCCTATTTGCTGCTACTACTGTTGACTTTGACCAGATTGGATTTTTGGCTCGTATTCTGGAATTTGGTTGGTGTTATTGTTGGATAAGTGAATCTTTGAATTTCTTTCTTATTTATGGACTTGGGCTCATTGTACTCTCTGTTGAACATTTTATGACAAACTAATAGAAGAATAATTTCAAAGGATTTTCCCCCTTTTGGGGTTTTTTCCTTGTCTTTAACCAAATCGGTGTTTCCTGTTGATGTTTTGATTGTCTCCTATTGTCATTGCATTTACTGTTCTATCTTTAGTTACTGAATTGAATTGGAAGAATTAATTGTTACTGAAATTGCTTATTGAAGAATTGAATTGGGCTAAAGTAATTGAAATAGCATAGAGCAGTGGAAAAATTAACACAGTATTGACAATGACCTACAACAATAAGTTTGAAGAAACCGTAATTGCAGAAAGGAAGCTTTAATGATGAGTATTAGTTACCAGGTGGGCAGAGCCCTTCTTGATTAGAGATGAAGAGTTGATGTATTGTAGACCAAGTCTGATGAACTAAGTCAAAAGTTGAAGAGCAGAGAATTGCAGTGTACAAGCCAGGTGGCTGTAATCAAGGTAGAAGAAGCAAATCTGAAGATTGCGTGGTAGAGTGACGATCATTCGAAGCAGGAGAATTTGTTGAGGACCTGAAATTGTTGACGACAGAACCAAAGTACAACTTGAAGCTCAGTTGGTGCTCAACTGGGGGATTGGTGTCTCCCGTAAGTTGGTGCCTAAAAATTCATTGAGTTGGGGGATTGTTGTCTCTTGTAGGTTGGTGCCTACAAAAGTTGTAAGCTGGTGCTTAGAAAGGATTGGTGTCCTCTTTGTGACATTGTATCAAATTGAAATTATTAAAGAATTTTTTTTAAGAAAATCTTTGTGTTCATATATTGTTGATTGATTCTTCTATATGATTTTTGTTCAAGAAGAAAATAAGTTAATAATTGGTGTGATACTGATTCACCCCCCCCCCCCCCCCCCCCAGTATCACTGTGTGTTCCTACATGTTCCTATAATGTTGAAGTAGATTATATGAGGTTGAGAAGAGAAAATATAAGGCTTAAAGAGCAGTTGCAGACCCTTGAAGAGAAGAATCACAACATTGATGAAACAAAAGTTGTCCTCCTAAGATCTCAAGCAAAGGTAGCAGGGAAGAGAGAAGAGATGTTGACAAGTCAGCCAAAAGAAAAGGTTGAGGATTATAAGAATCTAGAAGCAGAAGTTGAAAAAAAAACAGAAAGAGCATGTTATGAATAAAATATATATAAATAATATAAATATAAATAATGATGATAATTGTAATAATGATTAGTTAATTCGTAATTAGTATTGAAGAGGTATGTCTAAATGGGACATGAACTTCGATGAAGAGGCACTTGCCTAGGGTATATAAGCAAATCCTCACTCTCATTTGTAACATCATATTCTCTTTCATACATTTCAATATATATATTCTTGTATCCTCAATGGAGATTTACATATTCCAAGTCTTTTGGAGTATTTGACTTATGTACGAAATTGGTATTAGAGTTGTTCGATCCTTTGGCCGCTCCACTGCTGCATAGAGAACTAGTCTGATCCGACCTTTGGCCATCAATCTTTCATCAACCTTCTTGTTGTCACAATTGAAGCGCTTTGCTACACAAAGCTTGAAGTTTCTCTGTCACTAATTTCGTCATAGGTAGGGCGCTTGGCCATTAAAAAAAACTTAAAAAAAAGAAAGAAGAAAAGTTAACAAAAAGAAAGAATAACTAGAATATATATATATATATATATATATATAAGTTATTGAAAGACAAATATATAAAAGTCCTGCTGTCCAAACCTATCAACTACTAGAAAGTAGCTGAGCGGCCAAAATTTCTACCTTCCCTGCAAACTGTCTTAACCACATTCCTCGTTGATCTCTTGGCACATCACTCTAACCACACTACCATTGTTTGCCACAACCACTGATCATATGACTTGTTGCCCTGTTGCCAATCGAGCCGGCTGTTCTGTTTGACAGTCCTCCCCTCCTTCTGCCTTCCTTGCCACATCGTCAACCACAGTCCTACATGCCACCAAACTGATCAGCGACACTGCGAGCGATAGACTGTCATTCGAAGCCTTCCAACCCTCTGTTGTAGCCACTCTATGTCCACGCCTCTGCTCCACCCTCAGTCATAGCCACTTTGTGTCCGCGCCTCTGCTCCACCCTCAGCCGTAGCCACTCTGTGTCTGTGCCTCTGGTCCACTGTAACCGTCCCTTGTTGTTAAAATTGGTAATTAGGGCCAAACTCCATGTGGGTCATCTTATTTATGGCCGCTGATATTTTTCATGGATTCCTCTCGTCGAGAGGTGTAGGATTGATCTAAAGATCATCCGATTCCATCATGTATTCATGGAGATATCAATTTATTTATGTTATGGGACAATTTGTAAAGGTCGGCCAACAACTCAATTGCCCCCACTTGTGCTCAACGTTTTAGTATAAAAGGAGGTGTCTTGTTAGTCATTTGGACACACACGCTCTCGTGATCTCTTTTCATTCTGTTTTGGGTTTGATGAAGATGAGATCTAGAGAGAGTGCCCTAGGTGATACGCTGCCCTAATAGGAGATGCCCTAGAAGCTGTGATGGAGAAGGTTCTACGCTGTCATGGAGGACATCCCTTATCTCAGCCACATAGAAGTCTAATACGCTTCCCTATGGAGAAGCCCTAACAACCACAAAGAAGTCTAATACGCTGCCCTATGGAGAAGCCCTAATAGCCTATGAAGAAGTCTAATACGCTATCTTGTTTGGGTTATAGCCGAAGAGGAAGAATAGCTTTATTCACAGCTAAGCCGTAGTCCAAAAGGGAGACCCTAACTACAGTCATGAAGGAGACTTAGGGACCACAGTCATGAAGGAGTCTTAGGGAGGCTCCTTCGCTGTCCAAAAAGGGATTCTATAACGCAACAAGGAGAGCTGTTTATGTACCCTAGGACGCAATGAATAAGGGGGTCATCTACAACATAAAGGAGACATTACACATTCTTAAGGAGAGCCCTAGTTGCAATCCAGATTCACTCTAACTGCTAGGCCTATTCTGTATTAGAAGCTGCCCTACATTCATAATTGAAGAGGGTCATATTATACCCTAGCTGCAGTGAATAGGAGGGCTAATAAAAGAGGCCTAAGAAGACAGGACCTAAACGTTGTCAAGAAAGCTATGGCCCCAGTCATGGAAGGATGCCTTAGACTCTATCGCAGTCAAGGAAGAAGCCCTAGCACAGTTATGAGGAAAATCCTAACACTATCATGGAGAAGCTCTTCACTGCCCTAATAAGAAGCCTTAAGAGATGACCTTAATGTAGTAATAAAGGAGGTTCTCACCGAGTTTGAACGCTGCATCATAAAGACCTGTTGAAGAAATCTACAACCATAGCCCAGTTGCTCTGCTATGCTGCAAGCCATAGTAAGCAGCTAAGGTTGGTAAGTGTAAATGGTTGCAGCATATTGGATGCTGTATGTGCAGCATAATGATAATATATTACAACAAGCATGAATGAGCGCAGCAACGTGATATATTGCAGCAACATGAAGGATGCAACAAAATGGCGATGATGAGTGGCTCAGTATTTGGGTGTAGCATAATGATTAGTGCAACATGATGAATGGTGCAACATAGTGCACAGTGACAGTGGTGCAACATAGTACAACATGATGAGTGCAACACAGTGATGATTAGTGCATCATAGCAGTGATGGGAGAAGCACAGTGATGAGAACAACTTTGTGATGGGTGCAAGATGGTGATGGGATCACCTTGGAGGATCAATTGAAGCAGTGTTCCTTCACTTGAGTTCAGATCAGCTACCTCATGTGTCATCTTCTTAGAGAAGATCTCTGCTCTTATTTTGATAAGTCAAAATGTTGGCTTCTGATGTATATGTACTATCTCTCTCTGCTGAGCTATTGAATAACATAAGAAGAATTGATCAAGGGTTTCCCCACATTGGGGTTTGCCCTTCGCTGGCGCCACACCTCGTGTTCTCTTGTCTTGACTTGTTTTTGCGATTTATGTTTATGTTCTATTTGCATTTTACTATCATGCTAAATGTTATTGCTAATTTGGAATTGATATTGAGCTAATATGGAAAATTGAAATAAATTTGCTCTTAGCATAAAACATACCTAAAATTAACACTCATTGCTTTTTTTCATTTCAGTGAGTCCCTAACGCCACTTATTAATCTATACATCTATAGAATTGACATTTAAAAAAAACCCAATTAAAAATTACAACTGCTACAACGTTGTCTGTAGTCGCACAAGCTGCCACTCCTTCCGTTCGTCTTGCATACCTACGACGACCGCAAATTCACTTCCATCGATGAACTTGTGTTCGCCCTGCCTGCATCAAATTGCGGTCCTGTTAAAGCTGCCACAAATCAACGCCTCATTCCCCAGTTTCTGCCATACCAGTAACTAAAACAAGAATCGATTGTTCTGTGATTATAATTGTTGTGGGAAAAAAACCCAAAGTCAAGTTGTGTACTGATCAGGACCATTGAGAAAAGGTGCTCATTCAAACTTAGTAGTAGGGATTTGCAGACACTACAACTCGAAACAGTGCATTAGCTATAAAAATCAAGTAAAAGAAAAAAATAGGAAAATCGTATCTCTCTGGTTGCCACCACTACCAGGCCAAGTCGTAAAGGAATTGAGTTTTTTTTTTTTTTTTTTTGTTTGTTTCTTTTGTGCAGCTCAAAACGGTGCGAGAGGGAGAACTAAACTCTTTCATTATCCAGTAGTTGACGTGAGGGTATATCAATAAATTAAACAAAAAAGGAAAAAAACTCAAAAGTCACAACCAAATGAGAAGTCGTGAATATACAATTAAGGATTTATTAAGTCACAACTATATATATATATATATTAAAAAAAATATTAAAAAGAAGGAACTATAATAAGGAAGTTTTGATTTTAAGTCAAAGATAAAAAAGGGGGTTTTGAAGGAATAATAAATTTCAAAAGGTTATTTTAAAAAAGAAAATAAAAGAGAAGAGGAGTAATATTTTATTGTAAAGATTAGAAAGGGGTACTTCTAAAACTTTAAGGTCGAACAAAATGGAGTTTGATTCGGAAATAACAATAGAAAGATTCCTAGAAACTTCATATAATTATGCCTCAGTGCTATTCAGAATTAAAGGGTCTATTGCGGGAAAAGATGTTACTATTGCTGTCTCGCCAGTCGAAGATAAAAATTACATAAAATTTAAAATCACAAACCAATTAGTGATTCCCGAGTCAAATATAATTGAAAAATTAGACTATTATGACAACGAAAAATATGAAATAACTAATTTACAATTAAATATTGGAGATTATACATTCATATCACAATTCTCAGTTCGAAAACTATGGAGCAATCAAGGTGACATTATTTTAGGTTCACGTTGGATGGAAACCCTAGGTTCCTTCATCCTGAGTGAAGGTTCTATAACCAACTCAAAACATTGTTACCTGAAGTAAATCAGAATATTGCCACACACATGATAGGGGAAAGACAAACCAAAAGAACTCCTTATCTACATCCGAATCACAAGAACAAACGTCTCAATCAATCTACAAATCCGTATCACTCTGAACATAAGCAACAAACTTATGTTTCGAAGATTACTAATGTCAGTGCAATTTAGTCTTGTGATAAAAATTCGCATGAAGTATCCAGTAACCACACCATTCCACAAAAGATTAATTTAGGATGGTTAGATCCATTCTCAGTGCGACAATTTTGTTGATCACTTAGAGGATCATATCGTTTTGTTTCAAAGATGACAGTTTCGAGACAAGAAGACATTCCAAACAGAAAAAGAGGTCCAGCCTTTTCATCAGTAAGCTTTGAGGACAAAGCTTTTTGAGGAGGAAGGCAATGTTATAAATAAAATATATATAAATAATATAAATATAAATAATGATTAGTTAATTAGTAATTACTAATTAGCACTGAAGAGGCATGTCTAAATGGGACATGACCTTCCATGAAGAGGCACCTGCCTAGGGTATATAAGCAGACCCTCACTCTCATTTGTAACATCATATTCTCTTTCATACATTTTAATATATATATTCTTGTATCCTCAGTGGAGATTTACATATGCTAAGCCTTTTGGAGTATTTGACTTAAGTACGAACTTTGTTCGTAACAAAGCCAGAGCAAAATCTTGAAGAAGTCATCCCCTAGAAAGTTCTGTTAGAAGAAGCAAAGAGAGGAGAAAAAGTGATGAAAATTTAGCCAAAGGAAAAAGAAGAAAATCATGAGAAGCTTGAAGCAAAAATTGTCTCATTAAGGAATGAAGTAGATAAGCTCAACAAGAACTTGAAAAATTCTCAAATGTTGGATGTTATTCTCAGCAGACAAAGATCACCATATGATAAGACAGGTCTTGATTATGTAGGTGAGACCTCATGCAATAAAGATGCAAGCCCCAAGTCACCAGAAAATAAAATAGAAGAAAAGGCTGAAGGCTATGGTAAATTGTTAATATTTTTCAAAGCTCCAATCTCATCGAAAGCAAGGAAAGAATTACGAAGAGTTTGGAAGACCTTCTACACCAAGAAGCTATGCTGATGTTCTCAAGTGTTAAAATTGGCAACTAGGGCCAAACTCCATGTGGGTCACCTCATTTATGGCAGCTGATATTTTTCATGATTCCTCTAGTCCAGAGGTGTAGGATTGATTTAAAGATCATCCGATTTCGACAAGTATTTATGGAGATATGAATTTATTTGTATTTACTTGACAAATTGTCAAGGTCGGTTAGCAGTTAAATGTGTGGCACACATGCCTAGTGAATCATATAAATACAAGAGAGGTTGTTCATTTTCTCATCATCTCATCTCACTCATTCTTCCCCCTCTCCTTAACTTTGGGTTATACAAGGAGCAGCTCACATGTGGGAAGAAGGAGGATGCATTAGGGCAAGGAGGATGCTAAAAGGAGGACGCAGAAGCTGCTGAAGGTCTCTTTGATCTGCGTTGACCAAACATTGACTCATCAAGGGTGCGGTTTTGGTGTGGCTGCCTCTCCTAAGTAGGCCACAGATTTTGGCACAAAAATCGAGGCAACTTGTCCAAAGGTTTGACCAGCGTTGACTGCCCTTGTTTTGGGCAGCAGGTTGACTTCAGTCAACAGTAGTTTGACTGTGTTTTTGTGGCTGTTCAAGGGCTAGTTGACCGGAAATCGACCAAGCATATTGGAGGTCAATTTCAACTCGTTTGACCAAGTTTGACTTTGCTGATCTAGAGTTTGCTGCTGCTGATATAAAATTACAGAATTCTGTTTTTTTACTATTTCTCTCTGCTGAACTATTGAAGATAAAAGAAGATTTGATCAAAAGGTTTCCCCGCACTGGGGCTTGTCCCTGGCTAGCCGCCACATCTTGTGTCTCGTCTTGGCTTGTTTTCGGTTGGTTGTTTAATGTTCTATCTGCACTTTACTTAATGTATATGTGATTGCTAATATGTGGCTAATAAGAAGAAAAGAAGTAAACTGCTCTAAGCATAGAACATACCATAATTTAACATCAAGGAGCCCATACACATGGCAAGCAGCAGCAAGGATAACAAATGTTTGAGCCCCCGCCAAAACAAAATAACTTCAGAAGAACATCAAGCTCTAGGTATCAAACCATATTCCTTGTTCATTGTTTTTCATGTACAAATTTCGGGCATAAGGCGAGAGATTGTAGAGCTCATACTAGGAATGATTATGCAAGCAATAGAAGCACTTATTAGACTTCTAGAAACCAGTTTGCAAGCTATCAAACCAGAG
The DNA here is from genome assembly GCA_031772625.1 of Pinus tabuliformis. NCBI lineage: Eukaryota > Viridiplantae > Streptophyta > Pinopsida > Pinales > Pinaceae > Pinus > Pinus tabuliformis. The sequence goes on from CM062818.1 coordinate 2,036,999,376, forward strand.
GCCCTATTGGCTGCAACCGTATAAATCATAATTCATTTGCTCCATTATTCAAGTACAATACAGGATGCTACCAATGTCACAATTTTGGACATATAACACGACTGTAGAAGCAACATGAAGTGGTCTCCTAAGCAAAACAAGGAAGAAAATTTTCCTACTAGGGATAGAGAAAATTCCACCAAGGTTTGGAGAAGAAAACAAGAAGAGCCAAAGAATGAAAATCATTAGCGAGTCACAAATATAAATTGTTAAAGCATCTTCAAAGTTGAGTGCTTGGAGGCAGATGAAGAAAGGGAAGTCTGAGCTGTGCAAAATGATTAATATCTCAGTTGGTGCCTACAGAGGATTGGTGTTCTTTCAGTGACATTGTATCAAATTGAAATTATTAAAGAAAAGTTTTGAAGAAAATCTTTGTGTTCATATATTGTTGATTGATACTTCTATGTGACCGTTGTTCAAGAAATTAATAATTGGCGTGATATTGATTCACCGCCCCTCTCAGTATCATTGTGTTCCTACATTTAGAGCATTTATGATAATTTATGATAGGAGTTTGAAGTGGGAGGGGTTAGGACTTTTGTGAGGCTGATGGGTAAGGGTTTGAACATGTCAAGACTCAAGCTTTTCCTCTTCCTTGGCCCTGCTATCATATGCGGTATACTATTTAAATTATATTTCCCGTAAAGTATATTTCCTTTAATAGCCTCAATGTAAATCATCTGGCAATGAAAATGGATTTTTGGTAAGTGTCGGGTTCAAACATTTTTACCTCAGACTGGAGCTTTGATTGCAGATTGGAAAATATCTTGCACTTGATCTAGGGGAAGCTTAGCCATGGACTAGATAACTTGGAACTTGGTAATTTCCTCAATTTAGATGGCCCTCTAAAAGAATGCATGAGTTACATGGTGATCTGTTTTTTGAGTTAATGCATCTACAAAATCACTAAATTCCATCTAGGCTTTTTAGCAATCCATCTTCTCTCGAAAGATGAGCTACCCTATCTAGATGCTGGAGCGGCACTTTCAATTTATCCTATTGGTTGTTCATGTGGTACACCTTGAACATGAGCTTAATCTTGCGTAACCAGGTGTGCACTTTGACTTCACTGGCAAAGTTCTATTGCAGTATGCATGCTCATCTAGAGATTGTAAGTGGGCCTGTGAGAGTTCTGTGGTGCCATTGATCCCAGAGACATGTGACCCTTTTTTCCCTTTTGACATTGAATGATTAGGTCGTGCTATGAGGATTCAAGGCATATGACAACTTTACCCTGCAGAAATTGCTTCATTTCAGATCTATGAACTTCACAAAAGCTTCATCCAACTCTTCCTTAGTAACGTAACCTTGGGATATAATCCTTGACAATATTTTTGTTTTCAAAAGAAATTGAGAATGGAGACTTGATGAGAGTAAAATTGGGTGAGCTCTGATATGAACTGGTTGCGGCTCGGCAACCAAATGTGGCCACTGCTACAACAGAACTGGAAAATGGACAACATTAGCACAAAGATGGTAAGTAATAACACTTCTTCTCGCACATTGAGGCAAGCTCATGAGTCGTCTTCTTCAGACTCTGACAAGGATTCTCCTTCAGCCTACGAGGATAATCTTCAGATCGCATTGGTAAACCCGCCTTCAGAAGGTTGGGTCAAGGTTTCGTTAAAGAAAGGAAAGAATGGTCGCTCCAGGGACCTGCCCCCAATTGGGTGATTCTCTTTTGTAATTGTTTTTTCTGCCCCTCTATGTCTCCTTTACTATTCTCAGTCTCATACATCTCAGCTATGCTCATGTCAGTGTATGACACACTGCCAGAGAAAGAACCATGATTGTATATAATGTATTTCATTTCTGATTGATCAATAGAATCTTTAATACTTACAAAAAAATGCAAAATGCAAAATACAAAATGTAATATGTAATGTAAAATGTAAGGTACAGAGCTACCAATTTGATCAGAAAAAATTGGTCTGTCTATAATATAAAGTTAACATACAATTGTTTCTTTAACAGGTAATTTCTTTATATATAATTATTGGACAACATTAACAGGGGCCATTTGCACAGCCATGAGTGGACTGTACCTGATGATTCCGAGCAATTGACACACCAAAAAAATTGGTTGATTTGTATTGATAAAATGATATAGACACATAAGTGAGTGGAAAAGGAAAAATCCCTAGTAAACCCCCAACTAAATACTCATCTCACTAAATAAGTCATTAGGCCCATACCATACTAAAGTGGCCTTTTTAACAAACAAAACACTAATGGCATTGGGTTGAGTGACATTCCATTATTGGCCACTAGACATCAGCAAATGTGGTTTAGCTTTAGGAAATTTAAGTCTAAATATTTTTAATTTTTAATAAGGTCCATGAAGGGTTCATGAGACAGAGAACTGTCCCTATATCAGCTTCTGTTCCTTGTATTTTTTGTTAATGATGATTATGTTAGAACATAAAAGTTATTCCCTTCTCTATAGGTTTTGCAGATTTTTACAACTATAAAACACTTTGGTTTTGTAAAAAGATTATTTCATATTTCAGATTAGGAAGGTGATTGAATAGGAACTTATTTAAACATTTAGCACCCTATCCAAGTCACTACTATTGAATTATTTTTACAATGTTTGAGGTTGGGATGGTGGAAGGACTTGGATGATTCCTGGAAACTCATGTACAATATTTAAAAGCTGAGATGACCTGATAAATTAGAAGAACAAGAGCAATAACATAAGGATCAGTCCTCTGAACTGTTGTGTTTCCTGTTTTCTTGACATGGAGGTTTTGCTTGTTTTGATGTTGTGGAAAATATAATATTTAAATCACCAGAAACACAAATTGAAACTCATCATATGAAACCCATGTTTTGAGCTGCAACTTGTATAATAGATTTAGACTCAGTGCAATACAAAAATAGTAGATGGGAAAAATGATCACATTGTCCAATCGTATCCCTGAAATCTGCTTGGAACATCTTGGAGACAGTCAGCAAGTCCCCGAGTCCCCAGTGTGGTCCCCAGCAGTTTGAGGATGTTTCCTAAGGTCCCCAAGTTGTCCTGAAACATTGGAACACAGGGTATGCGGTTTTTTTCAGGGGGATGGGTCTGCATGCAACATAGATGTACATCAATGCAAGTCCGAAGGGCTAGACACCAAATATGCAAGGTTCACTCATGTATGGAACATGTAAGGGTGAATAGTGTGAAATGGCAGAGTGATATTTATATATATAAATATCGAGGCCCTCAATTTCCTCAGAGTCCAGAAATCATCATGCTCCTCAAATAACTGCGTACCATCAAAATTTTCCTCTATACTGGAATTGTTATCATTAATAGCACCATCTGCATCTTCCTCTTTCCATGTGCCTCAATCCTTTGGGAACATCCGTGCAAGTGCTTTGTTTTACTTGTGAATCCAAGTCCCATCCACCATGTTGTTACTCATGTCAACATCCTCCAATGTTGATGAAATTGGCTAATTCAAGCATTAAAATAAATGCAGAAATATCTTTAATCAGTGATTTTGACTTGAGTGAAGGGTACATTTTTACTAAGGTCTTGACAGATGAGTTTAACAGTCAACACCATTGGGGCTTGGTGCTTGTGATTAAATGTCAATCCATGCCTTCATCCATGATAGAATCCAGTCCTGAAATGCTTCAATCCCATTAGTGTTGAAATTTTGAAAACTATCAAATCCGCTGGATTCTGATGGGACATGAATACTTTGCATGAAGTCCAATGAGGTTGGAGCTACTTTCAAACATCATGAAAGTATAGATGGTAACGTTGAAGGATAGGAAAGGAAAAATGAAGGAGATGGTATTTTATTTTTCCCCTTTAATTTCATGTTTTTTCACCGAAATGGTGTGCAGGTGGGTCCATGGTTGGGGACTGGCTTAGAATGCGACTGTTCTAAACTGGTTGGTTCAGCTGGTTCTGTCCCCAACAGGCCTATAAACCAATGTTGTGAAAATCGCGATCGGGATTAAATCGGTGCGGGGAACAAATCGGAAAAAATCGGAAAAATCGGGAAAAAATCGGAAAAAATCGGGAAAAAATCGGGAAAAAATTGTAATTTTTTTTTATTTTTTCAATATCTAAACCATCTACAACATAAAATAAATACATTGACACATAAATATGATAAAAAAACTAATATATAAGATGTTTAATATCATTTTTAGCGCTAAAGCACACATAACATTGAATCATGTCCTGAATAGTAAGTCCTGACTCCTGAGTCCCAACTCAGCCTCAAAATATCAACAAAAAATATGATAATGTATCTCATCATGTCATAATGTCATATACAATAAAATGAAAGTCTAATCCTATTGATTTCCTCTGCCCCTCTTGTGAGAAAATGCCACAGCTTTCCCTTTCCCTCTAGATGTAGATGCTGGTGCCTGTGCTGGTGGAGATGGCAATGGAGTCGGATGTGCTCTAGAAGCTGAAGAACTAGAAGTAGGAGCTATAGGAGGTAGACCACGTCCTCTATTGGTGGCAGGGGTAGCCCGGGCAGGTGGTGTCACCTGGAAACATTACAATCTCCCAATCCTGAAATCCTGAAAAACTGATAAGTCTGCTGGATTTTAAATGAAATCTAAAATTCTACTTTCTCCATATGAAATCCAATGAGGTTGGAACCACTCTCAAACATTTTGAGTCATTTCATGGTAATGTTAAATTCTTAAAGTAAAAGAAGAATTTTTTTTTAATATCTAAACCATCTACAACATAAAATAAATACATTGACACATAAATATGATAAAAAAACTAATATATAAGATGTTTAATATCATTTCTAGCGCTAAAGCACACATAACATTGAATCATGTCCTGAATAGTAAGTCCTGACTCCTGAGTCCCAACTCAGCCTCAAAATATCAACAAAAAATATGATAATGTATCTCATCATGTCATAATGTCATATACAATAAAATGAAAGTCTAATCCTATTGATTTCCTCTGCCCCTCTTGTGAGAAAATGGCACAGCTTTCCCTTTCCCTTTAGATGTAGACGCTGGTGTCTGTGCTGGTGGAGATGGCAGTGGAGTTTGATGTGCTCTAGAAGCTGAAGAACTAGAAGTAGGAGCTATAGGAGGTAGACCACGTCCTCTATTGGTGGCAGGGGTAGCCCGGGCAGGTGGTGTCACCTGGAAACATTACAATCTCCCAATCCTGAAATCCTGAAAAACTGATAAGTCTGCTGGATTTTAAATGAAATCTAAAATTCTACTTTCTCCATATGAAATCCAATGAGGTTGGAACCACTCTCAAACATTTTGAGTCATTTCATGGTAATGTTAAATTCTTAAAGTAAAAGGAGAAACTCCTTTTACTTAAATTTTTAACATTACCATGAATAGCATATCCATACTAGGGCCTAGACTTGATCATTAAGCTGCCCCACTCAAAAATTATTTGTTTCTTTAAAAAAAAATTGCATGAAAAAACCCAAAAAAACATTATAAAACTATGCTGTCGTGATGCCCGTCGATTTTTTAAGTTTTTATCATGATTTTTTCGTTTTTATCGCGATTTTTTCATAAAATCGCGTCGGCAAAAAAAATACCGCGATGTTTTCGTATAAAAATCACGATTTGATCGGCATAAAGAAAAAAATCGCGAAACCACTTTATAGGCCGGTTCGAGGTCAGCTATGTGTGCACTGTGATTGGTTCAATCCACTGGTTTTGATAACTTTAGAGGTCGGTTTGGATTAGCCGTGTCTGCATTGTGGATCTGTTCGGTCCATTGGTTTTGATAGCTTTGGTTCTAGTCTGATTGCATGAGCCCTAAACGTTGGAAAAATATTGCACTAACTTTGGTTGGTTTTCTATTCTAGCCTCTTGGTTGAGAACAATGGTAAAATCAAGAAAATGCCTTGCAATAGCTGCTGTTGGTGCATCCTAGTTGGGTTCACATGTGTCAGAAGGGTGTTGGTTCTGTCTGGAGGGAAATCTTCGGGAAATTTGCTGTGAATGATGGAATGACTGCTTTTTCGTTTGGTTGTATATCTTTTGCGGGCAAATCGAATCAACTTGTTGGTCTTGTTAGTTGACTTCCTATAGTCTTCTTAGACATGAGTTTGACTCAGGAATCGAACCTGAATTTGACTGAGACAGACCTTGAGCCCAATCTGGCTTGGCTCAGGGCCCGGATTTGGATCTGAGCCTAGTCAGACTCGTGACTCCATTGTGACGTTGGTGAGTCTGGCAACTATGCTCCTTTAAGTGACAGTCCAAAAGAACTTGTAATAACAACTCTGCGGTATTCGGGCCACAGTGAAAACCCACAAGCACCCAGGATTTTGGACCAATCTCTTCATTCAAGAGATTGAGGCAAATTTAACATTCAAGCTATCTTAAATGTTTCTATATGTTGAATGGTACAGTGTGATTCATATGAGAACCTGCTTTTCAAACATGAAATATTATGTTTGTTGTCTGTTTTCTTCTCATGTAATAGGTAAATTTAACATTGAAGGCATTTTAAATGGTTGGATATGTTCAATAATGCAATGTGGGTTTGTGTAATCAACAATGAATGTTTTCAGAGCAAGAACTTGACTATGTAGATTGTCCATATTTATTATGTTTCTTTATACGGAACTGTTATCATAACAATTAATGACAAACTTGATCTGTTTCTTCTCGTTGCAGCCTAAAGCATATGCGGATAATTTTAAATGGAAGGGTCCTCCAGTTTCCGAGGATTAATGATACCTTTCCAGAGGAAAAAGTGAATGACTAGATTTTTTAACGAGTGTCTGAAGTTGATGAATCTTCAGTAGCACAATACACATTGTGGTTTTTAGTGAGGATCTAAAGGTGTAGGCAGTTTCGCACTAAGAGAACTTTGATTTCCTGATACTTGGTCTTCATTCTTCAGCTACATGTTGTCATTGCTAGTCCATGACATAGAAGGATCCCATTTGAAAGGTTCAGACTATGTTGTCATTATTCCATGCTATAGAAGATCATATTTGAAGATGTTTCAGACTATGTGACAAATGACTCCGGTCTAAAGTGATTGGCAGATTGAGCATTTACTATGAATAAGTGTATTAAATACTGAGGAGATTCAAACTTTATACTACTAAATAAAATGTGCTTTATTCCATGAATTGATGCACATCAAGTTTATAAAATCCATTTATTAAATCATGGTAAGTTTCATAGTAAGTAGTTGATCACCCATGATACAAACAGTTTTTCCAACTTAGGTAGATCAAAGTGTTAGCTTTGTGATTTAAGACTGGAGAAACAGAGGCGTGTTGACAGGGGCAATGGATTAAGACTAGGAAAAACTACGACTTCTGATTTAAACAAGTGAAAAAAAAGGATCAGAAATTTGATTAAGTTGTTGTGTATGGAGTTTCAGAATACTTATTAAAAATGAAAACCTTTAAATGCTTTTGGCAGTTTTTCACTAACGTCTCTAGAGAACGTATGCCTATCCCCATGTATGTAGAATTTTTGAAACTCTATTATAGTTTCTGGCGGTAAGAATTATTACTGATTATCAGTATTAATCGATATCAGACATTAATTAAGGGAATTTAAAAACATTATGACAGATACAACGCCTTAACTTCAACAACGTAGATCAAAGCCTTTTGTGGCTAATTTGCGTAGTGCGGCTGGTCTCTCTTTTGACAATTTTTTTTAATCTATAACCTTTTTATTGCCTTAAGCTATATCACCCACTGATTTGAACACTGCTTCTAGATGACCTTTTAGGTTCTTTTTATATATCTTGTTCATGATATTTCAATTCCAAACTGTTTAACAAAAAGTTTTATCTGCTTAGCAGTATATGTTGGAAAGGTTAATTATCTAATATTTTCAGGGTCACAGTTTTATTGTTGGTCCAAAACTAGTAAGTCAACTTCTGCTGTTTCATTGTAACCAATGCATTGGTCCTTCCCTTCCTTCTTGCATGTAGGCATTTGGATTGATGAGTAGGGTATGTACACCATTGAATTTGTTGTGTGCCTTTGTCCTGCCAATAAAAGGGTCTCATTTCCATTTTGCATTTGGTGTATGTCTTGGGTTTCATATTTCAAGTTTGCATTTAAGATGTATCCTTAAATTAGATTATGATTATTGTTGTTTTATTGTAATATCTATTATTTATTAGAACTCTATACCTTCTTAGTGCCTTTACCACTTTATTTATTATTATTATTATTATTTTGTATAGAGTGACAATATCAAGTATTCAATACGATATCATCTTATGATCTAGATCTGTGTTATGGTGGAACTTATTCTTTAAGGTCTTTGGACAAGTTAAACTTCAGGCGGATTATTGTGCCAAAAGTAGAAACAGAGCCGAGAAACCCTAGCAAAGCAATGGCGGAAAGAGAAGGGGGATTTGGGCACGGGTTTGGTCGAGGCAGAGGCGGAGGCGACAGAGGCCGCAGGGATAGTCACAGTGGACACCGAAGACCCCGAAGAGATGAAGAAGGAAAGTGGGTACCCATGACAAAGCTCAGCCACCTGGTAAAAGAAGGAAAAATTCGTTCCCTCGAGCAAATCTATCTCTTCTCATTGGCCGTTGAGGAGCACCAGATCGCAGAGACCATGTTGGGTCCCCAGTTGAATGAGGAGGTTAGGAAGATCATATCTAGACAAAAGCAAACAAGGGTTGGGTAGAGGACTCGATTCAATGCCTTCGTTGTCGTGGGTGACGACAATGGCCATAGTGGGCTCGGCGTAAAGTGCATCAAAGAGGTGGCCACAGTCATCTGTGGAGCCATTATTTTGGCCAAGCTTTTGGTTATTCCCATGAGGAGGGGTTATTGGGGAAACAAGATCGGGAAACCCCACACCGTACTTGTCAAGGTCACTGGTAAATGTGGCCCCGGAACAGTTAGAATGGTTCCCGCCCCCAGAGGTGCCGAGATTGTGGCTACTCGCGTGCCTAAGAAGGTTCTGTAGTTCGCTGGAATCGAAGATGTGTTCACCTCCTCACGAGGGTCGATCAAAACTCTCGGAAGTCTTGTCAAGGCCGTCAAGACGCTGGAGGGGTTCCCACGGACTACAATACTTTATGGAGACATTGAAGCTGCACGGTCCTGCATGAACTAGAGGACCACATAACCTCCTTCCTGGGTAGCTTTTAATTGCTTTCAAATTTTTATTAAAACCCCTTCGGGAAGTCTTACTTGATTTGGGTCTTTGCAACAGGCTGTGTTATGAACCTGAAGAATATCATCGCCCAACAGATTGGCTACCTAGTAGGACTACAACATCTGTTATATGGGGGCGGAACCCTATAGTATTCCAGATCCATTTTGGACTACAACATTATGGCAGAATCTACTATAACACTCAACCTGACGCTGCGAGGTGGTGCAACGACTTTCAGTTCAACAAAACAAACAGAAGGAGGCAGTGGGACAAGCACAAAAACAAAAAACAATAGAGATCCACAACATAAGCACAAAAATGGAGGAATATCCTTCAAGAACATCTTACAAGGGGGAAAAACTCCTACAATGGTCCCAAAGCAAAGCTGGAACAAAACCCAGTCCATATGTGGAGCAACTGAATTATATACAAAAACTAAAAATATATATACCAGAAACCGATGAGGCATGTAATAATTTTGAATCACAAGCCATCATTGGTCGATTCCACTGTTCTAGCCAAAACCTTTTGAACTCTTCCATTGAATATTCACAAATTGGACTCTACACTATGAGATCCACCTCTGTTCCAAGGGGTTTTTCATTGTCAAATTCCATTCAATAGAGATAAGAGACATTGTGCTACAGGAGGGACCATGGTTTTGGGGATCTATAGGCCTTTTCATCAGACCATGGTTTTCGGAATTCGATGCCAATACTATGGTTGTTTCCAGGATGCCAGTTTGGGTTTGTCTACACAACCTCCCATTGCACTTTTCGGACCAATAGGTCCTTGCTAGTATAGGCAACACCATTGGTAGATATATTAAAATGGACACACAAAGAGTGGAGGAAAGAACTTTTACATTTGCATGCATATGTGTGGAAGTAAATCTTAGGAAAGGCTTACCAGACCGCATATAGCTGAAGCATAATCAACAAAGCTAGACACAGACACTAGACTGTGAAAACACAACATTCAGGTGCAGAATATGCCGACAAACATGACATCTACAAAATACATGTCCTAAAGACAAAAAAGATATTCGAAGAAAGAAGAAAACAGGGAAACAACACAAGGGTTGGCAATTTCCCCCACTAGATCCTGAAGAGGAGGAGTTTGATGTGGAAGAGCCCATACCAAATGAGAACAATCAAACAGACAAAGAAGCAGAAATCCAGGAGACATCTCCACAAGGACCTATTGAATCACAACCGGAAAAGATGCCAGATACAATGGAAAACAGTGGAACCAAAAGACTACACACATCAGACACCTCTGATTCTGACAAGGAAAATCCCCGACTAGGTGCTGAAAATCCACTTCAACTTGTAGCCATGATGCCGTCTCAAGGGGAGTGGCACAAGGTCGAGAAGAAAAGGGGAGGAAAACATGTTTTTCTCCCCATATGTACTTTAAACTTCTTTTATTGGACCCCTGATCTGAGGTCATTTGACTTGCAGATGAAATGCGACTTAGCATATACAACATGTAATTTTGTTTTCATTAATAAAATTACGACTTTTCTTGCGGGAAAAGAATCAAGTATTCAATACAATGATTTACATTAGCTTTACAAAACAACGACTTTTAGCTGGAATTGTCATTGGGTGTTTTATTGTCTAAATTGCCCAGTGCTTACATTAATCCTTATTTGTGTAAACCAGATTAGCATGGATATCACTTATTATAGGAAAAATAAAAATATAAATAACCTTAAATTCATAGAATTTTAAAATTTGTTTAAATGGAAGGAAGGCCAATCATATAAGATTAAAGTTTTAGAAAGTGAAAGTGTCTTTAAAAAAGGAAAATTTTAAAAGTGGAAGATGGTGTTAAAAAAAATAAGAAATATAGAATTTAAATTCTAGAATGTGAAGAAGTGTTAAAATTGGCAACTAGGGCAAAACTTCATGTGGGTCATCTTATTCATGGCTGATAATATTTTTATTAGATTCCTCTCGTCGAGAGGTGTAGTATTGATATAAAGATCATCCGATTCCGATAAGTATTCATGGAGATATGAATATATTTTGATTATGGAATTATTATCAAGCCGACCTATAACTCATGTAGGCTTAGAAGCCCAACAGTCGCATCTATTCAAACACCAACGTTGTGTATAAATATAAGAGGACTTTTCCTCGTTTTCACTCACTCTTCTCATCACATCTCTCTCTCTCTCTACTGCGCAGAAATGAGTCTCTTCTTTACTGTGCAGAAATGGGTCTCTCTCACACATTTGAAGCCGGAAACTGCTGAAATTGAAGCTGCAACTGCAGAAGTAAAGATTGACTTGCGTGACCTAGAAGATCTCATCATCTGAACTGCGCTGTAGGTTCATCTGAACCTCCTCTGGAAGCCACAACTTTTGGTGGACGGTCGGTTTGTGAGATATTGTCTGCCCTAGTTTGATAATGAAGCCGCTAATGTTGATGCTGTTGATCTAGGGTTTGTACTGCTGATATGAATCAGATTTATTGTACTATTTCTCTCTGCTGAATTATTGAAGATAAAAGAAGATTTGATCAAAGGGTTTCCCCACACATTGTGGGGTTTGTCCTTGGTTAGCCGCCACATCTTATGTCTCTTGTCTTGGCTTGTTTTCTGTCGATCGTTTAATGTTCTATCTGCACTTTACTTTATGTACATGTGATTGTTAATCTGTGGAATATAATAAGAAAAAGAAGTAAACTGTTATAAGCATAGAACATACCATAACTTAACATGGTATTAGAGCTGAGGTAAAGTCAAAGCCTGCACAAGAGCAAGAGCAATCATCGAAGAGAAGATTGGCAAGGCTATCCTAAAAGAACTATGGGGTCCTCAACACTATACCAAAGGCAAGCTTCATAAGAAAGATGACTATCACGGATGGAAGATGTCTATCGATCTAACGCTAGAAGATCCATGAAGGTTGGACCATGTAAGAGGCAATATTGTTGAGCCTCCATCAAATGCATTTGCTGCTGCATGGAACAAATGGAAAACCAAAGAAGTCAAAATAGAAGATCATCCGGGACTCTATTTGGTAGCCTACATCTTTGAACTAGACACCTGCAAGGAAATCTACCATAGTCTGGTGAGTTTATTTAAAGTTAATGATGCAAATCAAGTTTTGTTTCTTAGAAATAAACCGAGGGAAATCAAGAAGGGTAAAGATGAGAGTATGAAAGCATACTTCTTAAGAATAACCAAGATCAAGAACGATCTCCTATCTATTGGGGAGGCTATTACTGATAGGGAAATGACACTCATGGCTCTTGGAGGATTACCATACGAATGGTAGGTGTTCAAGACTACTCTTCTGAACTATAATGTAATCCCTGGTTTTGAGGAATTAATGGCTAGATGCATGCAAGAAGAAACAAGGGAAGAAGAGCAAGAAATGCACATGCCTAAAGGTCCTCCTGATGCCTTTTCTTCTCATGTTAAGAAAAGAAATAATTCTGTGACTAAATCAAAAGGAAAGGCTGGACCTAAGGCTGGAAGAAAACGATGATGTTACATCTGCGATAAAGCAGGCCACTATGCAAGGGAGTACCTTGATAGGAAGGACTCACACTGGGACGATGATCAAAATCCCTCTCATGGTAATCGAAGGGATGGAAAATTCAATAGCAAAGGTAAGAGGAGAGCTGGGAATCGAGGAAGAGGACAACCATTCAAGAAGGCTAGAAAGTCCAGGATGTATTAAATGCACTTGACCTCAAAAAGAACCTAGTGTCCATCTCAGCAATGGAAGACAAAGGCTACAAGGTAACCTTCAGCGATGGCAAGGTACGTATATGGAAAAATAATGTTAAAGATGCCTTTACTCTTGGGTTTAGTGTTGATTTATTATATCAGGTCGATGGAAGTCCGCTAGGTGTCATGTCTTATGACACATCTCTTCAGTTCGAACTTTGGCATTGGAGTTTTTCCCCCCTTCATTATAAAGCTATACTTGGTGTAAGACAAATGGTGACAGGGATGCCTGAATTCTGAGTAGAGAAAGAAGGTGTATGTCCAAGATGTGCCGAAGGAAAGCTCAAAAGGGGACCATTCCCCTCATGCCAAAGCAAGGCCTCCAATATATTACAGTTTGTTCACTCAGGCATACCTGATGTTGGCATTAAGAGGGAGACTACTACACCACATACTCCTAAGCAAAATGGTGTGGCGGGAAGGAAGAACTGCATGATTGTGGAAGCTGTCCGAGCCATGCTACATGATCAAAGACTTCCAAAGTTTCTATGGGCTGAAACTGCAAACACTACCATATATGTACAAAATCGATGCCCTCATCAAGCATTGGGTTCCAAGACTCCTGAAGAAAAGTTCACCGGTGAGAAACCTGACGTTTCTCATTTTAGAATTTTTGGAAGCCTTGTATATTTCCATGTGCTGAAAGAGAAAAGAAATAAATTGGGTGCATCTGGAAAGAAGGGAATTTTTGTGGGCTATGGTGAAAATACTAAAGGCTATAGAATCTATGTAGCCGGTCAAAGGGAAGTCGTAATTAGTCATGATGTCACCTTTGATGAAGATATGGCTCTCAGCAAGGTAAACAATCTTCCGACTTTGAGGAGCTCTCAAGAAGCCGACACTAGGGAACCAAAAGAAAAGGATGATAAATTAATGCTTGATGTAGAAGAACCCATGGATCCAATTGATCCTCCTCCACATGAACCTTCCTCTTCTAGGAAGAGGCCTTCATGGCTTGGGGGCTACTTGATGATGCTGAAGGACACGCTGCACCCTGAGGAACCTTTTGTGAAAGTAAGAAACCTAATAGGTATCAGGGATACTTGACCATCATGAGCACGATCATACAAAATATGCCTTCATCATTCTCAGACGTCGTCAAGCATCAAGTATGGAAGGATGCTATGACCAAAGAATATGAGTCTATCATGAAGAATGATGTCTGGGAAGTAGTTCCAAGACCCCAGGGCAAGACAGTTGTTACTTCCGAATGGCTTTACAAGATAAAGCATGCAGCAGATGGAAGTATGGAAAAGTATAAGGATCGTTTTGTTGTTCGTGGTTTCTCCCAGAAGGAAGGTATAGACTATGATGTAATATTTGCACCTGTTGCCAGATATACGACCATCTGCTCGATCATAGCTCTTGCCGCTTCACAAGGATGGAACCTACATCAGATGGATGTCAAGATTGCATTCTTACACGACTCGATCAAAGAAGAGGTTTACGTGGAGCAACCCGAAGGATTTGATTGAAAATATCATGTATGCAGGTTGAAGAAGGCTCTCTATGGGCTGAAGCAAGCACCCTGAGCATGGTATGAGAGAATCGATAGCTACTTGATGAAGCTGGGATTCACTAGGAGTGAAGCCGATCCTAACCCTTACTTTAAGGTTGAAGATGACAAGCCTTTCATACTGGTGTTGTATGTGGATGACCTCTTTCTAACAGGTGCAAACCCTCTCATTCACAAATGTAAGAGGGAGTTGGCCTCTGAATTTGAAATGAAGGACCAAGGACTTGAAGTGTGGCAGAAGCCGGAGGAAATTTTCCTATCTCAAGGAAAATATGTGGTAAAGATATTGGAAAGACTCGGTATGATGGACTGCAAGCCTGTGACTACCCCGAGGATCTTAACTTTTAGAAGTTGTATGGTAGTAATGTCGGACCAGAGTTGCGAAATGCCTCTGAGTTTCATAAACTCATTCGCATTGATGTTCTTGGTGAACCTCCATCCGAACATATGTTTTGCAGTTAGCATTGTGAGCTCATATTTGGTTGAGCCTCACTGGATTGATGCCAAGAATCTTCTGAGATATCTTCGTGGCACAATGGGTTAAGATACACTGCCGAAGATGTGAGACTACTTGGATATACTGATGTTGATTGGGTAGGTAGTTTGATGGACCGTAAAAGAACTTCCGGTGCTGTTTCTCCTTGGGATTTGCTTCGATATCCTAGATGAGAAGGAAGCAGAAGTCGGTGGCTTTGAGCATCGTCGAAGCAGAATATATCGCTGCTAGCATGACCTCATGTGAGGCAGTATGGCTGCGAAAGCTCTTCAGTGAGCTATTTGGATTTACATTGGATACCACTGTGATTCTCTGTAACAACCAGAGGTAGGATTCGATTATTGAGGAATCCCATATTCGTCAATTGCTCCAGCAGATAGACATCATCTGGGATATGGTAAGTCGATGAGCAAGGAGGTTCCATCGCATTAAGATGATGTACAGGTCGATACACCTTGTCAAAACCCCGAGGAAAGATCCAATCTGTGATTTTCCCAAACGACTTGGAGTCGTCAAAAAACCCTTGTACAAGGGTCCTGCATGTTGCATACATTGAGCTCTGGGAGCTCTGAGGGCTTGCGGTTCTTACTGGAGCAACATATGACCATAGGGTGACTCACCCTCCCCTGGTGGTGCACACTGGAACAAGATGATTCACTCTCTTGTGGGACAAGATGATTCGCTCTTTTGTGGAACATGATGATTCGCTCTTCTGTGTAGCAGGATGATTAGTTCTCTTGTGAGACCTGGATTGATGTGTTCTCCATGGCAGCCTGGATTGATGTGTTCTCCACGGCGATTGTAGCAGGATTGATGTGTTCTCCTGTGAGGACAGGATTGATTATTTCTCCTGTCGAGGCATCCTACCCATGTAGTCTGGGACTCATGGGAAGTACCTCTCATCTGATCAATGAGCAGGGAAATGAAGTTAGGGACCATAGTAGTACTGATGGATGCATCATTGTATCTACCGTACTCCCTACGCTAGGATGACCTCCATTGATCTGGGATCAATGATACTGGTCTGGGACCAGTGGTAGGAGTTGTACCATACTATGACGCTGACTTTGGGTCGGTTGAGACTGGTCTGGGACCAGTGGTACATACTCCGAGACTGACTTTGTGTCAGTGCAGTACTGGTCTGGGACTAGTGAGAGTGGTACATACTATGTTGCCGACTTCGGGTCGGTTGAGTCTGGTCTGGGACTAGTGGTACACTCTCTGAGACTGTGATACTGGTCTGGGACCAGTGGTAGGAGTTTTACCATACTATGACGCTGACTTTGGGTCTGTTGAGACTGGTCTGGGACCAGTGGTACATAATCTGAGACTGACTTTGTGTCAGTGCAGTACTGGTCTGGGACCAGTGAGAGTGGTACATACTATGATGTTGACTTCGGGTCGGTTGAGATTGGTTTGGGACCAGTGGTACACTCTCTGAGACTGCGATATTGGTCTGGGACCAGTGGTAGGAGTTATACCATACTATGACGCTGACTTCGGGTCGGTTGAGACTAGTCTGAGACTAGTGGTACATAATCCGAGACTGACTTCGTATTAGTGCAGTACTGGTCTGGGACCAGTGAGAGTGGTACATACTATGACGTTGACTTCGGGTCGGTTGAGACTGGTCTAGGACCAGTGGTACACTCTCTGAGACTGCGATACCGGTTTGGGACCAGTGGTAGGAGTGGTACTTACTATGAAGCCGACTTCGGGTCGGCCGAGACTGGTTTGGGACCAGTGGTACGCACTCTGAAATTGACTTTGAGTCAGTGGAGGATGATACTGGTCCAGGACCAGTGGAGTTGTACTCACTATGACGCTGACTTCGGGTTGGTTGAGACTAGTCTGGGACCAGTGGTACATACTCTGAGACTGACTTTGAGTCAGTATGATACATCCTCGACCATTTCTTCTTCTTCATAATTCGGACAAAAGCAGAGCAGAACAGAACAATGCAAGAGCAGAGCAGAACAGAGCAAAACAGTACCGATCAGTACAGGGCAGAACAAGACAAAGCAAAACAGGTAGAATAGAGTAGAGTAGGGCAAGGGTCAGGTTGTATAGGGCAGTGCATTTGATGGATGAATAGTAACGACCGATAGACAGATTGCAAATGAAGTTCACCCTGGTTGAGAGGGAGTGTTAAAATTGGCAACCAGGGAAAAACTTCATGTGGGTCATCTTATTCATGGTTGATAATATATTTATGAGATTCCTCTCATCGAGAGGTGTAGGATTGATATAAAGATCATCCGATTCCGATAAGTATTCATGGAGATATGAATTTATTTCGATTATGGAATTATTATCAAGCCGACCTACAACTCATGTAGGTTCAGAAGCCCAACAATCACATCTATTCAAACACCAACGTTGTGTATAAATATAAGAGGACTTTTCCTCATTTTCACTCACTCTTCTCATCACATCTCTCTCTCTCTACTGCGTAGAAATGAGTCTCTTCTTTACTGCGCAGAAATGGGTCGCTCTCTCACACATTTGAAGCCGGAAACTGCTGAAACTGAAGCTGCAACTGTAGAAGTAAAGATTGACTTGCGTGGCCTAGAAGATCTCATCTGAATTGCATTGTAGGTTCATTTGAACCTCCTCTGGAAGCCGCAACTTTTGGTGGTGGAATGAAGTCAATCCGACGGTCGGTTTGTGAGATATTGTCTGCCCTAGTTTGATAATGAAGCCACTAATGCTGATTGATGCAGGAGCATCTAACCCCTCCTTAATTAAAGAGGAATCCGGAGCTGAGCGAGGAGGACGTGGACAACGAAACTGAACAAAGGGAAGATCTGCTCTTAAATTGATTTCAAATGAGAGATTTAAGTAAGTTGTTGAGTGATTTCAGGAGAGATTTTGTGGATCTTAACTGATTCACGCCTTGTAAATAATTTATAAGCAAGTATGTATGCTTGAGATGGAGGGGAGGAAAATACAATGTAATCGGTGTGGATTATTTGGCTAAGGCTGCAATGCCTTAGATTTAGGCGATTTTTTGTATATAATCGAAACTAGATTCTATGTCGATTTCTGGATGTCGAGTTATGGGTTTTTGTAATTTAAATCTGAGTTAAATTTCTATGTTGTGAGCTTGTTGATCGACTATCGATCAGTCATAGGATCGATGGAGATCCAAAATAACGTTTAACTGTTCTGTATGAGTGTTCTGTTGAAAGCGCTGTTGTAAACGTGTGTAGGAATGCTATTACTGGTATTTGACTTTTGAATAAAACCTGTGTTGTGAAATTGACAATCGACATCGATCAGTTCAGGATCGATGGCGATCTAATTATCGTGAGTCTGTTATATGTGATTGTTTATTGAAGACAACGTACAGCGCAAAGGAAGATCCGATTGCAATCTCATTGGAGTTCCGATTGAATCGGGTCGGAGCAACAGAGATTGATCATCGCATCAGATCAACGTTTTACAACTTCTGATTTCCGATTACACCACAGCAATTCTGATTTCCAATTGATTCGGATCAGAACTGTGGAATGATATCACATCGGTTTGTTGAAACTGCCTATTGTTGGAGATCACTGATTAGAGAAATGTGTGAACCAACAGATCAACCAGATCGGGGGTGTAGTCATATGTATAGAATCTCTGTTTTTAAAAGGCGTTCAATCGCTGTGTTTTTAAATGGCGATAAAGGAATCAGTGATATTTATAGAGGTGGTTGTATATGTTTTGAAATCAATATATTCCTGTGTATTCATAATATGTATGGTCGTGGGGTTTTAATTTTTAGCACGTATATTGTATGTTTGCGATGGTTATAATTTACAAGGCTTAAAGCCTAGAACGCTTCTGTCGAGACTTGTGGGCCCATAACCCACAGACCCAGGTTCGAGATTTTTACATGAAAAGGGATTTTGGGCTTACCCCAAGATTTCTTTTCATCAAGTGGTATCAGAGGAGGGAAATGATTTCCTGCGAGAAGGAAGAAGAATGCAAGCAGAAGGGGAAAGAGGGATAGTTGTGTTCAAGCTGGAGCGTTTATGATCTTACCATCGTGCAGATGGCGGCAGCGGAAGGTGAGAAGATTTGCAGCAACCTAGAGCAAGGTGTGCTCAATTGGTTCCAAAGAGAGAACCAGAAGAATGCCAAAAGAACGAGTGCGGAGGGCTTGGTGAGGTATCGTGTAACAGAGGAGACTATTACTGCAGAGGTTGGTTGCAGCTCACAGAAGATCATGAAGGAAATTCCACTGAAGAATTGCAGTGGGTAGAATTGCTAAAGACCAGGAGAAGAATATGACCAGGAGGTCATAATTTTTTTTTTTTTTTTACTCGGGAGTGTTATCGGGAAAAGTGTCTATTCAGAACGACTCTATCCCACTAAGGTGTAACAGTTACCTTAGAAACAAATAGAGAAAACTACTTTTGTATTCTTCTTTATGAACTATAAACAAAGAGGAATAGGATGAACCAACCTGTGTCTTGCGCTAGTCCTTTGATCCAATCTCTCTTCTCTTTGACAGCTTCCAGCTACCTGCTCCCTTACTTGCCCAGCTTCACCAAGTACCTGTAAGATCACAGAAGAAGGAAACTATACAAAGACATGGGTTTATATTCATAAAAATCTTAGGATCAGATTTAAGCTAAACATACAAATGTAACAAACATCAATGATACACAAGCATGTAGGAGAAACTCAAATAGTTTTATTGATATAACAAGAAGATCCAGGAGGAGTTACAACCGATGATTCCTGATCCAGCATCAACCTCCCAACAAAGAAGCCCCTCTTCACCTCCAACAAAGCATAAATCACCCAATACTCTGATATCTATCTCAAAACCAACAACAATTCTTTGCAATGTACAAAATTCCAGCCTCTGGATCTCTGGGATGAGGGATCCATATATAGATGTATGCAAGGAGTATGAGTCAGCCTATGATTTGACTAGTGTGTTCTCTCTGTCAGTTCTTGCTTTCACTTGGAGACTGAGAGCCTCTTACTCATCCTTGGTCGAACTCAGTGAGGCAAGTGTCATTGGAGAAGATTCTGGAAGTTTCCATTGTCTTTCCACCTCGTGGAATGGCACTGCCATTTGTCATTTCCCGCTCAACGCACCCTGGTAGTGCATTTAGGTGCGTTGCCTAGCTAGTGTATTTGGGTGCTATGCAACGCAGCTAGCCAGTGGAGCAGCTGAAATGATCCTGATTTGACTGATTTTAAGTAGTTTCTGGTGGAGAACTTCTGGGAGAAGCTGTAATTTGTTTACCTTGTTCCTTTAGGGGTTGGAACAACACTTTTAGGGACTTAGGATCCCTTGGTTTATGGACATTTCATGCTTGGAGCTGCAAGGCACAAAAATGTCTATAACAGTTGCCCCCTAAAGTATGAGGCCATTTATCGGGTGAAATGCTTTATTAGGAGGATCCGAAGTTCTTTCAATGCTGGGAGGAGACCTGTAATAAGATACAATACAATACATTATCTTCATACTGTTTTCATGATCTAGCTGAGGTGGGCATTCCCATGCTCAGCTTTATAAATTCATTTTCATGTACATAGGACAGACAATCGTCTGATGGTAGACTGACGATTCTGATAGAGCCATCATCCTTTTGGTAGGATGATTATCTGTGCTGCAATGCTGTACATTTCAATGTCTTTATTTTCTTGAATATATATCGCAGCCCGGATGGATGAAACTAGATCCGGGGTCTTCAATCTCGTCCGATCTTCACTCGAAGTACAAGTCGATCCATGTGAGAAATGTTCTGAAGTCGAACATGGAAAGACATTGCTTGATTACGAGTCAATGATGTAAACTGTTAACAAGCGCGAGAGGGATCACCGATAATGATAATGACCCTCAAGGTACTACAGTACAATTCACGTGGTGTGAATAAAGGACTTGGCGTCGAACACCACGCAAAATCTTTCGGTCGAAGGCCATTGATATAAACCTGTCGCCGGAAGTGAGAAAATTGCCATTAAGGCATGCAAGCTTCAAAGTACTGAATGGGGTGTTCCTAGATCAACTTCTTGGATAATGAGTTGATGTCGACAAGAAGCGATCCGTCAAAGGAGGGCCTTAATGAAGGCATCAATGACACGGAACGGAGCAAATGATTTTGATGGAGGTGAAAACAATCTGATGATATACGGTTTAGGATGGCGGTCATGAAAGAATGAAGTATAATATATGGTAGTCGATGGGACACAGGTGACTTCTCTTAAACATGTCGGCGACACTTATGTGATGGATTGGTAGCATTTACCCCAAATGTGGATGGTATCGCGTGACCATGGTGATGTGACCGGTGAATGAAACAACCCAACCTGACTCGGACACGGAGTGGAAGTGTCATGTTCAAGAGCGACTTGCTACCAATAAAGATTCTTTGAGTTTTCTTCCCAATTTTTCCCCAGTCATTGCTGACCAGTTTTCTTCGGGCAAACCCATCGCTATGTTTTAACGAGCCTAGCGATAGTGAAACTCGTTCTCGTCTAAAGACAAGTTTGTTGCTATTAATATTTTTAACGAGTTTAACGACAAAGATAACTCGGTCCTTTTCATTTTTAGAGAGTCTGAAAAGGTACGTAAAGGTGACTCCAAAATTCCTTTTTCGTCATCTAATCCCTTAAGTCCAAAAAAGTATAAAACAATACAGAAGGGATGAATTTTGGATTGCTTTAACGAGCCGAACAAAACAAGCGCTCGATCTTTTTGTGAAATAATCCCTCAGGTCCAAAAAGATTAAAATCTAGAGGAGGGATAGCACTTCCTGTTGCTTTAACGAGTTGGAAGGCCAAAACTCGGCAATCTTTTCATATTTTACAAGTTAGTTGAAAAGAGCTTAAAGAAGACTTGTCTTTTGAGGAACGAGTGATAAAATGAGTAGCAGCTGATTCCAGGTAAGGTTTGGAATTTTCCAATCATGACAGTGTTACAGGGATGGCTAGTGAAATCACTCTTCGCAGCTGTTCCTCAAAATGGGTAAACAATCAAATGGAGGTGAATGATCGGCCAATGGAAAAGTGGAGGTGACGGTGCAAACACGACCAAGGCTTTAATGGCTGAAGTACTTCATTCACGGTGGTTATTTACCAGGGAATAGTTCATTTCTTAACGAGCTTAAACGCGGGTGGAAACATTTTCTCATGTCTTATGTTTATTTTTTAACGAGCTTGAACTATGCGCTAAAACTGCTCGATCAATCCAGTCATATGATAAGAATGTCTCATATAAAAACGACAATTTTTAGAGTTTTGCCCCACATCCTTTCTTTATGCAAGTTAGGAAACGACTAATCCAAAAAACAGATAAATAATCGCTCTTTGCTTACACTCCAAAAGGTTTGCATGCCCCCAGGTATAAAACAGAGTTTCAAGGTTACCCCTTCTTTAGTCCGTTAAAACATTTGTTTTACCGAGAGAGGCCTACCTCTTACAGGTTACCCAAAAATTGTTCTATTCACACAACAAACAAAACACTTCTTCGGCGATGTCTACAGAGATAAACAAAGGTGAGCGGCGATGCCCGCCAACTCACATAACTTTGACAAAAGAATCTTATTCTAGAATAACCCCTCTTCCAATCACGGACGGGGTACAAACTAGTCATATTCTCCCGCGGAAACCTACTCTATACCCGAAGTTTTCCTTCCGAAGCAGACCAGGATGCATGCCCCCTGGGTTTCAGTCACATCCTTCCGAATTACTCGCGCTCATCGGGAGGACGGACTGGGGATTGAGACATTTCTTGCGTGAAAAGACCATTTAGGGATGGTATATGACTATTTTCTATGCGTGATCCAGGAAATGAAAGCTGGTCCACGAGCTTGACCATTCTTCCTTCGTGCGGAAAACACATTACTCTAAAGAGTGAGGAGACAATGGCTCCCATGCAATAAATATAGTCTCGTCCAAGGAGTAGGTTATAATCCAAGGGTCCTTGAACTACCATTACGTTCATGCGAACTGTCTTCCCTCTCAATGTTATGGGCACATCGGGAAGGATCCCTAAAGGTTGATTGGTTCCTTTATCAAAGCCTGTCAAATATCTCATCTCAGGCAAAAGCGATGGCGAACCAAGCGCTTTCCAAGCAGTAGAGGAAATGATACTCACAGAAGCCCCCTCATCTATGATGGTACCAGCCATGACCATTCTATATATTTGAATGATAATTCGGAATGGTACACTTGCTGGTAAACGAGGTCTGCCTAGTTGATTCCAGTCGAAGGAGACAACTAGGTTTCTTGGAGGTGGGACCGAGTAGACGGTCGGGTATGGCTCTGACGAACTTCCTTCCTGCGGTAAAGGAATGGGTAGATTGCCCCCATGTTCGTCGGAGTTTGTGTTGATGAAGAGAATTTGGACGGTGTCATCTTTGTTCTCTTCAGTGATTGTATCATCCGAAGATAAAACCTCTGAAGGCAAGACCGGGTCAACTTCCGCCTCGACCTTTTGACTTTCGTCTGGTATGGATTCAGTTGGTTTATCTTCAATGATAGGCGCTTCAGCCGACCACTTGAGCGGGCCAGCTGGATTCTCAACTAGTGATGGACTCGGCAAGAGTTTTTTATATCCAGGAGGAAGTCGTAACGGTGAAACCGGACGATCATCCAAAACTCTTTTAGCTTCGTCTAAGAAGGGACAACGGTGGAGGGCATGATTGCCTTCGCACAGTTTACAAGGAAATCTAGCTTTCCCTTTTTGTCCTGGGGCTTCACTTTCACTAGTTGACGGTGTGCTTTCAACATGATCACTAGAGGTTGATGACACCGGATTGTGCAAACGAGGAGACCAGTCCCTTAGTATCTGGGGGATGCAAGGACAATCTCTGTGAAAGTGGTCTCCTTTGCAAATGACACATGGCGATTTAGGCCTAGTCGGTGCAGTGTGTGGATTTTCGTTAGACGACACTTGTTTTCCCCCATTCGCCTTTGGCTCCTTCTTCTTCTTCTCTTTCTTCTTCTTTTCCTTCTTCTCCTTAGGAACATGGCTTTTAGCTTTACCATTTCTATCAAGCGAAGAGGAAGGAGGAGAGGAAGAATTAGAGGAAGTAGAAGGCTGGAGGGAAAATCTGGACTCGTCTAATTGCTGATTCGAATGTTCAGGAATAGTGGTGTTCTGAACGACATTGGTTGAGAAGAGCCATACTGGCAAGCCAATTGTCAGTCCTGGAAGCGACAATGTGGCCATATGGGGCGCACCAACATCTCCCCAAGAGGAGAAGGGACTAGGATTTCCACCAAGGGGAATTCCTTGGTTGGTAGGCTCCATTTTCTCAACCCAAGATCAACGTAGGAAAAGGGTATGAATATTCCGTTTAAAATAAATTTTAACACGCTTTGACACAACTTGTTTTTTCAGTTTTTAAGAGTCGAGAAAAAACAAAAGATGACTCTAGTCTCCTTCGATTTTTAATGAGCCTGAAGTGACAATTGCTCAGATGGACCTTTTCCGTTAAGGAGTCTGAAAAGGAACGAAAGGGACTGCTCTGGAGGTCTAGGTAGAGGGAGTACCAAACCAATCGCAAAACTGCAAAATACTTTTTACGGTACGGTAGTCAATCTTCCCGAATGCTGTGTTCGGTGCATTGCGATCAGTAGGGCGACCGACACGGCTTCCTATGGATAAAAGGATTTAAGCCTATAGGGGTCTCCAATATATACTCGACGGTACATGGGAGCACAAGTACGTACTGACACTTATCGTCTCAAAGTGGAGGAATCACCCAACCATCAGTGAGGACAACAGTTACCAGGCTTTACGACGCCGGAATACGTCTCTAGCCTAGACCTCTAAATGTTGTGCGTTAAGTTCCAAAGCGTTGTTAGATTCATTGAATTTATTTTAAGTTGATCTTTCTTATGAAGTTTTCCTTTTGGGTTCACCACGAGATGTAGATGTAATTCCTAAAATGCAATCTAAAGATGATAAGCAAACTTTTATCTATTTTCAGCAATGAAAATCCTAGCTACAATGGGAAAAGAAAGACACAATCTTTTCGCAAAGAGCAAAGAGCACACTGTAAATGCAATTTCCTAAATCAAGCCAAACAGACTGTCAATATGCAAATGCACATGTGAATGTATTTGTTTTTCACTTTCTTAATATTGATGCCTAAAAAGAAAGTTGATGTACAAATCTGAATTTGCTTTCAAGTGACAAACACAAACAAGCTTCTTTTCGAAATCAAAAGGTAGAGATGATTACGACACTTTATGATTTTGAAATAAATACTTGTTTCGACACTAGAAAGTCACAAATTCAAACCAAGGGAAAAAGTAAAAGCATAATCGACTGTCAACAGCAAATAAACTTTCTCCTATGACCAAAATCGACACTTACGACAGATCTAAATCAACGGACGACAATACGACTATTCTACTTTTGCAATGGAAAACTGTAAATGACGCAACAAACACAGAAAAACACCTACAATTCTTTTGTACAAATGAGGCGAAATTATAGCAAAGAAAAGGGGTTTTTAAACAGACACATACACTGATCACAGGCTGCAAAAATCAGAGACAAAACTGAAAAAATGAAACAAAGAACCTCAGATGCACAAGGCTAGTCTGATCAGCGCACCTGTAACACAAAGAAACTGGATTGCAGCGCAAGTTGCCCTCTCAGGAACTGCGCTGAAATGCAGGAACTCTTCACAGTACCTGCGTTGGGGTAGAAACGAGAATTCTATCTGGGTTTTGGGTCACGGTTTGCAGTTTAATCTATGGTTTTTGGTCGAGTAAAAGAAATCAATAATGCACAATCAGAGGGTTGATTTAAGGAAGGTGTAAGAGCTATCACAAAGGGCAATCAAATCATTTGTGAATCAGCTGTTCAAATCATAAACAAATCCAGTGAATGGATTGAAGCAGCAGATGTCTACTTTGCATTTGTTAATGGAAAATGCAGTTCGATTGCTACTTCTAAGTTTATGAAACAAACATCAAGAGAAACACAAACAAACTAATTAGACAATCGTCCCCAGCGGAGTCGCCATTTTGTTATCGGGAAAAGTGTCTATTCAAAACGACTCTATCCCACTAAGGTGTGACAGTTACCTTAGAAACAAACAGAGAAAACTACTTTTGTATTCTTCTTTATGAACTATAAACAAAGAGGAATAGGATGAACCAACCTGTGTCTTGCGCTAGTCCTTTGATCCAATCTCTCTCCTCTTTGACAGCTTTCAGCTATCTGCTCCTTTACTTGCCCAGCTTCACCAAGTACCTGTAAGATCACAGAAGAAGGAAACTATACAAAGACATGGGTTTATATTCATAAAAATCTTAGAATCAGATTTAAGCTAAACATACAAATGTAACAAACATCAATGATACACAAGCATGTAGGAGAAATTCAAATAGTTTTATTGATATAACAAGAAGATCCAGGAGGAGTTACAACCGATGATTCTTGATCCAGCATCAACCTCCCAGCAAAGAAGCCCCTCTTCACCTCCAACAAAGCATAAATCACCCAATACTCTGATATCTATCTCAAAACCAACAACAATTCTTTGCGATGTACAAAATTTCAGCCTCTGGATCTCTGGGATGAGGGATCCATATATAGATGTATGCAAGGAGTATGAGTCAACTTATGATTTGACTAGTGTCTTCTCTCTGTCAGTTCTTGCTTCCACTTGGAGACTGAGAGCCTCTTACTCATCCTTGGTCGAACTCAGTGAGGCAAGTGTCACTGGAGAAGATTCTGGAAGCTTCCATTGTCTTTCCACCTCGCGGAATGGCACTGTCATTTGTCATTTCCCGCTTAACGCACCCTGGTAGTGCATTTAGGTGCGTTGCAACGCACCTAGCTAGTGTATTTGGGTGCTATGCAACGCAGCTAGCCAATGGAGCAGCTGAAATGATCCTGATTTGACTGATTCTGAGCAGTTTCTGGTGGAGAACTTCTGGGAGAAGCTGTAATTTGTTGACTTTGTTCCTTTAGGGGTTGGAACAACACTTTTAGGGACTTAGGATCCCTTGGTTTATGGACATTTCATGCTTGGAGCTGCAAGGCACAAAAATGTCTATAACAGGGAGTCTGATGCAGGAGCATCTAACCCCTCGTTAATTAAAGAGGAATCCGAAGCTGAGCGAGGAGGACATGGACAACGAAACTGAACAAAGGGAAGATCTTCTTTTAAATTGATTTCAAATGAGAGATTTAAGTAAGTTGTTGAGTGATTTCAGGAGAGATTTTGTGGATCTTAACTGATTCACTCATTGTAAATACTTTATAAGCAAGTATGTATGCGTGAGATGGAGGGGAGGAAAATACAATGTAATAGGTGTGGATTATTTGGCTAAGGCTGCAATGCCTTAGATTTAGGCGATTTTTTGTATATAATCGAAACTATATTCTATGTCGATTTCTGGATGTCGAGTTATGGGTTTTTGTAATTTAAATCTATGAGTTAATTTCTATGTTGTGAGCCTGTTGATTGACCATCGATCAGTCATAGGATCGATGGAGATCCAAAATAACGTTTAACTGTTTTGTATGAGTGTTCTATTGAAAGCGCTGTTGTAAACATGTGTAGGGATGCTATTACTGGTATTTGACTTTTGAATAAAAGCTGTGTTGTGAAATTGACAATCGACATCGATCAGTTTAGGATCGATGGCGATCTAATTATCGTGAGTCTGTTATATGTGATTGTTTATTGAAGACAACGTACAACACAAAGGAAGATCCGATTGCAATCTCATTGGAGTTCCAATTGAATCGGGTCGGAGCAAAAAAGATTGATCATCGCATCAGATCAACGTTTTACAACTTCTGATTTCTGATTACACAACAACAATTCCGATTTCCGATTGACTCGGATCAGAACTATGGAATGATATCACATTGGTTTGTTGAAACTGCCGATTGTTGGAGATCGCTGATTAGAGAAATGTGTGAACCATCAGATCAACCAGATCGGGGGTGCAGTCATATGTATAGAATCTCTGTTTTTAAAAGGCGTTCAATCGCTGTGTTTTTAAATGGCGATAAAGGAATTAACGATATTTATAGAGGTGGTTGTATATGTTTTGAAATCAATATATTCTTGTGTATTCGTAATATGTATGGTCGCGGGGTTTTAATTCTTAGCACGTATATTGTATGCTTGCGATGGTTATAATTTACGAGGCTTAAAGCCTAGAACACTTCCGTCGAGACTTGTGGGCCCATAACCCACAGGCCCAGGTTCGAGATTTTTACATGAAAAGGGATTTTGGGCTTACCCCAAGATTTCTTTTCATCACTGACGTTGCTGATCTAGGGTTTGTACTGCTGATATGAATCAGATTTATTGTACTATTTCTCTCTGCTGAATTATTGAAGATAAAAGAAGATTTGATCAAAGGGTTTCCCCACACATTGTGGGGTTTGTCCCTGGCTAGCCGCCACATCTTGTGTCTCTTGTCTTGGCTTTTTTTCTATCGATTGTTTAATGTTCTATCTGCACTTTACTTTATGTACATGTGATTGCTAATCTGTGGAATATAATAAGAAAAAGAAGTAAACTTTTATAAGCATAGAACATACCATAACTTAACAAGAAGGTATAGAAAAGAGAAACATGGGTGTGTAGCTAATTTTAAGAAGTAAAATTATATCTCTAATTTTTAATGATACGTAAAATTGATTAGATGCTGTTTAAGGGATAGAGAATGAATGCAGAGAGATTTTGAAATTGAGGATAAACACACCTCAAAAGGAAAGGTGTACAAGTAAATGAAGTTTAATGTTTTCCAATATTAAAGAACTAGCAAGCTTTTGACTGCTTGGTTTGATGGGTAATTTTAGAAAGAAACATCTCCTGCCTTTACGGATAGAGTAGGTGGTGCCTTTACGAGTAGAGTCGGTGGTGCAATTATCCTTGTAGGGCATGGGAATAAATGTTGCAACAAATGATTGTGTTACCAAAAATGTTACAAGAGAAGGTAGCTAGACATTTTAATTCTTAATGAAGTTTTGATAGATTATGATGACAATTGTCCAGTAGTTCTTTGACAATTTCATGGATGGAAGAAACCTCTGCTGCAATAGTAGCTACAAAGTTTAGTGATCAACATTATCTTAATAAATAATTTCTCACATGTGAATGTAGTTTTATAAAATACATTAAAGACGAAGTTAAATAATCTCTTTCACATATGAATGTAGTTTTATAAAACACATTAAAGATGACTTCTTAGTAATGAGCCATTGAGAATATGGAGCATTCTAAAATGCAAATAATAAACATCATCTTATTAAACAATTTCTTTTGCATGTGATTTTAATTTTATAAAGTGTACTAAAGGATGATTTTAGTAATCAGCCTTTGAAAATATGAAGCATTTTAAAATTCAAATATTATGAAATTTGTAAAGTGGTGGTTATGGATGAGGTTTAAAATTGGTAGTAGTTTAGAGATAGGGTAGTGTGTGTATAAGATAAAAAATTAGTGTTTTGTATTGACAACTCAAGTATTATACAAGGATTTTTGTTACCACATAAAACTTTGTGGGAAAATCAAGGGATGTTTCCCCTCTTTTGAAGACTAGTGCACTTCATCTAGGGGCATTTGAATAAGATGACTGTTGACAATAATGAGCCAAATAAGAAATTTGGTTTAAAATTATAGTTTAGAGATAGGGTAGAGAGCATAAGATAACAAGTTAGTGTTTCATATTAACAACCCAAGTACCAACTTTCTTTTTGTCAAGAAAAGCTTTGTGGGAAAGCAATGGATGCTTCCTCACATTTGTAAACTAGTGTGCTTCACATGGGGTGATATGAACTTGGGTAGTTGTCACCACAACTAGGAAAAATAGCCAAATGTACAATGACGTTGATGACTAGTTGAGCTAATCCCTTGGTCTATCTAGCAAGAAAGAACTTATACACATGGATGCATACATTTTTTTAACAAAATTTAGTAGATGATTTGTATTGTTCCAAAAAAAAATTCAGTTTGTTGTCAATCAATGGTAGTACAAAGAAATTATAGAGGTCAATATAGCCTAGAGCTTAATTGGTACTTTGGTTGCTAGTGGCAAGAGTTAGCCAATAAAT
The DNA here is from genome assembly GCA_031772625.1 of Pinus tabuliformis. Lineage (NCBI taxonomy): Eukaryota > Viridiplantae > Streptophyta > Pinopsida > Pinales > Pinaceae > Pinus > Pinus tabuliformis. The sequence continues at coordinate 2,037,029,334 of CM062818.1, forward strand.
GGACAAAACAACTACAAAAAACCTTGTAGATCCTACAAAAAGACCCAAAGATGCACATAAAAGTTAGGGAAATACCATTGTCTTTGTGCTCTATGGGAAAGTTCTCCTTTGCATGTAGTTGGTGTGTGAGGGAAAGGATAGAGACTTTATTCTCTTAAATTTTGGTGACCTATCGATGTGCGAAAGTCCACAATTTTCCTTTGGTACCCATGAGAGCTTTAAGAGATGGTCAAGTGTCGATGTAGTCGGTTTGTAGTTGTTGGTGAACCAAAATGAAGCACCAACAATAGATAATTTCAGGTGGGGAGGTAGAAGGGTTCCCCCCTTGAACCAAACCCTGGCTCAAATTACCTCAAGGATAGGAGTCCTCAAAGGCATAGTGAACCAACGAGAAAATTAAAGATGTCCGCCCATGAATCCCTGTTCAAACTCATTTTGAAAAAACACCATCAAGGTAGCCATGAACAATCATATACACATAGAGAAGGCAAATTACAGAGAAACCACAAATGTTCCAAGGTGGGGGATACTTGCGACTTGGGGGATAACGATCAAGAGGTAAGGGCTCCAACCTCCCCCACATCCAACGCCTATCTCATGAATCAACAAAGTTTCGGGTTATGAGCCAAGCAAACCCTCAACAAAGTTTCGAGCGAATATGAGCCAAACAGACCCTAAATTGAGAACTTCCATTGCCATCCATCCTCAACTTATTCGCACCACCTTGATTGCATGAAATGGAGGCATTTGGTTCATAATTACAGTCACATTACCCTACCCTGGGGTGAGTAACTTGCCATTCATATCCTTGCATGGGAGCCAAGTGCTTCATAAATTGTGATTTGACATGAAATGGTCGACTAAACATCATTATGGAATTGGCTGTTGATAAAGCTTATTTTTCCTTAATTGTGAGATTATCATAGTTCTCTAATTTCTTGTTTTTCAAAGAACATGATAAAAACTTGCTTACGAGATGCTCTACAACATTTGTCTCATTTTAGAAAAGATAATCATTACTCGATAATTGATTGGTAAGGTGTGTAGTGTTTTGTTGTAGCCGCTGCAACACCTTCCAAAATTTTGGCCTACATCCAAATTTCAGAGCCTTCCTTGGTTTTTCTCATGATGGTTGCAAACACTCGGGCTCATCCCATGAGCTCTTGTTGAGTCTTTACACCCTTTTTGGTTGATTTACTATCGATCATCTTTTGGCATGTGGATTGTTGGCATTATGACACAGGTTTAGCGCTATGACATAGGTGTTGTCCTTGATAGCAACTCACTCAGATGACAGATCACAATTCAGGCTCACATGATGAAGGAAAAAGAGATATACGCAGGTACCCCTTAATCAAGCCGCGTATACACGCGGGTTAGACGACCAGAAGGTGCGTATGCGTCTACACGCACTTTCGCGCAAGGAAAAGCACGTACATGTTGGAAAACTTGGTTTTGACCCATGGTATTGATCCAAGGTATCTTGATCGAAGTGTTAACCCCAGGTATTTGGTCCAAGGCATTGCTTCTAAATGGTCTTGGACCATGCTATTGAGTAAGGCCTAAGACTATAAAAGGAGGAGATCATTAGGCAAAGGTAGTCAAGCATTGAATATCTAATGAAGAGCAAGATCTAGAACACTGGTAATTGGGTTATGGTACATAGCTGGATCTGAATCAAGGAGGAACCTGAGCGCTTGAAGAATGATAAGCTCTATTGAAGGGTTAAGATCTTAAGGCTTGAAGAGAAGTATCTTTGTGTAGTTTTTGATCTTTTATAATTGGCGCATGTTTTGATCTATAAATCTGATGATTTGGGTATAAAATGATGTTTGAATAATTGGAAAGGGTAAATCATCTTTTACAGATCTGTACGCAGGTTAAGTATAGAAAAGGCGCTTATACACGCTGGTTCGACAATTCAAAACATCGTATACGCAAGTTTGCCTTCATATAACAGCGTATGCACACAGGTTTGACATATTGAAGTAGCGTACGTCTCATAAAATATGTTTTTAGCTACTTTTGTTTACTGTTGCAGTGTTCTAGGTTCTGGTTTGGGTTCTAATACTGTTACTGTTCTAGTTACAACATTCAGAGAAGTGATTGTTTGATTTAGATTTGGTTAGTGCAAGGGAGATTGATTAATGCAGATATATTTTGATGTTCGATTGATGCTATTGATGGATCCAATTTGAAAATTTATGAAATGTGGTCCCTGGAAGAAAAGAGAAGGTTGTAGCCTTCTGTAGGTCAGCACCTATGTACTAGTACATCAGCTAGTACAAGAGCTAAGGGGGTTGTAGCTCCCTTCAAGGAGAAGCTGGAGAATGAGAGAAGGTTGTAGTCATCTGCAGGTAGAAGCCTGCGTACTGGTATAAGACTGCATCAGTACAAAAATATTGTAAAAACAAGTTTCTTATTAAAGGAAGATAGAGACGAATTGTAGCAAGTGGTTTTCACCCACATTGAGTTTCCACCTTATAACTTGTGTTCTTGTGTGTGATTGTCTGCTCTGTTTTTACTGTACCTATTACTGCTTATATGATTCTGATACACATATTAAAGATCAACTGACTAAATAATAAGTTTACAAGGTATACGCTGGTTGCTCTAAACACAGTTGCGTGCATACGCAAGTTGCATTAACTAAATTAGTGCACAAAAATCTGTTTATGGAAATGAAATATTGTTAAGTTGCTAATATTGATTCACTCCCGCCTCTCAGTGTTATTTCCAACAATTGGTATCAGAGCAGGTCCTTCAGAAGAAGCTTGATTGCTTGAAGGAAGATCTATCATCTTGAGCAACTACGAAAGAAAAGCATCCATTAGGCCACCAATATTTGATGGGAGCAACTTCATCTATTGGAAGGTAAGAACCAAAACCTATCTTCAATCTCTTGGAACAGAGGTTTGGGATATCATGGAAGGAGGATACACATTTCCATCAGCAACTCCTCCATATACGTCAGGTAAAAAACAGTATGAAACAAATGCAAAGGCTGTTAATACTCTATTGGGAAGTCTGTCACAATCATAATTTGTCAAGGTTATGTAACTCAAAACCGCCAATGGGACAAGATCATTCTAAGCTATGAAGGAGACGATCAGGTAAAACGTGCAAAACTACAATCTTTCAGAATTCAATATGAAACTCTCAGAATGCACAATGATGAAAGTGTAGCTAATTATTTCTTATGTGTAGATGAGATTGTTAATCGCATGAAAAACTTGGGTGAAGAGATAAAAGAAGTTACTTTAGTTGAAAAGGTTCTAAGATCCCTGTCTTCTAAGTTTAAATCAAAAGTTTCTGCCATAGAAGAAAAGCAGGATCTTCAGAGTATTATTATGTCACAGCTGCACAAAATCCTAACTGCTTTCGAAATGAGAAAATGGGGTCCATCAGATATGAGAGAAGCTGCATTCAAAGCTTTAGGAAAAGGAGAACTCAATGAGTCAGGACGTACGTCAGAAGGAGAGGAAGAATCAGACTTTGTCAAGAACCTTCAACGTGGTTTTGAAAGATTCAGAGGTAAACTACCTTTCAAATGTTTTGCTTGTGGAAGAGTAGGTCATTATGCTGCGAAATGTCCTCACAAAGATAAGCTTGATAAAGGTAAAGAATCAACAAAATGGAGTAGAAAAGAAAGTGTAAATAAGAAGAGCTACTATACGCATGAAGATAGTGATGGTTTATCAAATAGTGATGAAGATGAAAAAAGTAATGATTATAGACCTGATGGCTTTTGAAGATGATGATTTCTTGGATGCTTTAGATGAAGATGGTCTCTATGAAGAAATTTCTAAACTTAAAATTTGTTTAGAAGAAAAGAGTATGATTATAGATACTTTTACATTCCAACTTGCTGAAAGGGAAAAACACAATGAAAAGTTAGAATGTGAAATTGTGGGTCTAAGAAAAGAAATTGAAAAAACAAAAGCTCTCAATCTGAAGTTTGCTAAAGGATCAAAAACTTTAGATGAAATTATCAAAGTGCAACGTTCTCCTCTGATAAAGACAGGTCTTGGATATACTGAAGAACCATCTCAAGCACAGAAGCCATCAACCTCCAAAAGCTATCTTGATGCAGCAAGGAGAAATGAACAGGTTGACAATCGTCAACAGAGGCTTAAAGCAAATCACCAGGTAAATCAAGTTCAATCTACTTCAAGGATGAATAGAAGCTATAACCAACCACAGGTAAATCATTCTCAATTTGATTCAAGAATGAATCTCCATAGAAACTACAATCATCAGGTCAGTAGATTCGATGATCGCACAAATTTCGTTAATGGGCAATGTTTTCCATGTCATAACGTTGGACACAAAGCTGCTCAATGTGTTGCTTACAAGACCATCATGACTAGAGAAGCACAGAATCAAAGGAATGTGACCGGGATCATGAAAATGACCTACAATAACTTTTCTGCTCTTGAAAATGAAATAGAATGCTCCATCTGTAACAACTTCGGTTATGAAGACTCTAAATGTAGGAGTAAATTTCGGCAAACATCTCAGAAGGAGTAAGCTTCATTGGGTCCCAAAACATGGAAGAAGAAAGAACCGCAAACTGAAAGATATGGTATAGCCTTATATGTAGAAGGACAAGAAAATCAATGGTAAATCGACAGTGGATGCTCGAAACACGACAGGTGACAAAGAAAAACTTTAGTCATATGATGCCTTAGAAAAGGAAAGGAAGGTCTCATTTGGAAATGACACTCCTACAGGCATAAAAGGTAAAGGCTCTGTTCTCTTAAAGGAAAAGGTTAACGCTGGGAATGTTATGTATGTTGATGGTTTAAAGCATAATCTATTGAGTGTTAGTCAAATGTGTGATTAAGGAAATGAGGTAGTATTTCGATCAAATGGATGTGTTGTTCGTGAGCTTGATACAGGAGAAAAAATGATTAAAGGTGTAAGAACTCCAAACAACCTGTACATTTTAAAGGGGGGACAACAACAGTGATACCTAAGCAAAAATGATGAACACTAGCTATGGCACAGAAGATTGGGGCATCTAAGTTTTCCTCAAATAAGAAAAGCATGCAGATACCAGGTGGTTCGTGATCTTCCGGATATCCGAATTCCAGAAAATACAATATGCAAATCATGTCAATTTGGCAAGCAAACCAGAACAAATTTCCCTAAAAAGGAAGGATGAACTAGTAAGCCTCTTGAACTTGTTCATACTGACTTATGTGGACCATCAAGGAAAAAGTCACCTCGTGGAGAAGAATATTTTATATTATTCATTGACAATTTTTCAAGAATGTGTTGGATAGGACTTTTAAAGCACAAAGATGAAGCTTTCAAAAAGTTCAAAGCCTTCAAAGCCTTGGTTGAAAATGAATCAGATCGGAAAATCAAATGCCTCATGTCTGATCGAGGAGGGTAATTTACCTCGGATGAATTCTTGGACTTTTGTGAAGAACATGGAATAAGAAGGGAATTCTCTACCGCAAGAACTCCTCAACAAAATGGAGTGGTAGAAAGGATGAACAAAACTGTTCAACAAATGGCTCGTGCTATGCTAGATGAGTCTGGAACTCCTGCAACCTTTTGGGGAGAAGCTGCATTCACTGCCATCACTATTCTCAACAAAACAAATGTTCGGGTAAACAACACTCAAACTCCTCATGAACTTTGGTATGGTAAGACTCCTACTGTAAAATACTTCAAAATTTTGGAAGCAAATGTTACATCAAAAGGACTGATGAAAAACTCGGCAAGTTTGAACCTAGAGCAGATAAAGACATTCTCCTTGGTCACTCTTCCCGGAGTAAAGGTTACAAGTGTTATAATAAAAGACTTGGGAAAATTGTTGAAAGTATTGATGTTGTGGTTGATGAAGCAGGTAAAAACTGAAGAGTGGGAAGAAGATGAGGATTATCCTTCCACATCAAATCAGACTAATGCTGAAGAATAAGAAACCAATGAAGCACCAGAAGGATAGATAATGATAGAAGAAAAGACTCCATCCAGATATGTTCAGAAAAATTATCCAAAGACTCAAATTTTGGGATAGAAAGAGGCAGGTGTGCAGACAGGAAGAACTATTACAGAAGCTTCAAGCTATCTACATTTCTTTCCTCCATCGAACCACAAAATGTACATGAAACATGCAAAGATGAAAGTTGGGTCAAGGCTATGAATGAAGAGCTTGAAAAAATTGAAAAGAATAATAGTTGGGAATTAGTTCCTAGACCTCATGATAAGAATGTCATTGGAACCAAATGGATATTCAAAAACAAGCTGAATGAAAATGGAGAAGTTATTAGAAACAAGGCTAGACTAGTTTGTAAAGGGTATGCTCAACAAGAAGGTATAGACTTTGGAGAAACTTTTGCACCTGTTGCTAGACTTGAAGCCATAAGAATGTTTCTTGCTCTTTCTAGCTTTCAGAAGTTCAAAGTATATCAAATGGATTTGAAATCTGACTTTCTTAATGGAGACCTAGAAGAAGAAGTTTATATTGTGCAACTAGACAGATTCATCCTTGGAAATGATCCAAAACTTGTATGCAGACTTAGAAAGGCTCTCTATGGTCTCAAACAAGCTCCAAGGGCCTGATATTATCGTCTTGACAAATACCTTCATCAACAAGGTTTTTCAAAAGGATCAACTGATAGCAATCTATATATAAAAATTGAAAATGATAAATTGCTAATACTTGTTGTGTATGTTGATGATATCATTTTTGGTAGCAATGAAGAAGCCATGAGTCAAAACTTTGCTTTGGTAATGTAGAAAGCATTTGAAATTTCCCTACTTTACAAGTTCAACAAAATAAGGATGATATTTTTCTTTCACAAACCAAGTACCTCAAGCAAATCTTGAAGAAATATGGCATGGAAGATTCTAAACCAGTATGTACCCCTATGGTAATAGGATGTAGCCTTAGCGCAAATGACGAATCAGCAGCGGTACATCAACCAACTTACAGATCCATGATTGGTAGTCTGCTCTATCTAACAGGTACCCGACCAGACATCATGCATGCAGTGGGAATAGTTGGAAGATTCCAAGCAAATCCAAAGGAAGCACACCTTCAGGCAGTCAAAAGGATTTTCAAATATCTTCAAGGAACACAAAACTTTGGTTTATGGTATCCTAGAGATACAGATCTTACACTTCATGCATATACAGATGCAGATTGGGCAAGAAGCGTGGATGACAGAAAAAGCACTAGTGGTGTATTCTTTATGGGTTCCAGATTAGTGTCTTGGTTCAACAAGAAAAAAAGTTCAATTGCATTATCTACAACTGAAGCAGAATATGTGGCTGTTGCATCTTGCTGTACACAACTCCTTTGGATGATGCAAACATTACAAGACATTCAGATCACTTGTACTCCACCCATCTCCATTCTATGTGATAATACAAGTGCAATCAGTATTTCAAAGAATCCTGTCATGCATTCCAAAACCAAGCACATACCTTTCAAAAATCGTTTTCTCCGTGAACAAGTGCTTGAACAAAAGGTCAAATTGGTGTATGTTCCCTCCAAAGAATAGGTTGTTGATATATTCACCAAACCATTGTCCAAAGAGACATTTGAATATCTCAGCCAGAAGCTGGGAGTAGTTGATGCTTCATCTTGCTGTTGAAACCTATCTGTTTCAGAGAACAGTGGTTGTACACGAGTTTTATGAAGCGTATCTGCGTACATACGCCGGTTTCTGTGGATACAACCACATATATGTTGGTTGAAGAATATCAGTGGGCCAGAATCAGGATGAAAAGAGTCTGATATGGGTTTGACAGTGATCATCTGGCACAGGTTCAGGGGGAGCATATTCTTCTAATTGTTGGCATTATCTTGGTACAATTTAACAATTGTTTCTAATTCAGGAGGAACGGGTGCAGGGGGAGATCATGGTTGCTGGTCTGGATGGTGATTGACAGATGCTGTTGATGATAGTTGCTGTTGACTATCATAGTCTTGTTCTAGATATTTTGTCTCTATGTCATGTATATATTTTATTATCAAGTTCATGTAGCGACCTATTTTGTTTCCCCACTATGCTTGGGATGGATGATGTAATTTTCTTGTTTTATCATGTATAAAATTGTGGTATATCCCCACTTGATTGGGAGATGGATGTATGTATGCGTCTTTGGTGATAGGAAGGTCATTTATGATGTATAAAGTCATGTTCTTCTTGTAGAACACCTTTTTGCAGACCTTGCTTACAGTCAGGGGGAGCATGAACAACACACTTAAGCATATCAAAGATTTCAACATGTACTCAGGGGGAGCATAACCCTTTGCCCTTGATGACAAAGGGGAAGAGTGACTTGGGTTTGCCATCAAGTCTAAAGGGGGAGATTTTTGGCATTATGACACAGGTTTAGCGCTATGACACAGGTGTTTTCCTTGATGGCAACTCACTTAGATGACAGATCACAATTCAGGCTCATATAATGAAGGAAAAAGAGATATACGCAGGTTCCCCTTAACCAAGCCGCGCATACACGCGAGTTAGACAACCAGAAGGCGCATATGCGTATACACGCACTTTCATGCAAGGAAAAGAGCGTACATGTTGGAAAACTTGGTTTTGACCCGTGGTATTGATCCAAGGTATCTTGACCGAAGTGTTGACCCCAGGTATTTGGTCCAAGGTATTGCTTCTAAATGGTTTTGGACCATGGTATTGAGTAAGGCCTAAGACTATAAAAGGAGGAGGAGATCATTAGGCAAAGGTACTCAAGCATTGAATATCTAATGAAGAGCAAGATCTAGAATACTAGTAATTGGGTTATGGTACATAGTTGGATCTGAATCAAGGAGGAACTTGAGCGCTTGAAGAATGATAAGCTCTATTGAAGGGTCAAGATCTTAAGGCTTGAAGAGAAGTATCTTTGTGTAGTTTTTGATCTTTTATAATTGGCGCATGTCTTGATTTGTAAATCTGATGATCTGGGCATAAACTGATGTTTGAATAATTGAAAAGGGTAAATCATCTTTTACAGATCTGTATGCAGGTTAAGTATAGAAAAGGCGCGTATACACGCTGGTTCGACAATTCAAAACAATGTATACGTAGGTTTGCCTTCATATAACAGCGTATGCACGCAGGTTCGACATATTGAAGTAGCGTACGTCTCATAAAATATGTTTTTAGCTACTTCTGTTTATTGTTGCAATGTTTTGGGTTCTGGCACTCTTATTGCGCTAGTTACAACATTCAGAGAAGTGATTGTTTGATTTAGATTTGGTTAGTGAAAGGGAGATTGATTAATGCAGATATATTTTGATGTTTGATTGATGCTATTGATGGATCCAGTCTGGAAATTTATGAAACGTGGTCCCTGGAAGAAAAGAGAAGGTTGTAGCCTTCTGTAGGTCAGCACCTACATACTAGTACATTATCTAGTATAAGAGTTAAGGGGGTTGTAGCTTCCTTCCATGAGAAGCTAGAGAACCAGAGAAGGTTGTAGCCATCTGCAGGTAGAAGGCTACATACTGGTATAAGACTGCACCAGTATAGAAATATTGTAAAGAGAAGTTTCTTATTAAAGGAAGATAGAGACGAATTGCAGCAGGTGGTTTTCACCCACATTGGGTTTCCACCTTATATCTTGTGTTCTTGTCTGTGATTGTCTGCTCTGTTTTTACTGTACCTGTTACTGCTTATATGGTTTTGATACACAAATTAAAGATCAATTGACTAAATAATAAGTTTACAAGGTATACGCTGGTTGCTATAAACACAGTTGCGTACATACACAAGTTGCATTAACTGAAGTAGGGTACAAAAATCTGTTTATGGAAATGAAATATTGTTAAGTTGCTAATACTGATTCACCCACCCCCTCCTCTCAGTATTATATCCAACAATTTGCTATGTCATTCTTGCTAGTTTGTTCTGGCAATTTTGAAGGTTTGTCTTTGTGTGTATGAGTTGTTTTCGCCCTGTGAACATCAGTCGTAATCACACACAAAGTTGTAAACACTGTCATGCAATTGTTGTTACGATCATTTGAATATCTTTCTCAAGTGTCGCACTTGTCGCTCTTAACCTTTGAGTCAATTTCACTGAGCACATGTTTGTCTGTTGGTTTCAGGGGTCTTATCGTCAAGTTGTGCTAAGTGTGTGATCACAATGTCATGTGTGCACAAGTTCACTTGCTTTCACACTCAGTGATTTTTCCTGAAAATCTATCAATCGGACAACCTTCCTTCAACCGAACCTCGATCTCAGTGACCCTGCTCTGTTGCCCAGAACTGCGCAGAGCTTGAGGTTGTCCTTCGGGGTAGCTTGCACTGCACAATCCTGGAAGTGAGCAAGCCGATTGTCTCCCAGAACTGCGCAGAAGCTGTCCACAAGTCTACTCCGTGCTTTCCGCAACATCACTCATCAAGCCTCCCTCTAGTCTTCCGGAAAACATGAATTGCACCATGACCCGAGGCTGCACTGCTCCCCAAAACTGCGCATAAGTTGCCCAACTACCTACCCTGCACTGTCTGCAGAAACTGTGCAGAGCTTGTGAGTCAGGCCTCTATTTCTTATCACTACAATGTTCCTAAGAATTGCGCAGATTTGACTGGAAGCCCCCCTGCTGGCTTGCTTTGTTCTCCCTCTAAAAATTGCGCAGTTTTGACTGGCAACCTCTCTACTACCCTACTCTGCACTCATCTCAGAAACTGTACAGAACTCACTGCCCAACACTATCTCTCAGAGATGCGCAGGTCTGGCTAGCAGCTCCCCGCAGCCCGATCCAGCCCTGCTCTGGAAAACTGTGCTGAAATCTCTGCTAGTGCCTCCTGCTGCCTACTTTGTCTTCCCTACATAAATTGCACAGATTCCTAGTTAGACCTCGGGATGACCTGCCCAGTCCTCATCTTGAAAACTGCACAGAATTTCCCAACAGTTCCCCGACACCTTGCCTTTTCTTCCTCCCAGGAACTACACAATTCTGCCTCCCAGTTGGGTTTTACCTCGCAGCTGTCATTGTTGTCTCAAACTATGCAAGTTTGCCTCACAGTGACATCTGTGCAATTTTTCCCGATAGTGCTTCGAAGCCTCACATCCTGGCTTGAGCTGTGCTCTACGCAGTTTCAGTTCCTTGTCTCTCTCTCGGTCACCTACATTGAAACAGAAAACAATGCATCATGTTAAACTAGGAGATTTCGGGATTTGATGTCGTCTCATCATGAATGATTGTAGGAACAGGTACATTGATGAAACATAACGCAACGATGAATGGGATGAAGAAGGAGTGCATGCTAGAAGAATTGATTGCAGTGGAATGAACACATGAAGCACATCGAGCAACGAGCGAAAGGGACACATACACATGCACCATCAAGCAAAGACCAAGACCATCAAAGACTCCGTGCACTTTGCTATGCGGAGGTGAAGACATGTTACACCAAGAGCACACCCATCACTCAGCAGCACAACAACTCGACACAGACAACACAGTCAGCCAGTACATGTTAGCAGTGTCATGTCGAGTTGTGTCATGAGTTGTCTCGGCCACATCACTACTATGGACCATACTTCTTGTAATCGAATGTAATGTAATGTGAAAGTCCAAGAGACACACATATGAAGTTGAAGAGTCACATCAGTTGAAAAGTCATAGGAATTCAAACAATGATGAGGGAAGTTGAAGAGTCACAAGGGCCAATTACCCCCTTTGGATATATATACCCCCTCATTGTATGAGCAAATGACTTTCCACCTTGGCTCCTCCCACATACCCTTGAGAGTCTGTAGTCTATTCTTTGAGGAGCGAGGAGTTGTTCCAATTTCCCACTATTGGGGCTAGTGATGTATGGTATACATATGTGTCTTGGAACTTTTTCTTAATTCATAAGCCTGTCTCAGGCCAATACGTTTTCACGCATGTTTTGTATCTGTTTGTAAGACTATTCTTTAAACATTTGTAATGCATGTTTGCTCAACTTGTATTAAGATAGTTGAACTACTTCGGTTATTTTAGTACTTACATTGTTGAAGGTGTGTTGTATTGTTTATCACTGCTGTCTTGTCCATGTGGACTACTCTGCTGGACATTAGACAAGCCATTATTATATTTTCTTGGTTTTAACCACCATCACCCCTGTGTGGACTACTCCGCTGGATGGCGTACGTGTTTTCCCTTGAACTTTGGTTTTCACGACTGCCACATCTGCTGTGGACTATTCCGCTGGATGCTGTACAGACCCTTGTGTGTTTCTTCCTAGGTTGGGATTATTCCCTCTCATCAAGAGGCTCACTTCACTTTCCCCTTTGACAGTAAGAGAATCCAAACACAAAGTTACATTACACACTCACCAAGCATACTCACCTCGCTTTCTTGAAGTTACAGGCATAACACTCTCATGTGCTCAACAACAAGAGCTAAGGAAATTATCTAAGATAATGGAAACTGAGACGTCGTATCAGATGGGGATCCTACACCAAACAGTGTGAGGACTAGTTGGGACTTCATATTGGAGAGATACCTTGAATGTTGGCGGGTTCAACACCGTAAACATTTTTTGCACTAGAGGGAGGGCCGCCAATAGTTTATGGTTGAATGGCCTCTCAATGCCACGTATCCATCATTTGGTCAAGACAGTAACACAAACTCCCTCTCTCCCATGCACAATTATGAAGTTGGTTACTCTTCACCTCCTAGACCTGAACAAGAAATTTCATATCACCACCTTCGCGCTGTCCGTCCCATCACCTGCCAATTTTCCAAAGTTATTGGATTGATTCCAGGAGTACACAATCTTCCCTCTTCGTAGAGGAAGCAAAAGACTACACCCACAGGAGTGGTAGTCTTGTCTGTTGAAGAAGCAATCATCACCACTCTTAAAGAGTCGGTAGAAGCTGTTGAGAATGAAGAGGAACCTCATATTTTCTTAGATTCAAGGAGAATAAGTTAACAACGTACTTTTGGGCTCAAGTTATGCTAGTGGCAGGGAAGGGGAAGGCAATGGAGGAGGCGAGGACGAAGAAGAGGAGGAGGATGAAGAAGAGGAGGAGGACGAAGAAGAAGACAATGTGGCTAATCAAAATATGGAGTGGATGACACAGGGCCCATTGGAACTCTAGGTTGTCTTGCACAAGATGCCAAGGCACACAGAGAAGCTGTTAATGAAGTATGACCCTGATAGAATAGTGAAGGCAGAAGACCATCTAGACACGTTCTACCTACATCTGCAAACACTCGAGGTATGTTATGATGATGTTGCATGTAGACTGTTTCCATGTACCTTGGATGGCAGAGCAGCTGTATGGTACCATAGCCTTCCTGTCAACTCCATTCAGAACTGGGGGATGTTCAAGAGAATTTTCCTTGAGAAATTTGCTGATGACAAAACCCTGCTATGTTATTGAAAGATTGGGTAGTCTTAAGATGGAGCATAAAGAAAAAGTGAAGGATTTTAACCAGAGGTTTAATGTTATTTATAACAAGTTCATTGTAGTCACTAAACCTCACGAATCCATCGCAGTCAAATATTACACGTTTGCACTATCGACCATCATTGCACAATTCATCAAGCGAGCTGCAAAACCAACACTTTCAGAAAATTTCCAAGAAGCAATTGATGTGGCGAAATACCTATGTGCGATTGGAGGCATTGTAGATGATGAACTAGCTAAGGACTCCAAAGACACGAGAAGGAGATCTTAGACTGCTGTGGGTAAGGTAAAGGAAAAAGAAACAAGTGAAATTGAGACCCTTACTCGTCTCCTCAAGTCCTTGACAACCGAAGTAGTAGAACTCAAGAGACAGACAACCGAGACGACAGTGAGCAACAAACCTCCCAGTTTTTCGCAGAGGAAGAATGTGACATCAAGTAGCAGCAATGGTCACCCGACTAAATCTGCGCAGAGATCCAATTTTGTGTTCCAAGTGGACCAGTTTGTGAAGGATAACTTCTGCGCGATCCACAAAGAAAAAAATTCAGAGAAGACTTGTCCAAGTTGGAACCAAATTATGGACACTGGCTTCAAAGATGAATGGTCATTTTGAAGCCAGTGAGTAGGTTCAGCCGAAAGATGAATATGATGAAGAGGATGCTGCATCTAATGAAGCTCCAATTTTTGGGCACGTGGTTAACATGTATCAATGTCTTAATGTTTCCCAGAAGAAAACAACCACCGAGAAGGAGCCCCCAAAACAGAATAGTCGATACAACTTGAGAAGTCAAGGGGCTCCCATTGTGATTGAGATACCGAAAGAAAAATTCAAACGACTTCTCAGAATATTTGATCCACTAGCTACAACAAAAGATATGTCCATGAGAAGAAAACTCCAAAGCACTCCACCATACAGTACAAACACAAGTCTTCCCCCAGACAACTCGGTGAGTCTTCCTGCTTTGGATTACAATATTGTTGAAGACATGAAGAAGAGCCGTGCAAACATTTCTTTGTACGAGCTTACCAAACTCACGGGTCAGTGGGATATTCTTTTGCGCACACTAGGGAAAACCTCCAAAAACAATGTTACCTCTTCCAACAAGGGATTAAGCAAGTCTTCCGAATCTCTTGCATCTGTACTCAATGCGCTTCACATGGAAGAAGCCAACTCGCTCTACCTACCTTTCTTTTTATCATTCAAAATATTCACCTTCAATGTCCACAATTGTTTAGTTGACTCTGGCACATCAGTCAATGTCATGCCACTCTCCATTGCTAAACAGATCAATGCGCAATGGAGTAGTAAAATTGTGTAGATCATCCAACTTGATTGAACATGTGTACCATCCATTAGTGAACTCCGGGATGTGATCATCCGATTATTGTCCAATGGATGAGTTCACCAGTGCATTAACATTGTGACCGTGGACATCCTGGAAGCATACGGTCTATTTCTTAGCAGAGACTAGTCCAGTAAGTTGCAAGGATATTTTGCTACAGACTGGTCACACTTATGGCTTCCGTAGAAGAAACAACCAGATCTGGGTGTTTTCAGAGAGGTATATGAAACAAAACGTTACTCCCTTGAATGGCCAGAATGAACCGTTGGCTTTCAGAGAACTTTTGTTTGGAAATTGCTTTCTGGAAATGCAGCTGGGGTGTTATCTTGCACAGTTGAGCCCCACCCCACCAGATACATAATTGGGTCTTCTTCCTTGCCCAAATGGTGGAAATGAAACTTGTATATTACATTGTAACAATAGTAGCAGTAGGGTTAGCAGTTCTAGCACGACAAGTAGTCCTTGTACAAACGACTTGTGGACCTTGTATTTTTATGGATCCAAAAAACAAGATGGATCTGGATCTGGTTGTGTTTTGATTGGCCCAAGGCAATGGAAACATTTAGTCTTGAGCCGCTTGGAGTTCAAGTGCACGAACATTATCTCTGAACATGAAGCACTCTTCTTGGGTTTACAAAAATCTTTCACCCTCAACGTTGCTATGCTAAAAGTGGTTGGTGATTTAAAGATTGTGGTATGACAGGTACGTAACACCAGAAGATGCACAGAAGAAGCTTGAGCCAATAACAGAGTTGGGGACATTTGTGGGTTAGATTGATACACCTCACAACTATCGGGTGTACTTGCCGACCAATAGGATGATAGTGGTTTGCATGGATGTTAGATTCAATGAGGAGAAGGCCATGCAAGTTTCCCTTGAGAGGGAGCTTGAGCTACATGCGGATGAGGAGCTTTTAGCTCCTATGTTTGAGGAGCCTCATATTGATGTGGAGAAACCACATGTAAAGGATCTGAGAATGGAGACATCCACTCAGGCAGAGTCTTCCAGAGAGGGAAGAAAGTGCACCAGAGAGGCTGACAGATTGTTGGATGATGCACGGGAGAATGTGGGAGCACCCACTTCTCAGCATAGGCAGAGGAGGTCACCTGAGAGGTACACTGGATACATGGCTCTTATGGGCGAATGTGTTGTGACAGAGCCATCTTCCTTTAAGGAAGCAATGGAACGACCTGTTTGGGTTGATGCCATGGTGGAGGAGTATGATTCCATAGTTCGTAACAGTGTTTGGGATGTGGTTCTGAGACTGGAGGACAAGTTAGTGGTGAGCGCCCGTTGGATTTCCAAGACAAAGCAAGCTATAGATGGTAGTGTGGAGAAGCATAAGGCTAGATTTGTGGCCCGTGGATTTTCACAAGTAGAGGGGATTGACTATGATGAGACCTTTGCCCTTGTTGCAAGGTACTCGTCATCAAATCTATATTGGCACTATCTGCACATATGGGTTGGAAGATACATCAGATGGATGTGAAGAAAACCTTCCTTAATGGAATGATTGAGGAAGAGGTGTACATAGAGAAACTTGAAGGTTTTGAGACCTTTGATCGGGAGTCACATGTGTGCCAGCTCAAGAGAGCATTTTATGGGCTGAAGCAAGAACCCCTTGTTTGGTACTCTAGGATGGATAGCTACTTCATTGGGTTAAGCGTCATGAAGAGTGAAGCAGATGCGAACCTGTACCACATAGTGGTGGAAGGTAAACTATTGATCATTGTAATTTATGTAGATAATATCATATTGACAGGTGATGATCAACTGATCAAGTCTTGCAAGGAGGACCTTGCAAGAGAGTTTGGGATGATGGACATGGGGTTCATGCATTACTTTCTTGGCATGGAGGTATGGCAGGGAGATGGGGAGTTGTTTGTGTCTTAGGGAAAGTATTCCAATGAGATACTCAAGAGATTCCGCATGGAGAGTAGCAAACCCACAGATACTCCTTTAGTAGGTGATTGGAGGAAGGAGGATGCTACTTCAAAGGAAATAGTGAAAGCTATTGTTTACAGGAAGCTTGTGGGTTCACTCATGTACTTGGTGAATAGATCACCAGATATGTGCTATGAAGTTAACCAACTTAGTCAAGCGATGGTTCGACCTAGCAAGCTGTATTGGAAGGCGAAAAAGCAGGCGTTGAGATACCTCAGGGGCACTTCTCAGTATGGATTATGGTACATACCAATAGGGGGAGTGAAGCTTCAAGGCTTCATCGATGCAGATTGGGCTAGGAGTCCATCCGTCAGGAAGAGCACATTAGGAGGGATCTTCAGTATTGGGTCAATGAAAGTTTCTTGGTACAACAGGAAACATACATTGGTTGCACTCAGTTTAGGAGGCAGAGTACATGGCTATGAGTCAAGCAACATGTGAGGCCACCTGGATGAGGAAGATCTTGGTTGGTTTGTTTGGTCAGAAAATGGATCCAACTGTGATTTATTGCGATAATCAGAGTTGTATCAAACTCTCCGAAAATCCAGTTTTTCATGATCGATCCAAGCATATTGATATCCGAGATCATCATCTTAGAGATTGTGTATTGAGGCAGATTATGTTGTTAGAGTACATTCCCATGGAGGAGCAAGATGCTAACATTTTGACAAAGGAATCGTCAAGATGTAAATTTGAGTTTCATAGAGACAGGATCGGGGTAACTGATAATCCCTTTCTTGTTGAGAGGGAGTGTTGAGAAATGGAAACAATAAATTCCAGTAGAATTTGTCCTTGAATTAAACGGAGAATTAAAATCGAATTCTATTCTCATAGAAACTTTTAAATAGTTATTTAAGTTTAATTAACTTACTTAGCTTAGGAATTTCGAGTTGGAAGTCTTTTTGTAGTCATGCATATGTTCTCCCTAAGTTTTAGGGGTCCAGTATGAGTTTAAATTGAGTTGGAAATTAGATCACTCAGTTTAATGAGTTAAGTTCAGTTAAATTAGTTCCAAACTGTTTGTAGAACTAATAGAGTACTAACAGTCAGTTGGTACAATAGTGCATCCGCTAGTGCTACTCCAGTTAACCGAAGATTCCCTCATCCAAAACTCATGCATGTTAGTTCAGAGAAAGACCTAGTTGAGACTAGAGAGCAGGGACATTGTACTATCAGTTGTATTATTTATTGGAGTGTAAATATCATGCATGCGTCAGAGATTGTTCGTATGTTTGGATTGTGTAGTTTTGGAAGCATGAATTCCCTTTAAATATAGGCTATTCATCCTAGGAATTACGAAAGAAATTGTGGGGCTTGGAGAGCTGCCGAATTGGCTAGGCATTGGCTAAGAGATAGCTTGTAAGCTGACAGAGTTGAGCATACTTGTGCGGAATTGTTCTAGTGAGAACAAGCTTTGTATTTTCACTCATATTTCTGATATATGTAATACAAATATCGGGGTTTTGAGCAGTGGCTTTCCCTAGATACATCTTGTGTTATGTGCCATTGATTTATCTTCTTCTTGTTTTCATCGATCTATTGGATTTTGTTGGTTGAAAGTAGAAGTAGATTCTTGTCGTGTGCTTTAGTACATTGCATGAGCTTGTGAATCTACAGGAAAATCTACAATTTTGACCTTAGCTAATTCATTTTCAATACTGAAAGATGTTTGAGGTTTATCAACTTCGTTGATACTTACATCATTTTTTTGAGAAGTATCCCTTTGAGAATCATCCTTGACCCAGCTGGTGGAAAGGGCATCACTCTGAATCTTCTTGGGGGGGATTTGAAACAATCTTCTTACTTCTCAAATTGTATTGTTTGTGTACCTCCACGATAGCATTTTGTTATCCCTTTTTATAATCACCTGACTCTGCAGGGATGACTTCTGGCCATGATAACAATAATAGATCTTGTTGTTCCTTAGTTAATAAAATATTGTCAATTTCTCCTTCCTCAAATAGATTTATCTGATTTTCTTTAAGGTCCTCAGCTATCTCAACTTCTGCATCTGCATAATTCTCTTGGAATGGAGGTCTAATTTGCTGTTGATCAGCTGGGCCTCTTTTCTCTCTCTGTTTAATTTGGGGTGGATTCTTCCTAAAATTAGGATTTATGATTTGAGGACCTCCTTGAGTTTCTCTTGGTTGAACCCTATTAGTTAAACTTATCCTTTCCATCATTATTTCCTTGGTTTTAACTAAGGTGTCTAAATTTGCATCTAAAGAAGAAGAAGAAGGTTCTTCTTTGATTGTGACTCTTCTCTCAACCTTTAACCTTGTTCTCTTTGCCAATAAATTGGCTTCCACACTAAAAACATCCCTTTGCATTTCCTCTAAGGTAGAAATATTTCTCTCCCTCAGTTGATAAGACATATTTGCATCAAACCCATATGGAAATTTGATCGAAGCTAGGCTTGTGGAGGTTGTATTGATGCTGGAATGGAATTATAAATATTATTGAACCTTGTGCAGTAACATTGAACTGTTTCACTAGGAGCTCTCTTTATACTCTCATATTCAACGAATATTTGAAGAGGATTCTTCTTTACTTCCCACCTTGTGAGAAAAATTTGATGAAATTGTGGGAGATCGGCTATATTAGCTGCTGGCAATGTCCTGAACAATTTCTTAACTTCTCCTGTCAAATTTTGCGCAAAGAACCTCGTTGTCACATCATCTTCATCAACTTCTTGCAAATATGAATAATCATTCATTCTATGTATATGTTGTTGTTCTGTGATTGGCCCTGTGCCATCAAATTGAGGTGTTCGACTTTGATAATCCTGTGGCATGAAATTAAGTTGTCCAGGCAAGATAAGGGGGGCATAACGAGCTGCCATGACTGGTAAATGGGAGGAAGGTGAAACTACAATTGATGTGGATATTGAGGGTAGTAAAGAGAAAGGGATTATGAACTAAGTTGGTATAGAAGTAGTAAAGACAATAGATGAAATAAGGGAAGTGGAAATAAGAGAAACCACTTGAGGGGTGGGTGATGATGTAGAAGAAGAAGAAACATTTGATTGGTCAGTAAAGGTTTTCTAAATAACTTGATTTAATTCAGTCACCAAAACTTCATGTTTGTTAAACTGTTTTATAACATCTTTGTCGGGATCTGGAATGACAGGCTGATGTGTTAAGATATAAGGTTTCAAAACATTTTCATCAAAAAATGTCTCGGGGACAAAACTTTTTGACTTGGTTAGGAAAAAATTGTGCTCAAAAGGTAAGTCAAATTCAGTATCCTCTACAATTATGAAACTTTCAGGGAGATAATTAACTCTAGGCAGTGGATTATTGCTTGCTTGGCTCTTAGTGAAACTCTTCTTCCTAATAAGTTTCTCAGGATTATTTACAATTTTAAGCAGGTTAGGATCTGGATGGGATCTAGTGTAGATCTTTCTGGGAGCCAGATCTTCAATAGATTATTTACATATTGATGTATGTACACAATCTGGGTGGAAAAACAACCTTAATAACATTTATTTCACAGTCAAACACTGGAAATAGCTTTAAGCTTTGAAAGGAGTATTTACCAGGGAAATAATGTATTTTGTATCAGGTTGTTTCCTAGTATGGTCGCTAGAATGTTAGCACTCTGTAATTTCCCAGTGTTGTGGAGAGAAAATCAGAGGTAACCACAAAACCAATTGCAAAGTTGGGATCTAGCCCTTCTAGGATCAGAGGGGGATCTCCCTTTCTTAATTAAATTATGTCTTAAGGTATTAGGCTAGTTATTAAGTTATGAAGTCAATTTTTCAAATATTTGGTTGAAAACTGCAAGGAAAGTCCATTGGGTATGGAGTCATGAGTCTTTGGGTGATCAAATACAAAAATGACATAACAGCTGTAACAGGGCATGATAGGCAAGATTTTGGATCTTTAAAAGTTTTTGGTGGAGTGAATAGTGTGAAATAACATTTATATTCAATTAAATATAGAGCATGCTAAGATGAATTATATACTTAACATCAGATTGAAAACATTAATATTGTTTACAAGCCATAGCAAAGTGTACTTAAACAAATTTGGCCCTTTATCTTCTTGAAACAATAGAGGCAGAAAACATATGGAAAACTGAGAAAATAACAATTTCACATAAGAAGGAACATCACCAATTGCTTGACATGGGAATCCTGGAACAAACTCTCTATATTATTGAAATTGATCACTTCAGTACATACATAACTTACATCAAAATGTATGCTTTCTTCATACAAGTTCCAACCTTTTCTAAGTACTATTTCTAAATATTTATAGAAAAAATATAACATCTTAGATCGGACTTCAAAATAAAATATATTTACTAAATAGTATATGTTAGAGACATATATTTCAGAAAATAGAAGATATTTTTTTTTGTTTTTTTGTTTTTTTTTTTTATAATATGCTAAAATTCGTTGTTCTGTTGAGGCTTTGAAGGAATCTGTTGATGAATATGGATATTTTGCTTCAATTGTTGTTCCTCTATTTCCAAAATTTGTGGGCTTCAGTTATCCTTTAATCAATCAATTCTAGCAACCAGTGCTACCTTTCTTCACTTCAGATAGAAAAGCTTACCACGTTTTTGAACATTTCATCCACTTCGGTGTAAATGTCAAAAGTTGGCTTATTGATAAAAAGGTGATGGATTTCATGTTGATTATTCAAATCAAACTGTAGGCCCTGTATTAATGCTTCTCCACTTATAAATCCTTTGGCCTTTAAAAACTTTGAAGCATCAACAACTATGTTACATAGCTGTTCCTGGTAGTTTTCTAATGGAATCAATTTTCCATTAGAATTCCTCAGAGTAGGTAAACCCTTTACCTACAACTATGTGAATTTTTTGTTGAACCTCCTAACCCGCAACTCAAGGTCTTTGCATTTTTTCTCTAGTTGTATCATCAAATTCTTTTTTGTTAAGACCCTCTTAACTTCCATTACTGTTGTTGTTGTATCTAGAATATTCAAGTCCTCTAGTTCATCCTTGGTCTTGGAGTTTAAAAATTTGATAATATTTTGTGCCTCTTTTGATCTGTGCTCCAAATTTGCTTTAGTGTTCTGTATTGTTGTCTTAACTCTTTGCATGAGTTACCCTTGCTCAAAAGTAATTTGAATTGAAGGCCACACATATGTTATATTGGCATTTATATTTTGCCAAACGTCTTTTTTCCCAGGAAAAATGCATAATTTTGATTATCTGAATAACAAAATTACATGTTGTACTGGCTAGAAGCAGCATCATCAAGTCAAAGACCAAATGATAAGCAGAGACATGCAGAAAAACAAGATAAAACACATGGTGGGGGAAGCTATGCTTTCCGCCCCTTCTTTTTCTCTACCCTGTGCCATTCCCCTTGGGATGGCGTTGAAGAGACAAGAGCAAGATGGTTTCCTGTCTCCAATTTGGCGTTGTCCTTGTTAGAGTCTGAGTTATTTGATGTGTGGAAGCTTTTGTTCCCATTGATGTCCCCCTCGTCAGGGATCAAGACGACTTGCACCTTGTGATTCTTAGCTTCTGTTTGATCTTGTGGAGATCCCCCTTGTGTATTAGGTTCCATAGGAATTTGACTTTCCTCTTGTGGGGATGGTTCATCTGGAGCTTCTTCCTCCTCCTCTTTAGGTTCAGGTGGGGGGTATTGCGAACCTTTGGGTTTTTTCCCTAGATTATTTTTCCTTCTGGTATCCTTTTTGGCTTCTGGGCACACATTGTGAAAATGCCCTGTTTGTCTACAATTGCTACATCTGAAAGATGTGTTCTCATAATCCTGTGTCCAAATTCGCTTATTGTGAATTAATCGAATGTTATCCAGAAGTCCTTCGCTGAGGTCTACCTCTACACTTGTGCATGCGTAGGTGAAAATCCTTTCCTCTATTATTTGGGAGTCCTTTTTATGAACTGTCCAAGGCCGTTGCCTATATCAGCCAGAACTCTGTCCTCATAGAAATGAAGGGGGAGGTTGTGCATTTGGACCCAGACAGGCATTCTGGAGATGACCATGGTGTTTGCATCGAAATTAGGGAAACCAGGGAGTGGTAAACATGCAGTTGAATCCTAGAACCGTGGTCCTTCCTATATAATTTTGTCTCTAGCTTCAGGGGATGAGAATTTTACAACAAAGAATCCTTTGGAGCAGAGGTGGATGTCACAATCTAAGGACGAATTTGTTAAAATACAGTGGAAAAGCTCTATTGGTTTAGGCCAGAAACAGTTAAATTGATAGATAATTGCTAGAGATTCAAGGGAGGTGTATCACTCATCATATTTTGGCATATCAATATTTAATTCTGGGTTTGGAACGTTTCCTGTCTGTTTGGATGGTTCAAAGGTTGTCTTTTTCCCCTGAAGAATGTGCTTGAAAGATAGGCCCTCATGAGCTTGCTTCTGTTTTGATCCTGAACCTAACTGTGTGCTGCCTCCCAACCCTGTTCTGCCCTTGGTTGCAACCCCCCCACATAATCTTAGGTTGAGTATAATGATGGAGTTAGCATGTATGTGATACTCCTTCAGGGGTTGGTGGTCCTGTAGTATTTTTCCTTCAAACATCAAGATCTGTGAATGGCCAGGGTATCTGTGTTTCCCCATGATGCTTTGCTTCAAGTCAAGAACTTTGTTTGTGTTTTTGACCCAGAGTAAACTAGAATCCCCAGCAGGATATTTTAAAAAGATTTGAAAGCAGTTTGGGGTTACCTGGTTCCCATGTTCTGTCTGAATCTTCTGGAGCGAGGGGGCAACTTCCTCTTTAGAAGCAGAGGTTATCCGTGTTGCAGGGGGAAGAACATTTGTCGCCAAAGTTTGGACAGAACAGGGCATGGTGGGTCTGGCTGCGCGCGTGATTGCCGAAAGTCCAATCCTGTGTGCGGAGGGGTAATGTATGAGGCCGACTGCCAACACAGGGTTCATTAGTGCAGTGATCTCATGGAGAATGAAGGGGCCGGCTTCCCAACATCCAGGTTTCGAAACCTGGGGGAGCATCTGGTCAGAGTCCTTCCCCATAGCTATAGACCCATCTTAGGTTCTCGCATATCGCCTTGCAACCTGCCAAGGACAAATGATAACCAAGCTAGACCGACTATGCATTCGTTGAGAAAAACCCCGACTGGGTTTGCCTCCTGAGTTCGAGTCCGTCCAAAGAATGAAGTCTGCCACAGTCGCCGAGGGGCTGCAAACTACAGGTCGGTGGGCAGATATACCAGGATAAAATGGGGGCTCGTTCTGTGATGTGGCCGTGGGGAGGGTCGGAGAGAGTAACTGCACAGGCCCATGCCAGCCCTAGCCTCCAAAATAGGGGGTCTTCATGTTTTTTCTTCGAGCCCTCCAAGGAGTGAAGAATGTCGGCTGAAGCCAGTAATTTCTTCGCTCTGATGAGGAACCCTAGCTCCATGATTCGCTCCTGGTTACAATAATCTAATATGTGTTCTTATATTCTGCCAAAATGTTGTTCTTGGCCTCTGCCAACATTTGAATGACAAAAAATTGGTCCTCATATTTTTGAATTTGCTGAATGAGCTTATATTTTTTCTACATTTCTGTCAAATATGCATTGTCAGTGTTAATTTTATTCTCCATCCGAGTTAATGTTGTAGAAAATTTCTCTTTCTTGGCATGAACTGATGACAATTCTTCCAAAGCTATGGTAAGCTCTTTTGTAGATTTTGAAGATGTTTCCTTTGCTGAAGTTTCTGCTACTGTACCTGTGCCTAATGTAGATGTCCTTGTTGCTGCTTCTCACTATTCTTTTACTTTTAACAATGCTTCCATGTCCTGCTCCATCTTTTGTATCTGTGCATTCTTATCAACAAAAATGGTAAACAAAAATCATTTCTATTGGAAACTTCTTTAGCTTGAGGATGTTCTGTGGATGATAGCTTTAGTTGCTTTATTAATGCTTGAATATCTACCTCTTTGTTCTTTATGAGATCTTATCCTACCTTGATATCAACAGGGTCATGTCTAAGTTTTATTATCAAATCTTCTAGAGATTTGATTTTGTTGTCTTTAGCAAATGAGGACATCTTCTCAATCTTCAACTAGGAATGCACATTGTTCAAAGATGACTGTAGTTTGGAAGTAGCCATGGCCGAACTGGTAAGTTTTGAAAAGATGAGCTCCCCTATTTGTTTGTGTAAATCGATTTGATCGATTTCATGTATATCCTTGGTATCAATTGAGAAAATGGAGGCTTTGTAGTCTTCAGATCCTGGGAGCTAGCACTAATGGTTCCATGAAGCCCATTTGGAAATGTCCTTTTTCTGAGTCGAATGCATAGAGTAATTTGTGTTGTGTTTTAGCTGTTTGCTTCCAAAATTCTGAGTAGGTTGAAGCTTTCAAAGCTTCATTCTTCAACTTTATCTCCCTGCACCTTGAAAATATGCTCTGCTGAGTGGAAATTTGAGAACTAGATGATACTGGTGACTATAATGTTGTTTATGTAGTAGGTGAATGAACCGTTTCTTCTATTTGGGGAAGAGGAGTGATAGGAGTTCCTGATAAAACTACCGTGGCCTGCTATTGTGTGCCTCTTTCTTCTGGAGATTTATCCTGGATAGTAATCACAGGAGGATCAACTTGAGGGTCTGATTTTTGAGTAGTGCTTGGGTCCTTTTTCATTTTAAAAACAATAAATTCTCCACCTTGTGTTTCAGAATCAGTAGGGGACATGTCCTCTCTCTCCCTTTTGGCCTCCTTCTCCTTAGGAATAGGTGTCTGCATGGATGACTGGCTAACCAGTCATTCTTCAGCTTCTTGTAAAGTTCCCTCTGTACATTCCTCCTGGTTAGTATATTGTTTAATTTCGGGCCTTGGTGTATGAGCATAGGAAGTACTTTTATGCTCCAATCTGAGCTTTGATATTATACCTAGAGGATCATAAGACCAAGGAAAACTAGGCTTGAATTTCATTTGACTTAAAATAGTTTCCACCTCCTTTGCTGCAACTTTGGTGTTGATAATATAAGGACCTATATAGCCTTCAACTTGAACTGTGTTTTTTTTTTTGTAGGAGAAAAAATGCAGCTCATCGATGTTTAGCATTTGCCTAGTGTATTCTAACGCAAATATTATGACTGGTACAAACACTGGCAACTTGTAAGGAGGTAAATTTGATCCATATACCCTAATTTCAGTGTAATTCTGGTATAAATACCAATCTCCAACTTTAGATTGCTCTGAAAAGTGAAAAAATTTCTTTATCTCTCGTGAAATCCTTGGGATCAGATCACTACTAACCAAACATTGTGAAGTATGCAAAAATTTATCGCAAGAATACTCCTCTGAGTTATTTCTAACCATAGAAGTCTAATGAATCACGTACCAAGGATTGCCTTCATTATTTGTCTTCTGTAAAGGAAATATGAACCTGTCTGACTGATAAAATAGCATAAGTTAAACCAAAACTCGCTGATACTTAAAAACACCTTCTACTTTGAAATTTACAAACTGATCATGGATTGAATTGGACAGAAACTGACTGTAGTTGAAAAGAATTGATGGTTGCTTGTCAACTGCAAAAATTGATCAAAATCTTAGAACTATCTCATCTACTCACTAATCATTATGATACCCAAGCAGTCAGGTTATCATAGAAATTACTTGTTTGGACATTTGTGGGAATATTGAGACTGAGTATGGGGGATTCGTTCGGGGAAATTCAATATTTTTTGGAAGGAAATATTCAAAAAATTGTGCTCTCTAAGGGAGAGTCATTTTTTATATAATTCCATTAAGACATTGGTAGAAAAAGGATGATGGGAGGCATGGTATTCAATTTGAAGGGCCTGACAGATACTTTCAGGGGAAATGAAGAAAATGACTTCATTATTATGGGAAATGACAACGTTTTGGCTTGGAAAATATCGAAGATGGCACCAGAAAAAAAATTAGGGTAAAAGTGAGTTTGGGCGAAGCCAAATTGAGGGAGAAGGGATTCCCAAATGCTAAGGTCTTCACTTTTATCCATGAATTTTTGTTTTTCTCAATTATGAAGTTTGTATAGGTCGAATTCACATTGGGTCTCGACGATTTTATACAGTGTGTCTATCAGGGGGAGATTTGTCAAAATCTGGGGCAGGGGGGAATGATGGGATTTGCCTCTATAACCTTTCCCTTTCCTTTGTGCGTTGACATCTTGGGAAATGAAAATACAAGAAATGGAAGAAAAATCTCTAAAAAATGCTTGATAGAAAGAAATTTGAAGAACACGGTTACCCGGGTAAATTTGTCCACTGTGCGAAAGGAAGTCACTGTTGAAGGCTGGCAGTTGGTGATATGCTTGAATTTTTACCTGTAGGATCAATGTCGTGCTGAAAGGAATGAATTCTGGCTTCCAAGGGTTTTTATACAGTTTCGATTGGTCGGATAGCAATAAAATTACCAATTATGGAGCGGGAGATATTTATTATTAAAATAGATAACAATGGGAAATTTAAATGAAATAACATTCATTTAGGAGTTTGAGGCAGATTTTGAACATTGAATGACTATATTTGACGTGGAGGTGGGTGATGTGGTAGGACATATGGTGAAAGTGGAGTGACAAATGTAACAAGTATGTGGTGGAGGATAACGGATCATTAGCAGGGGATAGAGAGGCAATATTTATGGGGGGGGGGGGGGTGCAGGTAGTAAGTGGTGTCGGGAAGGTACCCCCCGAAATGCTCCAGGTGCTGCCACCCTGGCCCAGGAGTTTTTGGTGGAAACCACTTCCCCCTCCCTCCTGTTAACTGTTAGGAGTGTGTTGGGGGGGAAGGCGGGGGGGGCGCGAAATCATCCCTCCGCCATAGATCTTTGCGTAGTTAATCCAAGCCGTTGACTCCAACGCAATATTTAGTCACATACAACAAATCAATCTTGTCGTTTTATTACATACCAAATACATAATAATCAAATAAAAAATAACCAAGTTTTAAAATTTATAAATTTGAATTTTTGAAATACAAAGCGACATTTTGATTGGCTCGCTATTGGGGCTCATTTTTTTTTCTAAATTTTCATTTTATTTTTCACACACACACACATATATATATATATATATATATAAAATCCCTTATTTATTTGTTTTTTCTTTTTCTTTTCTCTTTTTCTTTGTATCATATTTTTTTTTAGTTTTCTCTTTTTTCTTTGAACTTTTGAAAATAATTTGCAGAATGAAATAATTATTTACAATATCTCATAGTAGAAAATCAATAGATAATCATCAATTTGTCCTATAAATTATTGGACCATAATAGTGGCTCCAATGGGGATGACATCCTCCATGTGAGGTGTCAAGAACACTACAGATTAGTAACCTTTGTCCATTGGGTAATGGTCCTTTGTTCTTATTCTGTAATTGAATTGATTAGTTGTTATTATAAATACTGACAACAACTCATCAGAAGCTTAGGGCCTTCTATTCGGGCTTCAATTCATGATGTTTGTCACCCTCACTTGCAGTAAAAAAAAATGATATTTACACTGACATGTACGAAAACTTATCTATCCTTGAGTGAAATAATGCTTGAGCAACCTGCCATTAACAGGCCCTTTGGGCAATGTTTCTCCAGTGATATCTTCCAGCAAAAGTGGAGTTCCTCGAACAAATACAACCCTTTAAGGGCCTTTCCACAAACTGTCAAACTTCCCATGTTTCCATTTGTCTTTATTCCTAGCATCCCTTTTTAAAACAACATCAGCTAGTTGAAAATCATCTGCTTTAATCCTCCTGTCATGAATTTTATTGATTTTATCTTGAATGACCAATGTATCATTGTAAACTTCTTCTCTAGTATGTTGTAAATGTATTAACTAATTGATCCTTCTCTGAGTATCATTTGGTTATTCTTCCTCTTCCTGCAATAATTTCAACACTGGAATTCCCAGGGAAACAGGAAAAACTACATCTACTCCCTAAATCAATTGGAAAGGTGACGTTCCAATTGATTTCTTTGTGCTTATCCTATCATCCCATAGGGAATGAATCAACTTTTTTTTCCAGGATTTCTTGTTTTCCTACAACATCTTCTTTATAATGTTGACTAAACTCTTATTAGAAGATTCAAATAACCCATTTCCCTAGGGATAATAGGCTATAGAATGTCCTAAATTTATGTGATACTTGTGGCAGAAATCAATCATTTTCTTTGATTTGAAAGAAGTAGCATTGTCAGTAATGATTTTATGCAGACATCCGAATCTGGAAAGAATATTACCTTCTAAGAATTGGATGATGACAAAATTTGTATCTTGTTTGGTTGGGAATGCTTCTATCCATTTGGTGAAGTAGTCTATTGATGTTAGGATCCAACTATGTTGAGCAAACGAGATTGGGTGGATTTATCCAATAAAATCCAAATCCCACTGCTGGGAAGGCACCTCCACTGAGATAAGATTGAGGGGTAGAGTTAGGAGTTTTTGCTTGCATTTAAAAATTTGACATTGATGACAAGTTGAAACTTTTTTATGAACTTCTGCAAACAAGGTAGGCTAGTAAAAACCAGCTCTCAGGATTTTGTTGGCAGTGGCTGTTGGAGAGGTAAATCCCCTCTACGGATAGAGGCGATCCCTACTAGCCCAGCAGGGGTCTAGCAACAATCACACAATGCTGCTACGCATGTTCCTAATTGCAATTAAACAAGAGGTAAAGAGCACCTACTTGGATTCCTGCGCTGTCGTTTGACGAAGAGACGTTGCCTTCGCTCCTTCGCTTCGGCTGGTCACAATCCTCCGCGATCTCCGCGAATAGATACCTGCACACACGAAAAGAAAGCAAACACAAGCGTGAAATCTAGTAAAAGCAACCATACATCAGTCAGAAAAGATGTAATTCACATTTAACCATTGCATAGACAAATGAGAATGGAACAATAATAGCAGTCATCTATTATTAATCAAAATACAGAAGAGTACAACCAAATGTTCTGACGTCGGTAACCTTCTCAGGAGGGGCCAATCAGCATGTATCTCAAGCATTCACCTTTGAGGATGATTCTCCCAAGACAAACAACTCTCTCTCTCACACGAATAGTACAAAACAACCTTCCCTAAGCAATCAATCACTTCCACACCTAGCACACCAAACCTATAGCAGCAATCTGAGCACTACAAGCTCTGTACAATCCAAGCTATTCCAAGCTATTCCAAGCTATGTCTAACTAGCTGCTCATGGTAATGGTGAGAGTTTATATAGGAGAAGGAGTCTCCTAAAAAGGTGGAAGGATGAGCTTATCTTCAAGGGGAGTTGTTGGAAAGGGTCGAACAGACATGCCATAGAAGGAAGTCGACATTCACAAAGCTAACAACCAAGCCTGGAGTGATCTGGAAGGCTGGTTGTTTGAACAAATTCGCCCAAACTGGATCAGCGCGGATTATAAGGAAACTGCCGCGCTGTCGCCGCGTCTCAATAACTGGGACAGTCATGTCAGCGCGGAAGCACACGGGAAAGGCGCGCTGTGCGCCATCGCGGAAAAGTGATGTTCTTCCGCGCTGGCAGCGCACAGAATACACTACAGGGCGCCTGTCATCGCGGTTATTTTAGGAACAGACGCGCTGATGAATAAAACTTTGGAAAAATGGGTTTTTAACCAGTTCAGGGAGCAAGAATTTAGTGATTGTGAAATCTGGGCACAGCAGGGTGACTAACAGGAAGGCAATGACAAATTACTGTGTAACAGATGCCCCCTAAAGCATGAAGACCGAGAGAGTGGGAGGGGTGAAATGATTTACAACACACGCCGAACTGGAACGCCACCAGGAAGGACCGAAAATCTCTGACAATCAAGTACATGCAGTCTAGGCATGGGCGCAGCCATCCAAAAGACATGCGAAAACTGGTCTGTGGAATGGACGCAGCCACCCAGCTAAGGAGACCAAAAGACTGATAAGGTATGGTCGCAGCCATCCATGAAGACTCAGGTATGGGCGCAACCATCCATCAATGAGTCATGTAATGATCATCTACAACTCGCAGCCTGGACCATAACAGACAAGGATCCAGGGTCTTGCGCTCCATCTCGACCCGAACAAAGTACAAGTTCAAACATGTGAATACATGAGTCGAAGTCGAACATGCGTGAACATCGTCTGATTACCAGTCAATGATGAAAACTGTTAACAGACGCGAGAGGTACCACCAATAATGACAATGGTCCTCAAGGTACTATAGGTACAATCCGTGGCGTGTGAATCAATGAGCTGGTGTCGAACACCCACGAAATCATTCGATCGAAGGCCAATGATGCAAGCCTTGCGTCGAACACGAAGAACCTGCCATTGAGGCATGCAGGCTCCAAGGCACCTGAAAGGAGTCTCTAAGTCACTTTCCCGGATAATGAGTTGGAGTCGACGAGAAAGGACCTTGATCGAAGGTGGGCCATAATGTTTCCCACATCATCGACACGAGACGGAGGTACAATAGTTTGTGTGAGATAGCGAACGAGGTTGTATTGTGGCAGAGGACAACTTTTCTTGAACATATGGCGGCACTATAACGGGTTTGGCAGTACTTGACATCAAATGAGCAGAGGATAGGTGATGATGGCAATGAGCAGATGAGAGGCCAAATAGGATAACCCAAACCCACGGAGGCTAGTGAAAACAAGATGAGATGACCCCACCCAGACACGAAGCAGCGGAGTGCCATGTTCAAGAGCGACGTACTGCCGACACGACTGTAATCATAGTTCCATTTTCCCCACCATTTCTGGCAGGTACCCCGATTATTTTTGGATGACAAGCTTGACGGGGATAGCATATGCTTGATGTGCGTCATTTCGACAATACCCGATGTCATTGAGTGTTTAACGAGCCTGACAAAGGAAAAACTCGGCCTCTTTTCTTGTTTCGAGAGTCTGAAAAGAATGCGGAAAAGGAGACTCCAGGGGGTCCTTTTTCGTACAGTTGTGTCTCTCGAGCCCGAAAAAGTATAAAACTATGCTCGAAAGAACCGCCCGGCCATTACGACCGAGGAGTACTTTTCGTGAATAGTGCCTTCGACCCGAAAAAGTAAAAAAGTGGTCGAAAACACGTCGTTTTAGAGCCGATATCGAGTGCGAAACGACAAACACCCAGCAATCTTTTTAGTTCAACGGTCGAAAAAAGAGCTTAAAACGACCGCCTTCCGTTCCTTTTAACGAGCCGAAAGGAGGCTCGGCTATCTTCTCTTGTTTAATGTCGGAAAAGAGCTTAGAGACGACATATTTGGGGACCATATGCACGGAGGACCGTCATGACCAAGTCGCTTTATCTGAACCTGCACAAGAGCACTACCCGCATAAATCCATTCGATATGTGTAAAAAACATATTAAAACATGCATTTAACAAATTCAGGGCTAAAGTCATGGTTAAAAATGGCAAAAACCCAAAAAATATGGCAATTCATGAGTTTTTACTATAAATAGGGGGAAGTAAGAAGTCATTTTTACCATTTTACTATTTTGGGACGTGAAGAACGTGGAGAAGCCAGAAAGTTGACGGAGTGATTTCCAGCCCGTACGGACACCATTTCTCGAACCGCTTCTTCCAGGTAGGTTCTCGTTCCCTTGCCCTGCATTTTGGTTGTATTTGGTAGGATTTTAACGGTTAAATTTGCCCAATTGGGTGAATTTTTGGTGCATGGATGCGCCCTCGGTCAGCGCGGATATCCCACGCGGGTCCGCGCTGACCGAATTAGAACAAAACGTGGCCAACTTCGGGTCAGCGCGGAAAACCCGTGTTCTTCCGCGCTGACCTCGAAAATTAACGAAGGGCCGCCATGGCCAGCGCGGCTGTTTTTAAAACAACCGCGCTGGCGCGGAAAAATTATTTTGTTTTCAAATGAACGTAAAATTTCCAATGTCAGCACTTCTAATTGGTTTTTATGGCTTGTACAGGACACCATGGCTTTCCAATGGCAGGAAAGAGTGCACGATGTGGAAGATATAGCTGCTTGGGGGGATGTGAATTGCTGCAATGCCATGCGGGCTTGCGGTTTCATGAAATTCTTCCTCACGCCGCGTCTAAGAGCTCAGCATGACCTCCTTGAGCTAGTGATCAGGGCATGGAACCCGGTGGATGGGAAATTCACCATCCGTGGTCATGATATCGAATTCGACCACATGGATATCTTCTTTTTGACTGGGCTGTCACGCCGAGGTGCGAGGCCCATCATAGAGGGACAGCGACCTGGCGGTGGTACTCTGGATGCTCTCATGACTCGGGTATGTCCGGAGGCTGAGAAGACGCGAAGTGGGAAAGTTTCGATCCCCACGGTGGGAAACATAGTGCTCCGCACCATCCTGTTCATGGTGACCCGGGCAGCAGGTAGTATGGCCAACCACGAGGCTTCAAAGACCCATCTCATGCTAGCTCTTGATTGCCTTGAGCCTACAGTGTTTGATTGGTGCACAGCAGTGACCAATAACATGAAGAGGCAGCTGAGCAACTGTCGTCGCGGGGAGACGAAGCAGTTTGGCTACGGGTCAATCCTGATCCCGCTCATTCTAGAGCGAGTGCCAGCTATGCGGTTACAGGTGATGGCCGTGGATGCTCCCAGGGATCCTCGGGAGACGAGGGCCTCACGATGGGCTCGTATCATGCCACGCGGAGGTGGCGGCCGACCACATAGCTGGGGAGCATTTTTCCGAGACTGGCTGGATCAGCAGGAGATCTTTGTGGAGGATTGGCCATATGCGGGCATGGATTTCCGCAATGACCCTGATCTGGTACTGCCCCCAGGTGAACAGTGGGATGATGCAGGTATAACACTTTGATTTTTGAATTTTTTAATGTTTTTGGATTTTTTATGTACATGTCTTAATCAAATGTCATGGTATGCAGATGTGGGGCCTACTAGACCGATTGGCCTGGCTGCCACGGCACGGAGGGAAGGACAGGGAGCTGGGGTCTTGGCCTTAGTCCCTCCAGGGGTTGACACGTCAGAGACTGTGGCTCGCAACCTTGAGGGGTTGCTGGAGGGAGTGCCCGACTACCAGGGGGTCGAGGAGGTCCCCATAGAGCATCAGATCCATACAGTGGGGGTGCAACCCAGGGTGCACCGCCTTCTGAGGCGGGTGGCACGAGCAGCTGTGTATTACAGAGAGCATCATCCGGCTCCTTAGTTGTCTAGGTTTTATTTCCACTGTTATTTTGGGACACATGACTCAGATGTACTGAGATTTTGGACATGCACATCTATTTTTGAGCGCCTTAGTGCGCCACACGATATATATATACATACCGTTTTTTGGATGGGTCATTGTTACATGCGATGATGTGTTGTTTATGTTATGCATTTATTCAGTACAGTTGTGATCTTATGTATGAATTTGCACGACACATGACCCATGGATTTTATATTTTTAATGCAAGCTTAAAAGCACACACATGCAAACTATGTTTGAAATGATTTATTTACATATGCTTATGGCCTTACTATGCTATCTATGCTTTCCTGTATAATGTTTATCTGCTACGCAAATGTCTATCTAACACATGATTTGCCAATGCATCAGTCAACGTATTTAATCGTCTCGGAATGTGTTGATAAGTAATGTAATCAAAATTCCGTTCCAACAATCTTACACGTAGGTACAACCTT
Organism: Pinus tabuliformis; assembly: GCA_031772625.1. Classification (NCBI taxonomy): domain Eukaryota; kingdom Viridiplantae; phylum Streptophyta; class Pinopsida; order Pinales; family Pinaceae; genus Pinus; species Pinus tabuliformis. The sequence goes on from CM062818.1 coordinate 2,037,063,535, forward strand.
AATATGCGCTGGTCTCTGACGGAATATCGCCCTTTGAGTTGATGGACAACCAGCTGGGAGTCCAGGTTCACCACTAGTTCTCGGATGCCGAGATCAACCGCTTCGGCAAGTAATTCCATTACAACGCTGTACTCGGCAACGTTGTTAGTGGTACGACCTAGGCAGACGCCCTGAAGGTCTAGCAACTCTCCGTGAGGATCGTAGATCACCCACGCCGCTGAAGACAAATTACAAGTGCTACGGCAGGCACCATCAGCGAAACCAACATAAGGTGCACTAGACATCTGCACAGGAAAAAGAAAGCATAATAAGAGGCAACTACGCCTTTATACCAAAGCAGAAACGAAGCTCATGCACGAAAAACACAAAACACACGTATATACAAAGTGAATGTGCGAAGCTATGCATAGTATTTCTTCAGATACAGCCCGTTGCGGGGATTGTCAAGAGGATTTCCTTCATAGTCAATCAACTCATATGCGCCCTTTTGTAAAACTCTTTTCACGATGTAGGGACCTAACCACATGGATTCGAGTTTTCCTGCTCCCAGCTTATCCTTAGCTTGATCGTAGAGCAGTACTAAGTCTCCCTCAACAAAGGAACGAGGATGAATATTCTGGTCGAAGTGAGCCTTGACTCTCTTCTTCTGTGCTTCGATAGCCAGAGAAGCTAAACGACGAGTCTCGTCTAACCGTTCTAGGTAAAGAAGCCGTTCCTCCACCGGAGTGGTGTTGGGAAGCAACTCGACAGCTAATTTTAATGAAGGAATCTCGCATTCGACGGGAAGGGTAGCCTCCAGTCCATAGACCAGTTGAAACGGGGTGAAACCGGTGGCATCCTTCACAGAAGTCCGGTAGGCCCATAAGGCCGGGAAAAGCATAAGATGCCAGTTCGACTTGTGTGTATTGACGGTGCGTTGAAGCATGGTGATCAAAACTTTGTTCACGGCTTCGACTTGACTGTTAGATTGAGGATAGTACGGTGACGAACTATCTTGGCGCAAGCCTAGCTGGGTCGTTAATTCCGTCATCATATGATTTCGGAAATGCTTTCCGTGATCTGTAACAATAGCCTGAGGGACTCCGAAACGAGTGATAATATGATTGAATAAAAACTGCGCCGCTGTGTGACCGTCTTCGTTTAATGTAGGCATCGCTTCGGCCCACTTGGTGAAATAATCCACAGCAACGATAATGTACCCATGCCCCCCGGCCGAACGAGGGTTACAGGACGTATAATCGATGCCCCATTTTGCAAATGGACCTACGGTTACGACAGGGTGCAGTGGTGCAACAGGTGCACGCATCTTCCGGTGGTAAACCTGGCACTCGTGACATGCACGTACAACAAGGATGCAATCCTTGAAGATAGAAGGCCAAAAATAACCAGCCCGGAGGATCTTCTGAGCGGTAGCATATCCGGACATATGGCCGCCACAAGCGCCGGAGTGGCAGTCATTCAAGACTCGCTCAGCCTCCTCAAGGGTTAAGCATCGGCGAAGAACAGAATCGACGCCGAGGCGGTACAGGGTATCGCCCAAAATGCGGTATGGTTGAGCTTGGTGACGAATTCGTCGTCGAGCATCTTTCGATGTGTTGAGACGAAACGAAGACGTTTGTAAATATACGATAATGTCCCCGTACCACGGGTTGAGAGTGCTGATGAGAAATAGCGTTTCATCCGGAATATGCTCCTCTGAACGAGATGGTGCAGACTGAGATGGTAAGGAGCAGAGCAGTTCGGCGAAGACCAGCGATTTCTTAGACTTGGCTGCAGTGAATTCCAAGTCGAACTCTTGGAGGATTACGATCCACTTCGAGTATTTGCCCCCCAGCAACTGACGTGACAAAATGTAGGTCATGGGGTTGCAATCAGAGATCACGGTCGTTGTACGCAACAAGATGTAATGACGGAAACGTTGGACGGCACAGACAGCTGCCAATGCCAACTTCTCGACATATGCATAGCGAGTTTCCGTATCCAGAAGGTTGCGGCTAAGATAGTATACAACATGCTCGGTGCCATCATCGTCGTCTTGCACTAAAACCATGCCGATGGTGGTATCGGCGGCAGCCAAATAAAGGGTGTAGTCACGGTGGTAATTTGGAGGTCTTAGGAGCGGAGCTGAGACCAGAAGGTCTTTAAGACGCTCAAAAGATTGTTGGGCGATAGCGTCCCAACGAAAGGGCGTGTCTCGCTTTAATAATCGTGTGAAACCCTTAGCCACCTCGGCATAATTTGGGATGAATCGTCTAAGAAAATTGGCTTTCCCCTGCAAGATCTGTAACTGTTGTAGGGAGGCAGGGGGAGGAAGATTCAAAATGGCCTCGACCTTAAGGGGATCCAGACGGATACCCTCCCGGGAGACGATGAACCCGAGCAGTCGGCCAGATTCTACGCAGAAGACACACTTATGCGGATTGAGTCGAATACGGTAGTGTCGACAGCGGAGGAAGATTTCGCGTAAATGAGATGGATGGTCTTGACGTTTAGCTGAATGGGCTGGTAGGTCATCCAGGTAAGGCTGTACGATGTGTCGGATATCATGAAAAGCATACGACATCGCACGCTGGAAAGTGGCACCGGCATTTTTAAGACCGAAAGGTAGCTTCTTGTAAGCGAAGGTGCCCCAAGGACAAATGAAAGCAGTCTTGTGCTGGTCTGCGGGGGCTATGTTGATCTGGTTGTAACCAGAGAAGCCGTCCATAAATGAATAAATTTCGCTTCCTGCGCAATCGTCGATAAGCTGATCAATAAAAGGCGTAGGAAAGTTATCTTTTGGACAGGCGCGATTGATGTCGCGATAGTCAACACAAACCCGAATAGTACCCTGTTTTTTATTCACAGGGACTATATTAGATACCCACTCCGTGAGAGGGATGGCATAGATGAAACCAGCTCGAAGGAGTTTTTCAACTTCGGCCTTGATGGCTGCAGCCTTTCGAGGGTGCACTGGGCGTAAACGCTGACGGACAGGCTTGGCGCCAGGATAAGTAGGGATTTCGTGCTCCACGATACTGGGGTCAATGCCGGGCATTTCCTCGTAAGACCATGCGAAAACGTCACGGAATTCACGAAATAAATCGGTATAAAGTTGAATTTCCTCAGGAGTGCATGTGACTCCAATGTAAATATTCTCGACAACCCCTGTTTTGACAGAGATGTCGATAGCCAGAGTTTGCGTAATGTTACCCATGTTTCCTTCCGAAGACACTTGATACAACTGAACAGGCGTTTGGAGAGGGATAGATGGGACACATGAAGCAAACCGCTCGAGACATGTGGCCATTTCCGAATGAGGAGGGAGAAACGAAGAGCGATGGTGGTAATCTGACCAAGGGAGCTCCTCGGGAGACATAGTCTCGATGATAGCCTCGTCGGAGGGGAATGATTCCTTCAGGGGATCCGAAGTGGCCTCTTCTCCCAACCAAGGGAAGCGGTCATATGAATCGGGAATGCTGCTTGGAAAAGCAGGTTTAGGAGGTGGAGCCGATGCAGCGACTATCTCGATGTAGTTGAGCTCGGCAGGGCTCAACGGCATCATCTCGCCCCAAGAGTTTTCCTGATTCAAGGGAGGGAGAACCCATGGATCGGAACGCACTGTGATCATGTTAACGGAGGCGAGATTTGGAGGTGGGAGGGGAAAGACTCCCATCAGGGAGGGATCTTTAAATAATCCAGCACCCACACTTACTAGCGATTTGGAGGTATGCTCTACGAATGGCACATTCCCTTCAGAAGAGGAAGCAAAAAAGGACAGCTGGTCCACCGTGACGATTTTCCCTTGATGGGGGAAACGAACGACACGGAACAAAGAGGAAGCCACGGCTTGCATGGCATATGTCCAGCTTCGTCCAAGGAGGAGGTTGTAAGTGAGATTAGCGTCAACGACTTCAACCTCGACTTCTACCGTTTTCCCTTCTAAAGAGATAGGCAATCGCGGGAGGATACCATATGGACGAGATTCTCTTCCATCGAAAGCCTCTAAGGTGGTAGGAGACTGGCTCAGAGCAGGAGAACCAATAGCTTTCCAACAGGCAACTGACATGATGCAGGTTGAGGCACCTTCATCAATGACCGTACGATGAATCGTTTTGCCATTGATGAGAACCTGTATAAGGAAGGCCACCTGGTGAGGCAATCTCTGCGTGAAACCCTCGAGATCAAAAGAGATTAAATCCGAATCTGCCGGGTCTATGCCACCAATCGCTGATAGCAGGGACTTCCTCTGGGAGGGGCAGCTCTGGAGGACTTCTAATGCGGACATAGCAGACGGAGCCTGAGCTAAGTCCTCGACAATGCTATAATGCTGTGCGGCACGAGCATTGGGGTTATAAGATGACTTCCTGAGTACACCTTTGGGAGGGGGTCGGGGGATCGTCTCGGTGCTGGGCCATTCGATGTGAAGGGGACCAGAACTGGACGGAGGAGCGCTGGAGGGAACCTCCGGCTCTTTCCCGGCTGAAGATGGATAATCTTTCGCTCGAGTTGTAACATGGATGGGGATGGTTCCAGCCATGAACACCTGAGAACCGAACGAGGAAGAGGATTGAGAAGGATCTGCCACCTGATGCGTCTGCTGGGACGGGAAAGGCTCTTTAAGCACGGCAGGGGACCCTGGAGCACCTTTCAAAAGCCAACTAACCTCGGACCGCCTGGGGCAATCCTTGGTGTAGTGATCCTCCTCGCAAATGAGACAAGGATACTTATGCTTCCGTTTGGCTCCTTCCTCGGAGGGAGGTTTAGGAGGGTTCTGCTTAGGCTGTCCAGATTTATCTTTGGCCTTTCCTTTCTTTTTGCCTTTCGAGGATTTGTCTGCCGCGGTGGACTGAACGGCATTTACCTCGGAGGTATTCCCAGGAATAGATGGGCTCTGAGAAGCATTCTCGTTAGAGGCATTTTGTTTCTGCTTCCCAGGGTTCGCAGCCGATTTCTTAGATGATGAATTTACGGAACCAATGACTCCATCAACAGAAGGCTTTGGTGGAGCTTTGGGTTGTCCAGGCCTCGAGGCATCCGGCAAATACTCATACAAAGTACCTGACTGAGAATACACTAAGTTCAGGTATTGAGCTCGCGCGATTGCTTGCTCCTCAGTTACACACGCCCCCATTGCGATATCTTTGGCAATTTTAGGGACAAAGGACGTGGTAAACCAGTCGGTCAGGAGTTGATCAGGGATCCAAAATTTAATCAAGCGACAACGCCTTATCCATTCATTTATATGATCGGAGATGTGCGTCGCCGTATCCTGTTTTAGAGACGTGAGCAGATGGGTCCCAGTCTCGTACCGAATGGGTAACTAAAAATGAGTTAAAAAGGCCATAGCCAACGAGTTAAAATCTGAAAACATGCCGCGATTGAGTTCGATGTACCATTTAGCAGCTGAACCAGTGAGAGTCCTTTGGAAGAGGCGAAGTCGGATAGAATCATCAAGCCATGAGTTAGATGAGCACCAAAGGTGATAAGTCATTACATGGGCCTGAGGATCCTCTCCGGCTTTGCCGTCGAATTTTGGACAGTCACCTGGTATTTTGGTTGGAACCGGTGGCCAATATGGATTATGCAAGATAGGGTCATTTGTTAACTTGGACACATCAGGTAGTTCCAACGTTGCCAAAAATGGTAGTTGCGGGTTGAAGGACATCTGTGGTTGCGGATTCGAGGCAATATTAGGGTTCCACCCGGATTGGGGTTGCCCCCACGAACTTTGTCCGGACGGGCCCGGCCCAAAAGGACCCGACGCGTAGGAATTTTGTCCCGATGGACCTGGTCCAAAAGGACCTGGCGCATAGGGAGTTTGTCCGTAGGAGTTTTGTCCGTATGGATTTTGGCCATATGCGGACGGCTGTCCCTGTATCTGCCCCCCAGCTCCCCATGTATTAGCAGCTTGCCCGACAGGTTGACCATATTGATAATTTTGATAAGGAGTGACCTGTGGTTGCTGATAATTTTGATACGGAGCATACTGATTTTGCCCCTGGGGTTGCTGGTAGCCAGATGACTGCTGGGTCCCATACGGAGCCTGGTAGGCAGGCTGCGTTTGGTACGAGGGTTGATAACCTGTTTGAGTTTGAGGCCCAGAGTAATGTCCTTGAACCAGCTGGGGTTGAACCATATGTCCCGAAGGTTGACTTGGTCGGATTCGAGATGGACCTGGTTGGCCAGCAGGGTAGCCTTGCTGGGCACCAGGTTGTCCATGTGCCACCAAGGGTTGTCTTTGCGGAACGGATGGTCGAATTGGCTGGATAGCTGGTTGACGCCGAGGTTGGCCAGCTTGTCCAGGTTGATGATAAGGGTGGACAACGGGTTGATTTGGCTGTATAGACGGTTGGCCCGTTTGTCCCCCAGCGTGAACAGATTGAGAAGAGGGCTGGGCTTGCTGTATGGCAGGCTGCCCTCCTTGGTGTATGGGCTGAGCAGAGGGTTGGCCTTGATGTACAGTAGGTTGCCCCCCTTGCCCAGAAGGATTCGTGATTTGAGGGGTAGGTTGGCCCTGTTGAACATAGGGTTGTCCACCCTGCCCAGGGAATTGACCAGACTGGGCGGTAGGTTGGCCCTGTTGTACATAGGGTTGTCCACCCTGCCCAAGAGGATACCCTTGCTGGACCACTGGTTGATTTGGAGGATTGTAAACTGAGCCAGTTTGTCCGGAGGGGTACCCTTGCTGGAAACCGAGTTGGCCTTGTTGAAAAGATGGTTGCTCTGGTTGTCCAGTAGGTTGATTTTGATATGGATATGGCGGACCTCCAATGCCCATGGGTTGTTCCTGGTAAGGTTGACCTTGTGGGCCCCCAGATTGTCCTGGGTCAGGCGGGCTATAAAGTGGTTGCCCCTGTGGGGTTTGCACGTAGAGGCGGAGTCGCCAAATTGTTGGAGAGGTAAATCCCCTCTACGGATAGAGGCGATCCCTACTAGCCCAGCAGGGGTCTAGCAACAATCACACAATGCTGCTACGCATGTTCCTAATTGCAATTAAACAAGAGGTAAAGAGCACCTACTTGGATTCCTGCGCTGTCGTTTGACGAAGAGACGTTGCCTTCGCTCCTTCGCTTCGGCTGGTCACAATCCTCCGCGATCTCCGCGAATAGATACCTGCACACACGAAAAGAAAGCAAACACAAGCGTGAAATCTAGTAAAAGCAACCATACATCAGTCAGAAAAGATGTAATTCACATTTAACCATTGCATAGACAAATGAGAATGGAACAATAATAGCAGTCATCTATTATTAATCAAAATAGAGAAGAGTACAACCAAATGTTCTGACGTCGGTAACCTTCTCAGGAGGGGCCAATCAGCATGTATCTCAAGCATTCACCTTTGAGGATGATTCTCCCAAGACAAACAACTCTCTCTCTCACACGAATAGTACAAAACAACCTTCCCTAAGCAATCAATCACTTCCACACCTAGCACACCAAACCTATAGCAGCAATCTGAGCACTACAAGCTCTGTACAATCCAAGCTATTCCAAGCTATTCCAAGCTATGTCTAACTAGCTGCTCATGGTAATGGTGAGAGTTTATATAGGAGAAGGAGTCTCCTAAAAAGGTGGAAGGATGAGCTTATCTTCAAGGGGAGTTGTTGGAAAGGGTCGAACAAACATGCCATAGAAGGAAGTCGACATTCACAAAGCTAACAACCAAGCCTGGAGTGATCTGGAAGGCTGGTTGTTTGAACAAATTCGCCCAAACTGGATCAGCGCGGATTATAAGGAAACTACCGCGCTGTCGCCGCGTCTCAATAACTAGGACAGTCATGTCAGCGCGGAAGCACACGAGAAAGGCGCGCTGTGCGCCATCGCGGAAAAGTGATGTTCTTCCGCGCTGGCAGCGCACAGAATACACTACAGGGCGCCTGTCATCGCGGTTATTTTAGGAACAGACATTCTGATGAATAAAACTTTGGAAAAATGGGTTTTTAACCAGTTCAGGGAGCAGGAATTTAGTGATTGTGAAATCTGGGCACAACAGGGTGACTGACAGGAAGGCAGTGACAAATTATTGTGTAACAGTGGCCTTCTACTATAAATGTCCTCCACAATTACCTTGATGAAATTCCTCCATGACTTTATCTCCTTCATCCTTTAATAAATAATTCAGTAAAATGCCTCCAACATCTTTCTAATATAGAGTTTGATTCAAAATGCATAACTTTATAACTTTTAGTTTAAGAAATATAGCCTTGGTTTTGGTCAAACCAGCAAGAGCTTGTAAATTTTGCAAAACATACACAATATCTGCATACCATGGTGAAGTAAGATCTTTGCGTAGTTAATCCAAGCCGTTGACTCCAATGCAATATTTAGTCACATACGACAAATCAAATCTTGCCATTTTATTACATACAAATTACATAATAATCAAATAAAAAATAACCAAGTTTTAAAATTTATAAATTTGACATTTTTGAAATACAAAGCGGCATTTTGATTGGGTCGCTATTGGGGCTCATTTTTTTTCTAAATTTTCATTTCATTTTATTTTATTTTTCACACACACACACATATATATAAAATACCCTATTCATTTATTTTTTCTTTTTCTTTTCTCTTTTTCTTTGTATCATATTTTTTTTTAGTTTTCTCTTTTTTCTTTGAACTTTTGAAAATAATTTGCAGAATGAAATAATTATTTACAATATCTCATAGTAGAAAATCAATAAATAATCTTCAATTTATCCTATAAATTATTGGACTGTAATAGTGGCTCCAATGGGGATGACATCCTTCATGTGAGGTGTCATGAACACTATAGATCAGTAACCTTTGTCCATTGGGTAATGATCCTTTGTTCTATTCTGTAACTGAATTGATTAGTTGTTGTTATTATAAATACTGACAACAACTCATCAGAAGCTTAGGGCCTTCTGTCTGGGCTTCAATTCATGATGTTTGTCACCCTACTGGGAAGGCACCTCCACTGAGATAAGATTGAGGGGTGCCGAAAAAATTAAAGAGGAAATAAATTGAAATATGCTCAATACAACCCAAATAAAATTGATACTTAAGAAATTAAGAAACTAAGAAACTAAGAACAAAGGACAGAAGAGATGCACATAAAAACTTATGTATGATACATCAAACTAGTTTCGTCCAAAATAGGAATCATCAGTGATACATAAGAAAAGAGTGCAAGCTATCCTTATAAAGTGAACAGGAGCAGTGCTAGCTAGCTGTTACAAAAACTAGCCATTACAAAACTAGCCGTTATAAAACTAGCCGTTATAAAAAAGCTAGATTTTCAAAAAACTAGCCATTATGCATCATAATTTTAATTTTAATTATTTAATTAAATAATTAAAAATTTATGAAGTACTGTAGACTGCTGCTCTTGGGAGTTAAGTCAAGATCGGGGGTCGGCACTGCTCATGTAGAATGTGCCAATCTTTCTAGGATTTCACCAACAGATCAAAGGTCCAGGTATATGCTTCAATTGAGGGAAGTTCTAGAATTCTCCATGAAGTTTAGGGTTTAGGGAACCCCCAAGGTTTAAAGCTCTGGTAGCTTCACAGAAGTCTAGATTTAACACCAGGGGGGCCCTCTTGAGGTTGGAATGAACAGGACCTCGCGCATAAACTTGCTGAAGAAGAGTAGACCGTTGATCGTAGTGAACTTTGGCGAAGCAAGCCTGAAGAAAATTAGGAGGATACCCCCTGGACTGAAGCCTGAAGTAGAAATATCTTTGTAGCTCCAAAAAACCTGTTTTACTGCTTTCCCGAAGAAGATAACGCTGTAACTCATTCACCACAAAGGTGAGCTTTTGATGTCGAGGGTGCCAAGAAGAAAATGTAATGTATTGATAGGAATTTTGCGGCTTTTGAAAGCACCTGGTGGAGAGTTTACCAGAGGAATCAAATTCTGGACATTTAAACAGGATGAGGTCCAAACAGTTGATATTGGTGGAAGAGATGCAGTAGGTAATATGGATGTGCTCAAGATAGATAGACTGATAGCAATCTAGAAATTGGAGCAATCTTTCTTTCAAGCTAGTCCAAATCAAGCAGCCTTCATCGATGAAGCATTTAAACAGTTCTATTTCAGGTGAAGGCATTCTTTTAGAAACCTCCTGCTCAAGATGACAAAGAAAGAGACAAACATAGACAACAACAAATTCGTTGCCCATGGCAGTCCCCCTCACTTGTCTGTAAAAGCAACCAGTGAACTGAAGAAAATGCCAAGAGAGCACAAGATCGGCTGCAAAGACCAGGAAATCAATATCCTGAGAGGAGAAAGATTCAACAGAGCTATGAAGCAACATTTCCCTCAAGGCATGCAATCCTTGTTGAGTGGGAATACTTGGATACAATGATTCTATATCAAAGGTTACAAGCAGAGAGTCAACAGGAAAGGATTTGGAATCAACAACTTGAAGCAGAGAGATAGAACCAGGCAGATGAGAAGGATGTGCAAGTAAGGTACTAAGCATCTTATGATGAAGAAACTTAGAAAGAGGTTCAAGCATGAACCCTTTGTAGGAACAAATAGGCCTTCCTACAGGAGGGTTTTGGTGAATCTTCCAAAGAAAGTAGAGCCTACAAGCTCTAGCTTTGTGGATTTTGACTTGCTGAATATATTCCCACTGCTGAACTATAAGGAGATTTCTGAATTTGTCTTGAAGCTGGCAAAGCTTTCTCTTTATGGCGGTCCAAGGAACTGTAGAATAAGGCTTGTATACATTAGGATCAGATAGTTGCCTAAGAGCTTCTGCAACATATCTGTCTTTATCTAGAACCACAATACCCAAATTTTTGTCTGCTGGCTTGATGACAATAGGGAGTCGGTGAAGGCTCCTTAGAGCAAGCAATTGGGACATGGAGAAGTGGGGTTTGTGGGAAAAATCAACAGAGACAATCTAATTGTGCAGAAGGGTAAGACCAATATGAAGAGCATGATTCAGATATGGATCACGAATAGGGGTTTCCCAAGAGGAGTTAGGTAATCTAAAAGGATTGTAGACATCATCTGTAGAAGGACCAAAAAATCTCCTGAGACAGAAAAGTCTGGAAAAATAGGCATATTCATTAAGAATATTATCTACATACATGGGAGGTGGCCTGGGAATAAATCTCTCTTTGCTTACCCCGTTTTTTGATTGATGGGCAGCAAAACGCTGGGCAGTTGGGGGGTGCTGCTTGCGATGCTACTGGGGAATTTGCTGATGCTGCTGATATTGTTGCTGGGAAAGTTGCGGTTGCTACCTTTTCTGCTTTTTCTGCTTTTGTTGCTGCTGCTGCGGCCTTCTGTGCTGTGGCTGCTGCTGTTGCTCTTTTTGGACCAAGACCGAGATAACTTCTTCCCGAGGTATATTATTGGCTAATTTAGCCAAATCTTGTCTGGAAGCATTTCTGGCAGCTAGGGCAGCAGTGCGGGTGGCACGACGTTCGATCATTTCAATATGGAATTGACTGATTTGTCTGTTATAAGAAGCAGTGGCACGGGAGACCATTGTGCAACAATAGTGCTACCTGAAACGGGACTAGAGCAGCTAGCGAATTGAATATTGGAAAAAGGTTCAACGAGCTACTGGAGATTGTCATGAAAAACTGAAGCAAGCTGATCAAGCTTCTCTTCATTTTTAGTGACAATGGATCTTTCATGCTGAAGATAGAATGCATGGCATTCTTTCCTAAAATTCTCAGTGATGGATTCAAGTCCGGATTTGAGAATGTGAGAGCTATTAGGATCTAAAGCAGCAAGACCGGGAACTTTCACCATGAGACTCTAAATTATACGGACATATTTTTGAAGGGATTCAAGCTTCTCAACCAAAGCATGAGATCTGAGAAAGACCTCAGTGGATTTCTGGAAGTCCTTAACAACACAATGAATTATTTCCTCCCAGGACTTGGGAAATGGGGGAATTTCATCCATGGGTAACTAATCCGGTGTAGAAGCCAAAGGAATATGCTGCATAGAAGTAGAAGGAGCAGCATGCCCTAATGCAGCAGAGGAAGAGCCCAGAATGCTCAATGATGAGACATGCCCAGAACCTGAGTTGTTCAACATATTATTGGCATTAGAAAGGCCAATAGAATGTACAACAGGAGGAATAGAAGAAGGGGCAACATGAGGACTAGAAGGAGCAGCATGAAGAACGGAAGAAACCGAATTGTCAAGAGTGGAAGTCCACACAGTTTTTGATGCAGATCTGGACAGAGCCATTGCATGGTCAACTATTGCAATAAGCTCCTCATCTTCCAGCTGAATTCCAAAGGTAAACTCTAATTCTGACTGTGTAGAAGGAGAGGGAGACAGATGCACAGGAACAATTTCAACAATATAGGGTGTCTGCGCAGAAGGGGAGGGAACCACCTGCTCAACCTCATTAGCAAATAACTGCGCAGAAGGAGAGAGAGCTGTTTGTCCCGTTGCCGGCTCAAAGAGAACTTGTGCAGGAGAAAGATGAGTTATCTGCTGTAAAACTGGATCAGCAGATAATGCAACAACCTGATCTTGAAAAAAATGCGTAGTTGGCTCTGACAAATCAACTGAATGGCGAAAGAACTACGTTGCTAGAGCTAGTCGAAGTGAAGAAAGTTGCAGGCACTGCATTGAGGAATCTGGCAGATCTGAGGATTGTTGTAAACAAAATTCAGATACGTGCTGCAATCCTAAAGCATGCTGCATTGATGAATTTCTCAATTCAGATACGTGCTGCAATTCTGAAGCATGTTGCGTTGATGAATTTCTCAATTCAGATCCTGAAGCATGCTGTGTGGATGGATCTGGCAGATCTGTCAATGTTGAAGTGTGTTGCAAACATTGCGAGGAAGCTGGATCTGGCAGCTCTAGTGAGACACGCTGCAATTTTGAAGCATGCTGCGTGGATGGCTCTGGCAGATCTGGAAAAATAGAAGTGTGCTGCAAACACTGCGTGGAAGCTAGATCTGGCAGCTCTGGCAAGACTGAAGAACGATGCATGGATGAAATCTGAGCGAGAGAAGCAGAATGATGGCGGGAGTCACCATATCTTGTTGTTCATCTAAAGCAACTACAAAATTTATGTCCAGTGCATTAAAATTTGACTCAGTCATCAGTTTGGCTAGTCCTTGACTTTTGATGAGTTTAGTAGGCTTTATCTCAATGTCATATTCCAAAATTATTTCAATCCATTTGCCTCTTTTCCCATCTAGATCAGTCTGAGTGAGGATCACTACTACACTTGGAACGAAAGAAATTATGTGGGAATTTTAAAATACAAACTTTGGAGTCCTTCAGTGCCTTTACTAAAGAAAAAGTTTTTTTTTTTTTTTTCCATGATAGTGTACTTCAAGGAGGCATCTCTTAAAGATCTGCTAAAAAATGCTATAGGTTGTTCATGTCCCTCCTTGTTTTTCTGCAACAAAATGACTGCAATAGTGTGCTCTGATGCAAAATAAAAAATCATGAAATATTTAGTAAAATCAAGACAAATTAAAACAAGAGCACATGTCAAAGCTACTTTCACTTCACCGAAAGATTTTTTAGCTTCACTATTCCATTTTATCTCAGTATCCTTCTTCAGCATGTTGGTGATTGCTTTCAAAATCTCGGCTAGGTTTGGGATGAATCTTCTCAGGAAATTTATCTTGCCAATGAAACACTAAACTTGTTTTTTATTCATGGAAGGATCAATCTTCATGATGGCTTCAACTCTACTAGGGTCTATTCTGATCCCATATTTAGAAATAATGTGACCAAGTTTTTTTCTTTCCTCTAAACCAAAAAAAGTCTTTTTGCTGTTCAAGGAAATACCATATTTCTCGCATTTCTCAAAAAATATCCTTATGTGAAGCAAGTGATCTTCATCTATTTTGGAAAATACAATAATTTCATCTAAATAAATCACAATAAATCTATCCTTCTCATCTGCGAAATCAATATCCATTTCTCTCTTGAAAGTGGCCCCTGTATTCATAAGGCCAAAGGGAATATTTACCTACATAAAGGTTCCCCAAGGTGTTGCGAAAGTTGTTTTATTCTAATCATCAATATGAAACAAAATTTCGTTATATCTTGAAAAACCATCAAGCAAAGGAATTCTACTAGGACCAACTACTTTCTGTAAAATATGATCCATTTTAGGTAGAGGGTAGTTATCTTTAAGTGACACTTTTTTTAGATTCCCGAAATATACACATAGTCTTATTTCTCCAGTCTTTTTCCTTGTTAGCACTATATTTGACACCCATTTTGAAAATCTTAAACGCACAATGATTTTGGCATCAACTTATTTTTAACTTCCTTTTCTATCAAGGGTAACAAAACTAGATTTACCCTCCTTAATTTCTTCTTGAAAGGTTTTTGGTCCTCTCTGATGGGAATGGTATGTTGTATAATAATGGTATCATATGCCTTTAGGTCTTCATAACCCCAAGCAAACACATCAAAATATTCTTTTAGTAGATCAATGTACTTCTGTTTTACATTGGGAGGTAAGGACTTGGAAAACTTTACAATATTTGGATTTTCCCCAGTACTTGTATTACAGTCTTCAACCTCAACTCCTACAAGTTCTATCTTTGGATTTTTAGCCACATCATTAAAATCAAAGAGCTCTTCTATTGGTACCAAACCCCTTGGCAACACATTGTCTTTCAATTGTAGGAGATCAAGCTCTTCTGGATTTTCATCAATCTCATTCAACACTATTTATTTCATACCATTATCTACATTTTTATCTGAATCAATATGTACATTCTAAAATTCTTCTTTCAAATGTAAAAAAAATTCTACCTACTTATCACTACCAAAAACCTGGCAATATCTAATGTTATCTGGAAAATCTTGCCTCTGCTTCACTAACACCTCAAATTTTCTATTAGGATGAAAAGGCATCTTATAAGTGCTGGCTAAAGTAGCCAATGCATCAGCTAAAATATTTTGACCCCTAGGAATCAAAGATAAATGATATTCTGGGAAACAATGCAGAAAATCTAAGACAAAATTTCTGTAGGCCCTTAGTCTAGGGTGCTTAGTTGAGTACTCGCCTTTGATCTGACTAATGATGAGTTCAGAATCACCATGTACATAAATTATTTTAGCTCCCAACCTTTTTAAAAGTTGCAGTCCTAAAATGGGTGCTTCATACTCAGCTATATTATTTGTGCACTGGAAATTGAGTTTGTAAGAATATCCCTTTTCTATACTTGTTTTTGAATTTAAGACCGAAACACCTGCCCCTGCTCCTTCCTTACTCACTACCCCATCAAAATCCATGTTCCAAAGGGCTTCACCCTCTTCATCTTCCTTCCCAACATCTAATTTCATCTCCTCTGTTTTTCTCAATTCAATTTTCAAGTCTGTCACTTCCTCTTCTGCACATATGTCATTATATAGGATGAAGGAATCCATATATGAATGCACATAATATAGGGGATGGTTATTTGGTTTGTCTTTGCTGCTTACCATACACTTCATTAATCAATCCCTGTACAACCTTCTCTGTTGACCAAAAATAAGAATTGTAGCATATGTCATGTCCATTTTCAAGGTACCCTATAATTGTGCTCCCCATGATCTTGATAGTAGCATTCCATATTTGGGAGGTATGTCTACTACTATGATATCCATTACCAAACTCTTTATCGGGATTTGAGCAAGAGTCATACATAAATCCTTGATGAGACCTAAGCATCTTAGTTTGATAGAATAAAAAGAATATAAATCTTTGTAGGGTCTTGTTATATCTAATCCTATCTTTTCCATAATGACTCTAGGCATAAGATTGTGCGAGGCACTAGAATCAAGCATGGAATTGTGTAGAATGTAGTGATGGATGTTTAAACTGACATAGAAGGGTGGCACACTACCATCCTGAGACTTTCCTTCAAATTCAAGTTCAAACCATAATTTAGGTTGGTCATTAGTTAAGTTGATTGCGTTTGTTCCCTCCTCTATCTTTAATGCCTTCATGACTTGAGATCTATATGCATTCTTGTTAATTAATTATGTTAGAGGAATAGATATTTTGACCTTGGCTACTTCATTTTCAATATTGAAAGATGTTTTAGGTTTATCAATTTCCTTGATACTTACATCCTGCTTTTGAGAAGTATCCCTTTGAGAATCATCCTTTACCTAGCTAGTGGAAAGGGCATCACTCTGAATCTTCTTGGGAGGATTTGCAGCAGTCTTCTTACTTCTAAAATTGTATTGTTTATGTACCTCCATGATAGTATTTTGGTATCTTTTTTTATATTCATCTCACTCTACAGGGATGACTTCTAGTTGTGATAACAAGAATAAATATTGTTCTTCCTTAGTTAAGAAAAATAATATCAATTTCTCTTTCTCCAAATAGATTTATTTGATTTTCTTCAAGGTCCTAAGCTATCTCAACTTCTTCATCTGCACAATTATCTTGGAATGGAGGTATAATTTGTTGCTGATCAACCAGCCCTCTTTGTTCTCTGTTTAATTTGGGGTGGATTCTTCCTAAAATTATGATTTTTGATTTGAGGACCTCCTTGAGTTTCTCTTGATTTATTTTGAATGAATCAACATTGAAAAGTAGGAGTGCAACCAACATGAAGAGTACACAACAATATATTATGTTGTGGGAATAAGATGGACTGCAATGGAAGTGTGGAATGACAAGAAGGTCATAGTTAAGTCAGGTCCACAAGATCAGTCCCCATGTAGAGGCAAGAAAGCGGTTGCAGGAGATCAAGGAGCATTGGCTTAGGGGGAGCTACTTTGATAGGCAGTAGCAGACAACAATGGGAAACCTCATAAAGGGAGATTTCTAAGCAAATGAAAGGTTTGCATCTTGGTTGAAATACCCTTATTTCATTTAAGTTGTGAGTTTGATTATGCATAACAATCTTATGTTCATGGAACACCATTAGTGCAATATTTTCATGTCCCTCAACCCTCAATTGGTATAGCTATGTCAATTAGTTGTGTTGGGCTCATGACGAGTGACCCTGTGTATAAATGAACATTTCTTTTTGACAAAATAAATATTAGATTTTTCCTAGTACAATGCTCCATTTGTATCATTTCCTTTGGTGCAATTGGTATAAGAATCGGTCCCTATTGTATGAGAATGATTTCAAGGGGACAAGTGGAGATGCTCCAATAATGTGAGCACAGTCTCGGAAGCAGCAACAACAACGAAGCAGTGTGAGATGAAATGCATCATCATTAATTGGTATTTACAACAACAACAATACCATGAGCAGTTTAAAGGGTATCAATCTTTTTGATACAAAATATGCATTTGTGGAGAGAGTGCTCAGCCAATAGCCATAAGGTGTCCAAAACTAGAGGCATTCAAACCAGAGGCAATATATGTTCAGGGGGAGCATATCAAATATGCCCAGTTTATGGAGTAGCAGCAAAAACAGTCTTGGTAGATTTTAGTGTCTGTTAGTCCTGCCAGTCACCAGTGATCAAATGTACTCTTTCAATGTTTTGATAGGATCCTAAGTCAATTTTTTATAGTTTCAATAGGTTTTCAAATAAAAATTTGGTCATTGGTTAGTATGTCTAGAGGTATGTTACTACTCCCTACGTTTCATGGTCATGTTTCTATTTTGGTCGTGTCATCACTCATTGTGATGAGTC
This sequence comes from Pinus tabuliformis, assembly GCA_031772625.1. Lineage (NCBI taxonomy): Eukaryota > Viridiplantae > Streptophyta > Pinopsida > Pinales > Pinaceae > Pinus > Pinus tabuliformis. Next base: position 2,037,081,091 of record CM062818.1, read on the forward strand.
ATCAGTAAAATATCTTTATTACCATCTCAGTCTCATCTCATGGTCAGTCACGTTTCAAGGTCCAAATCATCAATTTCATACTCCATTAGATGTCATCATTAGGTCAAATCATCAAAAAGGTCGTAAAATGGGTCATGGCATCACCTGATCATCATTATGGGAGTAATAATTTAGGGAAAGAAAATGTTCAAGGAGATTTCAGCTTGTTTCATCATCCTCATTCATACTTCATATACCTCCCTCAACCCTCCCTCATAAATCCCCTCATTTCATCTAAAACCCCTTTTTCCTTGAGAAAATCCTTAAATCCTAATTAAAAACCCATTTTTCCTTGGAAAAATTCATATTTAGCTCTAGCCATATTCCATACTGAAATTCCCAAATGCTAGCCTTATCCCAAAGTACCATCCCTCAAGTCCAATTTCCATTGTTTATACATTGAAACTCTATGCCAAAGTCTCTTTGAAGGCCAGAGCCTGCAAAACACATCGCTATTGGCACATATTACATGAAACAATAAAACAACACCCCTCTCCCCTTCCCGATTGCGATTGCGATTTCGCACATCGTAGAGAGCCGACTCACTGATTGCGATATCACAATCGGGGATTGCACAGTCTTAAGTCCCTCCTCCGCCAGCCCGTCTCCAATTGCGAAGTGAGAAAGTCCCAATGGATGTGATATTTTATACAATGTATTGTGATGGGCTATCGGGTCCATCCCTTTTCAAAGGCCACATATTAATTAAATACCCACCATCTCTAGACGACCCAGATTGAATCCACCCAAATCGACGTCTCCCAGGCCTTTTTAGCCCCCCCACCATGTTTCCCTTTGTTGGCGAGGGGGGGGGGGGTTCGAAAAAGCGGTTTCCTCGCCGGGCCCCGCTTCTACATGTCCTTATCACACCATTTCAGACACCACCCCCCCTGCCCCCCAACTTACCACTTACCGCTCATACCACCCTCTGAAAACCACTCTCAGTTATTGCTCCATTCCCCCGAACTCCATTCACCCAGCCATGTATGTCTACTGTCCCAAAAGTATGTATATTTTCCCCAATTCCTAACTGCCACTTGGCCCTTTCCTGTGCATTGATTCATGATTATAAGCGAAATCAGCCACTGGTTTTCTCAACACAATAGATATGCACGATTCGAAAGAAACGGTCCCGCTTGGATCCCGTGGATTAAAGATAACAATGCAACAAGATTCCCAGAAAATTGGATCTCCCTTTGCTGTTGGTATTATATTATTAAAAATCATTCCCCGGTAATGATAATTCCTAAATTTTCCAATCTTCTATAAATGGAATTAAATTAATGTAAAAAAGGGAAAATGATGAAACTAAAACAATAACAAACAAATGGACAACGAGGAGAGTGAGGACACTTTCAACACATTTTAAAAAACATAAAACAAATGGACAACAAGGACAACGAGGACACTTTCAACACATTTTAAGTAGAAAGCAGCAAAAGGACAAGACAACATTGCACATTCATTACAATAGTTTTCAAAACCGAATGCAGTAAAAATTGGAACAACAGTGAAATTCATCAGCCAACATGATTAAAAGAAATGTCTATTCGAGGCCTTAGTTACCACCAGAATTCCCAAAACAACACCAGAAACTCATCCCATTGATATTATTAGCAGTTTGAAACTATTTTTATAATTTTTGTAAAAAACCTTGAATTCTGTTTCAAGATGTTTATTTTTGTAAATAATTGTATAATCAGATTTCGAAGTATTGTAGGTTGGATGTTTGTGAATCATAGTGTTGGAGATAGTGTACATTTTGTAGTGAGATAGAAGATGGTTACAATTATTATCTTTGGATTCTTGTGGTATGTTTCTGTGACAGAGTTTTCTCTGATATTTCTTTTCCTACCATCTCTATACTTTTCTTGTGATCATCTCATGAGTTTTAAACAAAATTCATAGGTTATATGCTCTATTTTGTTGAGATTTTCATGCTAGTGTTCTTTCTTCTTGATGAATGAATTCATGGTTACATGCTCATTCTGATCTTCTATCTTTTCATCTCTACACCACCCTAACAACCTATTTCTGTCACTGATCATGCCTACCTTGCCCCATTATATCTTTGCAATTGATCATTAGAAACCTTAGCCTAGTTCCTAGATCTATGAGCTTCATCCAGAAAACACTAAAATCAAACACCATTGAGCTTAATATCTAGCCTAACATTTGAATTCCCTTTCCAGTCATTTCATTTGCTGTGATATTCTTGAGAGAGCCCTATCTAATTTGGTAGGGCTAGCTTCCAAGTCTAAAGATTGGTTTGAGGTTACCTCCTTGGCTTCCTTTCTCAGCCTTGGGACATTGAGGAGTGATAATAATAGAGATTTCTACGAAGCAAAGTGACATCTCAACAACTAGACTCTGGTCTTCACAACCAAGTGATTTCATGGGGAGAGAAAGGCAGCTTGTAGCCCCTTATCATTGATGTCACAGAGGGAGAGAAGTTGTGATTGTCTATGTAGAAGAAAGCATGCCATTGATGTCTCATGCAATGAGATGTGTGAACACAACATGAGGTTTTTCCATCACATGAAGAGAAGGATGGAGTGTTTCCATCAATGCCAAAGAGGGAGATTGTTGGACAATTGGAAATGTTTGGATGGCCAGTGGCCTAGTGAAGGCATTTGCAAGTGTGTTGGTATTGATGACAACAGTCATGCTAGGGAGATGTGTTGGGCAGTTGGAATTTCCTAACTGTTGGCAAGAGCAGTGCCTAACTATTGGCAGGAGAATTACCTAATTTTTGGCATGAGCATTACCTAATTGTTGGTAGGAGTGTTTGCATTGATGTCAACCATACTAGCTTGGATGCTTGTTGCATCAGATGTTGGCAGTAATGGACCAGATGGAAGTCCATGGTAGCTGTAGGATTCATGAAAAGGATCACCTTGGTGGTTATGAGTTCAATTTTCTGGAGAGTCAAGGAGAAAACAAGTGGAAAATATCTTGGAGCCATATTATAGGACGTAGATGTGCTCAAAGCCTACATTGGGACCTCTCCATTGGAAAGTGCTCTGGAAGAGATTTCCAACTATATGCAGAAGTACAAAAATGGATTCATGGTTCAAAAGTTATGGCTTGCTGATGATTAGGGACTTGAAGTCCTACGAAGGACGGAATATTAGAGGTCCAACATATCAGATATTGGAAGATTAGAGGCCAACATATCAGTGCATCAACAATTAAATTTCAATATATTAATGCATCGTAGATCGAAGGACAACGTAACGATGCATCATGAAACCGGAAGATCAAAGGTCAACGCATCAAGAGATCAGAATCCCGGAGAATGGCGTATCAACGGATTGGAATTTCGAAGGCGGGTTGTTACACTGGACAAATCCCTCTTACGAAAAAGAGCGATCTCTCTAGATCCTTGATGGAAACTAGAAACAAGCAAGACGATTGAACTGACTCTTTCCCTAAGTTTGACTTGTTTGAATTAAAAGAATTAAGGCTAATGGATGAGCCTCTTTCCTATTTCATGAAATGCTCGATGAAGATCCCTTGTTGTGATTTGATGTAGATCCTCAATGCTTGATAATACTTGCAATCATAGACCATAAAAGTATCAAAAGCACATGTGATATAATAATCCAAACAAAACTTAACCTAATGATCAAGGAAATTAGGAATTGAATTTGCCTTAATAAACATTATAAACAATTATAAACCATTCATCATTCCAATAAGACAAATCAATGGGAAAAAGTGTTCAATTGTATTGATCAAAGATAAAGATGAGCCTTACAACCTTTGCCTTGATGCCGTGAGGTTCCTCCCAAATGCCTTCAATCTTCTCCTTATATGACAATCTTTTCAATCTCAAACCAACAACATAAGTCTATATTCTCCGAGTTTTGACCTCCCCAATCCCTCTACCCTCTAGTCATTTTATAGGCCTGTTAGGGTCTAATAATTTTTATAGGATTGCTTGATTTTAGCTGATCATTATTATGTTTGAGATGTTGTAAATAATATTTCCTCATGCAAATTATTTCCAAAGAGACACCAAGTACCAATATTTAAGGATATTTTTGCATGTATTTGGATCAGATCATACTGTAGGTATTTTCATCAGAAATAGCTTAGAAGCACCTTTCCAACAATATATCATGCACTCAAATTCAATTCCTGGATCAAAGGCAAGAGCAAGTTGAAGTCTGCACTACAAAACAAAGAAGAAGGCATAAGTGAGAAATCATTTATTTTGAAGTATTAAAATTAATACAAAAAATCAATGAATAAAATCTAAACTCTAAAAAACATGAAAATTCCTTTATTCATTATAAATCCAAAAAAAAGGCATATGGCCCACCCCACACTCATGCATTAATTCCCCCAACGTTAAATGAATTGATATGTGTGCATATTATAATCTATGGTTATGAATATGTTTCGGATCACCCCAGTCCCTCCAACATTTAAACAAGGGGGTGGGTCCGAAAAATGGTTTTCACTTTTACTATCATTTACAAATGTCACCCTCACATGATTTGGAACTCCCCTCCCCCTAAACCTCTTACTGCCCACCCCCCCGAAATCCATTAACTGTTTTGGTTTGACATGGATTTCATGCGATTATGAAATAAACACTGTGTGGATGGGCTGAATGAAAGAGATCAGGTGAAACCAATGTTGTGTGGATGTGAGGCTTAGATCAAGCGAAACCAAATTTTAGAGGAATGAATGGAAGGGAAAGTGGGTGAAATGAAATGACACGCAAATGAGTAAAATAATTTTACAGTTACAGGAAAAAGAAATTCATGGGTGTAGGAAAATAAATACATGAGAGAAAATAAGAGGGAAATTTCACAATATTATGTTCATGAAAGTAATGTACAGGTGAAGAAAAATAGGGAGTTTCTTGTAAATGAATTTACACATAAGAGGAGAAGTAAAAAATGAGTTTTTACAGAGAAGCAAGATATTTTTGTTGGACATGTTAGCTTCGTTGTAAAAGGCCCAAAATTGGATCCATATATGTCCTAAAAATCTCCAAAGCATGCCAATGGATCCATTAATGCACTTGACATTTTTAATTTTGGCTCAAAGATCATCTAATGATCAAAATCGGTGCAAAAGGAAAGCCCTTGGAAGGATAGAAATGCACTATCGAGAGGCTCAAAACACTCTAAAAACATGGAAAAAGAATTACTGCAGGCTTAAACTGGGCATTTCACAGCCACCGTTAGATCCCGCTGATCAACGGCCCAGATATAAGCGGCAAATAGCATATCGGCCAGGCAGAGGGGACAGTCTAAAGGCAGGTGCATGACATCGCCGATCAGTGATCGCCGATGATGGGATCGGTGGGTCGCATCGGCGGGTAGCATTGGTTATATATATATATATATATATATATATATATATATATATATATATATATATATATATATATATATATATATATATATATATATATATATATATATATATATATATATATATATATATATATATATATATATATATATATATATATATATAAAGGGGCCCAAGCATTGAGCGATCAACGATTGTGATCGGATTGCATCACTGTATTGCGTCGACATAATACCAAGGGGCAGGCCCTTACACGTACACGGGTGCGACCCGATAACTGGACCCGATAGTTATATATATAAAATCACATAATATTTGAGGTCCACACTAAACCCATTTTCAATGCATTTTGTGTATTTTCATTGTTTAAAAGAAATACAAAGGAAACCTTGGGGCATTGCGATTGTGATGAAGCCGAGACCCTTTCGGGTCTGGGAAGTGGAATATATGGTATTTAAAATCCACCAGGGATATTTTTTATGAATTTTCAATGATTCAACATATTTCTAATATAAAGGAAAATACATAGGCCAGGTCGAATATGACTTGCGATGGCGACAAGGCCAGATCCAATGGATAATTAAATCATATTTTAGGACTTCTGAAGTCCGAAATGAACAGTAAGGGGCGGGAATTCTCAGAATTTGCTGTGTTTTCTGTTCATGATAGAAAGCAATCACTATCCGCATTTTAAAAAGATTTCTTAGGCCCGAAGAGCCCTTTCACCACAGAGCAAGGGCCGAATCCACGACAAAGCAGTCATGGAGCCATAGCGCGCCGCACGACCAAATCAAATAAGATCAGGGAACACCAACAACACAGACAATGCAACAACCATCCTAACAAACATTATGGAGCATCTCTGGCACAAGAGAGCTCTTAGGCATTACAATAAGCTACCCAAAATATCTAAATATGGTTAGTCTTCTGTCAGAAGAAGAAGCCTCCGAACCATGTTGCCTATTGAGGGAATCAATTAGTTGAAGAGACAAAAGGATAGATTAAGATCCCTGGAGCCTTCTAAAGAGCTCAGGAGCATTGTAAATAGGCTATAAATAGCTGTTAGTGAGATGTAATAAGGGTTTAACTTCTGGAGATTATTCCTCCTCTGTTCATTCAAGTTTCTCATCTTTATTCTAGCAATACAAGCTCCTTTTGCCATCATATGTTCAACATCCATGCTCTTTGCTGTTCTATGCTTGCACTTGAACAAGTTTTGTTCATGTTTCCTTTGTGTCTAAGGCCAAATAATTGTCATCTTATCTCTGCTTTGATAACTTATAATTGCAAGCTTCTTTGCTGCCTGTAGCTAACCATTCATATATGGTCATATATGCATCTGCCAATACATTCAATATTCTCTTTTGCTTCCTGTAGCTAGTCATTCATTTATGTTTATGTATGCAATCTGCTGATACAATTAGTATTCTCCATCTATCCATTAAATCTATAAAATATTGAGCATTAGTGGTTTAAAGCCTTGTGTTGTTGAGGGTGTTCATGCATGCCTTGAGTGGGAATAGAGCTGAAATGGTCATCTAACTTGATCCAAACCATCATCCATTCCAAAAGTTCTGAGAAAAGTATTGAAGATTACATGTTACCAGGCATCTTTGAGCTGCAACCAAGGAGAGTTTCCTGGAGTGCTAACAGGACATTTACATGGGAAGGTAAAATGAGAAACGTGATATGGTTTTTGAAAACAACCCATGGATTTTTGAAACAGTATATGGATTCAAAAAAATGTTGGATTTATAAATCATTTGAATAAATACTTTGAATTATGAATTTCATTTAAATATTTGGAAATATTAATTTAAATATATTATTTAAATCCAAATATTTGTGACAAAAAAAGTATTCAAAAGATGATGGATAAGACAATCCACATGAAAACATCAAGATAAACAGGCACAACAATGCATATTCAACACAACATTTCAGAACAAAATGCAGTAGAAAGAGGGACATCACAAACATCTGCTAGAAAGACAAACAACATTGCTCATTCAAAGGCCTAGTCACCACCAAAACGGACATAAACAACATATTTCCAACAGTCAATAAACCAATTCCAGATTTGAATGCACAATACTTGCAGGCAGTTCAGGGTTTATGGCAGGAAAAGTAGAGATATTATCTTATCTTTAGTTTATTATGCGAGATTTCTCCAGAAATAGCCACAGTGAGCAACAATTCACTTTAAAGGCCGAACATAAAATCAGAAATAGTATAGACTTCCTATTGCTTAGTTGTATTTTGGGAAATATATACATGTTTTTGGTAGATATTGTTTGTAATAATTTTTATTCAGATTTTTCCAAAGATTATTAGAGAATATTTTGTAAATCAATTCCTTTTTTGGGATTTGATATTAGTTTAGTAGAAGATGTTAGGATATTTTGTAAATTAATTTATAAATACTTCATCTTCACAAATATTACAGGTTGATTGTTGAATATAATTTCCTCTGCCAAATTGTAATTTTCTCGTTGCTGGAAGCATCAATAATACAGGGACATTTTCATAGGATTCATGTGGTGTACGAAATGGTGATGTGTTTCTTCAGTTTATGTGTTTAAATCATTGTCTCTTTTCTTTGTCATTTTTGAAAATCTTAATTACATAACAGAAACTGTGATGAATAGTATATGTTATACAGAACACCCTATTTTGGCAGTCAGTAATTTATATGTTTTCTTCTTGAAGTAAAATTAAGGAATCCTTCATTGCTCCTTAGTTTCTACTGAATCTTACATTTCTTCTGTTTCATAATCCATTTAAACTTCTGAAAAATCCAACTAGTGCAACCTAGCTTTCTCTGTGAAACTCCTTAAAAATTTGATGCAGATCTAGTTAATCTTTAGACTCCATAGCCCAATGGAATTATAGAAATTTAATCAACCAAACAATCCAATAAAACACAATCAGTACAGTAATAAATAGCCTAAAATTCACATCAAACATATCTAAATTTTACAAAGAGATCCCTCTATAAAGCTGGCAGTACTAGATCCCATCTTCCAAAGTGTTTTTGATGTTGTCCTATGTGTTTACTCCTTCAAACTCAAAAATACAGAACGAAAACATAGTGGCGACTATAATGGAGAATCTGAACATTTCAGGTTCCTAACAAAAGCATATCAAGTTCCAGATCTTACTGATGGTGGACAATGATTAGACACAAGAAGGTTGTATCATTCACCTGGAAACTCCATGTTCAAGAATCAGAGCTCAAAGTGTGCATGGAAAGTCCCTTATCAAAGAATATAGAATTGTAAAGAACTTATGGTGACTCGATTCCGTTGTTGACTGTTTTCAAAATGAGTTCAAGAATACAATGCAAGAATGCTCCTATGGATAGATCAAGAATTCCAGGTTTTCCAAATCCCATGCCCAACATTGATTGGTTAGATTATCTTCCATTGTTTAAAGGTAAAAAGGAGATGGTGCTACTGTACATTTACTGAGGTTTCATATGCACATCTGTAAGCTTAAAGTTAAATTTCATGAATATTTTCTTATGAAAATTTTTATGGCAACTCTGAACGAAAAGGCTAGATCTTGGTGTGAAAATCTGCCTGCTGCTAGTATATGTTAGTTAAAGCACTATCATACTATTTTTTGTGAGAAATACAAAGAGGAATATCCATATTTGTTGCTGATTCAAAACTACTGTGATCATTTTGAAATTTTTATTCAATATTTGGAAGATTACTATGATCATGATCAGTTCACAAATGATGAAATACTAGAGGCTTTAGATGGAAATCCTTTTCAACATTATGAACAAAAATTAGAAGTCTTGCTTGAATGGTCTTCTCCTCAGGAAGAAACAGAGGATGTATGTTGTCTATATGTTCATGAAGATTCCTCACAGGAAATAATTCTTGCAGCACCACAACAAAATGATTAGCCAGAGGTTAAGGAAGAAATTCAGCAACGTGAACCCGATCAAGAAGAGGATAACAATGAAAATAAACAGGATATTTCGGATACCATGGATGAACACATTAACACTGTGTTTGTCTCAATTGTAGAAGATTAAATTAAAGAACAAATTCCTTATACTAATCAACAAGTAAAGGTAATTGAGCATATTGTTGAACATTCATTTGTTGATTTACAATAGTCTTGTGATCCTGTTACACAGTAATTTGTCACCGACCTCATGTCAGTCCCCGAGCGACATCTCCACTGTGTCATACATCAAATAAACATGTCCATATCTTCCTACTCATTCAAGAAGATCAATAAAGTGCTCTCTAATCCTAAAGATTGACCCTTTTACTTATGTTTCTGCATCGTCGCAAGTAAGCTTCGTTATTCTTGCGACGATTCTCTGTGTTGAACTAAAAGGTTGCATTGTCCTCGCAGGGGTGCATTAGTTTCCTGTAACGATCGGATTTTAGGGCTCAACGCCAGTCCTAAAAATTCTTCTTGTGATGATTTGTCTAAATACACTTCTTCCTTGTGATGTCGTCGCTGAGCCCTAGTGTATGACTTGCGATGATCCAAATATGGCGAATTAGTTCAAATAAAATGCTTCTGGGTGATTCTAGAATGGTTGTTGGGTCAAAAGAGTTCACCTTTCCTCCTCTGGGATGGTAGTTCCGCATTTTTAGAAACCTCCCTTGAAGATAAGCTCCCTCCCTCATTTCATGGAGGCTCCTCCTCCTATAAAAGCACTCCCCATTGCTATGATCAGCTAGTTCTTGGTTTTTGGATTTGAGAAAATTAGCTAGCTTTGGTGTGAGTTTGATAAGTTTGCAGTGTGAATTGCTGATAGTTTAGCAATTGGTTGTGGATTGCCTTAGCCTTGTATTAGAGCTTGTGAGTGAGAGAGAGAGTTACCATCCATTTGGGAGATCCATTCTTGAGAGTGAATGCTTGAAGAAACATATCGACTGGACCCTCTGAGAAGGCTTACGATGTCAAGGCTTGGTTGTAAGCTTTGCTTTTGATTTATTTTAATACAATCAATGATGATTTCCTATGTCTTGTGTATAATATACTTGATAGCTTATGGTTCCTTGACTCTATAAGTAAATAGATCATTGTTGTTCTAAATTACGTGTTTTGTCATTCTCTTGTGTTGTTTCAGGTTGATTTCTCATTGAGGAGAAGGAAACGATGGCTGGAGCGACGCAAAGAAAGCTTCATCGAACACTAGTTTGAGGTAGGCTTTCAACGATGACTATTTAAGGAAATTGATTGTTGTTATGTTTTGCTGTGACTAGACCCATTCTAAGGCTAGAGGGGTTGCCTCTATCCACAGAGGGAACATTTCCTACTTCATAAGTTGGCAACCATATTGGGGAGTCCTTTGTATGTTTTCTTCTTGTTTGCTCTTGGTTTGTTTTTTGATGTAGTGTCTCTTGATTTTTGGGGTTGAGCCTTCAGTTTTTTGGGTTACTTGGGTCAATATGGGAATCCCTCTTACTAGTCGAAAGATCAGTCTAATGTCTTTCAGGTGTTTTTACTTGTTTTTTTTTTCCTTTAGTAAGATTGTTGCCGAAGATAACTTAACAGTTGCAATGACGTCGCACCTGTCCTCTTTAGTAAACCTACACGTCGCAGATAACCCGTCGTACAGTCGCGATGATTCCTGAAATCGGACCGTCGTCAAAGACAGGTGTACACCAGCGACAACATCGCCCAGTTGCTGTGTCTGCACTTCCGATGATTGGATTTTTGTCTCAAGTTTCTTGTTATGGACCCGCGACGATTCCTGTACAAGTTGTTTTTACAACTTTGCCTCATGAATCCATCAGTCCTGCTTATCCCCTGCTGCTTCTTGTCTCTCATCGACTTGCTTTGATTACTTTTGGTTAAGGCTTGTTTCTCTTTGGTTTCATTGAGTGAGTCTTGTGTTTTTAGATCTTGTGACCTAGCTTTGATAAGGGTTTCATCGAGAAGTCATTTGCTTGGGTCACTTGTCTATCCAAGGTTTGTCCGCAACCATCTTATTGATTTGCTTGAGGCTTTTTTGCTGCTTGTTTTCTTGCTGATTGATTTTTAGTGTTGGTTATTGAACTGGTTCTCCACATTGATTCAATTTCCTCACTATCAAACATAGATCATAATGTTTGGATTAGTCAGGTTTACACTTGCTTGTTTGTCATTTAAATTCCAAAAAATCAAAATATTGCATTAATTTAGTATACGAAAGTGAATGTACATTTGCATTATGAATTTTCATGATTGAGAAATTGGAAAGAAAACTTTAATCTTTCATTAGTAGTATCGAGACATGGTGATATTAGTGTATTGATGCATTATGTTTCTTAGTTCTTACATTTGCTTGTCTTGGTTTGTGTTTGTTTGGAAATGAACTCTCCTTTAAGTAGGAATTCATCAAAACAATTGATGCTTTACTCATTATAGTTGTATCTTAGGAATTGTTGAGATACATTCGGTAGAGCCTAGAAACCGAAACTTAATTCAAGATCAAATCTAAAATCAATTAAATGAACCTAACAATGCATTGGAACGTAATGCACATTATCTAGAGGCCTAGGCTAGAGATGTGCTCCGGCGTCGTTAAACCTAGCCACTATTGTTTTCACTTAAGGTTGGGTGATTCCTTCTTCTGTGACTCAATAGCTGCTAGTATAGACTTATGCTCCCTTTACCGTTGAGTATATATCAAGAGACCCCACTAGGTTATCATCCTACATCCATAGGAAGCCGAGTCTGCCGCCTTACGAACCGTAACACACCAAACAAAACATTTGGGAAGACTGATTGCCGTACGGAAAGTCCTTGGTCATTTTTTCTTTCATTTGATCTCCAAGGTGTATATGCAGTTTTGCGGTTTGTCTGGTAAACCTCCTGTCTAGTTCTCCAGATTAGTCACTTTCGTTCCTTTTTGACTCCTTAAAAGAAAAGGATCATCTAAGCACTTGTCTTTTCAGGCTCATTAAACCTCGAAAGAGATAGAGTAACCTTTTCATCCTTTTCTTGACTCTTAAAACATGAAAAGGTCAAGTTTTGTTCTTGTGTCATAAAATTTACTACCCACGAAATATTCCTGGTTACAGTTAGAGTCCTTGGTTATACTGCGAGTGCATTTCAAGGTTGTTTCCGATGGAAAAATTCCCCGAGTCTACTGACCAAGGTCTTCCCCTAGATGGGAATCTTGGTCCGTTTCCTCCTTTTGAAATGTCGATGCTCCGTATATGGAAACATTGTCCTTGCCTGGGTTATCATCGGTTTTCCCGTTTGGTTGTTTTCAACCTCGGCGGTCTCGAGCATTATGAATCCTATTCCATCGACTCCTTTGTTCGAATCATGACACGATGATTCCAAGGTTGAGCCTGTGCCTTTTTCCCCTGTTTCTTCATACTCCTCTCCTACTTTGCTTGGTGAAAGTTCTGCATCCAGTAACCAGGAGGCTAAGAATAAGAAGAAGAAGACGAAGAAGAAGAAGATAGATAAGCGAGAGACCACCCATGCAACTAATGCTCTGAGTAAATCTTAGGTTGGAACACCTTCTGCTCCTCAGTGGAAGGTTAAGTTTCCTTGTAAATTGTGCAAGGGTGACCATTTTCTTCGTGATGTCTTGGTATTCCTAGGATCTTGGAAGTATGGTCTCACGATCTGGCTCGTCCTTCATTGCCTATTGATGCTCGTGTTGATGTCCCATCCTCGACCGAAAGTGGTAAGAAGAAAGGGAAGATTCAATTCCCCTAGAGGCTATGTGAAGGCAATCATATCCTTCACCTTTTTCCGCTCATGGATAAAGCTTCCGCCGTTTTGGAACGTCTTACAGCTTCTTCACCCCAACTTCTAGTTGGTTATCAGAGGCTTTCTTCAGACCCTCTCCCCTTTGACAAAGAGATTGACTTAGATTCATCTCTTGTCCATTTTTCTCTTCCTGAGCCGGGCTGTATTATGTCTGTTTCCGACCAACCATTGGTCGAAACGAGTGTCGACTCGGTTTCACCACCAGTTGTTCACTCTGTTTCAGAAGAGCATTATGAACATACTGCTCATGTTCTTCTTATCTCGTCAGATTCTCCTGAGTCCAAGAACGACCCTCCTGTCCCTGCTGATCAAGAGAGTCCTTCTTCTGTTCCTGTAGAGCATGGGGGCAATCATATGATACCCCCACCAAGTAGTTTGGTCGTTTCCTTCGACTGGAGTCACTTGACTGCTTTTCGCCTTCCATCTTATGTGCCTTTCTAGATTATAGTACATGCCTATAATAAGGAATTACCTAGCACTCTTTTGGATGAAGGTGCGTCGGTTAGCCTCATGCCTTACACTAATTGGCAAGCGTTGGGCTCCCCACAACTTGCGCTTGTCACCCATAATCTGTTAGCTTTCGATGGAGGAACTAGTCAAACTTTGGGGATCCTTCCACATTTCCTGGTTACTTTGGGAGGTAAAACTGTCTGCATAGACGTGATGGTCGTCAAAAGGTGCCTTGGATTTTAGTCTTCTCCTTGGCCATGACTATATTTATGCCATGGGGTCTCTTGTTTCTTCACTTTTCCGTGTGGTTTGTTTTCCTCATGATGGAAGAATTGTGACTATAGATTAGTTGTCATTCTTTGGTCACCAGATACCTCCTGTACAACCATCATTCCCTCTCGATTCTTATTCGCAAGCAATACCTTCCCTGCCATAGGTCAATTATGTGGCTACCCGTTCTGTCTCTGCCTCTGTTGAAGATCATGTAGATGGTCTCGTACATCATGTACTAGGGGCATTGGAACCTAATTGGTCATTGGTGCCTAATGACATGTATTTCTCCCAGAGCATGGTTTTTCCCTCCAGTGAAGATCTCTTGGGAGTCATGTTTTCGTATGGCCCATAAACAAGAGTAGCGAGGATAGTTTGTTCCTGTGTCAACCTCGTTAAAAAATGAAACAAGGGGTGATGAGCATAGTTCCTGATCTTGTGTCAAGCTCGTTAAAAAATGAATCAAGGAGTCCTGAGGAGAGTTCTTTTCTTGTGTTGACCTTGTTAAAAAATGAAACAAGGAGTCTTGAGGAAAGTTCTTGATCTTGTGTCAACCTTGTTAAAAAATGACACAACTCCCTTTTCCAAATCGAGTCTTTGATTAAGATCTCATAAAATCCGAGTCGAGTCTTTCCAAGATCTCGAAAGTGAACCTTCATTCCATCCACCTCGTTGAATGCAATGAAGCTTGGGGGGCATGTACCGCAATTTGAGTCATTATGCTGGGGGCATGCGAGCTTATAACAAGCATAGTTTTTCGTTTCAAGCTTGTGTAAACATGAAACCGAATCCAAACAGAGTTCTCCATGGTTCAAGCTTGTGTAAAAATGAACCCATATCTAATTTACATCTCCTGATTGCCATTTTATCTGCTAAATTCTGCTAGATGAGCCTTGGTTGTTTCATTCCATAGCCACCATCTCTTTGACTGATCATATGCTTTCACTTGGTTGTTTTTCCTTTCCCGAGGAACTGCAGTGATGAGTGGTTTTATTAGCCAGCCTCTTGACCATTACATGTTTTGAGCAGTTCCACCATTGTCGGAACTAGTTGCTACCTAAATACCACTCGTTCCTCTAGGAAGAGCCTTCTTTAAGATCTTTTCCAACTCGTTAAAGATGAAAAGACTGCTGAGTTTTTTCCTTTTGACTCGTTAAAAGCAACAAAAGGGCAGTCCACTTTCAGCTCTTTTTCGACTGTATAAACGCGAAAAGATGGCTGGGCTTTTGTCATTTCAAGCTCGTTTTTGGTTATGAAATGTCGTGTCTCCGATCATTTTTTTACTTTTTTTGGATCGGGAACACTAATTACGAAAAGTAATCCTTGATTGAAATGGTCAAGTGGTTCTCTCAAGTATTGTTTTCTACTTTTTCGGGCTCGAGGGACACGAACTTACGAAAAGGTACCCCCCTGGAGTTTTCTTTTTGTGTCCTTTTCAAACTCTCTAAACATGAAAAAAGCTCCGAGTTTTACCTATGTCAGACTCATTAAACCCTGACGACATTGGAATCATCGCCATGATGAGACTCGAGCTTCTCCTTCCTAGGGCTCGTTATAATTTTACTAGGTTGGATTTTTCCGAAGGACAAACTTATATTACAAGCATATGCTATCCCCTTCAAGCTTGTTTTTTTCAAAAATAATTGGGGTACTCACCAACAATGGTGGGGAAAAATTTGGAAATCTTCATTGGTTACCTACGATAGCTAGTCACTCTTGAACATCGACACTTTTTCTTCTCACCGGGTTTGAGACATCCTCACATCGTCGTTGGCCTTTCCGGGTTTGGGTTTGCCATTTTTCCTCATTCCATTTGATCCTTGCCGTCTATATTTGACGTCCGATCCCTTGGTACCAAAATGCTACCGCCTTTTGGAGTCATGTCACTGATATGTTCAAGAGTATAATCCTTCTGCAGTTCGCACCCTTACTGCCTCCTCTGATTCTCAGTTTCATCTATCTTCATCTTGTTCCATATCTCGTGTCGTTGATGAGGGAAACATTATGGCCCTCCTACGATGGATCACTTTCTGTTGACACCAACTCATTATCCAGGAAGTTAATCTAGAGATTCCTTTTGGTACCTTGGAGCTTGCATGCCTCAATGGCAAGTTATTCACGCTCGATGACAGACTTACATCATTAGTCTTCGATCGGGTGATTCCATGATTGTTCGACTTTAGATCATTCTTCACACTTGGTGGATTGTAGTGGCAGTACCTTGAGAACCATTGACATTACTGGCGGTCTCTCTCGCGCTTGTTAATGGTTTACATCATTGACCGATAATCAAGTGGTTTTCTATCATGCTCGACTTCAGCACATCTATTCGCATGTTAGAAATTGTACTATGATTGGTTGGGATTCAAGACCCCAGACTAAGCTTATATATGTTCGGGTTGCGTGGATTGGTTCCTGATTGCATACATGACTCTTTGATTGGATGGCTGCGACCATACCTCTATATTTATGTGGCCTTCTCAACTGGGTGGCTGTGTCCATACCACAGACCAAGCTTCATATGTCTTTTGGATGGCTGCGCCCATGCCTAGACTACATGTATTTCACTATTAGAGATATCAGTTGTACTTGCGCCTACAAGTTTTCGCGATGGTGTTCCGGTTCGGTTATGATTTCGCAAAGCATTTCACCCCTCCCACTCTCTCGAGCTTTATGCTTTAGGGGGCATCTGTTACACAGTAATTTTTCACCAACGTCATGTCAATCCCCAAGCGATATCTCCACTGTGTCATACATCAAATAAACATGTCCATATCTTTCCACTCATTCAAGAAGATCAAGAAAGTGCTCTCTAATCCTGAAGATTGACCCTTTTACCTATGTTTTTGCATCGTCATAAGTAAGCTTCATTATTCTTGCGATGATTCTTTGTGTTGAACTAAAAGGTCACGCCGTCATCGCAGGTGTACATTAGTTTTCTGCGACGGTCAGATTTTAGGGCTCGGCACAAGTCCTCAAGATTCTTCTTGCTACGATTTGTCTAAATACACTGTTTCCTTGCGATGTCGTTGTTGAGCCCTAGTGTATGACTTGCAACGATCCAAATATGGTGAATTAGTTCAAATAGAATGCTTCTGGGTGATTCTAGAACTGGTTGTGGGGTCAAAGGAGTTCACCTTTCCTCCTCTAGGATGGTAGTTTTGCCTTTTGAGAAACCTCCCTTGAGGATAAGCTCCCTCTCTCTCATTTCATGGAGGCTCCTCCTCTTATAAAAACACTCCCCATTGCTATGATCAGCTAGTTCTTGGTTTTTGGATTTGAGAAAATTAGCTAGCTTTGGTGTGAGTTTGATAAGTTTGCAGTGTGAATTGCTGATACTCTAGCAATTGGTTGTGGATTGACTTAGCCTTGTATTAGAGCTTGTGAGTGAGAGAGAGAGTTACCATCCATTTGGGAGATCCATTCTTGAGAGTTAATGCTTGAAGAAACATACTGACTGGACCCTCTGAGAAGGCTTGCGACGTCAAGGCTTGGTTGTAAGCTTTGCTTTTGATTTATTCTAATACAATAAATGATGATTTCCTATGTCTTGTGTATAATATACTTGATAGCTTATGGTTCTTTGAATCTATAAGTAAATAGATCATTGTTGTTCTTAATTACGTGTTCTGTCATTCTCTTTGTTGTTTCAGGTTGATTGCTCATTCAGGAGAAGGAAACGATGGCTGGAGCGGCACAACGAAAGCTTTATCGAACGCCGATTTGAGGTAGGCTTTCAATGATGACTGTTAAGGAAATTGATTGTTTTTTGTTCTTCTATGACTAGACCCACTCTAGGGCTAGAGGGGTTGCCTCTATCCACAGAGGGAACATTTCCTACTTCACAGATCTGAAAGAAGAACCAGTAGAGATTATTTCTCTTGATCCACAAGAACAGTTTCAACAAGTAGTGTTTTGTTCAGTGATTAAAGACCAATCAAATTTGCATGATGAGGATCTTGTCTCCAATTCTCTTTCATGTTATATCTTGTCTCAAGTTACAGCCCTTGAAGAAGATAATAAAATTTCTCAATCATTATTTTCTTCCTTGGATGTTTTTTTTTTCTCGGTAAAAACTAAATCTATTAAGAGAAATCAATATGGTACAAACAGGAAAGGCAAAAGACCGTCAGACCGGAAATGATAGATACATCAACCTCGGTCCCGGAAGAGAGATACAATCACAGAGCTGCAGGAAAGACAAAAAACCGACAGACCGGAAATGATAAATTCGTCAACCTCGGTCTCGGAAGGAAGAAACAACACTGATACACCTGAAGATTCGATAGCAAATACTAACTGTCAGGCTGTTACCCCAGCGGGACAGTGATTACACCACACTGTTTTTTCCCTTTCTTTTTGTTAACTTTTGTCCAACCCTCATGAGGAGTATGGGCAAGAACAACTTGGAGACTGGAGTTCTCTATCATTGGGGACTCCTTCTCTGAATCAGAGGAGGAAAACTCATGGGGACGTTTCTGCGCGTTTGCTGAGACATGGGTGTGCTCCATAATGTTCGTGGGCGGATCCATCGTCTGCGGCATCTGATCTGGTTCTGACTGATTTTCCTCCTTTTCCATACTTGGAACCTTTTCCATATTAGGGGGGCTGGAGCGTCTGGTTGGCGGCGGTGGGCAGGGGGCCCAACGCTTAGGCTTAGAATGAGCAAAGAGGCCCTTTTTTGCTCTTGCGGACAGCGAAGGGCAAGAGATATGTAGGTGCCCTGTTTGGTTACAATGACGGCATCTGAAGGCAGTGTTCTCGTACTCTATAAACTGGGTCCAGATAGCGTCCTTGATCTTGAGATTGATGTACTCTGGCAATCCCTTACTTAAATCAATCTCCACACAAACTCTGGCGTATGTGTAGAGACCCTGCCTCTCTCTTTCGTAGTCTCCCTTCCAAAAGCTACCCAGGGCATTGCCTATTTGCCTGTATACTTCTGTACGCCACAGGTGAATTGGGAGATTTGGAAGCCTGATCCAAACCGGAGCCTTGGTGATGACTGCTGAAGCTGGGTCAAAGTCGGGAAACCATGGAGTTAGGAAGAGACCAGCTGAACCCATGAACCAAGGGCCTTCGTCTAGGGCATTGTAGCAATGCTCTAGGTCATCGAACAGCACTATGAAATATCCTTTAGCACAGAAATAAACCTTACAACGATCAGTCCAGTTATCTTTGATCCAGTCATAAAGATCCTGTGAGCGCGGCCAAAGCCCATTGAATCTGCAGATGATGGCTCTTTCAGCAAATTTCTGGGTTTCGTCTTCAAGCTCAGGGTAGGAGATTTCAACTGATGGGATCTCCTCCACTTTGTCAACCAAAAAGGGCTTGGGTGCAGTCTGTATTGGTGGTTCCGTCTTTTCAGCCTGCTTGCCATGGACTGCATCTTTGTACGAAAAAGCCTTAGCTGAGGAAGGCTCTCCCCCAGCTCCTCCTCTAAGACGAAGGGAAAGGATAATAGATGCATCTTTCTCAATGCCATAAAAAGAAATAGGAAAGGGATCCTCAAGATGTTTACCTTGGTAGAGAAGCCGTTGGTCTGCCGAAGGGATTCCCAATTTGATGTCCAATGCATGCTTGAGATTCCGCACTGGATCCGCCTGGCAAACCCATTGAAGCATAGATTTTCCTGAAAGAAGCCTGATTTGAATCTGGAAAGCCGCGGATGATTCTGAAGGCCTTTTTCCCCAACTGACCTGAGAAGCAGTCTTTTCTTTCCCTATATCCCGGATCTGAGAATACGCTGCTAGGGGCTCTGCTGGAGCGCCCTTGGCTGCTACGCCGTTGGTCAGATGATGGATCCATGGGCGTTTTGTGTAGGCGGGGGCCTGATGCCGCGCTGTTTCAGTACGATCTACCCATAGATCTGCATGGTTATTCTTGTCTGCGGCTCCATCAATCGCCAAATCAACCTGGGTGTCTGCTGAGAGTGAAAGATCCCTTGATCTGTGCCTGCGGATCTTGCATCCATTCGCATCCCGGGCGTTCTGAGAACCCAAGGCGGCTGAGGGCTTCGCGGCGGCTCTCTCTGCACGGTTATTCTTGTCTGCGGCTCCATCAATCACCAAATCAACCTGAGCGTCTGCTGAGAGTGATAGATCCCTTGATCTGTGCCTGCGGATCTTGCATCCATTCGCATCCCGGGCGTTCTGAGAACCCAAGGCGGCTGAGGGCTTCGCGGCGGCTCTCTCCATGTCGAGGGTCCCCTATCGAAAAAAATTCTTTTTTTTTTCTTCCTTGGATGTTAATGAATAAAGGAAAAATATTAATGCAAGTCATATTCCTTCACTTGAAATTAATGAGCGTTTGCAACTCCCTTGCAAGATTTCATGTGACCAAGCGAATGATAAGGATTTTATTGTTTCATATGATATTGCTGTCATATTTGAGGAGATTCTAGAGCATTCAAAACACTTGACTACAATGGATAATAACAAGGAAAAACAATTTTCTCCCATTCTGTTTGAAGATAATCAGGTCAACACATAAGCAAAACAACAGTTTGGAATGAGGTTTGTTTTCCTGTTTTAAATCATCTTGAAGATCTTATGTTGCATGTTTTCCATGATCCCTTGGTCAATTTATTACAGTCATTGGTGAAGGGAGAATTTTCCAAATTCATCAATGCAAGTATTGGATCCAGTGGAAAAGTTGAGTTGCCATTTTCTGAATTTATTTTTCTGCCTAAAGAAGTGGAATGCAAACTTCAGTTAAGTATCCATTTGCTTGAATGGTTTCACTAAATTTTTGTTATCACTTGATATGGCAGTCATTTTATTAGATTAGAGTAGGTATAAGAGTGCAAATAAGCTCAATGCCTTGAGAATTTTTGTTTTTCAAATAATTCTTTCTAGTTTTAGTTCCAGATTGTAGTACAACTTTTAGTTCAGTGTAGATTTCAGATTTCAGTGTGCAAAATGGTTTTGATTTCAGTTTAAGAGTATCAATCACAGAGATTTTTATGATAGAGCAGGTTGTAGATTTGGGATTGACTCAATGGATTAGGCTACTAGTCTACGATGTTCTTGACACTTCACTAGGAAGTGCCATCCCTAGCTGGAGTCACCGTTAGGGTCCTATAATTTTTATAGGATTGCTTGATTATAGTTAATCATTATTATATTTGAGATGTTGTAAATAATATTTCCTCATGCAAATTATTTCCAAAGAGACATCAAGTACCAAGATTTAAAGAGATTTTTGCATGTAAATGTTTGGATCAAATCAGACTGCAGGTATTTTCATTAGAAAGAGCTCAGAAACAACTTTTCAACAATATATCATGCACTCAAATCCAATTCCCAGATGGCAAGAGAAAGTTGAAGTTTTCACCACAAAAGAAAGAAGAAGGCATACCTGAAAAATCATTTATTTTGAAGTATTAAAATTAATTCAAAAAATAAATGAATAAACCTAAACTCTAAAAAACATGAAAATTCCTTTATTAATTATAAATCCAAAAGTCGGCCTATGGCCCACCCCACACTCATGCATTAATTCCCACCAACATTAAAGGCATCGAGGTGTGTGCATATTATAATCTATGGTTATGAATATGTTTTAGATCCCCCAGCCCCTCCGACATTTAACCAGGGGGTCCGAAAAGTGGTTTTCATTTTACTATAATTTACAGATGTCACGGTGACGTGATTTTAGACCCCCTTCCCACTAAAACTCTTATTGCCCACCGCCCCCTCCGAAATCGATTAACTGTTTTGGTTTCATTTTTATAAATATGGTGGGAATGGATTTCATGCGATTATGAATTAAATACTCCGTGGATGGGACACTCAGTGAAAGAGATCAGGCGAAACCAATGCTGTGTGGATCAGGCGAAACCAATGCTGTGTGGATGTGAGGCTGAGATCAAGCGAAACCAGATTTTAGAGGAATGAATGGAAGGCAAAGTGCGTGAAATGAAATGACAGGAAAAGGAATAAAATAATTTTACAATTATAGGAAAAATAAATTCATGGGTGCACGAAAATAAATACATGAGAGAAACAAAGAGGGAAATTTTGCAATAGTATGTTCATGAAATTAATGTACAGGTGAGGAAAAGTAGGGAGCTTCTTGTAAACACGTTTTACACATAAGAGGACAAGTAAAAATGATATTTTTGTTTTTACAGGGATAAAAGTCAAAACATAAATGTTTTACCAGCCATGGATTTACAAAAAAACACATGGTTTTGGAAATCCATACAAATATTTACAGTAGTAAAAGGAAATTTATAGGGGAAGGTAAAAGGAAAAACATGACATAGGTTTTGAAAACAACCCATGAATTTTTGAAACAATATATGGATTCGAAAACATGATGGATTTATAAATCATTCTACTAAATAATTTGAATTATGAATTTCATATAAATATTTGGAAATATTAATTTAAATATATTATTTAAATCCAAATATTTTAACAAAGTATTGAAAAGATGATGGATAAGATAATGCACATGACAACAACAAGATAAACAAGGACAACAATGCATATTCAGAACAACATTTCAGAACAAAATGCAGTAGAAAGAGGGACAAAACAAACATTTGTTAGCAAGACAAACGTCATTGCTCATTCAAAGGCCCAATCACCACCAGAATTCCCAGAAACAACGAATTTCCAGCAATCAATAAACCAATTCCATAATTGAATGCACAATAGTTGTAGACAATTCAGAGTTTCTAGCAGGAAAATTAGAGATATTATCTAATCTTTAGTTTATTATGCAGGATTTCTCCAAAAATAGCCACAATCAACAACAATTCACTTTAAAGGCTGAACATAAGATCATAAATAGTATATACTTCCTATTACTTAGTTGTATTTTGGGAAATATCTACATGTTTTTGGTAGATATTGTTTGTAATAGTTTTTATTCATATTTTTCCAAAGATTATTAGAGAATATTTTGTAAATCAATTCCTTTTTTGGGATTTTATATTAGTTTAGCAGAAGATCTCATGATATTTTGTAAATTAATTTATAAATACTTCATCTTCAGAAGTATCACAAGTTGATTGTTGAATATAATTTCCTTTGCCAAATTGTAATTTTCTCGTTGTTGGAAGCATCAATAATAGAGGGACATTTTCATAGGATTCATGTGGTGTATGAAATGGTGATGCGTTTCTTTAGTTTATGTGTTGAAATCATGGTCTCTTTTCTTTTTCATTTATGAAAAGCTTAATTACATAATATCAATGGTGATGAATAGGATATGTTATACAGAACAACCTATTCTAGCTGCTAGTAATTTGTATGTTTTCTGCTTGAAGTCAAATTAAGGAATCCTTCATTGATCCCTAGTTTCTATTGAATCTTACATTTCTTCCGTTTCACAATCCATTTAAAATTCTGAAAGATCCAACTAGTGCAACCTAGCTTGCCCTGTGAAACTCCTTCAAAATTTGAAGTAGATCCAGCTAATCTTTAGATTTCATGTTGACACCTAATCTTCATGATTGGGGATTTTGTAAAATAAAAAAATCAGGAATGTGAACAGTGATTGGAAGATGAACTGAACAATCACTCCTAATGTATAAAACAATAACCTACCTATGGAATAATTAGACGAATCAGTTTTTTCTGCCTTTGGAGAGTTACTGCCTGGCCTGACATGGTATCAGAGCCAGCTCCTATTTTTAGCTCTTGTGCCTTGTAACTCCCTTGTCTGACTGAGTGCCTATCCTGTCTGTGTTCTGTCTGCCATTACCTGCGCTCTGCTCCATACAGAGCCTGCTCCCTGCAATACGTTGCTCATATATTCGTTGGTGCCAGATTCTGACATTTTCTGTCAAGCCTGCTACTGTTATGCTGCTGCCATTTTCCTAAACAAAACCTACGCTGCAACGTTCCTCTACATCTGGAATCCCTTTCACAACAAAACCTATAGTTTTCATTGTTTAACGCTCTACGCATATCTATGTTACGTGCAGTGAGAGGTACCTCGGCTCATTCATTCTAAATATCCATTAGCAGTAAATAATCGAAATTCATAACTGTCCGAGCTCTCCTCCCGCCCAGTTCTAGCTGTCCATACTGTGATTGTGATTGAAATCATCTCTGAACCCTGCCTGCGTGCCCTCCATTGTGAACAAAAACTGCGCACCAGCGTTCTAACCGTCGGCCTCACCATACCCTGCGCACCAGCATTCAAACCGTTGGCCTCACCATACCCTGCGCACCTGCGAGGTAAATGTTTTCAAGCAAGTCTTGAGGGATCTGGCGAATCATATCGAATCATATCGACCACCAACCCGGCTGCTTCCCGAGCTTCTTGCTGCCCGAAGAAACCCGCTACCAGAGGAAAAGCTCTGCCATCTTCCCTGAGGCCGAGGCCTTTGATTGCGTGTGCGTTGCAATCCGCTGTTCTTTGCTTCTTGAGGGATCTGGGAAGAAATGACCCCGCCGGCTAGTCTCTAAGCCTCGTGGGCTTTTACCCCTAGGAGCGCGAGTGCAGTGGATCGGAGTCTTTGGATCCAAGCGTCGGCAGGTCCGCTTGCATTGTTGGACTGTCCGCCAGCTAGTTCCATGGTGGCCCATGCAGGTCCACTTGCATTGCTGGACTATCTTGCGTTTGTAGTTCCGCTTACATTGCTGGAGAGCCGGGGATAGCTTTAGCTCTCCTCTTCAAATCTCAGGATGGCAGATTAAATATGTTTGTTGGATGTTGGTTTCACAGTTATGCAAATACTTTTGTTTTCCAATATATATATATATATATATATATATTTTTTTTTTGAAATGAGGTCGTCTCCGATGGGTGATTGGTAGTGGTGGAAAAACATCTATTTCCCTACTAAAAATATAGCTTCGTGCATTTATTCATATTGATGTGAAGTCTGCCTGTATATATATTTTTCCTGGGTTATAAGCTTCAATAATCAGTAATCTGTATCAAGGAAGCTACTATTATGTTTTATGTTTAATACACAGTCTTGGTGTATTACATTAATTGTTGCCACACCAACACTGGTTTGCTGAGTCTCAGTAATGCCCTTTTGAGTACAATTTTACTGTATATTGGCAGAAGTATTTTTCTATTAGCATAAGTGAATTTTTTTACAGAATGCATTCAATCATATCCATGGTAGGAATAGTTCTCACTGGCAAGGAGAACTATCCTGAATGGTCCCGGATGATAAAAAACACCCTCATCTTCAATGAGTTGTGGAAAGGAGTGTGTGTAGGAGAAGGAGACAATGACCCAGTGCAGCCTGCATCAGACAAAGAGCTCGTCATTTGGGAAAACAAGAACAGCAAAGCCTATGCAGTAATCACAGCATCTGTAAATGAAGAAGTAAGTCACCATATTTCATCATATTCAACTGCCTTTGAAGCTTTACAAAAGCTGAAAGAACTCTATGACTCACATTCTGCACTTGAAGTTGTTCAGCTCATGATTAAACTCTTCACTCTTGAACTGAAAAATAATGATCCTCTTGCTCTTGCATCTGAAGTAAAGTCTATAATGCATGATATTAAATCCACTAAGGTTGAGCTGGATATCCCTCTTATTGCTTTTCTCAAGGCACTCTATCCTACCTACTCCAATTATCTTGAGTCTTTACAAACAAATGGAAATCTTAAAGATATAACCTTTGACTCTCTTGTGAAAAAGTTTGCTGAAAGAGAGAAAGCCTTTGGAAAGAAGACAGCTCCTGAATCTTCTGAAGAGACTGTGTGCCTTGCTCATAAAGAAAAGCATCCTGCTCAAGATTCTACAAGAGGAAGAGGTGGACGAAGAGGAAGAGGAAGATACTTCAGAGGCAGGGGGGGCAGACATTCTCAAGGAGAAAAGGTAGATCTGCATTGCATTCACTGCAAACGAAATGGATCACATGATGCTTCTACATGCAAGCTACCATGGGACAAAATCGAGCAGAAAAGAAACCAACAGAAAGGTAAAACTGATGATATAGACAAAGGTAAAGGACCTAAATCCACTCACTATATTGAGGCACAATGTAACATTGGAGTAAATGAAGATTTGTTTAATGCTTCACTTGCTTCTTCGAAAAATGATTGGTTGCTTGATTCAGGAGCAACCTGTCATATGACTCATAGAAAAGATTTTTTTGAAGATTTCACTGACAATGTTGATGGAGCAGTATACTTTGCAGATTAGTCAAGAATCAAGCCATTAGGGCTTGGCACAATCAGGCTTAAACTGCCTGGTCTTCCAGACTTTCTTCTGGATCATGTTCTATATCTCCAACAGCTCAAGAGAAACTTGCTATCCTTGGTCCACATCCGCCAGCAAGGTCACTCCATTCATATGTTTGATGGCAAGCTTGAGGTAAGAAAAGCATCTGACCACTCACTTGTCATGAGGGAAATAGAAGAAGAAAGACTTCTCAAACTGCAAGGAACCTCTGCTCATGCACAACATTTCTCATATATTTCTCAACATGAAGAAGGTACACTTCCATCAAGTTTATTATGTCATGCTAGATTTGGAAATTTAAACTATGACAGTCTCCGCTTATTGAAGAAAAATGGTGTTGTTGGTTTGCCTACAATTCCTAGGAAACATAAGCAATGTGATGCTTGCATTCTAGGAAAGCATAGCAAACATTCTTTTCATGATTCACATTCAAGAGAACATAGGAAGCTTGAACTCATTCATTCAGATTTATGTGGTCCAATGCCTGTTCCTTATGCAAATAGAAATAAATATATCATGACATTTATTGATGATTACACCAGAATGTGTTGGGTTTATTTATTGAAGAACAAATCTGATGCTTTTCAAACATTCAAGAATTTTCATAAATGGATTGAAAATGATGCACAATCTCATATTGGGTCTATTCGCACTGATAATGGAAAATAATATACATCAAATGAATTTGAAAACTATCTTTGCCAACATGGGATCAAACATCAAACAACTGTGCCTTATAATCCCCAACAGAATGGTGTAACAGAAAGAATGAATATAACAATCTTGAATATGGTACGATCCATGCTTTTCTTCAAAAATGTAAAGATAATGTTTTGGGTTGATGCTGTTCTATGTGCTGCATATATAAAGAATAGATGTCCATCTAATGCTATAAGAAACAAGACTCCTTAGAAATTTAATCAACCAAGCAATCCAATAAAAAAAAAATTAGTACAATAACAAATAGCCCAAAATTCACATCAAAATAGCTAAATTTTATAGAGAGATTCATCTCTGAAGCTGGCAGGGCTAGATCTGAGCTTCCAAATCAGCAAGATGACTTGGGTTGTAGTTAACTTGTGTGACATGGCTTTGTCTACTAGTTTACTCAGTAAATTCGAGTTATAGGCTAGAAATAGAGTTGTTCGTGTAGTGATTGATAAAATTTTGCAATCGAGTTCAATTATTTTCAGTTTGACTCAGTTAATTGAGCTCAAGTACTTAGTCGAGTCAATTGAAGGTCAGTTGAGTAGTAGAATTATTGTTAACTCAGTGATCTCTTAGTTAAACTAGTCAATCAGTTAAAAATAACCCAGACATGCATGGAATTCAAATTTCCTAGCTGGAGTGGAGGAAAAGACACAATGTAATCATCAATTGTATACTAGCTGTGTACATGTTTAGTAGTAGTAGGTGAATCATTCCTTGGGAATTGTGCAAGGAAATAGGAGAAAATTCCTATCTTTTAGTAGCTAATTCCCTCCAGGATTGCACAAGGAAATAGGAACAAGATGGGGCCTTGAATTGGCTAAGTGTTTGCCATAAAAGGACAATCAACAAGAGAACAATTTTATAGTGCAGGGTGTGCTTCAAATTCAAAGAAAGACATTGTAACAATTTCTCATTCTCATTTGATTAATGAAAAGAAGAAGGGGGGTTTTTCCCAATTGGA
Organism: Pinus tabuliformis; assembly: GCA_031772625.1. Lineage (NCBI taxonomy): Eukaryota > Viridiplantae > Streptophyta > Pinopsida > Pinales > Pinaceae > Pinus > Pinus tabuliformis. The sequence continues at coordinate 2,037,108,776 of CM062818.1, forward strand.
TTCCCTTATAAATAATTGTGTTCTTGTGGTTTTAATGGTTTCATGTCACTGCATGTGTTTCTAAATTGTGATTTACATTATGTAGAATGGTGGAGAAAATTTGTAATCTCTCATTTTCAGTTCAAATACATTAGTAGTAGCAAATTTCTATTAATTTCTACATGGTATCAAAGTGGAAATCACACTAGAAACCAATTGATAGCTTTTCTCCTTCATATATTTCAATTTACAAATTCAATGAAGAAAATTTATTTGGTGTGGGAAAATGTCTTTCAATGGATTGAGATTGGAGTATGCCCTTTGAGGGAAACTCAAATTTCATAGCTTGGAAGGAAAAGATGGAAGTAGTTCTCGATGATAATGGTGTGCGTTATAGACATATTTGGGCACATCAACCCCAAATTTATATGTTGATAAAATAGGGCTCATCAACCCATAAAAGAGTTGTTTCATGCCCTAAAGGAACATAGTCATCTAAATACATCATTCCCCAAAAGTTCCACCTGAGAAACCATCCAGAAATGGCCTAAATTAAACCATACTGACTGCTCCACTAGCAGGGTGTGATGCATACTGATTAGGCCTTCTATAGGGTATGATGGGCGAGGATGGACAAATGTCTGAGATAGTTTGCTAGGTGGTTGCTCGTGGTATCTTCTAGAAACTTCTCCTGTGCCACTTGCCTCTCTGAATTCACCCTAGGATGAATAAGGGATCTGAGAAATCTCCAAGTGGAACCAATTGTAACAATTCGAATGACACTAATCAAACCCCATGGATGACTCACACCCTTGCACACATCTATAAATGGATCTCCAATTCAAGAGATCCAGAGGCTGGAATATTGTGAATTGCAAGGAAGTGTTGATAGTTTGTAATTGAGGAAAGAGCATTGTATTATTGGAGTGATATTTCTATTTCATGAGGTGAAGAAGGATTGAAGCTGGGAGGATGATGTTGGATCAGACAACTGGGTTGTAATTCTCCCTTCTATTAATAAAGTTCTTCAAGTTTTCTTCCATATGATTATGCAATTGTGAATGTTATCATTTGTGAATGCTATCATGTGTTCATTATATATATGATTCTGTAATGTTTATGTTGTAATAGATCACGATGCTTTGACTGTTCTTTGTTGCTGTACTTGTGCAGGTACTCTCCAAGCGTGTTAAGTATGGGGAGGAGTTGCAGGATCTTTCAAAGGGGAGAGAGAGCAAGCAAAGGATTAAGTGGAAGTTCCAAGTTGGTTCCATTATCTTTCTCTTATATGTTACACTTAGAAGAAATCATTGAATTGCTTTAAATTGTTGTTTCTAGGGTAGCTGCCAAACCTAGAGGGCTAACATTCTATAGGAATACTAGTTTTCCCCGTAAAAAATTGGTGACTCCACTGGGGAAGAACAGATGTTTGTTTGTTGTTATTGTTTGTTTTATAAACTATAGATAGAGCCTGAAGTAAGCCAGGTAGCCTTTGAACTTCTCTTGCTCTGCAATTGCATAGTAGATGAATGTTGCTTCAGTCAATCTCTGGTTTAGTTTATGGATTAAACATTTGACTTACAAGCATTCTATATGCCCTTTTGGTAGCTAAGTAACCTCTCAAGACATTCCTTCATACCTTGCTCTTTACTGTTCATTAAAGCTCAACTTAACTCACTCAAAACAGTTGCACATATGAGCCAAAGCCCATTTCAGTTGCGCTCCCTGGACCATCGCACTGTCTTCCACTGTAACTCAGTATGCATTGCACCTCTCGAGTGTGGTAAGTGTGATGCATCCCTGTTTCTATGAAGCTTAGGTGCGATGACTGACTGAACTCTTTTTCCATTCTAGAAATTGGGGGTTTTTGACCTTGTTTTCAGTTTTGTTTAGTTGTTTTGTTGCATATGAACAATGCCTCCTTACTGAAGCCTACTTGCATCACATAAATCAGCCTCAATTATATTAGGATTAGTGAATGTTTTTGTGTATTTGTTCATCATTTACAATCCTTTGTTGAAAAGTTGTTTAAATCGATTTGTCGCTTTGATGCAAAAAGTGTCGTAATTGTCGTTTTGTGTCGAAAAGAGAAGTGTCATGGATTCTTCCTTCCTATGATAGTCGATTGAACTTTTCTTCATGTATTTGGTTTGATTTGTTTATATTCAAAGTGTCAAAAGTATTTTTTATTCAAAATTGAAAAATGTCGTGGAGTCTTCCTTTCTGTTTTGAAGAAGAAATTGTCGAAAATGTCATTTTGAATGAAATATTTCAGATCTTTACTGCATTTACTTTTCCTGTTTGGCATTTTTCACATTAAGGAGAACGAAAAAAAATACATGCATTTGCATTTAGCAGTTGTAGATTTGTGTGTGAAAAAATGATTTAGGGAAATGCACTAGTGTGTGCTCTTTGTTCTTTGTTTAAAAGCACTGTAATTTTCTTTCCCTAGTAGCTAGGATTTTCATTGCTCAAAATAAACAAAGATTGTTTATCATTGTAGATTGCATTTTAGGAATTTCAAATCATCATCAAGCGGTGAACCATTGAAAGGCAAACTCTAAACAAGATCAACTTTAAAATAATTTTCAATGAACCTAACAACGCTTTGGAACTTAACGCAACATACCTAGAGGTCTAGGCTAGAGACGTGTTCTGGCATCAATAAAACTAGTGGCTATCATTTTCATTGAAGGTTGGGTGATTCATCCTCGATACGACAAGTGCTAGCACGGACTTGTGATCCACGTACTGTCACATATATATTGGGAAACCACAATAGGCTTATATCCTTTATCCATAGGAAGCTGAGTCTGTCGCCTTATTGATTGCAATGCACTGAACACAACATTCGTAAAGATTTATTGCCGTACATAAGTCCTTGGTAATTTCTCTTTAATTTATCACCAAGGTGTATATTGTAGTTTTGCAATTGGTTTGGTAATCCCTCTGTCTATATTTTCCAGAGTAGTCACTTTCTTTCCTTTTCAACTCTTTAAAACAAAAGTTCCATCTGAGCACTTGTCCTTTCAGGCTCATTAAAAATCGAAGGAGACTATAGTCATCTTTAGCTTTTTCTCGACTCTTAAAAACTGAAAAAGCAAAGTTGTGTCCAAGAATCATTAAAATTAATTGAATTCAGAATAACATCTATTTCCCCTTAGTTTTGAGTTGATCAAGTAATCCGCAATCATGGAAGAAAGTCAATCAAAACCCCGTTGTTCGCAGAGACTAGCGAGTCAACTGTCTTTGACTCCGGAAGCGAAGCCAATCCAGACAAAATGGTCTCGTTTAACTGAGTCCAATTCATCTGGTTTATTCAAAACTTTTGTTTCAACATCGTCAGAGACTCCAGTTACTCCAACTATTTCTGGTACATAAGCGTTTAGAGAAGCAGTTCCACAGTTACAAGAGGACATTAGAACTGATCCTAGTGTAACGGGAGACACTTTTGTACCTGAAACAACTCCATCTAGAGTTGATCCAGAACCCATCTCAGTTCAAACTGAGGCTACATTTGAACCAGTAGTTATTCAAGAACCTCCCTTTGAGACTGAAGTTCATTTACCTGAACATCTGGAAGTCGATTTTCAGCATTCAGAAGGTGTCGCCCCTCTAGTATCTATCACTGCAGAAGCTATACCTTCTTCAGCTCCAGAAAATATTTTATGGACTTGATGGTCTACCTCTTCCACCTGGTCTGATTGCTATAAAGGAGATAGTAGAGGATCCTCCATCTAGTACCCCGCTACATTTTGGAATTGGGATTCATTTGTGTCCTTCTACTTTTGAGTTTGGCTCTTTTGATCCTCTTTCATCGCAACTTCCTCTCGAATCACTTGGAAATATTTTGGATAGACTAAACATGTCTGAGTAACCATCAACATCTAGGAATATGTCATCTAATGCAGCTACGACAGAAATTCCTGCTATTATTCCTACAATGTTTTCTAGTATACCATTTGTTCCAGCTGGTTATCAATCGCTAGTGGGAGTCCACTCAGGGGCTGCTTCGACACCATGGTCTGCTCCTATTTATTCATCCAGAGTCCTGTTTGGTATTTCTTATATAGAAACTCAACAATTTGATCCTGCACACCAGTATCAATTTGGGCAAACCAGTCTTCAAAGACCGATATATCCTTTAAACACCGGACTACTGCCATATGGAGGGCAGTATGCTTTTTCACTGTTTCCTTCCGGGGAACAACCATATGAGAGTTTACAACAAAATTCAGGTCAAACTGGAATTACATCTAGTGGTTGGATACTAATACTGCCAGAACAACCAAGGGCTGTATATCCAATGCAACCAATCCAACCTGTTTCGAATATTCCCACTACACTTGCTATTATGACTATTTCGCAAGCACAAGCACAACCTATTGTCTCAACCTCAAGTCTCTCAGGGTGTGATACAATAGCCACTTATCTCTACGGCTCAACCACAACCTCAGGTTAGTGCTCCTTTATATGGAACGACTCAGGCACAAACAGGTATTATTAATCTATAGCTTGGTCAATCCTGCAGCATTGGACAACAACAAATGGTCCAACAACCATGGCAACCGCAATACCAACAACCACAATTCTAGTAAACCCAACCTCAGTTTGGGCTTGGTTTACAAGCTCAGAATGGATTTGGTCAATATAAAGCCTACCGAGAACGTGAGCAACAAGGCTTTGCAGGTTATGGACAATCACATTTTCAAAACGGTTATCAACAACCACACTATATTGGTTATGTTCAACAGCCTTATCAAAGTTACCAGCATCAGATACATTATGCTGGTATGCAAAGACCTACTACTCAGGCAATTCCATCTTATCTTGGGTATGCTCCACCTAACTTGAATCAACAGTTGCCTTTTGTAGCAACTCTAGAATTACCAGATTTGAACCGACTGACAAATGATCCAATTGCATACGCCCCTTGGTGGCCAGCGATTCCTCATAAACTTCCCTCTGATATTCCTAAGTTCAATGGAAATCCAGGTGAAGATCCATCAAATCACGTAATGAATTTTCATTTGTGGTGCTCATCTAACACCCTGAATGATGATTCGATTAGGCTTCACCTTTTTCAGAGAATGCTCACTAGTCCAGCAACGAAATGGTATATTGAATTGCCTAGAGCTTTGTTTGATAACTTCAGCATCCTTGCCACTACTTTTCTAACCCACTTTCAGTTACCCATTAGGTACGAAATGGGAACAGAACTCCTTACCAACTTTAAATAGACCACGTCCACTCACATATCTGATCATATTCATGAGTGGCGGCGTCATCGTCGAATGGTAAAGACATATGTTCCTGATCAACTTTTAGTTGAGTGGTTTATTAAGTCCTTATTTTCATCTATCACTGAGGACGTGGCAAAAGGAGGAGCTGTCACTGAAGAGCAAGTCATTGCTCATGCCCAATTTTTAGACTTGATCTATACTCAGTCTGGCACACTCTACAACAAAATTCCTAACACACCTAGACCAGCATTTTCCATTCCACCTCCTCCTAAATCAAATAGGGACTCTCATGCCGGTGACGGTGTGATTAGTGCCTCAAGCACGCAAACTACAAGAGGTCCATTTGGTCAAGCTCTTGTTGTTTCTAGTCAGAATGCAAATGACAAACCTCTTTCCTCGGAGATTAATGTTGTGTCATTTGACAAAGGCAAGAATCCAAATGAACTAGGGGTAAGAAGAAAGGGAAAAATAACAAGAAGAAACAGGAGAATTCCACTCCTGAAAAATCATCTGAGAACCCTACTGGGGCAAAGAAACCTCCTCGTTTTCCATGTTTAATATGTAATGAGGAGCATTATACGAGATATTGTCCACATCGATATGAGGTTTCAAAACTTTTGAAGGCTTCAAATACCTTAGCGGTGTTGACTGATCTGTTTCCAAACCCAGAAACTAATCTGGTTGCTATTGATAATGCTTCCACATCCCAAGTGCTAATGCTATCCATCTCAAAAAAGCAAAATGATGCTTTGGTATCAACAAGGAGTAAAGATTATGGGAATCCATCGTCGTCAGACAACTAGGCTACTAATCAACCTAGTAGTTCGACAACGACTTCACCAGAAGTTGTTCCACCCATTATTCCTAAATTAACTATAAAGCCACCAAAGGGAGTCGTACATAAATCAAAATTTAATCCTCGTGTTCGATCTGCTTAGAATTATAATATAGTGGAGGATCTAGCTCAATCGCCATCTGCTATGTCGACACTTGAGGTATTGCAAAATTGTCCCTCCCAAAAGCAAGCTTTGTTATCAACAATAGGTGGGATCGATCCAATGGATTCCAATCTTGTGGCCTTTAATCATAAAGGATATACACCTTAGTTACTGGCCCAACTCGCTTTCCTTATACAGGTAAAAGTCCTCAATAAAAATGTTCATCAAACCATCATTGATGAGGGGGCATCCACCTGTATTATGTCAATGAGTTGCTGGAAAACTCTTGGTTCACCACCCTTGTCGCGATCACCAACAACATTAAAAGCATTCGATGGAAGAACGTACACTCCATATGGGATCTTAAGTAACTTGCAAGTTGAACTAGGGGGAAAGACAATGGAAATTGAAGTCGAGGTCATTGATGGAAACCTTGATTACAATATTTTACTAGGAAGTCCCTGGATTTATGCTACGGCTGTCGTTGTGTCTACATATTCTAGAAAGATTGCATTTCCCTTCCAAGGTGGAATCACAATCGTTGACCAACTAGCCTTTTTTCTAATGGTTCACAAGCTACTGGAAGCATTCCATTGATCCATGGAAGTTCACAATCACTTCAAAATGTTGGAGTAGGTCTCCTAAAAGACCCTTCCTTAATGGGTACTTTGGCCCTCCTGCCTCCATCTGGTTTTGCGGAAGTGGCCACAGTGGAAACCTGTCAAACGATCTCTTCTACATCATCTGAGTTTAAGAAGAGTTTCGACTATTTTGATAATGAGGATCATCGCGAGGCGTTGCCACCAAGCCCCATCGAATCTTTGTAGCAATCAATTTTCTGGGCTTGGGCGGCAAACCTGAATCAGCATTCGACGAGTGTTTGGGTAGATAGGTCTTAGAATATGGCCACTCTTGTGATCTTTGGTCTCGTAAACATTCTACAGATGAAGGGATCATCCAATCAATGATGATAGCAGAGACACCATGGGAAGATTACCACTTTCATTCCCACCTTCGAGATGACAATGAAGATTATTCGAACGACCTCAATCATCCTTCAATTTCTGATTTTTTATTAAATTCTGTACATACAGTAGATTCCGAGCGAAATTTGTCCAACATTGAAGAAAATATCGCCATTAATATTTCGACCAAACCAAATATTATATAGAATATTCACGTCGGAAAATCTTGTTCTCCATCAGAACTAGAGATTTACTACGCTCTTTTTCGCGAATTCAAGGATGTCTTTGCATGGTCATATGAAGAAATGCCAGGCATTGACTCGAGAATTGTTGAACATGAAATCAAGATGTATCCATATGTCAAACCAGTACGACAACGGCTTCGACCTGTCCATCTGAAGAAAGCCGCTGCCATTAAAGCAGAGGTTGAAAAACTTTTGCATGTTGGCTTCATTTACCCTGTTCCTCTCACTGATTGGGTATCGAATATTGTTCCCGTGATGAAAAAACAAGGAACGATTAGAGTGTGTGTCGATTATAGGGATGTAAATCAAGCATGTCCGAAGGACAACTATCCTACACCTTTTATCGACCAGATTATTGATGAATGTGCCAGATGCGAAATCTTTTCATTCATGGATGGATTTTCTGAATACAATCAAATCAATATTCGCCCACAGTACCAGTCAAAAACTGCATTTATATGTCCGTGGGGCATATTCACATACTGTAAATTACCATTCGGTTTGAAGAATGCAGGGCAACTTTTCAGAGGGCAATGAATTACACCTTCCATGACATCAAGCACATCGTTCAACCATATCTCGACAATCTACCTGCCCATTCGTGAAAACGGACTGATCATCCACAACATTTGAGAGCCATATTTTTACGTTGTCGACAATACAAGATATGACTCAATCCACACAAATGTGTGTTTTGTGTTGGTTCTGGTCGATTGTTTGGTTTTGTAGTTTCTAAGGATGGAATTCGACTCGACCCATTTAAGGTTCAACCAATCCTTAACATGCCTCCACCTTCAAATTTTCTTCAGATTCAGAGACTCCAAGGGAAAGCTAACTTTCTGAGGAGGTTCATTCCACATTATGTTGAGCTCGCTAAAGGTTATACACGTCTTTTGAAAAAAGGAGTACCCTTCCACTGGGATCAGGTTGCGCAAGATTCCTTTGATGCTTTAAAAGATTCCTTAATAAAAGCATCATTAATGTACGCTCCTGACTATCAAAAATACTTCAACCTGTATCTCGCCACTGCAGATACAACCATCTCTATGGTTTTAGTGAAAGAAGATAATGGAATTGAACATCCTATATATTATTTAAGTCGTAATCTTAATGATACAGAAAGCAAGTACTCTTATGTTGAGAAGTTGGCTTTAGTAGTCGTTCAAGCAGTACAGAGATTTCGACACTATGTACTCTTTCACAAAACTACCATTGTGTCAGATTGCAGCCCTATGACCTTCATTCCGTCGCGTCAATATCCGGGGGGCAATTATTCCAAATGGATAGCCATTTTGCAGGATTTTGATTTGGAATTCACCAAATCCAAATCAAAGAAATTCCTTGTCTTTGCAGAGTTACTTTGTGACCTTCCCTCGTCATCCAACGATTTAACATCCCAAGCATCAATCGTAGATGAGACTCTGTTTCTGATATCGTCAAGTGATCTGTGGTATGGAGATATACTGATCTATCTCCAAACCCAAACTATTAGGCCTAACAACTCTCGCTCTGAACAACGACGTATTCGATACCAAGCCAAAGACTATACGATCATTAGTGATACACTTTACCATCGTGGTGTTGATACAGTTCTACGAAGGTGCCTCACGCATGAGGAGGCCGAAATTTGAAAGATTGTCATTCAGGTGCTTGTGGGGGGCATCTATTTGGTTATGCTATTGCATAAAAAATCTTACGAGCATGTTACTTCTAGCCCACCATATTCAAAGATTGCATAATTGCAATTAGAAGTTGCCATGCTTGTCTGATTTTTGAACACAAAACCAGATTACCACCTGCACCACTACATCCAGTTGTTGTTGTTGGGCCATTTGCTAAATGGGGCATTGATTTCATGACATGTAAACCCACCTCGGCCGGGGGGCATGGGTATATTATAGTCGCTATCAACTATTTTACAAAATGGGCGAGGCGATGCCTACATTGAACAATAGTGGCGAAATGGCTGCTCTTTTCTTTTTTAATCATGTAGTTTCTGGATTTGGTGTACCACAGGCTATAGTCACAGATCATGGGTCGCATTTTCGCAATCACATGATGATCGAATTAACTGCCAAATTAGGACTGTCCCATGATAGTTATACTCCATATTATCCACGGGCTAACGAACAAGTTGAGGCAATCAACAAAGTCCTTAAGTGCATACTGCAGAGAATGATCGGAGTCCATAAATGGAATTGGCATTTAATCCTGTACTCAGCTTTGTGGGCATATAGGACTTCGGTGAGAAATGCGACCGGATTTATGCCCTTTCAGTTGGTGTATGGTCTGGAAGCAGTCTTACCAATTCAGTGCGAAATCTCATCCCTCAAGCTTGCAATCAATCTACTTCCTGAAACTTCTGAAGAAGAGGCTCATTTCTTGGAATTAATCCATCTGGATGAAACCCGTCGTGATGCCGTGTTGGCTAACGAAGCACATAAGAAACGTGTCAAGGCGCAATATGAAAAAAATGTCAAGCCTCATGTCTTCTTAGAAGGTGACCTGGTCTTGCTTTACGATCAGGATTCTGACAAATTAGGAGCAGGTAAATTCGAACCATTATGGATGGGCCCTTACATTGTTAAACAAGTATTGAAAAAAGGAGCCTACGAGCTAGTCAACTATGATGGGATTCCACCATTGTAGCCCCGAAACAGGTTGTATCTTAAACGTTACTATGCTTGATTAAGTGTAGTAAACTCGTTGTACATATGCTTTTATTACATTTTTGAATGTTTTCTTTTAAAGTTTTCATTTTGGTTAGGTAATCCACTTTACATTTGTTGCATATGTCAGACTTTTTGGAACCGTTTGTTGGGTATGCCAACGCAGCTAGTCGTAGTACGCAGAACCTATCTTCTATGGCCTGGGCCATTTTCGCTCCGAGCGACGAGTTAGTGAGTTTTAGGGGGATATGTATTGGTTGATCGACGAACAATATCACTGAGTATAGCACATTGATTGAACTTCTCTTTGATGCCATTTAACATGGCATACGTCGACTCATGGTTAGGCTAGATTCGCAACTCGTCATTCTATAGCTTATTGGCGTTTATTCCGTTTAGAACCCAGTGATTTATCCCATGTTCCTAAGAGTTAGGATTTTGGAAAGGCATTTTGATTCCATTCAATATCAACACATTTCTAGAAACTTAAACACATTGACTAATTCATTAGCAAACTATGTGTTAAATAGACATTTGCAACATTTGTAAGGAAAGCATTTGACATCAACATTTGCATTAGGATTTCATCACTTAGCCAAAATAAAACTCCAAAAATAAAAACTAGGTAGCTGTTTGTAGTTTTTACAAAAATTTTGTGTGTCCACGAAAAAATTGGTCATCTGACAAAGAAACTCAAAATGAATGCAGAAAAACAGCCTAGACTAGTGATGCTAGTGATAACAAGTCACCACCTATGCTATCATACACAGGAGCCTAGTCCAAAAACTCGACATGCCAGTAGTATGGCGCTATAACCTCAAAGGTAACTCGTCAGTCCTGACATCTTGAATACCGAGAGTGAGGCCATCAATATGATCTTGCAACATTGCAAGGGTCTTTGATATGTCCAGATCTCGAAGGACAGACCTCCCTACAACCTCTCCTATTGGAGCATCATCTGTTGCTCGTTGGCGTGCCACTGGTCGCACTGGTCCAATATCTGCACACACATATGAGTTTATTTAGCCTTGGTAACATCCAAAACACATAAACATTATAAAAATGAAAAAATAGAGATATGGTTGAATCATTTTACCTATATCACTCCACTGCTCACCAGCTGGTAAAGCCAAGTCTGGATCGCCTCAGAAATCCATCCCGACATATGGATACTCTACAAAGACCATCTCCTAGTGTTTGAACCACTCGAAAAAGGCATCAGAGAAGGAGATATGTGACTGGATGGCATGTCTGGCCATAAGATCCACCCATCTCTACATCCGTGGTTCCCTCGGTGCAGGTAATACCAGTGAAATGTTTCGAGGTTGCATCAGTGGAATTCTCTCCAAAGCAAAAGCAGTCAATATGGATCCATAACCAAAGTTCTTGGTTCTTCCATTCTTTACTTTGGACAATTGTTCTTTTATCACAGGAAGTATCGCCTCACACCAGTTGAACACCGTCGATTCCAGGCACTCCAGGGCATACTACATGTAAGATCTGTTCACCAAATGTAAGGCTGCACTGCTAGCAAATCTAGCAAAGGTAAATAAAATGGTCCTCAAAGGTCAATCTGCAACATCCTAGATATTAATATTACCATCTCTAATGGGCTGAGATCCATCCCTGCAAAACTGACGAATGTAATCTTTCACAGATTCGCCCCCACGAGAAGATCCTAATAGTGAAAGAGGGGCACCACGCCTTGACAATCCCGTCAGAAAATAAATATCCTCGACCATCAAAGGAATAGATTTACCCCTGATCTGGAATACTTGGTCAATAGGATCCCAAGCATCGAGAAAATACTGCAACAAACTGATCTATTGTCTCATGTTGGATATGCGGAAGAACTTCAATAAGCCAGAGTTTCTTAATGAATCCACTGTGCCCTAGTCATGTAAAGCAATCATATCATCCTCTTCATGCTCTCGTTCATGCCATGTGACAACCATATTGATTCAACAAATATTTGAAATGCAAACAATAGATGAGTTAGGATCCAATTTTGAGCAAAAACAGGTGACAATTTGATGAAAAAACACTGTGTAAAGTTGCCTTTATGCACCCATTGCACCCTGCCTTTGAGCAAGGTGAGATGCATACCGACTGACTTTTTGATAGGTTAGTATGCATTGCACCTTTCGATATTGACTAGGTGCGATGATTGGGGAATGAAATCTTTAAACCCCAAGGGCCCAGTGAACCGAATCAGATCCATAAAGAATAATCAGAAGAACCATGGCTGTACCAGGTTGGGATAGACTTCAAAGAATTGAGAGTAGCAATCAAAAACACCTTTGAAACAATGGTAGTTGGTAGCTAGTGTGGAATGAAAAGGACCTCTGTCAAAGCACACTGATCGAGGCCCATGGAGACTATGTAGGAGGACAAACTAGCACCTGGGAAGCCTGGATCGGGAAACGGAGGGAGTTTTTGATGCACGATTAACGATTAGTGCTTACTGCTAATCGCGCATCGCTGGGAAAAAACCCTCAAAATGGAGGGTCCCCGAGCGCTTGGTCACATGAGAGCCAGGAAAACCATGGGGAGAAAGGCTAAAGGCAAAGGCGAGACCCGCGCTGCAAAAATCGGCGGTATTAATCGAGGGCATCCCTAGAGGTAAGCAGTTTTGGCGAAAACGGAGCGATTCCACTCAGCGCCCAATGCATGGCAAGCAGAGGAGAGAGAAAATCTTCGCTCATAGTGCACTAACAGTCGAGCAAGTCCACCGCGCGAAATGAGTGAATGGCATCAGATCTGAGGGATCCAGATCTAACAGCTGAGATCGCACCTGATGGGAAAACCAGAATTGACAGGGGATTAAGCCACGACCTATAAGAATTTGAGGTCTGATTTGACTGCCAAGGTGGAAAATAACTCATTCCATGACGTAACTGAAGAAACAAACCGATGAAGCAAGCTGGCGCAGTTCGCAGGAGAACAAGTGGCCACTCCCTGTGAGTCTGATGATAATGCCGAGACAGGGAACTCCAAGCGAAGCTGTGGCAGGCGTCCAACGAAGTTGGAAGAGGAATCGAACAACCATGAGCTCGAGTGGCTTTAAATCCATGCATAGACCAATAGAAGGAACACACCCACACACACGGAATAACAGAGAAAGCAGACAAAGAGAGCAAAAAGAAATAAGAAGAAAGAGGGCCAAGCTGACCAAAGGTAGCGTCAAGCACCAGAGGGCTTGCGAAATTTGAGCCATCCCTGAAGGGGATCTATCAGACCAAGCACCACATTGGGCTCCTTCCATTGTAGACCCAAGAGGTCAAAAAGCTGGTAAGGCCAAGAGTCTGTGTACTCTAGTGGCTTGGGAAATCCAAGAACCACCCTACCAAGCTATCCTATGACATGAGACTCATATCGAGCTCCTTCTTTGTAATTCTCTGCTTTAAGACACAATAAAAGAAGGTCACCACTGAAAGCCAGACTAGAGATGTAGCCCTGGAGGATAGGGTGAACTCCTTATTAATTTTTTGTGTTATATTTTCTTACTATATTTCTATGTTGTCTTCCATTTTTCAAGGGTCTATGTATCTGCAATTTGATCGATCCGTTACTTAAATAACCTAGACACACACCATCACATGAGTCTATAATAGCTCTATTTAATAATTCTTAACTGAGATCACTCATAGGGTGATTATCAGATCAAGTGGTATCAGAGCTTTAGGCTGAAAGGTTAGACAAGCTTGTGTTGGTTTAGCTGTTGAATGCTCACTAGATCAAAGCTCAAATTAGGAGAAGGAGAGTTGGTCGAAACTAATCCTGAGATTGGGAGAGTCTATCCTCGGAAGATCATGTCAGAGGAAGGTTCTGTGGGACCAAACCCTTAATTCATAGAGAGTTTCCTAGCTATAAAATCTATGGTAGAAGAAATGTATAGGGACTTTAGAAAGCATAAGGATGAAGATTCATCAGGCTCTAAACAAGATAAAGAAGAAGATGAATCTCATTCCCAAGACCACTCAAAATGAAAAGGGAAAGAGGAAAACTTTCTCACACCTCCTAATAGCCCTATGCATAATAAGAAAGCATCTTTGATTAAGCTAGATGTTAAATTTAACTTGCCTATATATGATGGAGAGCTAAATGCTGAAAAGTTGGACAATTGGATTAGACAAATTGATGTGTATTGCAGAGTGCAGAACTTCGACTCAAACAAGAGCAAAATTTATATGGCAAGCCTACGCCTAGGAGGCACTGCCTTGGTTTGGTGGGAAGGCAGAACCCAAGCTGACATGAGAATACATGGTAAGACCATCTCTATCTGGAGTGAATTTGTTTCTACCATCAAGAAGCAATTCTATCCATTGGCCTACATGCAACAAGCCATGATGAGTTGGCAAACTCTTCGGCAGTTGAAAGGAGAAGTGTGCAAGGGTACTCTCAAGAATTAGAAAGAACATTGATTCGAGGGATCTCATTAGACTCACCAGAGACTATTTTGAAGTATATTGGTGGTCTACATAACAACATGAGGTATACCATCCTCATGTTTAATCCCACTAGTATAGATGAGGTATTTGTACAAGCTACTCATCTAGAGGCTAGAGGAAAGAATGGAAATCCAGAAGTTGGGGGACCATCCCAACCCACTGCAAGCAAGAGCAAGGAGAGAAGAAAGCAGAAGTGGAAAGCAAGAAAGGCTAACACTGCACAGAAAAGCAAAACTTCATGCACTCACTGTAAAAAGGATGGGCATGATGATGAGCATTGTTGGATTCTGCATCTAGAGATGAGACCTAAGAAGTCCAAGGGCAAGAAGAAGAAGACAGCTACAACTATTCAGAAAGATTTGGGGCCAGACTCGGGAGATGAAACAACCATTGCAGCCATAGGTATAAAAGGTAAGAGTTCTAAAGTATCTACTAGTAATTCTGCTCAATCTATTATTGATGAAGAACATGAGAGAAAAAGACATGAGCTTTTCCATATTTGAGTTGTTTCCAAACATCAAAATATTGATACTTTGTTTGATAGTGGCTCACAAGTAAATTTGGTTTCTGAAGCAATTGTAAAGAAGTTGGGATTAGCAACTACACCTCACAAGAAACCATACCCATTAGGATGGTTGAATGATAAAGCACAACTACAAGTGACTAGACAGTGTAAAGTCAAGTTTTCTTTTGGGTCAACATTTGTAAATGAGGTTGAGTTAGACATAATTCCTTTGGATATATATGGAATTGTTTTAGGGAGTCCTTACTTGTATGATAGAAAAGCCATTTTCTATAGAGTTGAGGACAAGTATCTACTTGTTAAAGATAGAATCGAATACTTTGTAAGAGCTCATAAGCTCAAGAATAATTATACTCTCATAAACTCAAGGTAGATGAAAAGAATGATAAATTCATGCAAACAATTCTTTCTAATGGTTGTAAAGGAAAATAAACCTGATAAAACCAATGTATTTGAGGGCTGTAATAATAAGCAACAAGATGATATAGAAAAGATTGTTTCAGAGTATGATGTCCTGTTTCAAGAACCTAAAGGTCTGCCACCCAAAAAGGAAATAGTACATGATATTATTTTGCAACAAGATGTTCCATTGCCTAACATTGAAATGTACAGGTTGTCTGCTTTAGAGAATGCTGAAATGAAGAAGCAGGTGCAGGAGTTGCTCGAGAAGGGGTTCATCAGGCCTAGCACATCACCATGTGGATCACCAATCGTTTTGGTGAGAAAGAAAGATGGCTCGTGGAGAATGTGCATTGACTACCAAGCACTGAATAAGATAAAAATAAAAAATCATTATCCCCTTCCTCGCATAAATGATATTTTAGATCAACTGAAGGAAGTTGTTTATTTCACCAGGTTGGACTTCCATAGTGGATACCATCAGGTCAGAGTTGCAGAGCAAGATGCATGGAAGACTTCTTTCAAAACAAAGCAAGGATTGTATGAGTGGCTGGTTATTCCTTTTGGCTTGACCAATGCCCCTGCTACTTTCATGAGATTAATGAATGATGTACTCAGACCTTTTCTTGATGATTTTGTTATTGTATATCTGGATGACATTCTGATTTTTAGTAAAACATGGGAGGAACACTTAAAGCATGTTAAGCAGACATTAGATGTTTTGAAAAGAGCAAAACTTTATGTTAAACTCTCCAAATGTGAATTTGGCAAAATGTCTCTAAATTATTTGGGTCATATAGTAGAGGGTGGTGAATTGAAAATAGATCCCTCTAAAGTGGTAGTCAGTGTAAACTGGCCTAAACCCAAGTCTGCTACAGAAGTGAGAAGCTTCTTAGGAGCAACACAATATTGGAGGAAGTTCATCTCTAACTTTTCCTCAATTGCATCTCCCTTACATGCTTTGACAGGATTGAACAAGGTGTTTTAGTGGGGAGGCAAACATTAGAAAGCCTTCAACACCTTGAAATAAAAGATTAGTACAACACCTATACTAGCACTGCCTGATCTAAAAAGACCATTTGAGATCCAAACAAATGCCAGTGACTATGCCATGGGAGCAGTGTTGACACAACACGGTAAACCCATATGTTATCATTCTGATACTTTTAATCTTGCAGTAGTTAACTATCCTACATATGATAAAGAATTGTATGCATTAGTTCGGAGTGTGAAAAAGTGGAAACATTACTTAATGGGAAAAGAGACAGTAATACATATTGATCATCAACCACTTCAATATCTACACTCACAAACTAAGTTGCGGCAATCAAGACATTATAGGTGGATGGGTTTTCTACAATAGTTTCATTTAGTTATCAGATATAAAAAGGGCATACATAACAAAGTTGCAGACATGTTATCTAGACCCATTATAAATGCTACTATACTTAAGCATAATTCTGTACTACATGAAAGCTACATTGAACAATATACTCAAGACATAGACTTTAAAGATGTATATGCAACTTTGAGTCAAGGAAAAAGGGTAGAAGAATTGGATTATCATGTGATGGACTGACTCTTATATCATTGTGGGAAACTCCGCATCCACAAACAGAGAGGGTAAAGATAATCAGAGAGGCACACACTTCTTTGATATCAGGTCACTTTGGGGTAAGTAAAACAGTTGCATAGCTGCAAAGATTTTGTTATTAGCCAAAAATGAATGAGACCGTTTCTAGATATGTGAGAGGGTGTACTATGTGTGCCAAAAGCAAGCCCAGTAATAGAAAACTAGGTCTGTACACTCCATTACCAGTTCCTTCTCACCCTTGGGAAAGTGTTTCCATGGATTTTGTTGGGGGACTGTCTAAGCCTAGGAAAGGTCATGATTATCTGTATGTGGTTGTGGATAGGTTCAACAAAATGTGCATTTTGATACCTTGTAATAAGAAGATTACAGCTGAACAAACTGCAAAACTATTCTTTGAACATGTATGGGTTCATTTTGGGTTACCCACTTCTATTGTATCTGATCGAGACACCCGATTTGTGGGGAATTTTTGGTCAAGTCTGTGGGAGCTGATGGACACCCAACTGAAGAAAAGCACAACTTTTTATCCACAAATCGATGGCCAGACAGAAGTAGTTAATAGGACAGTGATCCAACTACTCAGAGGATATTGCAACAAACATCCTAAGCTTTGGGATGAACACTTGTGTTATGTGTAGCATGCTTACAATAGAGAAAAACATTCTTCTACACAGAGATCTCCTTTTGAAACCTGTTTTGGTTTCACACCAAGGTCTCCCTTGGATTTTGTCTTTGGTAAAGATACCACCATTGATGGACACAGTGATGTGTACAAGGCAAATAGGTTCATTGAACAGATCCAGGAGATCCACCAGGCAGTACAGGAACAGCTGGAAAGGAGCTAAGCCAAATACAAGGCAAGGCATGACAAGCATCAGGTGGAGCATAGTTTCCAAGTTGGTGACCAGGTCTAGCTATATATCAGCAAGGAAAAGATTCAAGGTGAAGGTAAAAAGCTAAAGCCTATCAGGTATGGACCCTTCAAGATACTTGAGAGGATCGGTGAGAATGCTTTTCGCCTTGATCTACCAGCTTACATGCACATCTACTCAGTCGTAAATGCAGATTGCTTGAGATTGTTTGGACCTTCAATGATTGAGGATCCTGAAGAGAAAAGTTAATTTCCTTCTATTGATGACCTGCTACCTGAATATCTGAATGAATTACAGGAAGATACAGTCTTGGACAGGAAGGTGAGGACAACCCGCAGAGGAAATGTTGAGTACCTCAGAATTGGACTCAAAGGTTCAAAGCCAAGCAGTGCAAAGTGGATTGAGATTGGGCAAATGAGACAACAATACCCTCACTTAGTCGATGCTTGAAAAACCAACTTTTGGTGGTCCAAAAGCTTTTTCAATGGGAAGGTCGTGATCCGAATTGGATCCATAAAGAATAATCGGAAGAACCATGGTTGTACCAGGTCGGGACAGACTTCAATGAATTTAGAGAAGCAATCAAAAACACCTCTGAAACAATGGCATTTGGCAGCCAGCGTGGAACGTCGAGGACCTTGGTCAAAGTGCACTGACCGAGGCCCATGGAGACTGCGCAGGAGGACAAACTAGCCCTTGGGAAGCCCGGACCGGGAAATAGAGGGAGTTTTTGATGCGCGATTAGCGCTTAGCACTAATCACGCATCGCTGGGCAAAACCCCTCAAAATGGAGGGGCCCCGAGTGCTTGGTCGCATGAGAGCCGAGAAAACCATGGGCAGAAAGGCTAAAGGCGAAGGCGGGACCCACGCTCCAAAAACCAGTAGTATTGATCGAGGGCATCCCTGGGCAGTAAATAGTTTTGGCAAAAACGGAGCGATTCCACTCAGCGCTCGAAGCGTGGTAGGCGAAGGAGAGAGAAAATCACTACTCATCGTGTGCTAATGGTCAAGCAAGTCCACCGCGCGAAATGAGCGAATGGCGTCAGATCTGAGGGATTTAGATCTAATGGCTGAGATCGCGCCCGATGGGAAAACCAGAATTGATAGGGGATTAAGCCGCAACCTATAAGAATTTGAGGTCCGATTTGACCACCAAGGGGGCAAATGACTCATTCCATGACGTAACTGAAGAAACGAATTGACGAAGCAAGCTGGTGTAGTTTGCAAGAGAACAAGTGGCCAATCCCTGTGAATCTGATGATGATGCCGAGACAAGGAACTCCAAGCAAAGTTGTGGCAAGTGATTCGACGAAGTTGGAAGAGGAATCGAATAGCCATGAGCTTGAGTGGCTTTAAAGCCATGCACAGACCAGCAGAAGGAACACACCCACACACACGGAAGAACAAAGAAAGCAGACAGAGAGAGCAAAAAGCAGTAAGAAGATAGAGGGCCGAGCTGACTAAAGGCAACGTCAAGCACCAGAGGGCTTGAGATATTCGAGCCATCCCTGAAGGGGATTTGTCAGACCGAGCACCACATTGGGCTCCTTCCATTGTAGACCCAAGAGGTCAAAAAGCTAGTAAGGCCAAGAGTCTGTGTACTCTAGTGGCCTGGGAAATCCAAGAACCACCCTGCCAAGCTATCTTGTGACAGGAGATTCATATCGATCTCCTTCTTTGTAATTCTCTGCTTTAAGACACAATAAAAGAAGGCCACCACTGAAAACTGGACCGGAGATGTAGCCCTGGAGGATAGGGTGAACTCCTTATTAATTTCTTGAGTTCTTATATTTGCTTACTATATTTCTCTGTTGTCTTCCATTTTTCAAGTGTCTATGTATCGGTAATCTGATTGATCTGTTGCTTAAACAACCTAGACACACACCAGCACATGAGTATGTAATACCTCTATTTAATAATTCTTAACTAAGATCACTCATAGGGTGATTATCAGATCACCCAGAAATGTGAAAAACTAGCTCAAAATCAAGAAAAGATGGAATGAAAATGAAGAGCTCAAGGATAGCTCTTACCTAGTCCTGACGGTGCGGAGAATGGTCCACAAGATCCCCTGAAATCAACCAGTGAAATTTGAGCGGGAAAACCGCTCTAGAGCTCCAAAATCCCAAATTTGAAAAGAAATGATGAAAGTGAAAAGTAAAACTACTTTTTTATGTTTACTATTCATGTACTTCCAGTAAAATGCTAGTTTTAGTTCATATATATGTATTTCTAATCAATTTTATGGAGTTTTGAATAGATTGAACAAATGATGAAAGAATTTGATATGCTAAACAGTGAATTGAACATCTTTGACCACCATTCAAGCATAGTTTCTTCGTTTCAAGCTTGTGTAAAAGTGAAATCGAATCCAAGCATAGTTCCCCATGGTTCAAGCTTGTCTAAAAATGAAATCATTCTCATATTTGAACCTTTGTGAGTGCCATTCTTTCAGCGTTTTGAGCCTTAGTCATGTACATCCCATCACCACCATCCCTTTGGCCAATCATACGCTTCCACTTGGCTGTTTTACCCTTTTTGAGGAACAATTGCGATGAGTGGTCTTATTAGCCAGCCTCTTCACAGAAATCATAATGTTTTGAGAAGTTCCAAAGTCACCGGAACCAGTTGCTACCCTAGACACCACTCATTCCTCAAAATCAAGTCCTCTTTAAACCCTTTTCAGACTCGTCAAATATGAAAAGATTGTCAAGTGCTTGTCATTTTGAGCTCGTTAAAGTGATTGGAAATGTCATCCCTCCTATATTATTTTATCCTTTTTCAGACTTGAGGGATTATTTTACGAAAAAGAACTGGTGGAGTTTTCTTTTCGTCCCTTTTCAAACTCTCTAAACATGAAAAGGACCGAGTTATCCTTGTCGTTAAACTCGTTGAAACAATAGTGACAAACTTGTCCATCTAGACGAGACCGAGTTTCACTGTCGCTAGACTCATTAAAACATTAAATAAAGGACGAATTATAGAACAAGCATATGTTATCCTCTTCAAGCTTGACAAAAATAAAGAGGTACTGGTCAGCAATGATTGGGGAAAAAGGGGAAGAAAACTTGAAGAATTTATGGTGGCGAGTCGCTCTTGAACATGATACTTTCATTTCGTCACCATTATTGAGTTGGGTTGGGTTATTCCGTTCACCGGTCATCTCACCATTGGTCTTTCATACCATCCATCTTTTGGGGTTAACGCTACCAATTCATCTCAGTGTCACCGATATGTTCAAGAGAAGTCATTTAGTGGAAAAACCACCATCCAGTTAATGTCTCATCCACTGTAATACCTCCAACCTTCATTTTTTTTCATGACCGCCATTCCTGAACCTTGTGTCATCAGTTCATTTTCACCTCCAGAAATCATTTGCTTCGTTTCATGTCGTAGATGTGGGATACATCAAGGCCCTCCTACGACGAGTCACTTCTTGTTGACATCAACTCATTATCCAAGAAGTTGACTTAGAAACAACCCTTTCAGTGCTTTGAAGCTTGCATACATCAATGGCAAGTTTCTCACTTCCAGCAGGTTGACATCAATGGCTTTCGATCGAAGGATTTTGCGTGGTGTTCGATGTTGGATCATATATTCACACCACGTGAACTATACTGTAGTACCTTGAGGGTCATTACCATTATCGGTGATTCCTCTCGCATCTATTAACAACTTACATCATTGGCTGGTAATTAGGCAATGTCTTTCCATGTTCGACTTTAGAACATCTCTTCACATGGATTGACTTGTACATCGAGGGAAGATTGAATGAGTTTGAAGACCCTGGATCTAGTCTCATCCATCCGGGCTGTGATATATTCAGGGACATAAAAACATCAAATGTACAAAGGCTCTAGATAGATGGTCCTCCTAACCATGGATGATGGCTCTATATCTGAAGAATCACTAGTCTGCATCTGCAGACGACTATCTCATCTATGTACATGAAATGAATTTATAAAGATGAGCATGGGAATGCCTCCCTCAGCTAGATCATGAAAATTATATTATGATGATGTATTGTATTGTAACTTATGCAGGTCACCTTCTAGTTTGAAACTTCAGATCCTCATGATAAAGCATTTCACTCGACATCCATATTTACGACTTCATGCTTTAGGGAGCAACTGTTATAGACATATTTGGGCACTTCAACCCCAAACTTATATGTCGATAAACTAGGGCTCATCAACCCTTGAAAGAGTTGTTTCATGCCCTAAAGGAACATAGTCATCTGAATACATCATTCCCCAAAATTTCCACCTGAGAAACCATCCAGAAATGGCCTAAATTAAACCATACTGACTGCTCCACTAGCAGGGTGCGATGCACACTGAGTGGTACACTGCCAGGGTGTGATGCATACTGATTAGGCCTTCTATAGGGTGCAATGGGCGAGGATGGAAAAATGTCCGAGACAGTTTGCTAGATGGTTGCTCATGGAATCTTCTAGAAACTTCTCCTATGCCACTTGCCTCTCTGAATTCACCCTAGGATGAATAAGGGATCTGAGAAATCTCCAAGTGGAACCAATTGTAACAAGTGGAATGACACTAATCAAACCCCATGGATGACTCACACCCTTGCACACATCTATAAATGGATCTCCAATTCAAGAGATCCAGAGGCTAGAATATTGTGAATTGCAAGGAAGTGCTGATAATTTATAATTGAGGAAAGAGCATTGTATTGTTGGAGTGATCTTGCTATTTCATGAGGTGAAGAAGGATTGAAGCTGGGAGGATGATGCTAGATCAGACAACTAGGTTGTAATTATCCCTTCTTCAAGTTTTCTTCCATATGATTGTGCAATTTTGAATGTTATCATTTGTGAAAGCTATTATTTGTTCATTATATATCTGATTCTGTAATGTCTATGTTGTAATAGATCATGATGATTTGACGGTTCTTTGTTGCTGTACTTGTGCAGGTACTCTCCAAGCGTGTTAAGTATGGGGAGGAGTTGCAGGATTTGTCAAAAGGGAGAGAGAGCAAGCAAGGGATTAAGTGGAAGTTCCAGGTTGGTTCCATTATCTTTCTCTTATCTGTTACACATAGAAGAAATTGTTGAATTGCTTTAAACTATTGTTTCTAGGGTAGCTGCCAAACCTAGAGGGCTAGCATTCTATAGGAATACTAGTTTTCCCAGAAACAATGCGTTGGAGTACTCTAAAACTAACATTCTGCAACATGGAACATCTGATGCACAAGCACTTGAATATTGGAAGAAGGATACTGCAAAAGCCAAGAGGATAATCTTGGAGGATGTGAGAGACCACATAGTCTCAAATTTAAATGGAAACAAGACTCCATTTTCTATGTGGAAGACTCTCACTGAGCTATTCGAAAATAACAGTGATGCCAGGAAATTGGCATTAAGGGATAAACTCAGAAACATTCGCAGGCAGAAGAATGAAACCATTCCACGTTGCGTATCCCGGTTCACTCAGTGTTAAGATGAGCTTGGAGGAGTTGGAGAAAATATTCCCTCTTAAGAACTAGTGATCCTAATGGTGAGCCATAGTATTGCACAAAGAGTGCTGCAAATCCCATGGGCTCCTCAAATCTATTTATCAACCCGAGATTCATAAAAAATTTGAGGTGATAATGCTATATACATAGTAGATGGAATTCTACTCATGCCACCCTCCACTAGGTCATCTGATCATTAGGGATCCAAGACCATTATTCTACTGAATTGGGGGGAATTAACTACTGAAAGTGCAATTCAAAATCTAGCTCTAATGTAGAAAAAAATAAGTTCTTTTCAAATCTAACTTGTAGATGCTACCAACTTGTAATGTTACTGAATCAATTCAGGAAAGAACACAAGAGTTATGCTACTTGTAGAAAGGAAACTACACTAACTGCAATCAAAGATCTAGCTATCAAATTCACTTGTAAACATGATATTATTCTACCAACTCATAACTCAAGATTTCACGTATCATCTATCTAATTCACACTTGCATACAATAATGTTCTACTTGTGCCAAATCTGTGATAAATAAACTAATACTATTTTCTCTTGCAGTGAAGGAAAAAGGAGGGTTGGAATGGCCTAGGTGTTGCCTTTGGTCATGGAGTCCAATATGGGGGGTCAACCTACTTCTAACCTAAGTCGAACTTACATTACAGGTAAAAACAAGGGAAAAATAGGCTACTACAGGCATGCTACAGGAAGCGGCTATAGGATCCCTGTATTGCTACAGGAAGACCTGTAATGCTACAGGAAGGCTGTCGAGAGGGTTTTAAAGGTAAGAACAATGAGATTAATGAAAGTCAAGGTGGATGAAGGTTGTGTTAGATGGATGGAAGGTGACCAACACACCAAGCCAAGATCAACACTTCATGAAGGTCAATTTTGGACTAAGAAGGCTGCTCATGGTGACCTAAAAGACAGAGCTCAAGAGCAATGTTTGAGATTCATCAAAAGAGGGTGGAGAAGTCTTGGATGGAGGTGGTGAAAAATCCCCTTATCTGCAGATCTAATAGTCCTACAACATCACATGCACATGCTCTCTTATCATTCACAGAATAACATAACCAATGGTGGAAAATATGAGTTGAATTTAGAAATTATCTAATTATGCCAAAAACTATGATCTATGCAATGAATCAACTTCTAAGATACAAAAAGTATATGCAAAACAAGATAACTACTGTAGAACATTTTCCAAGAAATCATCAACATAGCTTTTCTGGCCTGTGATTGCAGATTCCTCTAGTCATGCTCCCATGAGAGAGATGAGATAGAGGTAACAATAACAGTGTTTTTGAGGAATTTTACGCTAATAAAATGAAGCAACTAACACACATTCTAAGCTAAAAAGGAATATCAATACACAATAGGGACCTAAGCTATTGGGATTTTGCCCAAACCCAAAAGCCTCAACCCTCTGAAACTAATTCAGTGATGGATCAATAAGAAACTTCTCATTATCATTGCAGACATGTCAAATACATCACATAACAAGTCAAAATAGTAATAACAAGTGCTTGAGCTCTATTGTAGCACAATCTAGCCCCGCTAAAAGGTCAAATATATTAAAAGAAAAAATCTAACATGGGATCAGATTGGCAGAGTAAGAAGACATTGTTAAAAGTGATAGAGGAGCACGTAAAAATTGCTAGACTTTGTGCAAGAGATTCTTGACACTGCCCGGCTGTTACATAGACATTTTGTAGAAGTTCTCTCTGTTATCTCCGAGTTTAAGAATTCATATCTGACCCATCTAGTGATGACACTGGATATAAACAAAAGCAGTTGAAAGGCGAAACAAATACACTTTCTGAATTGCATGAGTCTTTACTGTTTGAGGAGGTGTCCTCTTTAAAGAAACATTCTCATCAAAGGGATCCATATGAAGATAGTGATCATTTGGAAAGGCACAGGTCATGTGATAATGTTGAAGATCATGAAAAGGATTTAAATTTTAATCCTTTAAAGCTGGATGAACCTAGTATCAATGCTAAAATGAATTTGGGGAAGGTGAATTCTAAAATGCCACTCTCAATCAGCTCCTTAAATGCTTGGATGGATTTTAAGGGAAAGGCAAAGTGATAACCATTGCTGCCACCAATAGGGAAAAAATTCCGTATCCAGCTTTAGTGTGACCTGGACTGTTTGATAGGAAAATTTATATTCCTAAGCTTGGGCTTATTGGTCGAATTTCGATTCTTAAGGTCCATGCGCGAAACAAACCTATTAAAGATGATGTTGATTACAAGTTTATGGCCTGCATAATGGAAGGAATGGTTGGAGCTCAGCTAGCTAACTTACTCGACATTGAAGCTCTCAATATGACGTATGATGGAAGAGCTGAGATCGCTACAAATGATTTACTGGAAGCAACACAATTAGAGTGTAGACTACCAGACGTACAGAAACGCGGCATGGAATTGTGGCGCAAGTTGGCTCTTAATGAAGCAACATTTTTTCAGTACATCTTAATGAGGCAACATTAGCCATGGTTTCTGTTAACTTCCCATATTTGAAGGGTATTTAGATGATCACTAGTGTCCCAAGATCTAGAGAAGCGAAAGGATTTGGGCGAATTCGAATGGATGCAACAAAGTTTGAGATGCCAAACATCAATTGACAGACAATACTTGATCACATCACTGTCCAGCTAGCTCCACGTGCAACGGATGAAATTGGGCATGGCGTTGATCAGTTATGTACAATTTGGAAAGAAACAATAGACAATGCCAGGTCAACTGCTCGAGAGCTTGTATTTATTGGAATTTTAGATAAGGAAGAGTTTTATGGGCTATACGACGACTGGTACGGAGTGAATCGGCTCAATTTGATGTGGAAGCACTGAGAATTCTTAACACGTGATATGAAGGTGCAAAAACGATTTTGCAACAGAATCAGAAACTCATGGATGCATTGATTGATTCTCTTATTGGGAAGAAGACCCTCAGGAAAGACGAGTTTTTCCGTTCGGTAGAGGAACATGGTCATCTAGATCCCATATAACCACAACTTACTGAGGTCAAAGATGTTAGTCTTGTAGAATTTCAAGAAAATATGATGGTAGGAAATCATGTTTCAAATTCATCTTGAAGTTTACGTTCATTTGTGACACTTTTCTTTTGTGGGAGGAGGGAGAAAAGTAAGAAATTCTGAGCACAATGTCCTTCTTTGTCTAAGCAGAGTATTTTGGATCAACTTTTCTGCTTGAGGAGGAAATTATGATGTATAATCAGTGGTTCTACGGGTTCTTTTGTAAATGTGGATCTTTCAAAGGCCTCTTCCTATTTTGAGTCCACCTACAGCTGGGATGTTATTACCAATGTACCTGCAATCTTTCTTTTGTATACAACAACAATAGAAGAAACAGTCCAGTATGTGATGCGTTCAATGATTCATATCGATGGCTCATACAAATAGTACTCTAAATCAAAGGAGTCCCAAGAGGAAAAATTGCATGAAAGATAAAATTAGTAGTTGTCCCGGAGGTGGAATCAGTAAAACTGCCCATTGAATGATCAACAAACCAGACTCATTACAGAAGCACTACCTCGATTTTCCAGAAACCACCACAAGTGGTCCCGTAGGTAGTAATTGGTTTCCAGGAATCATATGTGTTTTTGTCAATTTATGCATAAGTACTGTAGTGGGACCTGCGCTCCATCTCTTCACCTTTAGCCAGACGTTATGTGGCTTTTAACCAAGCCTGGACTTAATACGCAAATTTATATTAAAATTTCATTAACAGTTTTTGGGACCTAAAATGTATTGGTATTCCCTTCTAAACCAGAAAAGGAGGCAGGGTTTTTATTGTTACGACTTTTTGTTTAATATATATATATATATATATATATAATATGTGAAAACTACTATTTTGTAATTTAAATTATTTCAAAAACTTTTTCTAAAAGAGAAATAGTTCCTGAAAATGTTTCAAGAATAAGTTAATACACTTAGGTTGGGACGCAGAAACAAAAGCCCAAGAATTAGATTTTGAAGGGTTTCATAGTTCAATCTTAGGGACCAAGTATTGTAATCCAAAATATTTTTGAAGCCTAAATAATATATTGCAATTTGATTTTATCATTGGGAAGTTGCAGTGATTGTTTTTTTCTTGAGTTTCAACATTCAAATTGATATATTTTCCTCTCTTGGACAGTGTAAGATGCAATAGGTTCTTTGGTTTAGTTTTTGATGAATTTACTTAATTGTACTCATTAAAATTAACCTTGAAGCCCTTAATGAATCGCTCCACATCTAGGAATTTCATTATATTTTCTTAGTCTTACATTATTATTTCTACAGAGTTAAAACATATATTCTTAATTGCCTATGCAAAAACTCTGTCTCTTCCGTTTTCTACTTTACACCTCCACCCTGCAACTCTCATAGTCTCTTTGAGTGCTTTGGAAGGCTAGGGTTTCAAAACTAAAACTTTTGGTTACAAGCCTTCATGGTCTGTACTTCCAGCCATTAATTTTAATCTTTTTATCCAATCTCAAAATGGGTTTCAAAACTAAAACTTTTGGTTACAAGCCTTCATGGTCTGTACTTCCAGCCATTAATTTTAATCTTTTTATCCAATCTCAAAATGTCTTTGGCACTGGTTCCCCCACAACTAGGAACAGTCTCCTAAGGTACAACATTTTTGGTGTCGTTTCTGGGGAATGAAGACAAAAAGTTATTTTTCCTTGGGTTTAAATATTTTTGTCTGGTTTTTGAAGGTGATAAAAACTAGTGATAGGCTGTAAAATTTTCACGTGTTTTTTCCCTTTGAACATTTATTTTTCTTAGCTTTAATGGCTATCCCTGCATTCTTAGCTAATACGTTTTCCCCGCTAGATTTTACTGGGATCACTGGATATCCTCACCATATGCCTGCATTTCATGAGTGGAATGAGTATCTTCCAAGATTCAGTGGAGATGCATATGAAAGTCTGGTTCAACATCTTAAAAGCTTTGATGAATGGGTGGAGAAATAGAGTATCATTCATGAAGATGTGAAGATGACGATGTTCATGTTTTCTTTGGACTGGGAAGAAAGGGTTTGGTATAGATCTTTATCTCGTTCAAGTATTTCTTCTTTGAACGGTTTCCATGCAACATTTAATTCATTTTGCAGCACTTTATATGCACACGAGTTTCTTTTTGAAGGTTGTTGTGAGTATTATGATTCTAAAGAAACTTTTAAAGCTCATGACGATCCTGTTGAAGAAACTAATGATAATGTTGATAATGTATCAAGCATTCAAAGAGGCTATAGCCAAATTATTTATGAAGATGTCTCTAAATGCAAAGAGCTATCCTTTTCTAAAAATGATGTTGAAAGGTTTAAAAAATACTCTTCTTCAATAATCCCACAAGCAGAAAATTTCTTGACCTTGTTCCAAACAAATCAAGAAAGCATTAAAATGGAGAGAAGTTCAAACCTGCATCAAGAATTTCTACTCAACAATCAAGAAGAAGGAGTAATGATTAAGTTGCAAACAAATCCTCAGAGATCTTATTTTGTTAAATTTAATGGTCCTCCTATTTATGACAAATATGATTCAGATGAGGAACAGGATGAAGGTCTTCAAGTTCATCAGTTGAGTGTTGAACATAGAGAAGAAAACCAGCAAGTGGGAAATGTTGGACAATAGTATGTCAAGCCATTTATCATAGAAAAAGAGGCTATCCTATATAAAAAAGAAGCTGATAAAGAGATTGTTTATCGTTGCATTAAATAACACAATGTTTCTCGTGGATCAGAGGTAAATAATCTATTTGAAGTTCACCATATGTCATATAGTGATATGAAAAAATTTCTTTTATTTCCTGAGGTCATAATTAAAAATTATTTTCAATCAAAGCTCAAAGGTGAAAAGTGGAGAAATAAAAGTGACATAGTTGATTTTCTTAAGGATGTTGCTCATTATTCTATTGAGCATGTTATTTGTTATGAAACTAGCTCACAAAAATATAGAAAAGATAGATCAATGACTTAAAAATTAGCCTCTTTGAGGGGGAAACCTCCTTTACATTACACAAATGAACAATTCTTGGATATTACAAATCACAATACCTCTTTTCTATATATAGGATTCTAAGGGTTCATAATATAATCAGAGCTGGAATAACAATAATAATGTAAGGGCACAACAATAACAATAGTAGGCTTCTATGGGGCACAATAATAACAATACGGGGACTACACGGGCACAACAATATAATAAGGGGGTTGCACTAATAACAATAAGGGGTTACACTAGTAGTATAGGGACCTAACATACCTCTCTCCTTCAAAAAGTGTTTTCCTCAACGCTTGAGTAGTTCTAGATGCTTCTGTGTAAAATTCTCATCCTCTCATGTGGAATCTTTAGCGGGTAAGTTCTTCCACTTGATGGGATACTTTGAAATTGATCGATTCCGTAGCTGTCAGATTCTTTTTTCGTCACTGTTTCAGGTTCCAATATTAATTTTCCTTCCTTGTCAAGTTCCGACAATATTGTTTGAATTGGGAGCTTGTCACCTATAACCTTCTTTAAGCATAAAACATGGAAAAATGGGGGCACCCAGGAGGATGCAAGAAGCTCCAATTTGTATGCCACAATACCAGTATTTTGTAGCACTTTATAAGGATCATAGTACTTTGGTGATAATTTATTATCCTTCTTAGCTTGCTTGAGGGCCATTTGTTTGTATGGTTGTAGTCGTAGAAATACTCATTCACCTACATAAAAACTTCTTTCGCTGTGATGTTGATATGCCTGTTGTTTCATTCTATTTTGTGCCAAAGTGAGGTTATCCTTTTAGAGTTTGAGAACTTGTGTTTCATGCTTGATGGGATCCTCCACTACTTGAACCTTAGAATTTTCTTTTAAAGATGATGTGATGGATGGTGGATGATATCCATCAAGTGCCATAAATGGGGTCATTTTTGTTGTAGTATGGAAGGAAGTGTTATAACACCATTCAACCAGAGGAAACCACTTGACCCATTGTGTCTGTTTATCAGATACAAAGCAATGAAGATATCCTTTCAAACATTTGTTCACTATCTCACTTTCCCATCAGATTCAAGATGATAGGATGATCTATGAGCTATCTAAGTACCCAAATATTCTACCTCTTGTACTCCAAAGAAACAATTGGAAATTTTTGCATGTAATTGTTTCTCCTCCAGTAGTTTGAGCACCCTGTCAACATGTTGAACATGATCCTTCCAAGACTTGATGTAGATTAGTATATCATTAAAAATTACTAACACAAATTTTCTAAGTAAGGGTTTGAAAATGGAATTCATCAAACCTTGAAATGTAGAAGGTGCATTGGTAAGGCCAAAATGCATGACCAAAAATTCATAATGACCCTCATGAGTTCTAAATGTTGTTTTTGGAATGTCTTCAATCTTCATTCTGATTTGATGATATCCTGAATGAAGATCCAACTTGGTGAAGTAAATTGCTCCATGTAATTCATCCAATAATTCATCAATGACAGGAATAGGAAATTTATCTTTAATAGTAAGCTTGTTGAGCTCCCTATAATTCGGACACATGCACCATGATCCATCCTTCTTGTGTACCAATACCACTGGAGCAGAGAAAGAACTTTGACTATGTTGAATTATACCAACCTCTAGCATTTCTGCAACCATATGTTCAATTTCACTCTTTTGGGCATATGGATATCTGTAAGGCTTGATGTTTGTGGTAACACTTCCTGGAATCAAATGAATAGCATGATCATGATCACAAATAGGTGGGAGGCATTTGGGAGTCTCAAATACCTTGGAATGATTGTCCAAAGCTTTTTTGATATCTGGAGAAATAAATGATTTCGATGTGGATACCTCTAGTGAACACAATTGTGCAATTTCACCCCATTATTATTTATTTAGAAGCTTTGTCATGTTGTTAGAGCCAATTATCTTTCCTGGTTTCCCCAAATATTGTAGCCATTGAACCCCTAGTACAACATCCACACCACCCATTATAATGGAAAGAATTGGAATATTCAAGACATATTCTCCCATGGATAGCTTGATATTTCTAGAGAAATTTATGGTTCCTCCATTTACAACCATTACTTTAGAGTGCTGGATATAGAAAGCAATCCAATGCCTTGGCTATCTTACAATGAATAAAATTATGGGTATTACTCGAATCAATCAACATTGTTACCTTTTTCTTCTTGATATGTCCTTCTATGTTGAGAGTTTGAGGAGTGGTAATTCCTGTCAATGCATTACAAGATATGGTCAGATTCATTTCTTATTTCTCTGGGATTAGTTCTTGGTGTATATCCTCTTCTTTTGATGTTTCTTGTTCATTTTCTTGCCCCTCTTCCCCATCTATGTAAATTAATTTCTTTTGAGCACACTTATGACCTTTAGTGTATTTTCTATCACAATTGTAACAAAACCCTTTTGCTCTTTTTTCTTTCAATTGTTGTGGTCTCAATCTTGCAGGTGGGGAAAGTCTAGGAGCAACAACACTTCCATATTTATAGTTATGAGTGGTAGGCTTCCCTGTTGCCATAATTTTGCATTCAATTTTTCTTACCAACCTGTATGCCTTCTCAAATGAATCAGGTTCCAAAAGGCGAACCTCATGTTGAATGTTATCCTTTAAATTCCCTATGAAGAAATCAATCATTTAACCTTATATTCAATTTTTGGAAGTTCTCAATATGCTCTGCCATTGAACCCTTTTGTTTGAGATTTATCAATTCGCTAAAGAACGTGTTTCTCTTTGTATCCTCATAATGTGCTATCATTTCCTCCATGAAAATTGACCACGTGACAAGTGGTTTACGAGAACAAATCCCTTTGTATTATAAAAATTGATTTGGTTCTAAATATAAGGATGCAATACGTACCTTTTGTAACAATTGCACATCATGTAGATCAAAGCATTTCTCCATTTGTAGTCTCCATGTTATGGGATCCTTTCCATCAAACTTCCTCATATCGATCTTTGGAATATGGTGGGTCTTCAATCCAATGTTATATTCTATGAAATCATGATTAACATTTATTATTTTCTCATCATGAGTTTCCTCTACTACCTTTTTGTCATCAGGAGGCCTTTCTTGTAGTAGCTTTGTCCCACCTTTCTTCAAACCTTCCATGTCTTTATTCAAATCTTCCATGCATTTCTTGAAATATGCTTCCCTACCATCGATATTAGATTCCATGGAACATATAAAACTATTTATCTTAGCTTCGATCACATTCATCAAATCATCCATCCAATTTTGCTTACTAGGTGTTTCTATTATATTGATTCGAGTCATTCTTTTTATTTCTTTTAGCAACTCTATCTTTAATCTATTGTATCTAGGAAATTTTGGATCTCCAAATTCTTCATTTGTGACCTACAGTAGCCCTCTATGTCCTCTTTCCAGTGCCACAAGTCTGATTGAAATTGGATTCTCCAAGAAATAGTTATGCCCAATCTCCCAAGATGATCTGATTATATACTTTTTCAATAGAGCAAACTTGTATGAAGTGCCACGTGTCATTTTTCAACCTTCGGACCTGAAAATAGTACAAAGAAAAGTACAGTCCATCCTATTTATGTAGGTTTTTCCAAAATTTCAATCTGATGCTCAGATAGAAAGTTATGATGATTTTCCCAAGGTCATCTGTTTGGGATGTAATTCAGGAGCCTACAAAAAACCTAAATTCCTTGGATTGTATCTCCGACAATATAGTGAAACAAGATCTGAAATTCGGGCCCGAGCTTCAACAAGATTTCGACACAAATGGGTTTTAATTTCAGAGTCTAAAACTTCGTAGAATTTATTGTTATAGCAAAAATTCCATGATGACCGATTTGAGATGGAATTCTAGAGCTTTGAAAAACCCTAAATTCCTCAAATCATATCTCCGAAAGCATAGTGAGACAAGATCTGAGATTTGGAACCAAGGTTCAGAATACTTTTGGCTCAAATGGGTTTTTGTTTTAGCTTCTGAAACTTTGTAGTGAAACAGTTATAGCAAAAATTCCATGATGACCTGTTTGGAGAAGCGAAACCTTAGAATCCAAAGCTCTAAAACCAAATGTTATGAAACCAACTCACAAAAAGATAGAAAATATAGATCAATGACTTAAAAATCAGCCTCTTCGAGGGGCGAAACATCCTTTACATTGCACAAATGAATCATTCTTGGATGATACAAATGACAAGACCTCCTTTCTATATATAGGAGTCTAAGGGGTCATAATATAATCAAAGTCGGCATAACAATAATAATGTAAGGGCACAACAATAACAATAATGGGCTTCTATGGGGCACAATAATAACAATATGGGGACTACATGGGCACAACAATATAATAAGGGGGTTTCACTCTAAGATGCCACCCTCAATCAACTCCTTACATGCTTGGTGGATTTGAAGAGAAAGGCAAAGCGATAACCATTTCTGCCACCAACAGGGCAAACATTTTGGATCCAACTTTAGTGCAACCTAGACAGTTTGATAGGAAAATTTATACTCCTAAGCCTGGGCTTGCTGGTCGAATTGAAATTCTGAAGGTCCATGCATGAAACAAACATATGGAAGATTATGTTTATTACAAGTATGTGGCCAGCATAACGGAAGGAATGGTTGGAGCTCAGCTAGCTAACTTACTTGACATTGTAGCTCTCAATATGATATGTGATGGAAGAACTGAGACCACTACAGATGATTTACTGGAAGCAACAAAATTAGAGGAGTGCAGACTACCAAAAATATGGAAACGTAGTATGGACTTGTGGCGGAAGTTGGCTCTTAATGATTTTGAAGGATATTCATATGATCACTATTGCCCCATATCTGGAGAAGAGAAGGATTTGGTCAAATTCGAATGGATGCAACAAAGTTTGAGATGCCAAGAATAAGTCAATAGGCAATTCTCGATCAAATCACTGTCCAACTAGCTCCACATGCCACATATGAAATTTGGAATGGCCCTGATTAGCTATGTACAATTTGGACAGAAATAGTAGACAATGATAGGTCAGCTACTCTAGAGCTTGTATTTGTTGTACTTTCCGATAAGGAAGAGTTTTATGGGCTATACGACTGCTGGTATGAAGTGAATCGACTCAATTTGATGCAGAAGCACTGAGAATTCTTAACATGTGCTATGAATGTGAAAAAACGATTTTGCAACAGAATCAGAAACTCATGGATGCATTGATTGATGCTCTTATTAGGAAGAACACCCTTAGGAAAGAAGAGTTTTTCCATTTGGTAGAGGAAAATGGTCATCTAGATTCCATACCACCACAACCTACTAAGGTCAAAGATGTTAGTCTTGCAGAATTTCGAGAAAAGATTATGGCAGGAAAGCGTCTTTCAAATTCATCTTAAAGTTTACAGTTCATTTGTGACAAAGTTTTATGTGGGAGGAGGGAGCAGAGTAATGGAAATTTTGAGCACAATGTCCTTTTTCATCTAAGCCCAGTATTTTGGATCAACTTTTCTGCTTGAGGAGGAAATTATGATGTATAATCATTGGTTCTATGGGTTCTTTTGTAAATGTGGATAGTTCAAAGGCCTCTTTCTATTTTCAGTCCACCCACAGCTAAGATGTTATTACCAAGGTACCTACATTATTTCTTTCTTTTGTATACAATAGCAACAGAAGAAATAATCCAATATGTGATGCGTTCAATGTTTTAGATAGATGGCTCATAAAAACAATACTCTAAATCAACGGAGTCTCGGGAGGACAAATTACACGAAAGATAAAATTAGTAGTGGTCCCGAAGGTGGAATTAGTAAAAATACCCATCGAATGATCAACGGACCAGATTCATTATGGAAACACTACCTCAATTTTCCAGAAACCACCACAATTGGTCCCGTAGGCAGCAACTGGTTTCCAGGAATCATATCTGTTTTTGTCAATGTATGCATAAGTACTATAGGGGAACCGTGCTCCAGTTGTTCACCTTCAACTAGACTTTATGTGGATTTTAACCATGTGTGGACTTAATATGCACATTTATATTAAATTTTCATTAACAGTTTTGGGACTTGAAATGTATTAGTATTCCCTTCTAAACTAGAAAAGGAGGCAAGGTTTTTAATTTTAAAGTGTTTTGTTATATATATATATATATATATATATATATATATATATATATATATATTTTGTTAAAAATACCATTTTGTAATTTAAATTATTTCAAAAAAAAAATTATAAAAGAGAGAAATAGTGCCTGAAACTATTTCAAGAATTAGTTAGTACAATTAGGTTGGGAGGCAGAAATAAAAGCCCAAGAATTAGATTTTGAAGGGGTTCGGAGTTCAGTTTTTAGGACTAAGTATTGTAATCCAAAATTTTTGAAGGGGTTTGGAGTTGCAATTTGGTTCCAGCATTGGGAATTTGCAGTGATTGTTTTTCTCTTGAGTTTCAACATTCAAATTTATGTATTTTCCTCTCTTAGACAGTGTAAGATGCAACTGGTGCTTTGGTTTAGTTTTTTATGAATATACTTAATTATACTCATTAAAGTTAATCTTGAAGCCCTTAATGAAGTGCTCCACATCTAGGAATTTCATTATATTTTCTCAGTATTACATTATTCTTTCTACAAAGTTAAATCACATATTCTTAATTTCCTATGCCAAAACTTTGTCTCTTCCATTTTCCGCTTTACACATCCACCCTGCAACTCTCATAGCCTCTCTAGCTATTTTTCTTTGGCAGGAGAGGGTTTCAAAACTAGAACTTTTGGTTATAAGCCTTCATGGCCTGTACTTCCAGCCATTAATTTTAATCTTTTATCAAATCTCAAAATCTCTTGGGCATTGGTTCCCCCACAACAAGGAACTATCTCCTAAGGTACAACAAACTCAATATCTTCTTGGCTGAAAATAAAGTTCGAATCCTAATGAGTTCTTTGGCATGTTTATTTATACAAAATGGTAGTTACCAACATCTCCCTAGAAAATAGAGATGTGTGTCTCCCAAAACTCAAGAAAGGTGGATCTAGATCTTCCTTGAACTACACTAGTTTGGATACCAATGACCTTGTCATGCTTGGCTGCCAATGACTTCAAGCTGATGAGAGATAAAGTGGTGATCTTGGCTGATTGAAGGAGTTAAGGAGTTAGACAACCTTCTGGAATCTCTCCCTATTGTCTACTTCGAGCTCCTGCATTGAAATTATCTCAAAATTGCTCCAATTCCTGCATTTAAACCATATTAAGCGCATAACATAGAAACACATCTTTCACCCCTCACACTAAGCATAATATAACAAAAATTGTAAATAAATGTGAGAAAGAGATAATTTTAAAGTTGGAAGATGGAATTTTTATTCTTATGATATACCTATTGATGAACCTCATCATCACCCCCCTACTGAAGTTGTTGCTCATCCTCTGAGCAACTCAGCCATCTATGTCTATGTATTTCATTGCCCTGGCGGCCTCTCTTACATCCCAAGGCTCCTCGGATGGTGTTCCTTCTTGAGGATAGAATCCTGCATTCTTTTTTATTTCTGTCCACTGCTTCCTCTCCTCTTCTTCATTTCTTCCTTTTTGTAGGCCTAACAGCAAGGGTGGACTGACCTTGAATCCAATATAGTTGATTTTTAATCCTTGCATGTGTCTTTTGTACAAGGGTGTCCTTTCCAATGCATTCCTCAAAATTTCAAGAGAGTGATACTCTCTGATATGGAGACTGTGGGGTAAGGCATTCCATCTTCTATGGTAGGCTTGTTGGCTTTCTATCCCTAATAGCTTGAGTGTGTCTTCAAAATGTGAGATGGCATTCTACTTGGTGGAAAGGTATTTGGGTGCTCGATCAACATCATTAGAGATTATTATATGATTTCTAATGACAACCATTGGGCTTATCTACTCTGCCCTGATATATAGTGGTTCCTTTTCTTCCTTTTCCATTACTTTCTTTATGATCTCAGCTCTCGCCTCTTCATGAGTCATCCAAGATGCTAGGGCCATGAATTGCATGTCCCCCAACTTTGCATTGGGATCCCAAATATTCATATAAGTCAAGGTGAGTTTATGCATGTAGAACTCAGCCAATTTTTCTCTGTCTTCAATGCTACTTTGGTCACATAACTCAATGAATTGTCTGTAATCTTGAAATGGTATAGTTCCATGTTGGGCTAGGGTCTTGATTTGGAATTGTGTCCATCACTCTTTGAGAAATAGTGCATAGGAATTGTATGGCTGTTTTCACTCTAATGCCTCCATGGAGAGGCTTGCCATTGTGGCCAGTTGGGTTTCCTTCTCCTACAGCTTCTCCCTCAACCATATATTTTCTGCTTGTAGTTGTTCCCTCATTGTGGACTCTTTCTCTCTTAGCTCAATTATTTTCCCATTTCAAGGACCATTTATTCCATGAGGCACACATCTTCCACCTTTTTAGACTTAAAAATTTGCATCCATTTGTGGGTTCTTCCTCTTTTTGCTTCTAGTTCAAAGAAAAGTGGAATTGCAATTTTTTTGGGGAATATCTCTCCCTCCTTCAATGAATTTATAATAGGAGCTCAAACTGAGTTGTGGACTAGGCTCCTAGATCTCTGGGAAGTCCTTCTCAAATGTTTTTGGGGAAGATGCCCCTTCCTGTAGCTGTTGTGTTACCTTATATTCCTCATGTTTCTCATTCTTCCCTTCATGTAACACCCTCTGTTCTTCCTGTAGCACACTCTATTTTTCCTGTAGCATGCTTTGTTATTCTTGTAGCTCATCCTTTCCTTTTTTGGGGAGGGTGGTAGGTGTCTTTAGTTCTTTAAAGGAGGTTTATCTAGTGGTGGAACTCCTTACATATGCTATAGGAGTCTTTGATATGTTTTTTGGAGAGGTGACCTCTTCAACTTTTCTTTCAGTGGGCCCCACCTACTCTTTCTTACTTGGGGACTCTTCAATTGTGATAGGGTAATTTGTAGGAGTTTGAGGCCTTCCTTGCTTGATCCTGGTGCTTTTCCTTATCTTAAAGTAGAGGGGGGATTTCCTTTGCCTCTTCTTTTTAGGTTTGACTAGGGTGATCAAGGTAGCTAAGGTGGCATATACCTCTTTTTCATTGGGTCCTAGAGACAAACTTGTTTTCTCTGGGAATAATCCTGCTTCTCTAGATTCAGTATTTTTCTCAGTGCTTGGTTTTTCATGTTTCTCCCTCTCTTCCTCTTCATCTTGCTATTTTTGTACCTCTACCTCTAGTTCTTCCTTCATCCTCTACACATCTTTCCCTCTTTCCTCTTCTGACTTTGCTCTCTCTTCTTCTTCCTTCCCCTCTCCTCCTCCAACATTAGAGGCTAGGGTCTCACATGGTGTGAGGATCTATGTGTCAATGAAGGTCTCTCTATCCATATCAATGAATTTGGACCAAAGGACAAGAATCCTTAGTTTGTTCAAGGCATCAACCAATATTAGTTTAATGAGGCCATAGTGGCTTAGGTGTCGGTGCCATAGTGGTTTAGGTGTTGGCATTTTCCCTCTCTGACTTTTTGACTCATGTCCCTGATGGACTATAGGAGGAAGTATGGTACACTGAGTCTTTGAGCGAGGGGAAAATCTGCTTGAAACCTTAGTTCATGCAGTAATATAAAATTGTAGGCATAGACCACACTCGACCTTCCTTCACAGAAGATGTACGTAAGGATATGATAGGCCACCTTATCACAGGGATAGGGTAGGATTTCCCTCCTAACTCCATTCTTGTCTTTGATAGGGTTTTCATTGGAAGTGAAGAAGTTATTTTTAGCAGTGGCACTGGTGGTTTTGTCTTCTCTTTTCCATTTGATCCCTACGGGTAGGGTTGTCACCCTACTAATTAGCTAAGGACTGATTGAAATAGCTAATCCCCTCCCCACAGTGGTGGCACTGACTTCTGTCTGAGAGTTTAGGGCCATGGAAACTTCATATGCAATGCAATCATCATATCCCTTCAACAATTCAAAGAATACCAACCACTAATGTCTTCTAAAAATGTCTAACACAGGAGGGTGGAGATGGATTCTTTTAGTTTCTAAGGGCTCCCTTCTATTAAATCCTCCCCCCATGTCTTTTCTATGTTTTCAACTAAGTGAAGGAGAGATGCTTCATGGAATAGATATGATGTGTAATTCAGTGGTAGTAGAGGGTTGAAATCTCTGGTTGATGATAATTGCTTATATTTCCTCTAATTTACAGCCATAAAAGTTCTTTAATTTCACAGTTTCAATGATATTTCCTGTAGAATTTAGAGTGAACCAGCATATAAGTTATGGATAGATGAAGAAGAGGGTTCACTTACTTTTTACCACGACCTGGGATAAAGATAATAAATTGGAGACCAATTCGGCCCTTGATAGCGTTCCTTCACCCTTTTAGTTTTCCTGTAGTAGTCTCTCAGGATTCCTGTAGCGTTTGCAGGATTCTTGTAGCTTCCTCCTATATAAATGACAGAGCAGGGTTCGACTCTCCTCGATGGGACCCTGAGCTTGTCCTCACCTTAACTATTTTTTAAATGAGCATAAATGCAAGAGAATTCGATCCCCAATACATAATATTCCATTTTTGGCTTAGACTTGGAGCATTGTGATGACCTAGCAGATACACGAGGTTTCCTCTTTTGGACCGTTGTCCCCACTTGGAGTAATCATTCCCTCATCCCTCATCATAAACACCCACTCTTTGTGATCCTAACTTGACTGATGTGACATCTCCACGTTGCATGAGTGCTCACAATCGATTTTTGTTTAGTGACTGAGGGTGGCCAAGTTAATTGGCCACCTCCACCTTATTAAAATGCCTCCTCTTGACATTTACACATTTTTCGTTATTTACACCTAGGGAGGAGATGAGATTTTTTCGTACATGTTCCTACCTCGTGATTGACTGATGTAGGGATGTGCATACTGGAGTTCGATTGTTATCAAGGGAGTTGACTTGTTGTGTTCTTTTCTTTCCTGTGCATATATTCTTTGCTCTTTATTGTATCTGACTGTTTTTGTTGCTATGTGTGTAGGTACCTTGTTGATGTCTAAGCTACTGTTGCTGGCGGAGAGTCCTACTGGGACTGGTATGATTACTACAGAGTGCTTCATGAGTTGGTATCACCCCCCCTACTAATGACAAAAATAAGATTATGGCTTCTGCAAGGTTTACACACGTTGCTACAGGAGGAGCTTCTTGTAGGATTCCTTTTCTTCTCTTCTAGGGTCTTCAAAATGCATGGGGGTGATGAGAAACAATATAAAGGGTCTAGACGATGATTCTAAGACTCTAAGGGAGTAGTGTAGATTTGGAAAATGGAGAGGATGTGCTCTGTGTATCTCTCAAGAAATTTTTACAAGGTAAGACAGAGTGGAGGTATTTTAATGAAAAATATCAATTTTTCTGTGAATTAGGATGGATGAGCAATGGATAGATGGTGGCCATGGTGGGAGAACCTTATTTATCCTTGGCAAGGTCATTCTTAGCGGTCCTTTCATTTGGATTTCCATCCTATGGATTTTCGGAGCCCTCCTGTAGCACTACAGGACCTTCTTGTAGCAATTATAGATCCGCAATCCAGTGAGGGGGTGAAATTTGAGTTTTGAGCTAATGGGATGATGGGGAGTGGTGAGAACATGAGTTTGCATGGTGGATATGAAGTGGGTGGAGGGAGAAGTGGATAGAATCTTGTGGATTTTGGCCTTGTAGCTATGGAATTTTCCATTATCTCTAAACATGCAAAATGACAAAAATAATTAGCAGACATGTTGTGGATCCATGTCCTGGGTTTTTTTTTGTGACACACACAAGCTACCTCAGGAGAGGTTTTCAACCTGTATGCTTGCCCTGGGAGCCTCAAGAGAGGTTTTCACACAGGGATCTTTATTTTTTTTCTTTTTTTCTTTACGCCTGAGCTGCCTCATAGAGGTTTTCAACCCAATAGTTGGCCTCAGATGCCTCATAAAGGTTTTCATCCAGGCATTTTTTCCCTTTTTTTCAAGAAAATATCTATAAATGTTGTGGACTGGAAGCTATGACACTTCCAATCACATTGACCTCTATGCTGATGGTGTTGATGAATTACTCCTTAGACATAGGTTTTCTATATACCTTCAACCTGTAGCCATTGACAAGCAAGGGAATCCCTTCTTCATCAATGGTCCTAATTTGAAAATCTCCATTGCCATGAAATTTCTCTATCACGTATGGGACTAACCATCTTGTCATCAATTTTCCTTTGAAATATTTGAACCTAGAGTCATATAATAAGGCCCAATCCCCTTCCTGATTTTTTTTCCTTGAGATGCCTATCATACCAAACCTTCCTCTGAAATTGTATAACTTCAGTGTGTAAGAGGGTCCACATTATGAACTCATCCAATCCATTCAACTAGAGAAGCCTCTCCTGCTTTTCTTTGGTGACATCTAAGTCCAATTTGGTTTCCATTCTCAAAGTATTATACTCAAAATCAATAGAGAGTAGAGCTCTCTTTCCATAAACCAGATCATATGGAGTAAAACCAGTAGTTGTTTTCCAAGTTGTGTTATAGGCCCAATTGGCTTCCACTAATTTTTCTCCCCAATCCCTCTTGCTGTTGCTCATTACCTTGGTGAGGATGCTCTCCAATGCCTTATTTGTAACCTCTACTTTTCCATTTTCCTAAGGGTGATAAGTAGTAGATTTTTTGTGTTTAATATGATGCTGGATTAACAGATTTTCGATCAGATGTGATGTGAATTGAGCTCCCTGATTGATGAATATCTCTTTGGGGTACCCAAATTTGAAGAAGACATTATCCTCTAAGAAATTTCTCCTCTGTTGCTACCTTGACAACCTTTTTCTGAGCCCACTTTGTCAAATAATCAGTGCACACAATGATGTACTTTTTCTACCCTGATGGTGGATCAATTGGCCCAATGAAATACATGCTCAACTTGTCAAATGGCTCCAAGGCCACCTGGGGTTGTAGGGGAATTTCATCCTTGGGTGTGGTTTTCCCCATCCTCTGACACTGATCACATCTGCTTGTATACCTTCTTTCATCTTGGTGGATCAGGGCCAATCATGAAAGGATGAGAGAATGTCAAAGACTTCCTCTTCCGTGACACATTTCCTTAATATCTGATTTGGTCCCAGCTTGAAGATATTTCCCCCAATCCAAGTGAAAGGGTCACTCTTCCTTACAAATTTGCTCTTCTCCCTAGACGACATATTTGGAGGAAATCTTGCAGCAACTAGGTAGTTGGCTATGTTAGAAAACCATGGAGAGAGGAATGAAATAGAAAATAAGTGCTCATCTAGAAGATGATCATTGACCATCCCTTCATCACTTATAGGAAGATCAAGTCTACA
The DNA here is from genome assembly GCA_031772625.1 of Pinus tabuliformis. Classification (NCBI taxonomy): domain Eukaryota; kingdom Viridiplantae; phylum Streptophyta; class Pinopsida; order Pinales; family Pinaceae; genus Pinus; species Pinus tabuliformis. Next base: position 2,037,151,422 of record CM062818.1, read on the forward strand.
CAGAAAATCTACAACATTTTCTTTTCCTAGCTTGTCAATGATATTTAAATCAAACTATTGTAACAATAGCAACCATCTAATGATTCTAGAACTCACATCAGGCTTATTCATTAAGTATTTGATAGCTGCATTGTCAGTATGCACAAAATTTTGGTATCCAGTGATGTAGTGTCTGAATTTGTTCAAGGAGTGTACAACAACTAGGAGTTATTTCTTAGTTATAGTGTAGTTCAATTCATCCTTAGACAAATTTTTACTAATAAAGTAAATGGGATCAGGTAACTTACCATCTATTTGTCCCAAGGCTGCCCCCAAAAATTTGTCGAATGCATCCACATGGATATGGAAAGTGAAAGCCCAATTTGGGCCCCTAAGTATGGGTTCAATGGTTAATTTCTCTTTCAAGATCTCAAGGGCCTCTTAGCAGCTATCTTTCCAATAGAATTTTGAGTCCTTGGCCAACAATCCAAACATGGGTGAGGCCACTTTGCTAATGTCCTTGATAAACCTCCTATAGTATCCAGCTAACCCCAAGAAACTCCTAACATCCCTCTATTTTTTAGGAGTAGGGACCCTTTTTATGATGGCAATTTTGTTTGGGTCCACCTGTATTCCCCCCTGAGATATCGAATGGCCAAGGTCAATCCCTACATTCATTAGGAATTCACACTTCTCAGGACTAAGCGAGAGGTTCATTTCAATGCACTTCTTTAGGACTTTCCCTAGGTTAGAGAGAGCCTCCAGGAAGTCACACCCATAGGGAGTGAAATCATCCATGTAGATCTCTACATAATCATGGACCGGCTCAACAAAGATTCTTAGAATTTCCCTTTTGAAAGTGGCAGGGGCTTTACATAAAGCAAAAGGAAGGACCCTGTTATACAGAATTTATACCTACGGATAAGTATATCTTCCCTAAGTGGGTAGTTACACTTAGAACAACTAAAGTAAAGATTTTTAACCTTTTCCTACAATAAACAGATAAGATAAAAGAACCTAATTTTGATCCTTCGCTTCCTTTGATCTCCTTTGAGTTGCTCCCGTTGCTCGCGCTCAAACTGAATTTGCTCAATTGGTACCTGCCAACATAAACAAAAGACGACAACAATCAAAGCATATGATCTATTTATTGTACACAAATGGAATCAACAACATTTGAACATTTCATCACAGATATAGACAAAAGTATTGGAAAAGGAACAAACAACTTTATTGATTGATAGAAGGAGAAGTTACACCCAATGTGGTTCAATCTCGTGTCACTCATCCAGCTTAGTCCAAGCCCTCATCACACCAATAGCAACATCAATCCAACAACATAACATTACTTTGACAATGATTTCAAGTCTCTAAACCAACAATATTTCTCTATAATATCCAAGCTCTTTGGCTCTATGATGGGAGGTCAATTTATAAATGAATGCAAGTGGTTTTGTCATTAATATGGCATTGAATGGTTTTCCATAATTGGATGATTAGTTTCCATGTTCAAAGGGATGAGAGGATAGAGGATTAGATGATCCAAGGCTATCCTAAGTCGAGCTCATCTTGATAGGATAGGAGTTGGGTTCCTTCTAGAAGGCTCTAGAAAGGAGGAATATACTCAGGATCCAAAGAACATTTCAAGGATTCTCGCCCATTGCAGGCTTGAGTGGGCTTAGGTGCTCTGCAACATAGCCTTGAATGGGGCAACCCGCTCTGCAGAGAACTTACCCCTGACCAGGGGTGTGTTGGTGATCCAAGGAAGCACTTCAACAGGGTTTGAAGTCAAGAAACTCTCATGGATGAAATCACTCAATGAGGTGGCATGTAGCAACTGAATTAGAGTTTGATAGACACTGTTTACACTGATTTGATCGTCAAGAGTCATGTGCCCAAATAGACCTGTAACAACTGACCCTTAAAGCATGAAGTCAAAAATGATAATGTTGAGTGATATGCTTTATGATGTGATGAGGAGGATCTGAAGCAAACGGTGACCTGCATCAATTACAATACATAATATCATGATATCTTTGAATTTTTCATGAATTGCTAAGGGAAGGCATACCCATGCTCATCATATAAACTTTTCATTACATGTACATAAATCACATAGTCTTCTACAGATATAGATCCATGATAAGATGACCATCTGCATAAAGCCATCGTATAGATGATTTAGTACCCCCTGAAATCGCAGCTCGGATGGCTGAAACTAGATCCGGGGTCCTCTATCTCGTCCAATCGTTTGCTCAAGTACAAGTCTAACCATGTGAAAATGTGACCTAAAGTTGAACATGTGAAGACACCATCTGATTACCAGCCAATGATGTAAGTTTTTAACATACGTGAGAGAAATCACCAATAATGATAATGATTCTCAAGTTACTACAGTACATTCTGCATGGTGTGAATAGATGTTTTCATGTCTAACACCATAGAAAGTCTTTCAGTTGAAGGCCTGTGATGTCAACCTGTCGCTGGAAGCGAGAAACTTGTCATTGATGTATGCAAGCCTCAAGGTACTGGAAGGGTGTTTCTAAGTCAACTTCCTGGATAATGTGTTAATGTCAACAAGAAGTGACTCATCGCAGGAGGGCCTTGATATATCCCCCGTCAATGACACGAAATGAGTGTAATTATTTTGAAGACAGAATGTGACTGATGACACAATGTTCAGGAATGGCGATAATGAAAATGAAGGTTTATGAGTATTGCAAAGGATGAAGTTTACTGAGTGACTTCTCTTGAACATGTCGGTGAGATTGAATGAATTGGAAGCATTGACCCAAAACCAAAGTGATGGATGATGTGATAGACCATAGGTATGATAACCATCAAGAAGATAACCCAACCCAAATAGTCACAGAGATGAAGTGAAAGTGTCATGTTCAAGAGTGGCTTGATACCATAAAGTGATTTATCCCTTTTTCCATTTTCCCCAGTCATTGTTGACTAGTATCTCTTTATTTTTTAACAAGATTGAGAAGGATAACATAAGCTTGATGTATAATTCTACCCTTCGGGTGAATCCATCACTATGTGATTTTTAAGGAGTCTAGCGAAGGTGAAACTCAGTCTTGTCATGATGGACAAGTTTGTCACTATTTAATGCTTTAATGAATTTAACAACAATGAGAACTCAGTCCTGTTCATATATAGAGAGTTTGAAAATGGACAAAAAGAAAACTCCACAAGTTATTTTTCGTAAATTTGTCTCTCAAGTCCGAAAAAGTGTAAAATAATACAAGAAAGAACCTATTGACCATGTTCGACCAACGTATTCCTTTTTCGTAAGTAGTCTATCTCACTCTGGAAAAGGGTTAAACTTATATTGAGTAGATGTCATTTCCAATCCATTTACGAGCTGAAAAGGGCAAGCGCCCGATAATATTTTCATATTTTGAGAGTCTGAAAAGAGCTTAAAGAGGACTCTAGGGGGGTTTCTTTTTCAATGTTTAATAGAGCTCGAAAAAGAGATAAAAGTATTCTCTATGGTCAAAAGTACATTTTACAATCATGCATGTCAAATTCACTATGTCAGTTGTAAACCTGCTCAAAGAACCACCAAACAGATTAAACATACATGTTTCATTGGTAAAAATAGGTAAAAAACTATAGTTTATTCATTTAATGAACATGGAATAACCATAAAACAAGAATTTACCAAGTCATTTTACCATTTGACATTTACCATTCAATTTTGTGCTCTGAACCAGTTTTTACCTCAAACTTCAACAGCTAATTACGAGAGCTTCTATGGATCATGTAGAAATTCTCACTGTAGATCAACAGATTATGCAATATAATAAAGAAAAATACTTGATCTACTTCTACAAACAAACTTGCATAAGCTTAATCAATTTTGAGCAAGATCAAATAGAACACATATAATAGAGAATGAGAAAGAAATCACACATGAACACAGAAGAATACTCTGGGGAAAGCCTCAGCTAAAAACCCTGATCTTTGTATTATCATATAAGTGGAAATATGTCCGGATTACACAAAGCCTTAGCTCACAAGCTATCCAGCTCTTAGTACAATCCCTCAATGCTTCTCATATACTGAATAGACACAACATATGCGTTCCTCCAGTCCTCCAAGCCTCCTATTTCCTTGCCCAGTTTCTCCTAGGTCCTCTGGCTGTCACTTGTGTGAATTCCCTCTCACACAACTCACCAAACTTAGAAGTAACTGCACAATCTCCAAGGAATGAATTCCTTCTTCATGCAAGATATACCCTCAATGGAATATTCCTGCAACTGATAGTACACTATCCCATCATTTGATCTCAACTGGGTCCCTGACTAAACTGAAATGCATGAGTTATTTATGAGAGAATATTCAGTTATCTGAAGTGAAGTAGTTACATGCATGCATGCATTAAATAACTGAACTCACAATCAATTCCACAAACTATTGGAACTAATCTAACTAGGCTTAACTTAGTTAACTGAGCTAACTAATTACAACTCAAAGTACAACTCATCCTGATCTCCTTAATCAAGGGATAACTTCCTCAATCAAAGGGGAAACTGTTGCATGTCTTCACATAGACTTCATGTTTGATTTTATACAACTAATTAACTAAAGATGAATTAATTAATTATTTTACAAACAACTGCTAAGATCAAATTCGAATTTTAATTCTCAATTTTAGTTCAGGGACTAACTAAAATTGGAATGTATCCCGAAATGCTATTTATAATAGTGTTATTTTTAGCACTTCTATTTTTAGCATTTCTTGTTGCTATTTTCAACACTCCCTCTCAACAAGAAAGCGATTATCAGTCACCCCGATCCTGTCTCTATGGAACTGGAACTCGCATTTTGACAATGCCTTAGTCAAAATATCTGCATCCTGTTCCTTGGTCGAAACATACAACAACAACACAATCCTCTTCACCATAGAGTCTCGAAGATGATGATACCAGATATCGATGTGCTTGGACTTGTCATGAAATACTAGATTCTTAGAGAGTTTCATACAACTCTGATTATCGCAGTAGATCACAGTTAGATCCATCGTCTGACCAACCAATCCAACTAGAATCTTCCACAGCCATGTATTCAGCCTCTGTTGAGCTAAGTGCAAATGACATCTGATTCCTGATGTACCAAGAAATTGTAGTTGAACTAAGGTTGAATATTCCTCCCGAAGTGCTCTTCCGGTCTGATGGACTCCGTGCCCAATCTGCATCTGTGAAGCCCTGAAGTGTCACTCCCTCTATCCATCTGTACCACAATCCATACTGAGATGTGCCTCTGAAGTATCTCAGCACATGCTTCGCTGCCTTCCAAAACAACTTGGTAGGTTGAACCATAGATTGACTCTGTTGGTTCACCGCAAAGCACAAATCTGGTCATGTGTTCACTAGATACATCAATGAACCCACAAGCTACCGATAAATAGTAGTAGCTACTACCTCACCTGAAGTAGCATCCTCCTTCCTCCAGTTACCAGCTAGAGGAGTCTGCATGGGCTTGCACTTCTCCATGTGGAATCGCCTGAGTATCTCATTGGCATACTTGCCTTGAGACACAAATACTTCCCCATCTTTCAGCCACACTTCCATGCCTAGAAAGTAGTGCATAAGACCCATGTCTTTCATCTCAAACTCTCTTGCAAGGTCCTTCTTGAAAGACTTGATCAACTGATCATCACTTGTCAAAATCAGATCATCAACATAAAGAAAAATGATCAATGGCTTACCTTCTACCATGATGTGGTAAAGGTTCGCATCTGCTTCACTCTAGGTGAAGCCTAACCTGGTGAGATAGCCGTCGATCCTGGTGTACCAAGAATGAGGTGCTTGCTTCAACCCATACAAATCCCTCTTGAGTCGGCACACATGCGACTCACGATCGAAGGTCTCAAAACCTTTTGGCTACTCAATGGACACCTCTTCCTCAATTTTCCCATTGAGGAACTCAGTCTTCACATCCATCTGATGGATCTTCCAACCCATCTGAGATGATAGTGCCAAGATCGATCTGATAGATGAGTACCTTGCTATAGGAGCAAAAGTCTCATCGTAGTCGATCCCCTCGACCTGTGAGAAACCACGGGCAACAAACCTTGGCTTATGTTTCTCAACACTCCCATCAGTTGCTTGCTTTACCTTGTAAAGCCATCAGGAACTCACAACTGACTTGTCCTCTAGTCCTGGGACAACATCCCAAACAAAATTCTGAACATTGGAGTTGTACTCCTCCACCATTGCATCTACCCAGACTAGTTGTTGCATTTCTTCCTCAAAAGAAGAAGGTTCGGTCTTTACACAGTCCCCAACCAGGGCCATGTAACCAGTGTACCGCTCGGGTGACCTCCGCTATCTGTGCTAAGAAGATGGTTGTCCCACATTCTCTCACACATACATCATCAACCTGTCAGCTTCCCTTGATCATTTTTGCCCATCTCTGGAAGACTCAACATGAGTGGATGTCTCCACTCCTGAATCCTATGCATGCAGCTGCTCCGCATCAGTCTGAGGTTCCTCCTCCTTAGGAACTAAAAGTTCCTCCTCTGCATGCAACTTGAGCTCCCTCTCAAGTGATACTCGCATGGCTTTCCACTCGTCGAACTTCAGATCTCTGCGTACCACTATCCTCTGACTGGTAGGCAAGAACACCCGATAGTTGTGGGGTTTATCAGTGTACCCCACAAGTATCCCCAACTCAGTTGTTCGATCTAGCTTCTTCCGGGCATCTTTGGTCACATGGTAATAAACCGATGATCCAAAGATCCTGAAGTGACTCACATCTGGTCTCTTCCTGAAAAAGGCCTCCATTGGTGTCTTCATCCCCAGTATACGATGCGGGCTTCTATTCTGCAAGTATAATGTTGTATTTCATGCCTCAACCCACAAATGAGGTGGTAAGCTTTGGTCATGCAACATCACTCGAGTTGCTCCACAATCGATTTGTTCTTCCTTTCGGCCACTCCATTCTGCTGTGGGTTATGGGGTTTTGTCAACTCCTGTTTAATTCCTTATGTTGCATATAAGTCCTTAAACTATTGGGCGACATACTCTCAACCGTTGTTGCTACGCAAGGCCCTTATTTTCTTTCCATATTCTTTCTCTTCCAAGGCTTTAAACTCACAAAACCTTGAGAAGGTTTAATCCTTCTTCTGCATAAATTAGATCTAACATCTACAAGAAAAATCATCAATAAAAATAACATAGTACCCTTGTTTAGTGGTGGAGGCTGTAGAGAATGGTCCACACACATCTGTATGATCTCGCTCCAGGATTTCTCCTGCTCTTCTGTCTCGATCCTGAAAGGAATATTTCGCATACTTACCCAAGGTACAACCTTTGCATGTATCCATTTGCTCCAGTTTTCCCTTGGGTAGTCCGGTAGAAATCTACTGCATGATCTTCAAGGCCCCATGGTGAAAGTGGCCCAACCTTCTATGCCATAGATCACCAACATCTTGGCTCTGCACCAACTCTCCTTTGGAACTCAATGCAACACATTCATATACCTCCAGCTTGTAGAGATTCTTAACTCAAATCCCAATCCTCTTAGCCTGTCTAGTGTCGATATTCCTTTGGAATGCCTTTCCTTTACTAAATACCACATCATAGCCTTTGTCTTCCAGCATAGTGACGGACACAAGATTCTTCTTTAGACCTGGTACATACTTTACATGAGTCAGGGTGAGAGGAGCTCCATGCTCCCTCTGAAACACAACCATACCTTCACCTGAAACATGGTACTTTCCATCATCACCCATCTCCTTCTCCTCCAAGGTACTAAAAATATTCTTGTCGCTGGTTATGTGGAATGAAGCTCCACTGTCTAGGTACCAAACACACCCCACCATCGATGAAACCATACCTGCGATGAGGATGAAATCCAATTCGAACTGTGAGGCCAGTGCCTCACCATCTGATCCCTTCGAGGATCCCTTCTTAGACTTCTTCTGTGGACAATTCATAGCATAATGGCCCACCTCATGACAAGGAAAGCATCTCACTTTCGATTTGTCAAACTTCTTCCCACCATGGGAAGAACTTGATTTGGACTGGGACGCCTTCCCTTTCCCTTTCCTTGCCTTACTCGCTAAGGCTAGATTTTCTTCATCATCTTGCTTTGATGAAGATCCATCTCTGGTGCTTCTTCTTATCTCCTCCTGCATCAGATCCGACCAAAGTCGTTCCCAATCTGGCAGTTTCTCTCTTCCATTTACCGAGTGTTTGTAGCTATGCCAACTCCTAGGAAGATTGAGGAGAGAAAGACTCACCATGTCATCATCGGCTATCGTGATCCCTACACTTTCGAGCTCATCCCTACAGGTGGTGAGCTTGTTCAAATATGTAGAGATTGTGTCACCCTTTTCACACTTCATTTTCCGAAGCTTGTCTTTCCATGCCAGCTTCCTCTGATCACTGATGTTCTAATATAGATCCTTCAATGTTTTCCACATTGAAAATGGTGTCTCCTTCCCCTGGAGACTTGAGACTATATGGTCTCGAACTCCCTTCAGAAGGATTCTCCTTGCTCTAGCCACACATTTCTTCAATTCCACCAATTCTTGGGCATTAGCAGCTGCTGGCTTGGGGACTTCGTGATCAATGAAGTCCTTCAAATCATTGTCCTCTAATACCGCTTCCATGTGATCCTTCCAGGCTATATAATTCGAGCTGCCATCAAGGGCATACTCGAGTCTCAAACCGTTGAACGCCATTGTTGAAATTTGAGATGTGATAAGAATTCGAATTCTATAATCAAGAACTTCAAACTTCGAACTTCGAGCTTCTTTGTATACTGTTCTTTGCTTTGATCAGCTTTGCTCTAATACCATGTAGAAATTCTCACTGTAGATCAACAGATTATGCAATATACTAAAGCAAAATACTTGATCTACTTCTACAAACATACTTGCGGAAGCTTAATCAATTTTGAGCAATATCAAATAGAACACATATAACAGAGCATGAGAAAGCAATCACACATGAACACAAAGAATACTCTGGGGGAAGCCTCAGCTCAAAACCCTGATCTCTGTATTATCATACAAGTGGAAATATGTCCAGATTACACAAAGCTTTATCTCACAAGCTATCCAGCTCTCAGTACAACCCCTCAATGATGCTCATAGACTCAATAGACACAACATATGCCTTACTCTAGTCCTCCAAGCTTCCTATTTCCTTGTGTAGTTTCTCCTGGGTCCTCTGGCTACCATCTGTGTGAATTCCCTCTCACACAACTCACCAAACTTAGAAGTAACTGCACAATCTCCAAGGAATGAATTCCTTCTGCATGAAAGAGATATCCTCAATCGAATATTCCTGCAACTAATAGTGCATTGTCCCATCATCTGATCTCAACTGGGTCTCTGACTGAACTGACATGCATGAGTTATTTATGAGAGAATAATTAGTTATCTGAAGTGCAGCGGTTACATGCATGCATGCATTAACTAACTGAACTCACAATCAGTTCCACAAACTGTTGGTACTATTCTAACTGGACTTAACTCAATTAACTGAGCTAACTAATTACAACTCAAAGTATAACTCATCCTGATCTCCTTAATCAAGGTATAACTTCCTCAATCAAAGGGGAAACTGTTGCATGTCTTCACATAGACTTCATGTTTGATTTTCTACAACTAATTAACTCAAGATGAATTAATTAATTATTTTACAAATAGTTGCTAAGATCAAATTCGAATTTTAATTCTCAATATTAGTTCAGGGACTAACTAAAATTGGAATGTATCCCGAAATGCTATTTATAGCAGTGCTATTTTTAGCACTTCTATTTTAGCATTTCTTGTTGCTATTTTCAACAGATCATTCTTCGTGTCATTAGGAACAGGTAGGAGATCTACCTCTTCTCTTTCATTTATGGTCATTATTTTTCAATTTCAGGAAAAATTTGTAGGGTTTTGGGGTCCTTAGGGTAAATATATCATGCCCTAGGATTAACGCACCCTTATGCATCGAAAACTACACTGCAAAGCAGTCAAAGAGAAGGGAAATTGCTCTGCATCACACTGTCTAAATATTAGGGGTGTATTGGGTGCAATTTAGAAATTTGATTCATCATTTCTACCCAAAATATATTTACTTTTTTGCATGAAATGGATCCTAACTAAGCCTATGGTGTGATTTCAGACTTTGATTGGATCAGAATGGATATCACATGGCATGAAAGATAACATGAAGAAAAAGACATGGTTTCCCTAAATGATCTTGGTACTGTTGAGGCCCTCAGAGATTGTGGGTTACTCAAATATTTCAAGTTATCTGGGATGAGGCAACAATTAGAACTATTGTAGTTCTTGGTTCATTCATGGGATCCAGCGGAACAGGTTTTTCACATAGGGGACAAAGTGCTCCCTATATTGATCGATGATATTTACTTTCTCACAGGATTGTCGAGACGTGGTGCCCCCATTTCTCTTTCAGGTTCTGCCCATGGGGGTGAATCAGTGAGGGACTACATTCGACAATTCTGCTGGCCATGTACACAACCTAGCAAAGATGGAAAGATAAACATCAGGGATGTTCATGATATTCCCTTGTGAACAATCCTATTTACTATCACAAAGTTGGTGGGTAGCATGACACTTCATGTCGTGAATAGATCATACATGCAGTATGCACTCGAGTGTCTCAAGCCAAATATGTTCAACTGGTGTGAGGCAGTATTCTCTTTGATGAAAGAGAAGCTGACTAAAGTAAAAAGCAGTAAGACGAAAAATTTCAGCTATGGATTGATCTTGATCGCTTTTACTTTGGAGAGAATTCCATTGATGCAACCTCAACATGTGACATTGAGTTTAGCTGGTCCTAGAGATCCACGGATGTAGAGATGGGTAGAGTTGATGACTAGACATGCTGGTCAATCATCAATCTCATTTTCTACGACATTATTCAGTTGGCTCCGTCGACAACATATTGTCATAGAGGAGCATCCATATGCAGGGATGGATTTCCATAGAGATCCAAATTTGAGATTATCAGTGGGTGCTCAATGGGGTGCTATAGGTAAATTGTTTTGACCATGTATTTTTTATTTTTTGAGTTTTTACATGTTTTTGTGTTTTTTTATGTTTCCAATACTAAACTAAAAATGTTCTCATGTATACAGATGTTGGCACTGTTCGACCAATGGGTCATCAACAGGAGGCGGGTGAACCAGCGGGGAGAAATGTCAGAAGAGCAGTTCTTCAAGATTTAGATTTGATCAAGACATTGGCAAAGTTGAAACATCATATAGAGGGGTTAACCCTTGGTATACCAAATGTTCGGATCGAGGAGTTACCGATGAGACTACAACGCCATATTATTGGTGTACCTAGCTGTTAGATGAGGCTATTGCACATGATAGCTCAGGCAGTGACCTGTTATCATGAGCATCATTAGATCTACTTAGGATGATTTTTTGTATGCATCTTGAGGTTTTGAGGTCAGATGAACAACATGTCTTGGACACAAATTTTTGTAAAAAATTTGAACATCTATCTATTTTACTTTTAGTGTTTTTGTATGGCTATGTGTAATCCTATTCAACTGTTGATGTGAATTGAAAATTTATTCTTTACATATGTTGTAAATGTCTGTTTAACACATAATTCATTAAAGAAACACTCAATGTAATGTGTTGAAATGTATTGATATTTAATGTAATCAAAATGTCTTTCCAAGAGACGAACTCTAAGGAATATACGATGAATAGTTGGATTTTGGAAGGTATAAACATTTGTAAGTTGTAGTACGACAAGTTGTGAGTCTAGCCTAATCATGATTTGACAAACTCCAAGTGAAATGGAATTAGAGAGGAGTTCGACCAATGCGCTATACTCAGCAATATTGTTCGTAGAACGACCAATACAAATCCCTTGAAAACTCACTAACTCGCCACTTGGAGTGAATATGGCCCATGCTACAGAGGATAGGTTTTGCATACTACAACTAGCACCATCGGGATAACCAACAGATGGTTCCAAAGATTCTGACATTTGCAACAAATGCAAAGAAGATTACTAACCACATAAAAACTCTAAAATTCACATTGTGACACACACACGCAATCAAAGCATATATACATTGTTTTTACTATGCACAAAAAAGCATAGTAACGTTTAAGATACAACCCGTTTCGGGGATGCAACAATTGAATTCCATCATAATCAACCAACTCGTAAGCGTCTTTTGCCAAAGAACGCTTGACAATGTAGGGGACCATCCATAGTGGTTTAAATTTTCCTATTCCTAATTTATCAGCTTCTTGATCATAAAGCAAGACCAGGTCTCCTTTTGAGAATATGCGAGGCTTGACATTGCGGTCATATTGCACCTTAATTTTTTTCTTATGTGCTTCGTTGGTCAATGCGGCTTCACGACCTGTTTCATATAAATGGATGAGTTTTAAGGAACGTGCTTCCTCATCAGAAGTTTCAGGTAACAAGTCAATTGCGATTTTTAGTGATGAAATCTCAAATTGTATTGGCAAGACTGCCTGAAGACCATACACCAATTGGAAAGGTGTGAATCCAGTTGCGTTTCTTACCGAGGTTTCATAAGCCCACAAAGCTAAGTACAGGATCAAATGCTAGTTTCATTTGTGCACTCCTATCATTCATTGAAGCATTCACTTAAGGAATTTGTTGATGGCTTCAACTTCTCCATTAGCCTGTGGATAATAAGGAGTAGAACTATCATGTGATAGTCCTAACTTGGCAGTTAATTCAATCATCATGTGATTGCGAAAATGGGAACCATGATCTGTAACTACAGCTTGTGGTACACCAAATCGTGCAACCACATGGTTGAAGAAAAAAAGTGCAATTGTCTCACCACTGTTGTTTGATGTAGGCATCGCCTTAGCCCATTTCGTAAAATATTCAATGACGACAATAATATACCCATGCTCCCTGGCTGAGTGAGGGTTACATGTCATGAAATCAATGCCCCATTTTGAAAATGGTCCAACAGTGACGACATGATGTAGTGGTGTAGGTGGTAATCAAGTTTTATGGTCAAAATTCTGGCATGCATGACAACTTCTGACAACAGTAATGAAATCATTAAATATGGTAGGCCAGAAGTAACAAGCATGGAGAATTTCTATGCAGTAGCATAACTAGATAAATGTCCACCACAAGCACCAGAATGGCAATCATTTAGAATTTTCTCAGCTTCCTCATGTGTGAGGCACCTAAGAAAAATCGTATTGATACCGCGATGGTAAAGGGTGTCTCTAATGATCAGATAATATTTGGCTTGATATCGAATACGTCACTGTTGCAAGCGAGAGGTATCGAATCAGAAAGTTTGGGTTTGGAGATAGATCAGTATATCTCCATACCAAGAGTCAGATGATGAGATCAGAAACAGAGACTCATCTGGAATTGATGGTTCCGTTGTTGAGTCGATGGCGGTAGAGGGAAGGTCACAAAGAAGCTCAAAAATAACTAGAGATTTATTTGAATTGGATTTGATGAATTCCAAATCAAATTCCTTCAAAATGATGATCCATTTTGAATATTTGCCCCCCAGTAATTGACGTGACAAGATGCATGTCATAGGGTTGCAATCCGAAATGACAATGGTCTTTCAGAGCAGGATTTAATGGAAAAATATCTGTACATCTTGAACGGAAGCCAAAGCTAGCTTCTCCACACAAGAATACTTAACTTCTGCATCATTGATATTACGACTCAAATAATAGATCGGATGTTTAATCCCATCTTCTTCTTGGACTAAAACCATATCAATGGTTGTATCTGCAGTGGTGAGATACAAGAAATAGTCATTCTGATAATTAGGGGAATACATTAATGACGCTCGGATCAGGGTATCTTTGAGAGCATCAAGGGAAGCTTGCACAACCTGGTCCCAATGAAAGGGAATTCCCTTTTTCAAAAGATGACTAAATCCTTTAGCCATTTCAACATAGTTGGGAATGAATCTCCCTAGAAATTTAGCCTTCCATTGAAGTCTCTATAACTGAAGTAAATTGGAAGGTGGAGGTAGATCAAGAAGTGCCTTAACCTTTAAGGGGTCGAGTCGAATTCCTTCTTTGGACACTACAAAACCAAGAAAATGACCAAAACCAACACAAAACACACATTTATGTGGATTGAGTCAAATTTTGTAGTGTTGGTGCTGTAAAAAGATGGCTCTAAAATGTTGCAGGTGATCATCCCATTTCTGTGAATGAGCAAGTAAGTCATCTAGATAGGGTTGAACGATGTGTTTGCTATCGTGGAAGGCATGATTCATTTCCCTCTAAAAATTTGCTTAATCCAGGTGGCTCCAGGGACACACATAGGACAAAGAGGGCTTATGAAAGCCCGAAAATCAAAGTGATCATAATGATTTCGAACTAGGATTAGAGCATAGATCTCGTTGTCCTGATTGCAGTGGTGTAAACAGTTCGTCAAATGAGTCCATCTGCGAAAGTTAGGAGAAATCAAAGTTGGGTTGACTTTTTGTTGACTAGGCAGGATTAACAAAGACATAATTTTAACTTTTCTAGCGGATAGAATCCAACCAACTCCGGCTAGATTCCCGGCAAAATTGTTTCCTCGTTAAAATGACTCCTTCAACTTAAAATCAGAATTTTCACAAATGAACATGTTGTTTTAATAAACAGAAAAAATATTAAAAAAGGGTAGTGGGTCACCAACCCTACCACTTCAATCATTCAAGGTAGTTGTTAATGGAGGGGCGGGCCATGACCCGTCCCCCTCCCCCTCCCATGGAACCAACAAGTAAGCGGGGTGGTTGTCCATGACCCCGCCACCCCACAACCCACACCACGACACTATATATATATATATATATAAAGGGTGGTGGGCAGCCCTTGGGGCATGGACCTAACCATGCCCAAAAATAAACATGCCACCAGCCACTTAAGTAAGAATTACATGGGACTGACGGAGGTGGGGTGGGTGGGCTACGCAAGGCGGCCCAACCCGGCCCTTGTTTAAAATTAAAAATTTTGTTATATAAAAAGAGGAGGCGGGGTTTGATCGCCTGACCTCATCCCTATTAACCGGATCTCCAACCAACGTGCCACAATGGAATTCTTGTTAAGTCTGCCACATTTTTTTATTAAACGCGGTTCATCAGTGTGCCCAGGCAGAGAGGAGGTAGGGCACGCAGTTTGAGGTGGAATTTTTTTGTAGGGTGAAATTTTTGCACTTTCCAAATTGGACAAAATTTATGTCGATCTTACACCTCTCAGTGACAAAAACCCAATGGCATAGTTAGTTTCCTGATCTGATCAACTGATTTGTAGAGGACCCGGAGGAGGGAATCCTTAAGGAATCTAGGGGGAATCTAAAAGATTCCTTGAACCCCAGATTCTCACTTTCTCATAATTTAGAAATTTGACAGTCGATTTTACACAAATCTGATGGTTTGTTCAGATTTTCCATTTGATCATTCTATTTTTCGGCCACTTTTCTAAGTGGAGTGTAGGCATCAGCATTCATGTGCGAGCAGTCATTTCCGTGAGATTCTATGTTGTGAGATCGATGGTCTAAACAACTTCAGTAGTTTGACATCCGCTTCTTCAGATGGCCCCTAGATGTGAGGTATATGCAATGTGTTCATGTACATCTTTTGACATGCATTATGTTGCACAAATCCCTATTTGATGTTTGATGGGGGATCCTGTTTCTTACTTGTCTCCTGATTCCTGCTTGATGTGATGCGGAATCAACTGTGTGATGTACTTGTTGTCATGATTCTTCATGTTGTGTTTTGAGATCCCTTTGTTGTATGTTGATGGGATACTCATGTTGTTGCCATGTATGTTTGCATTGATATCCCTTTTATGCCATTTTGGTGGGATGCTCATTATCATCACGCATGAGTTTTATGTCATACTGATAGGAGTCCTTTTTGATTGAGATTTCTTGTAGCGGAACATCTCTTGGAGCCACTCCTGCGTGAGGGAATTTTCCTTATATGATAACAACATCACCTCTTATGTACATCATCACTATTGACAACACTTAATGCAACAACCTACACCATCTTGGCACCGGGGCCCAGAGACGTAGTCCTTCTTGGACGAACTCCATTATCAACGTCTTGTTATTTCATGTGCTGACGATTGTCATGTTCCTCTTCTTTACAACATGCAGATGTATTCATTAATGTTCTTTTAAAAATGCATTTCAACACATCATGAAAGTAAAAGGTTTTGGAAGGGTCCTTTTTCAAACCCAGACCTAGATCAAGTGGTATCAGAGCGGTCTTTGCGTGGATGTGAATTGCAAGTGTGAACAATGGAACATGTAGCGACAGAGGATGAAAAAGTGATGTACGAGACCATGATAAAAATTTCCAAAAGGGTAGAGATAATGTATGAAACTCTATAGAAAGAGGAAGAGGAAAAGGAGCGATTGCAACTTCAATTGCAAGCCACGGAAGAGGCCTTGGAAGAATTGAAGCACAAAAACCATAATCTTTGAAAACAGAATGTTGAATTGAAGATGCTTTTACGTGAGGAGAAAGAGGAAAAGTAGAGTTTGCTACAAAAGCTGCAAGCTAAGGACGAGGCCTTGAAAGAGCTGTAGTGTGATCCATGTGAGGTAAAAAGTAGTTCTCTGAATTCATGTATGTGTCCTAATGATGATTTCGTTGTTTTTGAAAATCATATCATGGGAATTGGATCCAAACTATTGAAGAAAATGGAGTATGAAGGAAAAGGCTTAGGCATTAATGGCCAAGGCATTATCAACCCCATAAAAGTGGAAGAATTACCCCGTCAGGCAGGACTTGGGTATGTTAGAAAGGAAGTTGGTGAATGCGATGAGATAGCTAGCGAACCACCAACAACAGATGATGAGAAGCCCTCATCAGTTCTTTCCAAATCGACAGAGGAGGTAAAATATGTTGATTTCCTTTCAATTTCATCATCACATAGTATGATTTCTGTTGGAGATTTGGAGATCCCAATTACAAGAACAAACATGAGGCTCCTTACAAGGATGAGGCATGAGGAGGAAGAAAAACTTAGTGTTAATAACCAAGTCATAACTCAACCATTGGAGGTATGCAGAGACCTAAATTTGTAGACTCGAGATACACCAAAGGAGAATGCTCGAAGGTGTCAGATTCTTCCAAGACATTATTCAAATCATCGAGGAAAGAGAATGGTGGGAACACATCCCCATCATCCCATGGCAATTTCCATTGCAGGGCAAGAGATTAGACAAGCTCTCATCGCCATACTTACACCAGAGACAGCAAGGAAAGGTATAACTAATCTCGAAATTCAAATGTTCATTTCGATTATAATCATGTTGTTAATGATGAGCGTAAAACATGGTATCGAAAAACATGTACTTTTGTGGATTACATAACCATACATTTTCTAAGTGTTGGAAAAGAATGGTATCACACAAAAGGATGAGGCATGAGAGACCCTCTCAACAACAGGTAAAGAAACATGTTAAGAAGATCTGGAGGAAGAATACCTATTGCAGTCATTGCGATAGAAGTGGCCATCAAAGAGCCACTTGTTGGAGGCTCCATTGAGAGTAGCACCTTAAAGACAAAGTTTCAGTGCATGAACCGGGTGAAACAGTTGTTCGACAAGAAAAACCACCACAGGGGAATGACCCATTCACATTGATAAGTGAAAAATGGTTTCTAGGTATGTTAGCACATCATGGTCATGATTTTGTAAATCATTTGTTGCATTTTAAAATGTAAAAGTGATGACATGTTTTCCATCACTTGTTCAGCAACAATGATGTCAGGTATTATTTTGAGTTGTATTTTAAACGATGAAAGTGATGTCGTGTTTTCATCACTTGTCAAAACAATAGTGTTAGCCTTATCTTTGTAGATCATATATTGCAATGATGATTGGCTTTCCATCACTTGTTGAAGCAACAATGATAAGTTGGCCTTGTTTTCATAGCTAGGGTATTATGTTCGTTTTGATGTAAACTTGACCACCGAGTATGTGTTATAAACTCATGGCAAGTGTGGGATGCTTGGGTCATTAGTTGGTCATGAAAGTCAAGCATGTAATTTTCAAAACAATGTACTTGATATTGTAGGTGTCGGCTTATCACTTAAAGCTCTGAACAACAGAGGTGAAGGAGATGGAAGCGAGGCCTTTCAGGACACTTGTGATGCAGACAAGGTACAAAAAAGTTGCAAATTGTTTTTCATGCTTTTGGAGGACCAAAAGATCCTCAGTGGGGAGGATTGATCCCGGTGGCTCCAGGGACACATAGTACAAAGAGGGCTTATGAAAGATAGAAAATCAAAGTGATCAAAATGATTTCGAACTAGGACTAGAGCGTAGATCTCGTCGTCCTGATTGCGGTGGTGTGAATGGTTCGTCAAACTGATTTGTATGTGAAAGTTAGGAGCAGTCAAAGTTGGGTTGAATTTTTGCTAATTGGGTAGGATTATGATCCGGGTGCATATTGGTGGCCACCTGCTAATTCTACTTGGATCCCCTCTAGTGCTTCTTTCAGTTTTTTCAGTTTCCTTAATTATAGCACAATTTACTATTTTTAGCAGTTTTTCGGGTCCTAAACTTCCGAAGCCGATTTGAGGCCCTAAACGACGTTTTTTGGGAAATCTACCGACAGCGATTTTTTTGTCTAAAAATCGTCTTTTTCGTCGTAGTCCTCGAAGAGATCTTTCCAACGAGCTATCATGCGCATTAAATGGAGATAATACGACCAATTCGCGACCCCGGGAAGTTGATGTACTAACTTACCCAAAAACGGGGCCCACAATTTGGCGTTCCTCCCCCCTTAGGAAGAAATGGCCCCCATTGCATTGATTTCCTCCTTGAGACGAGGGAACTTCTGCTGCACTTGGTCCCTGGTGAGCCACTTGCCCCGGTGAAGGAGTTGTCCTGCTTTGACAACTCAATACAGTTGGATATTCTGCTGGCGAGTGTGCTTGATCTGTGTGTCCATGATCCGATTAGTTGCAGCTTGTTCAATGCAAGCTGGATTTAACTCTGTGGGTGTGAGTTGTTCTGCAATGTCGGACGTGTCTAGTAATGGTGGAAATTATGGCCGAAGGCCGTCGAGATCGAACACCGGGTGCAGGCCAAGGAATGGGGGAATGCTGAGCTCAAATGCATTGTCTCCCATAGCCTTGGTAATGGTGTAAGGGCCATATCGGAGTGGTCTAAGTTTCCGATAGGCTCCGGTAAGGTGATCCTTTTTCAAATGCAACCAGACTTTATCACCCACCTGAAACTTGTGTGCCACCCGATGTTGATCATGTCATTGCTTGTACTTAGCATTTGATTTCTCCAGAATTTCATGGACCTGCTGGCGAATATGTTGGATGTGCTCAATGAAGTTCTTTGCCTTATCTGTTTCGAACTGGACATGAGAAGAATCTACATGAGTAGCTGCAAATGGCATGGCCACATCGATGGGACATAGTGGCTGGAATCCCAAGCCCACTTGAAAAGGGTTGTGGCCAGTCGAGCTGTGGAGAGCCCGGTTGTAGCTATGCTGAACATAGGGGAGGCTCTCGTCCCATGTGTGTGGATGCTTTGACTTGTACATGCGCAGAATGTGTACGAACATCCTATTGACAACCTCTGTCTGGCCATCAGTTTGAGGATGGAATGCTGTGGACTTAGTGAGTTTGGTGTCCAGCATCGACCAGAGACTGGACCAAAATGTACCGAGGAACCTGCTGTCCCGATCTGAGATGATAGACTGTGGGATCCCAAAGTGTGCCCACACTCGTTCAAATAAGAGTTTAGTAGTGGATTTTGCTGTGATATTCTTCTTGCAAGCTGCCATAATGGCCATCTTTGAGAACCTGTCGACGACCACAAAAACACAGTCATTTCCATGCTTAGTGGAAGGAAGGCCTGACATGTAATCCAAGGAGATGGATTCCCAAGGCCGACTAGGGGTAGGCAGCGGGGTATAGAGTCCTTGCTTCTTGATGGTCGGATTGGCAATGGCGCAGGCAATGCATGACCTGATGTACTTCCTGACATCCTGTCGAAGATTCGGCCAATAGAAATACTTCTGCAGTACTGCCACCATTTTTTCGACCCCAAAATGCCCAACAGCCCGACTGTAGTGTGCTTACCAAATCATCTTGGCACGCTCGCTTGAAGGAACACAAAGGTGACCCAGGTGGCATAACAAGCCATCCTGGAGGTGAAAATTTGGAACATGCTGACCCTATAAGAGGTTCTGGTATGTGTGGCCGAATTTCGGGTTGCTTTTGTAGAGTAGTGGCCAATCAGAAGTCTCGTGCCCACAAGAGTTGAGCACGGTGGTTAACGCCATGATCGGTGGTCGACTGAGGCAATCTGCAACATTATTAGTGTTGCCCTTCTTATACTTGATACTAAAATGGAACTGTTGCAGGTATGTGGACCACTTCTGATGGCGATCATTCTGCAATTTCCCTTGGGTCTGTATGAACTGTAGGGGTCGGTGGTCTGTGTGGATGACTGTTTCCTTCCCCAAAATGTAATGCTTCCATTGTCGACAGGCCTGCACAATGGAATACATCTCTTTATCATAAGTGGGATACTTCTGGACTGTGTCTGAAAGTGTTTCACTGTGATATGCCACTGGATGCCCGTGTTGAGTAAGGGCTACCCCAATAGCATAGTCAGAGGCATCTGTCTCGACCTCAAATGGTTGTTGTAAATCTGGTAACACGAGCACTGGTGCTATGCAGAGGTGATCTTTCAACTCTATGAATGCCTTCTATTGAGATTCAGACCAAAAGAATTTTGCCTTCGCTCCTCCCTTGGTGACTTGACTCAAAGGCCAAGTGATATGAGAAAACCCCAACACGAACCTACGGTAGAAGTTGTCAAGACCTAGAAAGCTGCAGAGCTCTGTCAGAGTGGTTGGAGATGGCCAATCTCGAATGACTTTGATCTTGGCTGGATCCACATGCACCCCCTGTTCATCAATAATGTATCCCAGATACTGAACCTGGGTGATTCCAAAAGTGAATTTCTCCAAATTGGCACATAGCTTGTGTTGCCACAGTGTTTGGAGAACCTGTCGGATGTGGTGGAGGTGCTCTTCCCAACTCTGGCTGAAGATCAGAATGTCATCCAAGTATACCACTACAAATGAGTTGGTGAATGGCCGCAAGATGTCATCCGTTAGCCTCATGAAGGTTGCAGGAGCATTCGTCAACCCAAAAGGCATAACCAACCATTCAAAAAGGCCCTCCTTGGCTTTGAAGGTAGTCTTCCACACATCAGAGGGTTCGATTGGTACCTGGTGATATCCTGACTTCATATCAATCTTGCTGAAATATTTTTCCCCCTTTAGTTGGTCTAGGAGGTCATCAATCTGTGGGATCGGGTAACTATTACGGACAGTGATCTTATTCAGCGCCTGATAGTCAATACAGAGTCTCCAAGTCCCATCCTTCTTCTGTACCAACACAATTGGGCTCCCGCAAGGCGATGAACTCGGACGGATGTGGCCTTTCTGCAGCAGCTCCTGAATCTGCCTCTTGATTTCATAGTTCTCCAGAATGGAGCATTGATAAATTGGTCCATTGGGTAGCGGCGCACTTGGGGTCAGATCGATGGAGTGCTTGACCTGATAGTATAGAGGGACCCCTACGGGGGAGGTGAAGATGTCCTCGTACTCCTCCATGACCTTGTCCATCTGTAGTTGTCGTGCAGAGGGGCCCTGTCTGGAGTTTGTGGCCACCGTCTTCTTCTTTCCTTGAGGGCGTATCATTAGGAAAACAAATTTTCCAATTTTGGAAATGAGCTTACTGCATTGTTTTGTGGTAATCAAAGAGATGGCAGCAGGCGGTGCTACCTCTGGTATCCTGTACAACTAATTTCCCAATGTAATAATAACAACACGGGGCCTTGATTCATACACAGTATGTCGCTTCCACAAGTATGGTTGTCCTAATAATACATCACAAAATTCAAGCGAAGCAATTCCACACAATACCTCATCTGTGAAGGGCTTGATGTTGTATGGAAGGCGACACTGTTGGCTCACGCGAAGATCCCGTCCTTGGTGCAACCACCCGATGGTGTATAGTTTTGGATGTGCTGTGGTCGGTAAGCCCAACCGCTTCACGACCTCTGCCGAAATGAGGTTCTTCTGGCTCCCACTATCAACAATGATCTGTAGCGGGGAGCCCCTTACCCACATCTAGGAGTGGAAGAGACTCTCCTCCTCCTCTGGATCTTCGGGTTCATTTTTCTGGATCTTGGCAGTAGCAATAGTGGCGTTGGGATCAGCATCAATGATCTGCTTCCCTTTTTCATTCCCCTCGTTGGGTTCTGACTCAGAGTCGGAACATGCATCTGTTTCTGAAACCTTTAGCTCAGCCACCAGTGACTGCTTGGCCTGACACTCACTTGTGTTGTGAGTGGAGCTCTTATGGAACTCACACCATTTTCCCATGTCCTTTTTTGGCTTTGCGACACTGTTCTTTTCTTGTAGCTTTGGCAGGTTGTCTTGGGCTGCCCTACCTTGGCTTTGTCCTTTGTTCTATGGTTTAGGGGCACCTTTCCCTTGCTTAGGATTTGCAGATCCAAAGTCTCGCTTCTTTTGTTTAAACTTTTGCTCGATCTTGACGGCATATCGGTATGCTATGCCGAGCGATGAGATGTTTAGGAAGTCCATTTCTTCCTGGATGTACTTGTGTAGGCAGCTGCGGTATTTGAGTATCAAATGCTGCTCCAAATCCTTGATACCCAACTTTGTGTGAAGGGTATGGAAAAGATTGGTGAAATTCGGCACATCTTGATCCCTTCCCTGCCGCAACATGGTCCACTTTATGTATTCATCCTCATAGCTTCCAACAGGGTAGTATTGCTCCTTAATGGCATTCCGGAATGAATTCCAGGTGGTTGCGGCTGAAAATAGCGAGCCTGTAGTTTCACCTTCTGCTCACAGTAGGTTTCCCACCAGTCCTTGACGTGGGGGGCTGCTTTGAGAAGAGCAAAAACAATCTTTTCCCGACTCGAAAATTCATGAACAGAAAAATAACCCTCTAGTAGATTTAACCATTTATCTACGTCTATCTAACCCTCGAATATGGGGATTTCAAAATTAAATTGTACCTTAAAGGGCGTGGCATTTCCAGAGTAGTTGCTGGAAGCCGATGCGTCACTTTTGGGTAGTCGCTGAAGGATTTGGGCAAAGTTGTCCATCATCGCGTTCCGTTGTTGCTCGAGGGCTTGTTCAAGCAAGATTTTGATAGGATCTCCTGCTCCCTCATCTTTCTTCTCATCCGCCATGGGAGGCCGTCGGGATTTGCGAGGCTGGTCTTGCAAAGGTTTGACAAGCTCAAGCCCTAACTCCTTATATCCCGACCTCGTTGGGGACATGGAAAGAAAAACAAAGAAAAAGCAGACCGCTCTGATACCACTGATCCAGACTTAAACATGAACGCAACAAATTACAGAGATAACCATATACACAAAGATGCAACGGAAATAATACTTCATTTCATT
This sequence comes from Pinus tabuliformis, assembly GCA_031772625.1. NCBI lineage: Eukaryota > Viridiplantae > Streptophyta > Pinopsida > Pinales > Pinaceae > Pinus > Pinus tabuliformis. Next base: position 2,037,174,861 of record CM062818.1, read on the forward strand.
AATGGAAAATACTGAAATATGCTTACAACCAGAAATGGAAATAAACCAGCTAGGGCGATGGTAGCTTATCTCTAAGAAGAGATGTGGCAGCTACATGCCTCTAAACTGTGTTACAATGAGGCTCGAAGGCCTATTTATTGTTTAGAAACAATGGAAAACCCTTAACATCCCAAAACCTAACCCTAGAAGATGAAACGCCAAATTGTGGGCCCCGTTTTGGGTAAGTTGGTACATCAACTTCCCGGGGTCATAACTTTGGCACCTGATCTTTGTTTGACACGTACAATAGCTCATTAGAAAGATCTATTGGAGAACTACAACTTTGGGAAGAGCAACATCAATCCATGTACCCATGTTGCTCCCAGATTTCCCAAAAAACGTCGTTTAAGGCCTCAAAACAGCGCCGGAAGTTCAGGACCCGAAAAACTGCTAAAAATAGTAAATTGTGCTACAATTAAGGAAACTGAAAAATTGAAAGAGACAGTTGTGGGGGTCCAAGTGGGATAGGTGGGTGGCCACCAACATCCACCTAGATCATACGGGCCTGACTCTGACCACATAAATTTGTCTTTATTGCTCAAGCTTGTTATGCATACCACCCACATGCAGGAGAATAGTGAAATAAAAAGTCACATTCCCTTCAATAGAAGTAATGTCAACCTTTTCTTAAGGGATTTGGAAAGTAATTTAGGATCCCTAACTTATAATAACAACATTGATCAAATCTATTACCATTTTACTACTACTCTTTCCACCACCATTAGCAAATCCTAAGACTTTGTATAAGAAAAATAATAGAACTTCCAACCCTTGGTATGACAAAGACTGTAAAATTTCCAGGAAAGTAATCAGAGATGCCCCTAAGGAAAGCACTAAGCTCCAGAATATAAGTATATACAAAGCTCTCATTAAAAGGAAGAAGAGGTCATATATTAATAAGAGACAAGAGCATCTTCTCCACCTTTCTAAAGTTGCGCCCATAAATTTTTGGCGGAATGTGCTTGTTCTTAAAACTAAAGATACTCATTTTATCCCCCCTAGAAAATTGGAATAACTATCTTAAGAAGTTGTATGACTCTCCGGACACCATGGGCACCAACTTAAACACTCCTATTATTGATGATAGTTTCTCTCTGAAAGTTGTTGAGTTTGGGACTAATAAGCACGTTAATGGGAAAGCCAAATATATCGAAGGTTACCAAGTTGAGATCTTTAAAATGGGAAAATCTATCCTCATTCCTCAACTCCACAAGCTTCTCAATTCGGTTGCTAAGCAAGGGCTTGCCTAAGCTTTGGACGCAAAGCCTTATTGTGCATATCTTCAAAAATTGGGACAAAAACATTCCCTCTAACTATAGGACCATTATGATTAGCCACATCCTAGCCAAGCTTTATGGGCTCATTATGGGAAAACATATTAGCCTTTGGCTTAAGAACTAAGGTAAAAGAGCTAAAGGGCAAGCTGGTTTTAGGAGACATCACTCGACCATCGACCACCTTGTCACCCTTAGGATCATCACGAAGGAATGTCGGAATAGTAAAACTAATCTCTTCTATTGTTTTGTGCAATTAAGAAAAGCTTTCGACACTGTCCCCCGAGATAAGCTCTAGGAGAGGCTTGAAGAGATCATGGTTTCTCATGAACTAAGAATTGTTGTGATCCGCCTCTACGAGACTATCATTTCCAAGCTTAAGGCTAACGAAGGGTGGTCTAAAGATATTAAATGTAATATCGAGGTTAAGTAAGGTTGTCCCATTTCCCCTACCCTTTTTGGTATTTACATTGATAAACTAGAGGAGTGTCTGGAAACCACGGGCTGCAAAGACACCGAACTCGTTGGTATTATCATTACTCTTCTCCTTTATGTTGATGATATCGTTCTTCTTGCAAGGAGCCATGATGACCTAGACAAGCAGCTTAAGACTCTTCATGTCTACTGCTCCAAGATGGGTATGACAGTTAATACCGACAAGACTAAAGTCATGATCATTAAATCCAAAAATATCACCCATGGTAGTTTCGTCTATGATAACCATTGTCTTGAGCAGGTTTCTTCTTATAAATATTTGGGTATTGACTTTCCTCATCATATCAATTGTAATTATAGCATTGAGAAAAGAATTATTGGATCTTGGAAAGCTTATTATGAGCTCGAAAACAATTGTAAGTCAATCAATCTTTACATTTGGAGTAAAAAAAGGTTCCTCTTTGAGACTCTCGTCACCCTTGTTATCTTATACGAATGTGAAGTTTGGTGGTGCAGTATATCTAGGGAGTTGTGGAGAAAGTTTGAGATGATCCAAAATCAATTCATAACCTATAACCTCAAGATCAATGGAAATACTCCCTATCCTATCTGCTTGATCGAACCTGGAATGTCCCCCATTGAAAGTGCGGCTATGTTTAGATACCTAACGTATAAGAAGAAGCTTCACAATATGGAATCCAAGAGGCTCCCAAAAATTGCTTCTAACTTTAGTCAAAACCCCCACCTATGCCTCAAGTGTGGGTGGCATTAGGATGCTCAGTCTTGGCTCAACCTTTGGGGGATTAAGAAGGAGATCATCATGGTAAGAAAGGACAATATCAAAGATACTATTACCTCCATTTTGAAGGACAAGAAGTGGGATGCTAAGGAGTTGGAGGGTAAAAGGCTGCTAAGGTACTATAAGGAGGTGATCAACCCCACCCTCGATAACCAGAATTATCTCTCTATGTTGACTAAAACTAAGAAGAAAATGAACATCACTAGGATTAGAACTAAATCTCATGAGATTCAGAGTGATACTGGGTGGTGGTCCACTCCCAAGATTCCCTGGGACGATACTATTTGTCAGATTTTTGATACTAAGAAGGTGGAAGATGAAAAGCACTGCCTTTTAGACTACCCAACTCTTGCCCACATCCGCTCTCAATTCCCTATCATCAACCACACCTCCAATCTTCTTGACTTATTAAGCCAACCCAACTAGAGCAATCTTGGAACACTTCATTCCCTGCTCTTTGATCACAGAAACAATATTTTGAAGAATGACAATTAGACTCTCTTTTATTAAGGTCTGATAAACCATATTGGTCTTAGTGGACATTAATCATCATCATCATCATTAAAAATATTACTTTATACATTAACATTATATTAAATATAAAAATATAATTTATTTATTTATTTTTCCGATCTAATTAAATAAAAAAAATTCTTTATCCAAATAATAACCATAATAATACTTAAACATGCATGGCTTAATCTTTGAGACAAGCATATGACTACTGCAGGATCAACCAAATAACCAAAAAAAAAAAAAAAAACTATAATTGATTTAATAAAAAAAATACTATATTTTCAATATCATCATCATTATATTTATATATAACATTTTAAATTTTGAGATGCTTCCAAAATTGTTGAAGAAAAATATGATGTGAAAAAAAAAAATCATTTTTTTTTGTAAGCTTAGCAGTACCTCTCATTCATTCATCTATAAACAGGCAGGTTACAAATATATGGATCGTTCGGTGGCCTCAACCTGCCTAGTGGGAAACCAAGTATGTTTGCCACCGAACCACATTATAAGCCATCGAAAACCTAAATAGTTTGAGTCTTTTTAACCAAGCCTTATAAGGCTGATAGTTTGGAAACCAACTAATTAACATCAGACTGGAAACATAAATGCTACTCGACACAAACAAAAGAAAAAGAATCCAAAACTAATAGTCATAGCTTCAACCCATTAATCATTTGACGATTCCATCGAAGTAGGATCTTTAGCACTTGATCCTGGAAATTCATATTGCGGAAGACATGGGATATGTCAGCCCACACAGGTGTTCTGATTCTACAACTAACGTTGGGTAAGCTCGAGCTCATTTTGAATGTCTTGTAGACTTGGCTCAATGTCACTGTGTGTTGTTGTGTTGGTGGTCACAGCCATTACTTTGGCCACTATGTGACCTCATTAACCAGTAAAGATGAATGGACTGTCTAAACAAGGTGATATGGCCGTGAGGGTACCCATGGTCCGTGATTAGTCCCCCCCAATCTTTGAATGGTAGTTCAAACTCATCTTGTGAATTCAACTTTGCCTCCCAGTTCGCAATCAATTGTTTCACCTGTGTTGGGGTCCCTTCACAATAAGCCTTAATCGTGGCTTGAAGATTCTCAGAATTTATTTTTCAACCCATATGTCGTGTAGTCCCCCTGTGTCGCCCCCTACCATGTAGTCCCTTGTTGTGCAGTCACCTGTTGCACAGTCTCCTACCACTCAGTCCTCTGCCCCTCAGTGCGACCGAAAGATGGATCTACATAATTTCCTTTATCTTCTTGGTGTCTTTTGCCTCTTCCACCTCGACCCGAGGCTCCACCGCGAGGATGAGACTTCACCATATCTGCCAAGGCTAGGCCCATTAAATTTAATCATTTTCAATTAAATTATATTAAAATTTAAATTTTACAAGATTATATATTTAAATTTTTAACTATTCTATTTAATTGTTAAAGAAATTTAATGAATTTATAGTATTTCTATTGGAATCATAATGATGATGATGGTGATTAACATCCACTAAGATAAACTATGGTTTATGAAACCTTAAGAAGGTAAAAGATTACTGGTAATTCTTTAGAATTTTATTTCCTCGAAAAACATTAAGAGAAGAGCTTCAAAATCAACATAGTTTTGTTGAGTTTAAAAGTTAAAAAAAGTTAGTGTGAAAAAATATTTTGAAATTTAAATCTAATTTGAGTATATGCTGGACAATTTAAGAGAAAGCGCTTTACATCTTCAATCCTTTTAGTGTCACAAAGATGATATAATTAACTGACCCCTAGTTTCATTATGGAGTTCATGAGAATTCACTCTTATATTAGCAATTTTCATTTCCTTCTTTACACTACCCAAGATGAAGAGATACTTTTGATGTTTGAGATTTAGGTTGATCACCTCCTTATAATATCTTAGTTTCCTTTTTCCCTCTAATTCTTTATCACCCCACAATTTCTCCATTAGTTTTGATGTAATAATATTTTTAATATTATCCTTATTCTGCAAAATGATCTCCTCCTCTAGACAAGATTAAGCATCCTTATGCTAACGTCGCTTGAGTCAAAGGAAGTTTTTTCTAGAGTTAGAACTTTTTCAGGAAACCTTTTTGTCTTCCATGTTGTTTAACCTATTATTATACATAAGATACCCAATCATAGTCATGATTTCAATTAGGGAAAGGCTTGCTTCATGAGGAGGATAGGCTAGGGTGTATTTCCTTTAATTTTGATATTATAGGGTATAAATTGCTTTTATATTTGTTTTATTTTACCTCTAAGGCTCTTTGGAGATATTGCATCTCCAAACCTCACATCCATATAAAATAATAGGTGTGTCAAGAGTCTAAAAAAAGGTTTTTTTTTTTAATCGTATATCCAAAGATTTTTTGAATTATAATTGTATTCAAGCCCATAATAAGATCTCTACTCTCAATTTATCCTTTTCTCAATGCTATATTTCTAGTTGAGCTTGTGATAGATACTAATTCCAAGATATTTGTATGAAAGAACTTGCTTTAAGTTGTTATTGCCATATAAGAAAGTATTGTGTGTGATTTTTCTAGATTTTATTATCATGACTTTTGTTTTGTCAGTATTAATAGTCATACCCATCTTGGACCATAAATTTTGGAGGATTCTTAGTTGCTTCCCAAGATCGTAAGGACTCTTCACCAAAAGAACAATATTGTCAGCGTAAAGTAAACAAGTGATGATCATACCGATGAGAGTGACGCCTAAAGTACCTCCTTTTTTCAAACACTCTTCTAACTTATCAATATATATGCCAAAAAGGGTAGGGGACAAGGGATACCCTTGCTTGAATTTGAAATTGTAGTTAATTTATTTTAACCAATACTCAGTGGTCCTAAACTTGGAAATAACATTATCATACAACCTTGTCACAACAACCCTCATCTCAAAAGGATCTATTATCTCTTCCAACATCTTCCATGTTTGAAGAGATAATATTTTTAATACTATCCTTATTCTGCAAAATGATCTCCTCCTCTAGACAAGATTGAGCATCCTTATGCTAACTTCGCTTGAGTCAAAGGAAGTTCTTTCTAGAGTTATAATTTTTTTTTTAGGAAACCTTTTTATCTTCCATGTTGTTTAACCTATTGTTATACATAAGATACCCAATCATCATCATGATTTCAATTGGGGAAAGGCTTGCTTCATGAGGAGGATAGGCTAGGGTGTATTTCCTTTAATTTTGAGATTATAGGGTATAAATTGCTTTTAGATTTGTTTTATTTTACCTCTAAGGCTCTTTGGAGATATTACATCTCCAAACCTCACATCAATATAAAATAATAGGTGTGTCAAGAGTCTCAAAAAAGTTTTTTTTTTAGTTGTATATCCAAAGATAGTCATACCCATCTTGGACCATAAATTTTGGAGGATTCTTAGTTGCTTCCCAAGATCGTAAGGACTCTTCACCAAAAGAACAATATTGTCAACATAAAGTAAACAAGTGATGATTATACCAATGAGAGTGACGCCAAAAGTACCTCCTTTTTTCAAACACTCTTCTAACTTAACAATGTATATGCCAAAAAGGGTAGGGGACAAGGGATACCCTTGCTTGAATTTGAAATTGTAGTTAATTTATTTTAACCAATACTCAATAGTCCTAAACTTGGAAATAACATTATCATACAACCTTGTCACAACAACCCTCATCTGTTCCAGCATCTTCCATGTTGGAAGAGATAATATTTTTAATATTATCCTTATTCTGCAAAACGATCTCCTCCTCTAGACAAGATTGAGCATCCTTATGCTAACTTCGCTTGAGTCAAAGGAAGTTTTTTCTAGAGTTAGAATTTTTTTTAGGAAACCTTTTTATCTTCCATGTTGTTTAACCTATTATTATACACAAGATACCCAATCATAGTAATAATTTCAATTGGGGAAAGGCTTGCTTCATGAGGAGGATAGGCTAGGGTGTATTTCCTTTAATTTTGATATTATAGGGTATAAATTGCTTTTAGATTTGTTTTATTTTACCTCTAAGGCTCTTTGGAGATATTACATCTCCAAACCTCACATCCATATAAAATAATAGGTGTGTCAAGAGTCTCAAAAGAGGGTTTTTTTTTAATTGTATATCCAAAGATTTGTTGAATTATAATTGTATTCAAGTCCATAATAAGATCTCTACTCTCAATTTATCCTTTTCTCAATGCTATATTTCTAGTTGAGCTTGTGATAGATACTGATTCCAAGATATTTGTATGAAAGAACTTGCTTTAAGTTGTTATTGCCATATAAGAAAGTATTGTGTGTGATTTTTCTAGATTTTATTATCATGACCTTTGTTTTGTTAGTATTAATAGTCATACCCATCTTGGACCATAAATTTTGGAGGATTCTTAGTTGCTTCCCAAGATAGTAAGGACTCTTCACCAAAAGAACAATATTGTCAGCATAAAGTAAACAAGTGATGATCATACCGATGAGAGTGACGCCAAAAGTACCTCCTTTTTTCAAACACTCTTCTAACTTATCAATGTATATGCCAAAAAGGGTAGGGGACAAGGGATACCCTTGCTTGAATTTGAATTTGTAGTTAATTTATTTTAACCAATACTCAATGGTCCTAAACTTGGAAATAACATTATCATACAACCTGTCACAACAACCCTCATCTCAAAAGGATCTATTATCTCTTCCAACGTCTTCCAAAGGATTGTCTTAGGAATGATGTTAAAATATTTTCTAAAATCAATAAAACAACAAAGGATATCAATTTTATTATTGTGGCACTCCTTGGTAATGATTAAGAGAATAACGAGATGGTTTACACTTATATGATATCTCTTAAACCCAAGTTGGTCTTTAACTCTTTTATCATGGATTTTAAACCATAAATTAATATTCTTTTCCAAAATAATTCAAAATTTACAATAATATTAATATCTTAAAATTGATTCTAAAATTATTTTAAAACTTAAATTATGTATACTATATTTAATCCTTTATGGGGGTTGTTACATAGGAAAAGAGGTTTCATTGGAAACTATGGAGAATGGATAATATGTATCTGAATTTGAGGGATGTGCGACAATCACTAGCTGAAGACGCCAAGCTAACAAGCTGTCAATCTATTCAATTTAAATGCAGGTTAATGGCTCTTGGGTGGTTGCAGTACATCAAGTGTGAGATTGGAGGGGATGATTTATTCTCTTCTTCCTTCCTCTGGATACTTTTGTGGTCATTATGCTCGTTCTCTCACTCTGTGGATGTTGTGTCTATGGGTCATTTGGAGTTTATACAGAGGGTCGGTTGTCATTGGTTGTTTGCATAGTACGGGGACCTCTTTCGATGCCTATTTATGAATTTTGTTGTGATTTTGGAGGTAATTCTCTTTACTCCCCTAGTTCTGAGTTGTATGGATGACAACTCTGATGTTTTGTGGCAACTGTTAGAGTGGATCAAAATTCTGTTATTAAGGTGGCTTTGCTCATTGTTTTTTCTCCTGGTGTAACACCCCTAGTTGCTTAAAAGATTACTAAGATCATTAAGTAAATGTTTTACTAAAACACATTTTAAATATTATTATATTTTGATGAATAATATAGATGGTAATTACCTAGATTATAGGTAGTAATACTTTAACAAAAATAAAATTGTTTTGTTTATTTAAAAGAAACAATTGCCAAGAAACAGTTACCCTCTGCCTGAGAAGGGTAATATAGAGAGGGAAGAAGAGAAGAAAATGGTCCTAGAGCGGGGTGGAACAAACCAGTTGATCTGAAAATCACTCTTGAGTGACCTCAGTTACTTAATTAATGAATGAAGGTATTACAGACTCATGTGGTGGTGTGTGTCTATGTTATTTTAGGCAACAGATCGATCAGATTGCAAAATACACAGACACTTGAATTGGAAAACAACAGAGAAACACAGTAAGAAAATACAAGAACACAACAAATTAATAAGGATTTCACCCTATCCTCCAGGGCTACGTCTCTGGTCCAACTTTCAGTGGTGGCCTTCTTTTATTGTGTCTTTAAAGCAAAGAATTACAATGAGGAGCTCAATCTGAGTCTCCTGAAACAGAATTGCTTGGCAGGGTGGTTCTTGGATTCCCCAAGCCACTAGAGTGCACAGACTCTTTGCCTTACCAGCTCTTGACCTCTCTGGTCTTTAATGGTAGGATCCCAATGTGGTGCTTAACTCCCAACAGATCCTCTCAGGGATTTCTCGATTTTGCCCTTATGCTGCAAGTCAACTCGGCTCTCTGTCTTTCTGCTTCTTGCTTCACTATCTTTCTATCTTCGTTCTCTTCTTCTCTTCATTCTTTGTCTTCCTCTCGGTGTCTTCCGTTCTATCTATTCACGGCTTTAAATCCAATCGATCTCATGACTACTCGCTTCCCCTTCTGCCCCCGTCGGATTGCTTGCTGCTGCTCGCTCCGAGTTCCCTGTCTCTGCGTCATTGTCAATGGTTCACAGGGAGTGGCCACTTGTCCTCTCGCGAATTGCACTAGCTATTCCTCATCGGTTCGGTTTTTCGATTACATTAGGAAACAACTCATCCACCAACTCAGTGGTCAAATCGGACCTCAAATGCTTATACATCGCGGCTTATTCCCCTGTCAAATTCGGTTCCTTCATCGGGCGCGTTCTCAGCCGTTAGATCTAGAGCCCCCAGATCCAACGTCATTCGCTCATTTTGCGCGGTTGACTTGCTCGAATGTTAGCATGCGATGAGCGATGTTTTTCTCTCTCATCCGCCTGCCACGCGTTGGGCGCTGAATGGAATCGCCCGTTTTTCTCCAAATCCGCTTACCGCTTGAGGGTGCCCCCGATATACCGTCGGTTTTGGAGTGCAAGTCCCGCCTTTAGCCTTTAGCACTTTCCCCACGGTTTTCCTTGCTTCCCTGCAATCGAGCACTTCATGGCCTCTCCTTCTCGAGGGGTTTTGCCCAGCGACGCGCATCAAAAATGCCCTCTGTTTCCCGATCCGGGCTTCCCAATGGCCAGTTTTGCCTCCTGCGCGGGCTCCATGGGCCTCGGTCAGCATTCTTTGATTGAGGTCCTCGTCGTTCCTTACTGGCTACCAACTGTCACTGTTCAGAAGTCTTCCTGATCGCTCTGTGCTCTTGAATTCAAAGTTTTGTCCTGATTTGATATAGTCATGGCACTTTGAAAATCTTCATGGATCCAATTCGGATCATAGCCTTCCCACTGAAAAAGCTTTTGGACCACCAAAAGTTGGTTTTCAAGCATCGTCTAAGTGAGGGTACGATTGTCTCACTTGTCCATTCTCTATCCACTTTGCACTGCTCGACTTTGAACCCTTAAGCCCAATTCTGAGGTACTCAACATCTCCTCTGCATGTCGTCCTCACCTTCCTGTCCAAAACTGTGTCTTCCTGCAATTCATTAAGATATTCAAGTAGCAGGTCATCAATAGAAGGAAATTGACTCTACTCTTCAGTATCCTCAATCAGTGAAGGTTCAAACAATCTCAAGCAATTTGCATTTACAACTGATTAGATGTTCATGTAAACTGGTAGATCAAGGCGAAAATCATTTTCACCAATCTTCTCAAGTATCTTGAAGGGTCTATACCTAATAGGCTTTAGCTTTTTACCTTCACCTTGCATCCTGTCCTTGCTGATATACAGCCAGACTTGGTCACCAACTTGAAAACTATGCTCAATCGATGCTTTTCATGCCTTGCCTTGTATTTGGCTTTGCTCTTTTCCAGTTGTTCCTGTACTGCCTAGTGGATCTCTTGGATTTGTTCAATGAACCTAGTTGCCCTATCCACATCATTGTGTCCCTCAACTGTGGTATCTTTACCAAAGACAAAATCCAAAGGAGACCTTGGTGTGAAACCAAAACAGGTCTCAAAAGGAGATCTATGTGTAGAAGAGTGTTTTGCTGTGTTGTAAGCATGTTGCACATAACACAAATGTTCATCCCAAAGCTTAGGATGTTTGCTTCAATATCCTTTGAGTAACTGGATCACTCTCCTGTCAACTACTTCTGTCTGGCCATCAGTTTGTGGATGAAAAGTTGTGCTTTTCTTCAATTTGGTGTCCATCAGTTCCCACAGACTTGACCAAAACTTCCCCACAAATCGGGTTTCTCGATCAGATATAATGGAAGTGGGTAATCCAAAGTGAACCCATACATGTTCAAAGAACAATTTTTCAGTTTGTTCAGCTGTAATCTGTTTATTACAAGGTATCAAAGTATACATTTTGTTGAATCTATCCACAATAACATATATATAATCATGACCTTTCCTAGATTTAGGCAGTCCTCCAACAAAATCCATGGAAATACTTTCCCAAGGGTGAGAAGGAACTGGTAATGGGGTGTACAAGACTAGTTTTCTATTATTGGGCTTGCTTTTAGCACACATAGTACACCCTCTTAGATATCTAGAAACTGTCTCATTCATTTTTGGCCAATAGCAAAATCTTTGCAGTTGTACAACTATTTTACTTACCCCAAAGTGACCTGATATCAAAGAAGTGTGTGCTTCTCTAATTATCTTTACTTTCTCAGTTTGTGGAATGCAGAGTTTCCCACAATGGTATAAGAGTCGGTCCTTCACATGATAATCCAATTCTTCTACTCGTTTTCCTTGACTCAAAGTTGCATATACATCTTTAAATTCTATATCTTGAGCATATTGTTCAATGTAGCTTTCATGTAGCACAGAATTATGCTTAAGTATAGTAGATGCATTTATAATGGGTCTAGATAACATGTCTACAACTTTATTATGTATGCCCATTTTATATCTGATGACTAAATGAAACTGTTGTAGAAAACCCATCCATCTATAGTGTCTTGGTTGCTGTAGCTTAGTTTGGGAGTGTAGATATTGAAGTGGTTGATGATCAATATGTATTATTGTCTCTTTTCCCATTAAGTAATGTTTCCACTTTTTCACACTCTAAACTAATGCATACAATTCTTTATCATATGTAGGGTAGTTAACTACTGCAGGATTAAAAGTCTCAGAATGATACAATATGGGTTTACCGTGCTGTGTCAACACTACTCCCATGGCATAGTCACTGGCATCTGTTTGGATCTGAAATGGTCTTTGCAGATCAGGCAGTGCTAGTACACGTGTTGTACTAATCTTCTCTTTCAAGGTGTTGAAGGCTTTCTGATGTTTTCCTCCCCACTGAAACACCTTGTTCAATCTTGTCAAAGCATGTAGGGGAGCTGCAATTGAGGAAAAGTTAGAAATGAACTTCCTCCAATATTGTGCTGCCCCTAAGAAGCTTCTCACTTCTGTAGGAGACTTGGGTTTAGGCTAGTTTACAATGATTGCCACTTTAGAGGGATCTATTTTCAATTCACTACCCCCTACTATATGACCCAAATAATTTAGAGATGTTTTGCCAAATTCACATTTTGAGAGTTTAACATGAAGTTTTTCTCATTTCAAAATATCTAGTGTCTGCTTAACATGCTTTAAGTTTTCTTCCCGCGTTTTACTAAATATCAGAATGTCATCTAGATACACAATAACAAAATCATCAAGAAAAGGTCTGAGTACATCATTCATTAATTTCATGAAAGTAGTAGGAGCATTAGTTAAGCCAAATGGCATAACCAGCCACTCATACAATCCCTGCTTTGTTTTGAAAGTAGCCTTCCATGCATCTTGTTCTGCAACTCTGACCTGATGGTATCCACTGTGCAAGTCTAGCTTGGAAAAATAAACAGCTTCTTTCAATTGATCTAAAAGATCATCTATGCGAGGAAGGGGATAGCAATTCTTGATTGTTATCTTATTTAGTGCTCGGTAATCAATGCACATTCTCCATGAGCGATCTTTCTTTCTCACCAAAACTATTGGTGACCCACATGGTGATGTGCTAGGCCTGATGAACCCCTTCTCGAGCAACTCCTACACCTGCTTCTTGATTTCAGCATTCTCTAAAGTAGACAACTGGTACATTCCAATGTTAGGCAATGGAGCATCTTGCAGCAAAATAATATCATGTAGTATTTCCTTTTTGGGTGGCAGACCTTTAGGTTCTTGAAACAAGATATCATACTCTAAAACAACCTTTTCTAAATCAGCTTGTTGTTTAGCATTACAACCCTCAAATACATTGTTTTTATCAGGTTTCTTTTCCTTTACAACTATCAGTAAGAATTGTTTGCATGAATTTATCATTCTTTTCATCTGCCCTGAGTTTATGAGAGTAAAATTATTCTTGAGCTTATGAGCTCTTACAAAGTATTCGATTCCATCTTTGACAAGTAGATACTTGTTCTCAGCTCTATAGAAAATAGCTTTTCTATCATACAAGTAAGGACTTCCTAAAACAATTCCACATATATCCAAAGGAATTATGTCTAACTCAACCTCATCTACAAATGCTGACCCAAAAGAAAACTTGAGTTTGCACTGTCTAATCACTTGTAGTTGTGCTTTATCATTCAACCATCCTAATGGGTATGGTTTCTTGTGAGGTGTAGTTGCTAATCCCAACTTCTTTACAATTGCTTCAGAAATTAAGTTTACTTGTGAGCCACTATCAAACAAAGTATCAATCTTTTGATGTTTGGAAATAACTCAAATATGGAAAAGCCCATGTCTTCTTCTCTCATTTTCTTCATCAATAATAGATTGTGCAAAATTACTAGTAGATGCTTCAGAATTCTTACCTTTTATACATGTGGCTTCAATTGTTTTTTCATCTCCCGAGTCTGACCCCAAATCTTTCTGCATAGCTGCAGCAGTCTTCTTCTTCTTGCCCTCGAATTTCTTAGGTCTCAGCTCTGGATGTAGAATCCAACAATGCTCATCATCATGCCCATCCATTTTACGGTGAGTGCATGAAGCCTTGATTTTCTATGTAGTGTTAGCCTTCCTTGCCTTCCACTTCTGCTTTATTTTCTCCTTGCTCTTGCTTGCAGTGGGTTGGGATGGTCCCCCAACTTCTGGATTTCCATTCTTTCCTCTAACTTCTAAATGAGTAGCTTGTACAGATACCTCATCTATACTAGTGGAATTAAACATGAGGATGGTATGCCTCATGTAGCTGTGTAGACTACCAATGTACTTCAACAGAGTCTCTGGTGAGTCTAATGAGATTCCTAGAATCAATGCTGTCCTTCTAAATTCTTGAGTGTACCCTTGCACACTTTTCTCTTTCAACTACCGAAGAGTTTTCTAGCTCATCATGTCTTGTTGCATGTAGGCCAATGGATAGAACTGCTTTTTGATTGCAGAAAAAAATTCACTCCAGACAAAGATAGTCTTACCATGTCTTTTCATGTCATCTTGGGTTCTGCCTTCCCACCAAACCAAGGCAGTGCCTCCAAGGCATAGGCTTGCCAGCTGAATCTTTCTCTTGTCTGAGTTGATGTTTTGTACTCTGCAATAAACATCAATTTGTCTAATCCAATTGTCCAACTTTTATGCATTTAACTCTCCATCATATATAGGCAATTCAAATTAACATCTAGTTTGATCAAAGATGCTTTCCTTTTGTGTTTGGGGCTATTAGGAGGTGTGAGAAAGCTTTCCTCTTTCCCTTTTCCTTTTGAGTGGTCATGGAAGTAAGACTCATCTTCTCCTTTGTCTTGTTTAGAGCTTGATGAATCTTCATCCTTGTGTTTTCTAAAGTCCCTATACATTTCTTCTACCATGGACTTTATGGCTAGGAAACTTTCTATGAATTGAGGCTCTGGCCCCATAGAACCTTCCTCTGACATTGTCTTCCAAGGATAGACTCTCCCAATTTCAGGATCAGTTTCAACCAACTCTCCTTCTCCTAATTTGAGCTTTGATCTAGTGAGCATTCAACAGCTAAACCAACACAATCTTGTCTAACCTTACAGCCTAAAGCTCTGATACCACTTGATCTGAAAAATCACCCTTGAGTGACCTCAGTTACTTAATTAATGAATGAAGGTATTATAGACTCATGTGGTGGTGCGTGTCTATGTTATTTTAGGCAATGGATTGATCAGATTGCAAAATATACAGACACTTGAACTGGAAAACAACAGAGAAACACAGTAAGCAAATACAAGAACACAAAAAATTAATAAGGAGTTCACCCTATCCTCCAGGGCTACATCTCCGGTCCAGCTTTCAGTGGTGGCCTTCTTTCATTGTGTCTTTAAAGCAAAGAATTACAATAAGGAGCTCAATCTGAGTCTCCTGAAACATAATTGCTTGGTAGGGTGGTTTTTGGATTCCCCAAGCCACTAGAGTGCACAGACTCTTTTCCTTACGAACTCTTGACCTCTCTAATCTTTAACGGGAGGAGCCCAATGTGGTGCTCAATTCCCGACAGATCCTCTCTGGGATTGCTCGATGTTGCCCTTATGCTGCAAGTCAGCTCGGCTCTCTGTCTTTCTGCTTCTTGCTTCACTGTCTTTCTGTCTTCGTTCTCTTCTTCTCTTCGTTCTTTGTCTTCCTCTCGGTGTCTTCCGTTCTGTCTGTTCATGGCTTTAAAGCCAATCAATCTCATGACTGCTCACTTCCCCTTTTGTCCCCATCGGATCGCCTGTTGCTACTCGCTTGGAGTTCCCTGTCTATGCGTCATCGTCAATGGCTCACAGGGAGTGGCCACTTGTCCTCTCGCGAACTGCACCAGCTCTTCCTCGTCGCTTCGGTTTTTCGGTTATGTTAGGAAACAACTCATTCACCAACTCAGCGGTCAAATCGGACCTCAAATCCTTATACATCACGACTTATTCCCCTGTCAAATCTGGTTCCTTCATCGGGCGCATTCTCAGCCGTCAGATCTGGAGCCCCCAGATCCGACGTCATTCACTCATTTCGGGTGGTTGACTTGCTCAACTATTAGCGTGCAATGAGCAGTGGTTTTCTCTCTCATCCGCCTGCCACACATCAGACGCTGAATGGAATCGCTCGTTTTTCTCCAAATCCGCTTACCGCCTGAGGATGCCCTCGATTTACCGCCGGGTTTGGAGTGCGGGTCCCGCCTTTAGCCTTTAGCACTTTCCGGTTTTCCCAGCTTCCCCGCGATCGAGTGCTTCGGGGCCTCTCCTTCTCAAGTGGTTTTTCCCAGTGATGCGTGATTAGCGCTAATCGCACATCAGAAATGCCCTCTGTTTCCTGATCCGGGCTTCCCAATGGCCAGTTTTGCATCCTGCACGGGCTCCATGGGCCTTGGTCAGCGCGCTTTGACTGAGGTCCTCGTCGTTCCTCGCTGGCTGCCAACTGTCACTGTTCAGAGGTCTTCCCGATCGCTTAGTGCTCTTGAATTCAAAGTTTTGTCCTGATTTGATACGGTCATGGCACTTTGAAAATATTCATGGATCCAATTCGGATCACTAGTGGGAAATTTGCTTAGTACAGTCAACCAGAGAGTACAGAGATAGTGGCTAGATAGAAGTCCTGAGGCCCATAGTACTGACTGTGACTGGAATAAATCCAATGTAAAGAATAGAAGGTGCTCGGGGAAGAGTTTGGACGTGATTTCCAGACTCGTGGTTAGGAGGAGAGAACTTTCGATTACAATTACATTACAGGTTTTTCAAATAACTGAGATATCAAACTTTTAAGGAATTTATTGTTGAACTATAAATATGGTTTTGTAGAAGAAATATAAAATGTAATGTCCAGTAGTTATGCATATCTATTTTACAGGTCAACAATCATTGAACAATAGATTTTAATAATTAAAGTAGAGGTAATACATAATTTAGATGTTAATTGTTACACGAATAACCAAAGGGTGATTCGTTAACCAATAATGGCAAGGAAGTTACACCTATATTCTAAGTATCCATCTATTGCATGAATAAAATTAAGAAAAGGTCTTGCGTGCGATTAAGAGAAGCATACTGATATAGAACCCCCTACTTGAATGCATTCATTTGCATTTAATCCATTGTTGCAGTATTACAGCCTATCTGTAGAATATGTAAAAGTTGTAACTATTAACAAAAATAGAAGAAAATAGCCATTAATCATCATAGTATGGTGGCATTGATAGATGACATCATAAATAATCCATATATATATATATATATATATATCGAAACCTGTGAATCATGTAGGAATCTGCTGTTGAAATTAATACAGTAATGCAAATAAGAATTGTGGTAACTCTTTCTTAACATAGTAAGACCAAAAAGAATACAGGAGTTTATAATTGTTTAAACATAATAGACCAGACAGTAATGAAGCCAACATGACAACCAAATTAATGGCCTTATCGACCTCCTTACAAACCTAACAAAAACAACCATTATAGTCTTTACTCAGCATAATCAGAAGCAGGCTCGAAGGCCCCTTAAACCGTTGCAAATTACATATCAAAAACTGGAGAAAAGACGACAGTCGTAGTTGGTCGAACAACCTAGAACTTTTCGGTTCAAGACTACAAGTGCTTAATAAAAAACTACCCTATTGCGCCATCAGAGAAACCCTCATCTTAAACCCTCAAATAACTTAATTGTGAACGGAGACCAAGGGCTTAGTTCCAACCTAAAAAGCCATGGAAACGCCATCAGTTTCTACGAACTCAAGGGTTGCAGTCCCAAACAGTAAACCTTCTGGCAGATGGCATACCTGCATTCAAAGATTACGAATTAGTCACTGCTGACAGAGGCAATAAATATGCTATTCTACACATAGCCTCAACCCAAAATCGAGATGGGTTCTTACCTGATTTAAGAGCGCTGCCTCGACGAGTCGCCAACCTGCAAAGACAGGAAAAAAAAAAACATTCAGTATTATAACCATTTAATTAAAGAACAAGCTAGAATGTTAAACCCTCCTACAATGTGATTAGGCTCAAACTTTCAACAAGGGAATTTTCCTTATGATGTGAAAATACCTGTTGTTGATGGCCCTTTAATCATTCTAGCTTCCTTCATGTCTATAATTGTAAAAATCTCCCCTGAACAACAGCGAGAAATCCTTAGCACAAGCATAAAATTGATATCTAAACTCCTAACCGACTTCCAACACCAGAAATCAAAGATTTGGGTTGCAGAGATGCGAGGTATACCTGCTATGATGGTGGTATTGACCTCCTCAACCATCACCTCACACAAAGCACAAAAACCAAAACCCTCGTAGAGCAGTGCAACACAGAGGAGTGACAACAATGAGAGCTCAGGGTTTCGGCACCCAGAGTTAGTTAGGTTAAACCCTAGCTCATCTCCACCATCCGATGGCCAACAGAGGATCAACGATGGACAGTCACGACAGATGGCAAGGTCAGATGGAGTTGACATCCCACAGCATAGATTGTTGCCACGTGGAGCTACAGACGAGGGCCCATACGACAGAGAAAACCATAGACTCATGTGCTTAGTTAACCAGGAGGATCCTCAGTCAGATCTTCCCACCTGTCCAATAAATTTATCATTTAAACGCATTTAAGTGTTGTACAAAGTATCATGATGTTGTACATTTTCGTGGATACGAACCCCTTAATAACAATGTATATATATGGTTTAATAGGTTATGAGTCAATAGTTATCTGCCACCACAAAAATATATATATATATATATGTGTGTGTGTGTGTGTGTGTGATTTTTCCTAAAGTTTATAATGGAATTGATGTTTAGATATTACAAATGGTATCAGAGCTCAAGTTTGTACACTAAGACTCTTTGGGAACAGTTATGTACTGGAACCTCGTGTTGGTGTTTTTTTTTTGTAAACTAAATAAACTTAAGTGTGAATATAGATAAAACAGAAAAGATCACCGCAGCAACAAAAAAGAAATATCATCATGCAAAGGGACTCCGGACCACCGGAATCGCCTAGAACAACTTATGTGAATGCCAATCTAGATATTTGGATACAGCTGGGCGAGGAATCCCGACAAGCTAATGCCATGTTACTCGAAACTATGCAGCAGTTGCAGGAGGAAATGACCAGTTTGAGGACAGATAATGAATGAATGCACTTAGAACACGAAATAATTCTAAGGAGTTTGTCCAATAGACAAAATCAACGCCACCCAGACCCTAGTGCAAAAGATCGGGAAAAGACTCTAATTGCTCAACATGTTGAAGAAAATGCTGAGTCAGCTGAAAGACATAGAGAGGATGAAGAGGGACATTCAGATAATGTCTCTAACCAGTGAAAAACCAAGAAACAAAAGTCAAGACAAAAATCAAAACAGAAGTTAGAATTACACAAAGATTTTAAGAAAATTAAGCCCTCATTCGTTGAGGGAGAATATGAAGAAGATGCAGAGGCCTGGTTAATCGACATGGGCAAGTAATTTCAGATATATGAATACACTGACAAACTGAAGGAATGGTTGGCGGTTTATCAATTAAGAGGAAAGACGACTCTCTAGTGGGAGGAAATCAAGACAATGAGGAAAATTGATGAGGAACAAGTTACATGGAATGAATTTCAAAAACATTTTAAGGACAAATATCTAACTGAGTGCTATTATGATGAAAAAGCAAAAGAATTCCATGAGTTAAGATTGGGAACCTTAACCATGGATGAATATGTGACTAGATTTATGTCCTTACTATGCTAAGTGCCTTACATGCAAGAGGAAAAAGCTAAAATTCAACATTTCATCAGCAGTTTGCCAAACTTCACAAAGGAAAAAATGGAATTTGATTACCCCAAGACAATGGATGATGTTGTGTGGAAGGCCCGCATTTGCTATCAGCAAATGAAACAAAAAAAATGAAGGGCCAAAAGGGGGATTAAACAAGAAAGGTAAAAGTCAGATTCCTAACAGAGACCCAAAATTTGCTAACCATAGGAATGCGCAGCAAAATATATTCAGCAAGTTTCCAACCAGAAATCAACCCAAAACTGCATAATTTGAAAATAGACCAATAGAGGGAGTCACAAAATCTGTCAATGATTAGCAATCAAAACTGCCACTACAATGTTGGCGATGCGGAAAACCCCATTATTACAAAAAATGTCCACAATGAGCTACAATAGAACAGTTATCAAATATGCAAGAAGCATCTACAGTTGGGGAAGTGGCGAGGAACATACTCAAAATTAATGCCACTTTTGATGATCATTGTTGGGCAATGGATCCCCCGAGTAACGGTTTTGGGGTTTAAGACCCACAATTTTGGGTAATAGTGTTGTAAAAGCTCTGTGAAGTGCATGGAGCACAAATGATAAGGAGTCAAGTCAAAGGGTAGTCCACCCAAAAATATTGTAATTTAAAATAGATTGTGTCGGCTTACCCATGGTCCGCAGACCATGGGAATGTATAAATAGAGCAAGGCTCTAAGGGTAGAAGGCAGTTCAGTTTTGGAATGCATATGGATTGTATGGGTTTTTGAATACGATTTTTTTCGATTCTGAGTCTGTAAGTCCGAGTCGTGGGTTTTAGTAGGAGATAGAGGCTCTGCAGCTGTGTGTGCAGAGGCCTGGTAGAGTCCGCAGTTGTGTGCGCAGAGGCCTGGTAAAGTCCGCAACTCTTTGTCCAGATTTGGATGTTTTATGCTTCTCTTGTATGTTTATGCATGATTTATGATTGTGCGCACTAATTACAGAGTTTAAATAAGTAAATAAGAGGCATTGAACTAAGTCAGATCTATAATACTTCCAACCGGGTTTAGGCCGTGCCTCATCGCATACTGCACAGGGCTACACAAGGGTTAGACTACTGCGCGGAACAGCGTAAGTACACAGGGCTAGTTCGTGACCTCTCCAGACTTCTTCAAGACATCCCTAGGGTGCGGAAACCTGGTTCTAGCACCCTCCCATACTACCTCAGGTGAGACCTCAATATACGCTCCACAGACTGTTGCCAAAAGGGCCGGTAGTTTCGAGATTTATTTGGCTAAAACACTTATGAACCTAGGTCAGGCCCCATCAAGCCAAAAATCTTCAAGCCGGATTTCAGTGCACAATGATCGAATGTGAAGGTATGATGGCTAAGTAACCTGTCTTTGTTTTATTTGATCCAGGTGCTAGCTTAAGCTATGTCAGTCCTAAAGTGGTTGAAAAGTGTCAGTTAGTGAACATAAATTTTTCAAAACCTTAGCTAGTTCAACTAGCCACTGGTATAAAGAGAAGGGTTAGTGCCAAGACAAAAGTTGTCCCATAACCATTTCTAGACAACCTATTTATGTTGATCTCAATATACTTCCTTTGGGTTCTTATGATATCTTAATTGGAATGGACTAGTTGGAAAAATGTTGGTCTCTAGTCGATTGTAAAGAAAAAACTGTAAGTTTTATTTCAGAATCGGGTCAAAGAAAAGAACTGCATGGGATAAAAACCAGTACCTATTAGCGTTAGTCAGTTAGGAAGGTGCATTAGAAAAAGGTGTCAAATATATGTTGTACAGGTGGGATTTTAAAACTCTAAAAATAAAATGACGTCGCTGGAAAGTACTCCAGTAATTCAGGATTTCGTGGATGTTTTTCCAGAAAACATTCTCGGTTTACCACCAAGGAGAGATATTGACTTCACCAATGAGTTAATTCTAGGTGCAGCCCCCATATCCAAATCTCTGTATCATATGAGCATACTTGAACTAACAGAACTCAAAATGCAGTTACAGGAGCTTCTAGATAAAAAATACATTTGTCCCAGTGTATCCCCTTGGGGAGCTCCCATATTATTTGTACAGAAAAAGGATGGAACCCTCAGATTGTGCATCGATTACCGACAACTAAACAAACTAACCATTAAGAATAAGTATCCTCTACCACATATCAACGATCTATTTAATCAAGTGCAAGGGGCTAAAGTGTTCTCAAAAATCGATCTAAGATCCGGATACCATCAGATAAGAATAAAAGATGAAGACAGCCTTCTGTACTCGTTATGGCCACTACGAGTTCGTGGTTTTTCCATTTGGCCTCACAAACACCCCAACCACCTTTATGAGTCTGATGCATGGTATTTTCCAGCCTTACCTGGATAAATTTGTGCTGATTTTTATAGATGATATTCTAATATACTCTAAGGATCCGGAGGAGCATAAAGAACACCTAAAAATAGTATTGCAGACATTAAGGGAAAATCAATTGTATGCCAAATTTAGCAAGTGTGACTTCTTTAAAGATCAAATTCAGTATTTGGGTCACGTTATATCAGCAGAAGGCATTGCAGTAGATCCGGAAAAGATCAAAACAATCATGGAATGGACAGCCCCAAAGAATGTCGTTGATATCAGATCATTCTTGGGATTAGCCGGATACTACCATAGATTCATTGAGGGGCTTTCAAATATTGCTTTTCCAATGACCTCCTTACAGAAAAAGGGTCACACTTTTCATTAGACAGCTAAATGTCAACAAAGCTTTGAAAAATTAAAGCATCTGCTCACCACTGCACCAGTACTAAATGTAGCAGATCTAGGAAAGTCTTTCGTGGTTTGCACAGATGCGAGCAAAGAGGGTGTCGGTGGTGTGCTAACATAGGAAGGAAAGGTGATTGTTTATGAATCTCGAAAGTTGGAGTATGAGCAACGATATTCAGCTTATGACCTTGAATTAATAGCAGTTGTGCACGCGCTTAAAATGTGGCGATACTACCTATTAGGAAAGAAATTTTTGTTGCTAAAAAATCATAGCAGTCTTACCAATTTCTTCAATCAGCCTAACTTGAACGCTCGACAGGCCAGATGGACAAATTTCTTAAGTGAATTTGACTTTGAGATGAATCATTTAAAGGGGAAGGAAAACTGTGTGGCCGATGCACTGAGCAGAAAATTACATTGTATTTATGAAGTCCAAATGAGCCAAGTAAGCTCAAATATTCTTGACATCATAAAGGAAGCAGCCAACAAAGATCTGGAGTATACTTTCCTTTGGCAACAGACAAAATAAGCCTTGCTGAAAAAGGGGAAAACAAAATTTGGTATCAATCCCGATAATCTCCTTACTTTTAAAGACAAAATTTACATTCCAAACCAAAACTCGATTAAATTATTGATATTAGACGAGTTTCGTAAGAAACCTTGTGCGTGCCACCCCGGGTATCAGAAAATGTTGTCAGCCATCAAAAAGGGTTACTTTTGGCCTGGATTGAGAAGGGACATTGCAAAATATCTGTCCAAATGTTTGGAGTGCCAACTGGTGAAAGCAGAACACCAGCATCCCACCAGATTGTTACAATCTTTGCCCATTCCGGAATGGAAATGGGAGACCATATCCTTAGATTTCATCACCAATCTACCCCGTACAAGGAAGCAACATGATTCAATTATGGTGGTGGTAGAAAAATTGAGTAAAATAGCTCACTTTATACCTGTGAAGTCGACATTTAAAACTGTGGAAATCACAGAAATATTTATGAAGGAGATATTTCACTTACATGGGATACCCAAGGTGGTGATTTCAGATAGGGATGTGAAATTTACATCCACCTTTTGAAAGACTGTCTTTGCAGGATTAGGTACTCAAATCCAGTTTAGTACTGCCTACCATCCTCAAACAAATGGGCAGACTAAACAGGTAAATTAGGTGTTAGAAGACATGCTAAGTATGTTCGTGATGCAGCAACCACACAAGTGGGAGGACTACCTCCATCTAGTGGAATTTTCATATAATAATGGACATCATGAATCGTTAGGCATGAGCCCTTTTGAGGTGTTATACGGAAGAAAATGTAGAGTACCCATAGATTGGAATAATCTAGTGAATAAGCTAGCATTGGGTCCTGACATGCTAACAAAAATGGAGGAGGCTGTTAAGAAAGTCCAACAAAATTTGAGGGCAGCCCAGGATAGACATAAGGTGTATGCAGATAAGAAGAGGACTTACAGAAAATTTCAACTTGGATATCATGTTTACTTGAGGGTGAAGCCCCGGAATAGTTCCTTGCAGTGACAGGGTTGTGCTAAACTAGCACCCCGATACTGCGGGCCTTTTCAAGTCTTGGAAAGAAGTGGACCGGTGGCCTATAAGCTTGCGCTACCAAGCCACATCTGGGTCCACAATGTATTTCATGTATCTTTACTAAATAAATATGTGTATAACCCCAACACATTATTGATTGGGAAAATATTCAGGTAAAGAGGTTAATGGGTATAAGGCTGGATATATCTTTTTGTTGTATTTTTTTTGGAAATAATTGAATTTTTGTTTTTGGTGTAGGTCGAACCAGAAGGAGAGTTCCTGGTAGAACCTCTTTGCATTCTCGATCAGCGGGAAACCAACTTGCGGAAGCAAGCCATCACCCAGGTTAAAGTGCAATGGAAGCACTTTGGCCCGGAAGAGGCCACTTGGGAAGAGGAAGAATTCATGCGAAAGGCTTATCCAGCACTGTTTTCTAAAAAGGTAGAGAACACCAAGGACGGTGTTCCTCTTATGGGGGGGAGATGTAACACCCCTAGTTGCATAAAAGATTACTGAGATCATTAAGTGAATGTTTTACTAAAAGAAATTTTAAATATTATTATATTTTGATGAATAATATAGATGGTAATTACCTAGATTATAGGTAGTAATACTTTAACAAAAATAAAATTGTTTTGTTTATTTAAAAGAAAAAATTGCCAAGAAACAGTTACCCTCTACCTGAGAAGGGTAATATAGAGAGGGAAGAAGAGCAGAAAATGGTCCTAGAGTTGGGTGGAACAAACCAGTGGGAAATTTGCTCAATACAGTCGACCAGAGAGTACAAAGATAGTGGCTAGACAAAAGTCCTAAGGCCCATAGTATTGATTGTGACTGGACTAGATCCAGTGTAAAGAATAGAAGGTGCTCGGGGGAGAGTCTGGACGTGATTGTCAGACTCATGGTTGGGAGGAGAGACCTTTCGAATACAATTACATTACAGGTTTTTCAAATAACTGAGATATCAAACTTTTAAGGAATTTATTGTTGAACTATAACTATGGTTTTGTAGAAGAAATATAAAATGTAATGTCCAATAGTTATGCATATCTATTTTACAGGTTAACAATCGTTGAATAGTAGCTTTTAACAATTAAAGTACAGGTAATACATAATGTAGATGTTAATTGTTGCACGAATAACCAGAGGGTGATTCGTTAACCAATAACGACAAGACAGTTACACCTATATTCGAAGTATCCATCTATCGCATGAATGAAATTAAGAAAAGGTCTTGCATGCGATTAAGAGCAGCATACTGATATAGAACCCCCTACTTGAACGCAGTCATTTTCATTTAATCTATTGTTGCAGTATTACAACCTATCTGTAGAATATGTAAAAGTTGTAACTATTAACGAAAACAGAAGAAAATAGCCATTAATCATCATAGTATGGTGGCATTGATAGATGACATCATAAGTAATCCATATACATATATATAAATATATTGAAACCTGTGAATCCTATAGGAATATGCTGTAGAAATTAATACAGTAACACAAATAAGAATTGTGGTAACTCTTTCTTAACACAGTAAGACCAAAAAGAATACAAGAGTTTATAATTGTTTAAACATAATAGACTAGACAGTAATGAAGCCAACAGGACAGCCGAATTAATGGCCTTATCGGCCTCCTTACAAACCTAATGAAAACAACCATTACAGTCTCTACTCAGCATAATCAGAAGTAGGCTCGAAGGCCCCTTAAACTGTTGCAAATTACATATCAAAAACTAGAGAAAAGATGACAGTCGTAGCTGGTCGAACAACCTAGAACTTTTCAGTTCAAGACTACAAGTGCTTAATCAAAAACTACCCTATTGCACCATCAGAGAAACCCTCTTTTGAAACCCTCAAATAACTTAATTGCGAATGGAGACCAAGGGCTTAGCTCCAACGTGAAAAGCCATGGAAATGCCATCAGTTTCTACGAACTCAAGGGTTGCGGTACCGAACAATAAACCTTCTGGAAGATGGCATACCTGCATTCAAATATTACGAATTAGTCACTGCTAACAGAGGCAATAAATATGTTATTCTACACATAGCCTCAACCCAAAATTGAGATGGGTTCTTACCTGATTTAAGAGTGTTGCCTCAGCGAGTCGCCAACCTGCAAAGATAGGAAAAAAAACATTCAGTGTTATAACCATTTAATTAAAGAACAAGCTAGAATGTTAAACCCTCCTGCAATGTGATTGGGCTCAAACTTTCAACAAGGGAATTTTCCTTATGATGTGAAAATACCTGTTGTTGATGGCCCTGTAAGCATTATGTCTTCCTTCATGTCCAGAACTGTAAAAGTCTCCCCTGAATAGCGACGAGAAAGCTTTAGCATAGGCATAAAACCGATACCTAAACTCCTAACTGACTTCCAACACCAGAAATCAAAGCTTTGGGTTGCAGAGCTACGAGGTATACCTGCTATGATGGTGGTATCGACCTCCTTGGCCATCACCTCACGCAAAGCACCAAAACCAGAACCGTCACAGAGAAACACGACACAGCGGAGTGACAACAATGAGAGCTCAAGGTTTCGGCACCCAAATCTAGTTAGGTTAAACCTTAGCTCATCTCCACCGTCCAATGGCCAACAGAGGATCAATGACAGACAATCATGACATATGGCAAGGTCAGATGGAGTTGACATCCCACAACATATATTGATGCCACGTGGAGCTACGGACGAGGGCCCATACGACAGAGAAAACCATAGACTCATGTGATTAGTTAACCAGGAGAATCCCCCGGTCGGATCTTCCCACCTGTCCAATAAATTTATCATTTAAATGCATTTAGGTGTTATACAAAGTATCATGATGTTGTACATTTCCGTGGATACAAACCCCTTAATAACAGTGTATATATATGTTTTAATAGGTTATGAGTCAATAGTTATCTACCACAATAAATAAATAAAATATTTTTATGATTTTTCCTAAAGTTTATAATGGAATTGATGTTTAGATGTTACACCTGGTGGAATTCACACCTAGTTAAGTTTAGTTAATGAATTTGTGAGGTGGGGAGGTTATTTCATATTGTTTGTCCTCGTAGTGTTAGTTTTATTGGGTGCTATATGTCTTGAATTTCTCCTTGTCTCTGGTTGGTGTATTGATTATGCTCTTGTTCTTTGCATATGTGAGATTTTAGGCCTAGTTCGACTTTGGAAATATTACTGCGTTATACCTTTGCGTTGTGGGGAACTTGAAAATTTTTTGGGGTCTGGTCCTGTGTGGTGGTTAGTTAGAGATGACCTATCAGCCTCGTAGTTTGGTTTACAAGGTCTGCTACTCAATCCATCAATTTTTTTGCAACTAGAGGGTCTATTCATGGGTGTCCAATTTGTTCTTTAGCTAATGTGCTCATGCCTCCTCGTCAGAGAATGATGAGTAGAAGGGGAGGTTTCAGTTTTGTTAGGTATAATCATGTGCATCCTTTCACTTATGACTCTATGGGAACTTTTTTCGATGCAGATCCATTAGAGGTGAGGAGAGAAATCCTCCTCCTAGAATCAAAAGAGTCTGATGGCCATCTTTATCATTCAGATTCATATTTGGTTAATGAAGATATGCCCAAGGTACCTAACCCTGGTAGATTCAATAAGTGTAGGATTCATTTCTTGAATTCTTTCGCTCTTCACCAACAAATGGATACTTTATTAAGACCAATTTTCAAGGATAAGCAAGTCCAGAATTATAATGTTTTCTCTTCTCTTGAGGATGTCAAATGCATGCTTAGGAATTTACGTTTCTTCTTGGAAAATGTGGATTCAAGACTGGCCAGGGTTGAAATATTTCTGGTGTCAGATTCTAGCTCAAGTGATCTCACTGACCCACCTAGTGACCCTATTGATCCCCTAGTGGACAATGCACAAAATTTGAAAACTATCTCCTCTTATCCAAACTAGCTTTCATTAACTATCATTAGGTATGGCTATATTGTGGAGGTTTCTACTTGGTTTGTTTTGTCACTTCTGTATGAAGGTTGCTATCACTTTTATTGGGTGCTCGGGGGTTATATTTCTATGGAGAATTCTGAACTTCTGTTGATATCAATAACTCATCTTCAGTGCCGTTGTGTTATGATTGGCTATGGATGCTGGAAATGAGCCTCTTTTTCTGACTTGTTGGCAGATTTAACATGCCTAAAGTTGTCTTAGCTTGGTTATATCTTGGTACTTACACTACCTGCCCACGGGATGCATGAAATTTGTTTGGTTATTATGGGCATTGAGTTTGTTTATTTTGATGGGTGTTATGGTATTTGTCTTGTGTGATACTTGTATGTATTGGATTTTACATGTCTCCAAAGATTTTGGCAATCAGGGTCTGTTAGAAGAATTATGATGCACAAAGATTGTGGTATGGATGTTGACAAAAAAATTGCAAGTATTAGATGACTCCTGGGTGATGAAGTTTTGCTCCCTTTTGGTGTTTGGGTTATGGGGATATTTGGCGGTTTTGCCACTTTGTACTTGGGTGGGTTGCTTTATGTTTTTGAGTTATCTTGGTGGGCTTTGTATTTGCTAGTCATTGTTACTTTGGAGAACTGCATGGTCAAACACCCTATATGATGATATTACTCTTTGTGATAAGTTGGTGTTGAACTCTTTGTAACTTTTTGTCTTATTAATGCAATGAAATTATGGAGCAATTTACAAAAAAAAATGTACAATATTTTTAAATAAATGAAATAAAAAATAATATATTTTTTCTCAATTATTTAAATTTTAAATTATCCAAATTAAATTTAATTAACAAATATATTTTGTTAATTAGAGTTATGGTGGGTAGTTGGGAGGAAGGAATGAAATCCTCCCCACCTAGATTCAATTTTTGTATATGACATGATGAATGCTTGTATTCCTCATATAAAATATATAACATCGTACTTGTATCTTTTTTATTTAAATATATTTAAAAAAACCACCTAATCTATTTAATAGTTAAAAAAATTCAACTCATTTTTGGATTGCAAATTTCCATAATTATAATTCGTAATGAAAAGAAAAAGTTTATGAAGAACCTGTTAACAAAGTGCTGCTCTAGAAACCTTTTTTTCATTATAATAATATTAACATTTCAAAATTGATTACAAAATTATATTTAAACTTAAATTTTATATAAAGTTTTTAAAATAAGTGTGAAAATTTAGATCGAGATATAATGTTTTTCCATATATATATATTGATTATCAAATTTATGGTGATGGGTGCACTGTTAAGGCACTCCTTGAGATAGGTCACTGGTTCAAATCCCCTGTGGGTGCTTACCTACCAAAAAGAAAATACTTCAACTAACCTATTTAATTATTAAAAATAATTCAATTAATTAAAAATAATACTAAACTACTTAATGGTTAATGGTTATGGTTTTTATATTAAATTATAATATTAACATTTTAAAATTTTGCACAGTTTAACTAATAGATAAAATGACTTTTTTTCTAGAATCCCAGTATACAATTTTGGGCGAGATTGTGATGTCTTATTGTTGAAATTTTAATAATTCAATTAATTAAAAAATAATAATAAACTACTTAATGGTTATGATTTTTATACAGTTTAACTAATAGATAAAATGACTTTTTTTCTAGAATCCCGACATACAATTTTGGGTGAGATTGTGATGTCTTATTGTTGAAAATGAATTTTTGAATGCATAAATGGATTGAGCACAACTTAAACTTACGATTCTTAAAATTTTATATTGAATATGGGCAAAATTGACAAAAAAAAAAAATTCCATGAAAAATGATAATTTTATCATGTTATTTATACTATGCCTTAAAATTGATTATCAAAACATTTTTAAACTTAAATTTTATAAAATATTCTTTTTGTTTTTGTTTTTTCACGATCCTCCAGGTGTGACCCAGGGGCATCTAATCCATCAAAACTTACTAGATTTTTTTAGCATGTCTCCTCCCCTAACACATACACAACTACCCCACCTTGCTAAGGAAGCTCATCCTCAAGAGATTGTACTAGTAAAACTTGACTATATAAGATTTTTAAAATAATAAAAATAATACTATTTTTCCTTAATAAATTAAGTTTTCAATTATCTAAACTAAATTTAATTAATAGATAATTAATATATATATATATATATATATATATATATATATATATTCAAATTATTTTTTTGGTAGGTAAGCACCCATGGGGATTTGAACCAGTGACCTATGGCAAGGAGTGCCTTAACAGTGCACCCATTCCCCCATGGGCAATTATTTTCAAACTTTCAAAATGGACTATAAAATCATGTTTCAACTTAAATTTGATTGCTTTTCTATATTATTTATTTTTTAGTTATTAAAATTAAATTTAGATAATAATATATTAAAAAAATTAACTAATCTATTTAATCATTAAAAAATCCATTAATTTATTTAATTGTTAAAAAAATCAACTATCAACTAATTTACTTAATTGTTATAGTTTTGAAATCAATGAATTGAATATGATTTATTGCACCCAAAAAAGATTATTTTGAATTTTTTTAAATTTTATTTTTATACTTGGAAAATATTAAGATAAATGTTTTAAGATTATCCCACCTTATGAGTTAAAATGCCAAGAAGATTCTAAGGTTATCATATTTTATGAATTAAAATGCAAAGAAGATTGGTAATAGTTCATTCCATAGTGTTTAAAGAATTGATGAACTGTTATTTTTACTATAGAGTTTATGAGTTTTTTTTTTTTTTAACACTAATAAAAAAATTTAATATTTTTTATTTTCAAAAATCTAGATTGATCTTTTCTTTATAATATTTTAATTACTTCTTTCTCTAACTTTTTATCACCTTACATTTCTCCTTAAATTTTAATGTAATAATATTTTTAATATAATCTTTATTTTTCAAAATGAGCCTCTCCTTTATTTCCTAATGTTCTAAGTAAGATTGGGCATCCTTAAGCCATCCAAACTTAAGCCTAAAATAATTTTAATTAAAGACAATTTTAGGAAACCTTATTTCTTTTGTATAGACCATCTTGTTACTCTTAGGATCATTGCAGAGGAATGTCGTAATAATAAGACCGATCTCTTCTCTTGTTTTGTTAACTTTAGAAAAACTTTCGACATCGTTCTTAAGAAACCAGCTCACAAAAAGATAGAAAAGATAGATCAACGCCTTAGAATTCAGCCTCTTCGAGGGGGCAACCTCCTTTACATTACACAAACGAACAATTCTTGGATGATACAAATGACTAAACCTCCCTTATATATATAGGAGTCTAAGGGGTCACAATGTAATCAAGTTGACATAACAGTAATAACATAAGGGCACAAAAATAACAATAGTGGGTTTTTGTGGGGCATACTAATAACAATATGGGTACAATAGGGGCACAATAATAACAATAAGGGATACAATGACAATAGTAATGGGGGAATCACTAGTATTATAGGGGCCTAACATGCCCCTCTCCGTCCAAAAAGCGTTGTCCTCAACACTTGAGTAGTTCTGGATGCTTTTGTATAAAATTTTCATCCTCCCATGTGGAATCTTCAGCGGATAAGTTCTTCCACTTGATGAGATACTCTAAAATTGATTGATTTCGTAGCTGTCAAGTTCTTGTTTTTGTGACTGCTTCCGGTTCCAATATGATTTTTCCTTCCTTGTCAAGTTCTGGCAATATTGTTTGAACTGTGAGCTTGTCACCTATATCCTTCTTTAAACATGAAACATGGAAAATTGGGTGCACTCAGGAAGCTGCAGGAAGCTCCAATTTGTATGCCATAGTACCAATCTTTTGCAACACCTTGTACGGACCATAATACTTTGGTGATAATTTATTATCCTTCTTAGCTTGCTTGAGGGACATTTGTTTATATGGTTGTAGTTGTAGGAATACCCAATCACCTACATCAGAACTTCTTTCGCTACGATGTTGATCTACCTGTTGTTTCATTTTATTCTGCACCAATGTGAGGTTATCCTTTAAGAGTTGCAGAACTTGTTGTTGATGCTCGATGTGATGTTCCATTACTTGAACCTTAGAATTTTCTCTTAAATATAATGTGATGGATGGTGGATGATATCCATAAAGTACCATAAATGGAGTCATTTTTGCTGCAGTATGGAAGGAAGTGTTATACCACCATTCAGCCAGAGGTAACCATTTGACCCATTGTGTCCATTTATCAAATACAAAGCAACGAAGATATCCTTCCAAACATTTGTTTACTATCTTAGTTTTCCTATCAGATTGAGGATGATAAGATGAGCTATGAGCTAACTGAGTACCGAGACAAGAAAATAATTCTGTCCAAAAATTTCCAGTGAAAAGGGATCTTTGTCACTTACAATAATCTTTGGGTTTCCATGTAGCTTTTGAATTGTTTCCATAAATGCAGTAGAAACTATACTAGATTTAAATGGATGTGATAATGCACAAAAGTGTGCATACTTGGTAAGTCTATCAACTACCACCATGATGACACTCTTTCCCTCGGACTTGGGTAAACCTGTGATAAAATCCATTGAAAACTCCTTCCAACTTTGGCTTGCAATGGATAAAGGTTGTAATAGACCTAGGGTCTTAATTGTTTCAACTTTATTTTTTTGGCAAACCAAACATTCTGCCACAAACTTTTGAATATCCGATTTAAGGCCATCCCAAAAAAATTCCTTCTTAACCCTGTGGTAAGATTTTAAAAACCTTGCATGCCCTCCTAAGGGAGAAGTGTTCAATTCCATAAGAATCTTTTGTTTGAGTTGGGAATTCTTACATAGGTATAAGCGATATTTGTACCATAACGAATCATTTTTCCAGCTAAATGTATTAGATGCACTAGGATCTTCTTGTAACTTTCGAATGAGTGCCCACACTTCTTCGTCATTCTTCCATTCCTCCCTTGCTTCGTTTATCCAATCTGGTTGGATAATAGAAATGGCACACAACAATGCTTCCACATCCTCATCCTTTCTTGAGAGTGCATCTACCACAACATTTTTCTTCCCTTTTTTGTAGATGATTTCAAAGTCATAACCCAACATCTTTGTGACCCATTTTGGTTGCTCTTCCGAGGATAATCTTTGTTCTAAAAAATATTTAAGACTATCATGATCCATTTTTACCTTGAAGTGTCTTCCCATTAGGTAGGGTCTCCATTTCTTAAGTGCATGTAGTATTGCCAACATTTCTTTCTCATAAATAGCTTTGCATAAATACTTTCCCTTGATTGGATGACTTTCGAAACCAATGGATCTTTCATTTTGCATCAAAACAACACCAATTCCATTTTCTGAAGCATCACATTCCACAATAAAGGTTTTTTTAAAGTCCGACGTATCTAAGACCAGTGCTTGGCACATTGCCTTTTTAAGATGTTCGAAGGCCTTTGTTGCTTCTGGAGTCCATGAAAATGCAACTTTCTTCAATAATGTTGTTAGAGGTGTTGCTATTCTCCCATAATTCTTAACAAACTTGCGATAATACCCTGTCAACCCGAGAAATCCTCGTAGATGCTTTATGGATGTGGGGATTTTCCATTCCTTAATGGCTTTAATTTTGCTAGGGTCTACGTTAACACCTTCATGAGATACAATATGACCCAAATATTCCACCTCTTGTACTCCAAAGAAACATTTGGAGTTTTTTGCATATAATTGTTTATCCTTCAATAGTTTGAGCACCCTGTCAACATGTTCAACATGATCCTTCCAAGACTTGTTGTAGATTAGTATATCATCAAAAAACACTAACAAAAATTTTCTAAGGAAGGGTTTGAAAATGGAATTAATCAAACCTTGAAATTTAGAAGGTGCATTGGTAAGGCCAAAAGGCATGACCAAAAATTCATAATGACCCTCATGAGTTTTAAATGTTGTTTTCACAATGTATTTGTCTTCATCCTGATTTGATGATATCATGAACGAAGATCCAACTTGGTGAAGTAAATTGATCCATGCAATTCATCCAATAATTCATCAATGACAGGAATGGGAAATTTATCTTTAATAGTGAGCTTGTTGAGCTCCCTATAATCCGGACATATGCGCCATGATCCATCCTTCTTGTGCACCAATACTACTGAAGTAGAGAAATAACTTTGAATAGGTTGAATTATACCAGCCTCTAGCATTTCTGCAACCATATGTTCAATTTAACTCTTTTGGGCATATGGATATTTGTACGGCCTGATGTTTGGAGAAACACATACTAGAATCAAATGAATAGCATGATCATGATCACGAATAGGTGAGAGAACTTTGGGAGTCTTAAATGCCTTGGAATGATTGTCCAAGACTTTTTGGATATCTGGAGAAATAGATGATTTCGATGTGGGAACCTCTAGTGAACATAATTGTGCAATTACACCTCGTTGTTCCTTCTTTAGAAGCTTTGTCATACCATTAAAGCTGATTAGATTTCTCGGTTTCCCTTTAATACCCCTTAATTCAACTTTCTTTCCTTCCGCAAAAAATTCATGAAAAGTTCTTGAAAATTAAAGGCTATTGTACCCAAGGATTGTAGCCATTGGACTCCTAATACAACATCAACACCACCCATTGGAATGGAAAGCATTGGGCTATTCAATACATATTCTCCCATGGATAGCTTGATATTATGGCACTTTCCAGAGAAATTTATGGTTCCTCCACTTGCAACCATCACTTGAAAATTTGGTGCTGGATATAGGAAGCAATTCAATTCCTTTGGTATCATACAATGAATAAAATTACGGGTACTTCCCGAATCAATCAACACTATTACCTTTTCCTTCTTGATATGTCCTTCTATCTTGATAGTTTGAGGAGTGGTAATTCCAGCCAATGCATTACAAGATATGGTTGGATTCATTTCTTCTTTATCTAGGGTTTGTTCCTGGAGTATATCCTCTTCTTTTAACATTCCTTGTTCCTTTTCTTCCTCCTCTTCACAATCTATGTAGAATAATTTCTTCTCAACACACTTATGGCCTTTAGTGTATTTACTATCACAACTGTAACAAAGCCCTTTTGCTCTTTTTTCTTTCAATTGTTGTGGTGTCAACCTTGTAGGTTGTGGAAGGCTAGGGGCAACAACACTTCCATCTTTATAGTTGTGAGTGGTAGGCTTCCTCGTTGCCATAATTTTGATTTCCATTTTTCTTTCTAACCTGAATGCCCTCTCCAATGAATCAGGTTACCAAAGGTGAACCTCATTGTTGGCATTATGTTTTCTGGTATGACTGTATGTTACAGATGTTGTACTTGATGGCAACTCTAGTGGTAAAGCTCTCAGTTTGATGAAAATTAAGAAGGACGCAGGCAATCGGTTCAGAAAGTGCGTCCCCGTAGGTATACCATGCAGAACCCGCGTCCAAGGACGCAGGCCAACCGTTCAGGGGGTGCGTCCACCCAGTGCACACATTTCAAGGCAGAGAAAAAGCACGTGGGGGCTTCTTGTGTGGTATCTAGCCGACGGTTTTGTGTTTCTATGGTGTCGACTCGTGGTATTGCTCCATGTTTTGAGGAGGAGCTTGCCTATATAAAACAAAGGAGTTCATTTGGATGATTCATTTTCTTTGGTTGAATATCTTATTTGGTGAGATCTAGTCCAGATCTAAGAGGGCGAATCTTCTAATGGACTGTGATCTCTATGGCGCATGATCAGATCTGTAGATCTGACTGTTTGGGTTAGTCCTGAAGTCTTCATATCATTTATATCTGAAAGGACGCAGGTTCAGTGAAGGGCAAGTGCGCCGGGACGCAGCGCAGCAGAGAGAGACCTGCGTGGGGACGCAGGGCAGACGTGGCTCAGGTGCGTCCGGGACGCAGCTCAGTAATGGGAGATCTGCGTGGGGACGCAGGACAGACGAGGTTCAGGTGCGTCCCTGAGGTAAAAGGCGCGACGCGATAGTATCTCTGGGTGCGTCTTTGGGTTAACAGGACGCGACGCGATAGTGTTTTTGGGTGCGTCCCTGTAGAAAAAGACGCAGTACAGTCGAAGGAACAGTGCGTGGGCACGCAGGGCAGCAGAAGATTAACTGCGTCTGGTCGCAGGCCACAGAAGGGAAAACTGCGTCTCTGTTCTGTTGATTATATTTCTCTGTTGATAAGGTGTTCTGGGTTAATTCTGTTATTGCTGATCTGATATCTGTAGTAATCTGTAACTGTTATGTACTTGTTGATCATCTGATGCTTTATGAAAAGAAGTAGGGGGTTGTAGCTCCCTTCCAGGAGTAGACTGGAAAACGAGAGAGAGTTGTAGCTCTCTGCAGGTTGCAGCCTGCGTACTGGTAAAGGACTGCACCAGTACAAAATCATTGTAAAAGAAGTTTCTAAATTGAAAGAAGATAGAGACATATTGCAGCAGGTGGTTTTCACCCACATTGGGTTTCCACCTTACATCTTGTGTTCTTTGGTGTGACTATCTGTTTTTCATGCTCATTATTTTATGGTACTAACATGCAAAAATAATTCAAAGATCAAATAAGGAAGATTTATTAATTTGCGAGATAATACTGATTCACCCCCCCCCCCTCTCAGTATTATTTCCAACAATTGGTATCAGAGCAGGTCCTTCAGAGAAGCTTGATCGCTTGAAGGTAGATCGTTCATCATGAGCAACTACGAGAGAGAAGCATCAATCAGGCCACCGATTTTTGATGGGACAAACTTCAATTATTGGAAGGTAAGAGTTACTGCATATCTTCAATCCCTTAGTACAGAAGTTTGGGACATTGTAGAAATAGGCTATGCTTTTCCTTCAGCTACTCCTACAGATCCTGCTGAGAAAAAGAAGTATGAAACAAATGCAAAAGCAGTCAGTACTCTATTAGGAAGTATATCCCAAACAGAATTCATGAAGGTAATGCACTTCAAATCAGCAAAAGAGATATGGGACAAAATGGTCACGAGCTATGAAGGAGATGAACAGGTAAAACAAGCTAAACTTCAAACTCTCAGGATTCAATATGAGACTCTCAAGATGTATAATGATGAAAGTGTGGCTAATTATTTTCTTCGGGTAGATGAGATTGTTAATTGTATGAAAAATTTGGGTGAAGAAATAAAAGAGGCTATAGTAGTTCAAAAGATTCTAAGATCATTATCCCCCAAGTTTGAATCTAAAGTATCTGCAATAGAAGAAAAGGAAAATCTCCGTGTTCTCACTATGTCTCAGCTACATGGAATTCTAACTGCTTATGAAATGAGAAAGGGAGGTCCATCAGACAGAAGGGAAGCTGCTTTTAAGGCATCAGGCAAAGAAGATTACTATGAAGCAAGACATGTTCCAGAAGAAGAGGAAGAAGAATCAAATTTTGTCAGAAATCTTCAAAGGGGTTCTGGAAGGTTCAGAGGTAAGCTACCTTTCAAATGCTTTGCTTGTGGAAGAGTAGGTCATTATGCTGCAAAATGTCCTTATAAGGATAAAGGAAAGGAACCTGCTAGATGGAACAAGAAACAAAGTGCAAATAAGAAAAGCTACTACACCCATGAAGATAGTGATGGCTTATCAAACAGTGATGAAGATGAACAAGGTAATAAATATACGCTGTTAATGGCATTTGAAGATGATGATTATGAGGATGCTGTAGATGTGGATAATCTCTATGATGAAATTACTAGACTCAAGAGATGTATAGAAGAAAAGAATGTGATCATTGATACTCTACAATTTCAAATTGATGAAAAGGAAAAACATCTTGAAAAACTAGAAGGTGAAATTGTTGGTCTCAGAAAAGAAATTGAGAAAAAAAAAGCTATTAATCTTAAGTTTGTCAAAGGATCTGAAACTTTGGATGAGATTATCAATGTGCAGCGGTCTCCTCTAAACAAGACAGGTTTGGGCTATAATGGAGAAACCTCTCAAGCATCCACCTCAAAAAGTTATCTTGATGCAGCAAGAAGAAATGAGCAAAAGAACAATGAAGATAATCAGGTAAAGCAGGGACGAATTACAAACAGAAACTATCAAGGGCAATCCATCTTAAGGGTGAACAAAAGCTACAACCAGCCACAGGTAAAATCTTCTCAGTTTGGTTCAAGAATAGATGAAAATAGAAATTACAATCAGTTGGCTGGTAGATTCAATAACCGCAGAAGCTTCTTCAATGGACAATGCTTTTCTTGCCATAACTTTGGTCACAAAGCAGCTCAATGTGTTGCATATAAAACAATCATGACTAGGGAAGCTCAAAAACAAAGAAATATGATTACAAAAAGGACCTATAACAACTTTTCGGCTCTTGAAAATGAAGTTGAATGTTCTATTTGCAATAATTTTGGTCATGAAGACTCTGAATGCAGGAGCAGGTTTTAGGAGAAAAAGGAACAAGAAGGGAAAAAGGAACAAGCCACAAGCACCAAAACATGGAGAATAAAGGAACCTCAAACAGAAAGATGTGGGATAGCATTTTATGCAGAAGGACAGGAAAATCTATGGTACATTGACAGTGGATGTTCGAAACATATGACAGGTGATAAAGAAAAACTTGAATCTTATTCTACTTTAGAAAAAGGAAAGAAAGTTTCTTTTGGAAATGATACTCCTGCAACTATAAAAGGAAAAGGTATTGCTCCTTTAAAAGAAAAGGTCAAGGCTGGAAATGTTTTGTATGTTGATGGATTGAAGCATAATCTACTAAGTGTCAGCCAGATGTGTGATCAAAGAACCGAGGTTATTTTCAGATCAGATGGATGTCTCGTTCGTAATCTTGATACAGGTAAAACAGTACTCAAAGGCAAAAGAACTCCAAATAATCTGTACATATTTGAAGAAGGACAACAACAATGCTATCTAAGCAAGGATGAAGAGCACTGGTTATGGCATCGAAGGTTGGGACATCTAAGCTTCTCACAAATAAGGAAAGCATGCAAATATCAGGCAGTTCGCGATCTTCCAGATATCAAAATTCCTGACAACACCATATGCAGATCATGTCAGTTTGGAAAACAAACCAGGACTAACTTTCCAGAGAAAGAAGGATCAGCTAGCATGCCTCTTGAGCTAGTACATACAGATACATGTGGTCCATTCAGGAAAAGAACACCTAGAGGAGAGGAATACTTGATATTATTTATTGACGATTTCTCCAGGTTTGTCTGGTTAGGACTTATGAAGCACAAATATGAAGCATTCGAAAAATTCAAGTCCTTCAAAGCCTTGGTTGAAAATGAATCAAGTCACAAAATTAAGTGCCTCAGATCCGACAGAGGTGGGGAATTTACTTCAAATGAATTTTTCGATTTCTGTGATGAACATGGGATAAGGAGAGAATTCTCTACAGCTAGAACTCCTCAGCAAAATGGAGTTGTTGAAAGAATGAACAGAACAATCCAACAAATGGCTCGTGCTATGCTTGATGAATCAGGAACTCCCGCAACTTTCTGGGGTGAAGCTGCACATGTTGCGGTTATTATTCTCAACAAGACAAATGTCCGGGTGAACAGCACTCAAACTCCTCATGAGCTCTGGAGTGGTAAAACTCCTTCGGTAAAGCACTTCAAAATCTTTGGGAGCAAATGCTATATCAAGAATACTGATGAGCAGCTTGGCAAACTTGAACCTAGAGCAGATGAAGGCATTCTTCTTGGCTATTCTCCACATAGCAAAGCATACAAATGCTACAATAAAAGACTTGGCAGAATTGTTGACAGCATTGATGTAGTGGTTGATGAGAAGGGATATATTCCTAGGCAAGTACATCATGAAGATATAGAAGAAGATGAAGGCTACCCTCAAAGACAGAATGATGAAGAAGAAGAACCCCAAGGAGAACCTCAAGAAGAACCAGAGGAGCAGACAAGAATAGAAGAGAAAACTCCATCCAGATATGTTCAGAAGAATCATCCAGAATCTCAGATTGTGGGGCAGAAAGAAGCAGGTGTACAAACAAGAAGAACAGTTGCAGAAGCCTCAAGCTATTTGGCATTACTCTCCTCTACTGAACCACAAAATGTGAAAGAAGCATGCAAAGATGAATGTTGGGTGAAAGCAATGAATGAAGAACTTGAGCAAATCGAAAAGAACAACACTTGGGAGCTGGTTCCTAGACCAAAGGATAAGAATGTTATCGGAACAAAATGGGTCTTCAAAAATAAATTGAATGAAAATGGAGAAGTAATTAGAAACAAAGCCAGACTTGTTTGTAAAGGGTATGCGCAGCAAGAAGGAATAGACTTTGAAGAAACTTTTGCTCCTGTTGCAAGACTTGAGGCCATTCGAATGTTCCTTGCTCTCTCAAGTTTTCAAAACTTCAAAGTATTTCAAATGGACGTGAAATCAGCCTTTCTGAATGGAGACTTGGAAGAAGAAGTGTACATTGAACAGCCAGATGGGTTCATTCTTGGAAATGATCCAAATCTTGTATGCCGATTGAAAAAGGCTCTCTATGGTCTCAAACAAGCTCCAAGGGCTTGGTACTACCGGTTGGACAAATATCTTCATCAACAAGGTTTCTCAAAAGGTTCAGAAGATAGCAATCTATATATAAAAGTTGAAAATGACAAATTGCTAATACTTGTTGTGTATGTAGATGACATTATTTTTGGCAGCAATGAAGAAGCTATGAGTCAAAGCTTTGCCTCGGTCATGCAGAAAGAATTTGAAATGTCCTTGCTAGGAGAACTGACATATTTCCTTGGTTTACAAATCCAACAAAAGGAAGGAGGAATCTTTTTATCTCAAACCAAGTATCTCAAGCAGATTTTGAAGAAATATGGCATGGAAGATGCAAAACCAGTATGTACACCCATGGTCACAGGATGTAGTCTCAGTGCAAATGATGAATCTGCAGCAGTACATCAACCAACCTACAGATCTATGATTGGAAGTTTACTATATTTGACAGGTACCCGACCGGACATCATGCATGCAGTTGGAATAGTTGGAAGATTTCAGGCAAATCCGAAGGAGACTCATCTTCAGGCAGTAAAGAGAATTTTCAAATATCTTCAAGGGACTCAAAATTATGGCTTATGGTATCCTAGAGATACAGATCTTACTCTTCATGCTTATACAGATGCAGATTGGGCCGGAAGCGTGGATGACAGGAAAAGCACAAGTGGTGGTGCATTCTTTATGGGTTCCAGACTGGTATCTTGGTTCAGCAAGAAACAGAGTTCGATTGCCTTGTCTACAGCTGAAGCGGAATATGTTGCTGCTGCATCTTGTTGCACTCAACTCCTTTGGATGATGCAGACTTTGCAGGA
Organism: Pinus tabuliformis; assembly: GCA_031772625.1. Classification (NCBI taxonomy): domain Eukaryota; kingdom Viridiplantae; phylum Streptophyta; class Pinopsida; order Pinales; family Pinaceae; genus Pinus; species Pinus tabuliformis. Next base: position 2,037,215,849 of record CM062818.1, read on the forward strand.
TTTTCAAATCACTTGTACACCACCTATTCCCATCTTATGTGATAACACAAGTGCAATCAGCATATCAAAGAATCCGGTTATGCATTCAAAAACCAAGCACATACCAATCAAGTACCATTTTCTCCGGGAACAAGTGCTTGAACAAAAAGTCAAGTTGGAGTATGTTCCTTCCAAGGAACAAGTTGCTGATATTCTTACCAAACCATTGCCCAGGGACACGTTTGAATACCTCAGGCAAAAGCTGGGGGTTGTTGATGCATCATCTTGTTGAACCTCTTCTTATTGGTGGTACAGGCTCAGGGGGAGCACATAATGCATTGTTGGCATTATGGAGAAGGAGATCTTGGAAATAGCTGCAATATGTCTCTATCTCTTTCATGGTGGTGCGTTGCTGCAGATCTGGTTCATATTCAGGGGGAGCATGAGCTTAGGGGGAGCATACCCTTTGCCCTTGATGTCAAAGGGGGAGAATGAAGCTGAAGTTTGTGAGGTTGCCATCAAGTCCAAAGGGGGAGATTGTTGGCATTATGTTTTCTGGTATGACTGTATGTTACAGATGTTGTACTTGATGGCAACTCCAGTGGTAAAGCTCTCAGTTTGATGAAAATTAAGAAGGACGCAGGCAATCGGTTCAGAAAGTGCGTCCCCGCAGGTATACCATGCAGAACCCGCGTCCAAGGACGCAGGCCAACCGTTCAGGGGGTGCGTCCACCCAGTGCACACATTTCAAGGCAGAGAAAAAGCACGTGGGGGCTTCTTGTGTGGTATCTAGCCGACGGTTTTGTGTTTCTATGGTGTCGGCTCGTGGTATTGCTCCATGTTTTGAGGAGGAGCTTGCCTATATAAAGCAAAGGAGTTCATTTGGATGATTCATTGTCTTTGGTTGAATATCTTATTTGGTGAGATCTAGTCCAGATCTAAGAGGGCGAATCTTCTAATGGACTGTGATCTCTATGGCGCATGATCAGATCTGTAGATCTGACTGTTTGGGTTAGTCCTGAAGTCTTCATATCATTTATATCTGAAAGGACGCAGGTTCAGTGAAGGGCAAGTGCGCCGGGACGCAGCGCAGCAGAGAGAGACCTGCGTGGGGACGCAGGGCAGACGTGGCTCAGGTGCGTCCGGGACGCAGCTCAGTAACGGGAGATCTGCGTGGGGACGCAGGACAGACGAGGTTCAGGTGCGTCCCTGAGGTAAAAGGCGCGGCGCGATAGTATCTCTGGGTGCGTCTTTGGGTTAACAGGACGCGGCGCGATAGTGTTTTTGGGTGCGTCCCTGTAGAAAAAGACGCAGTACAGTTGAAGGAACAGTGCGTGGGCACGTAGGGCAGCAGAAGATTAACTGCGTCTGGTCGCAGGCCACAAAAGGGAAAACTGCGTCTCTTTTCTGTTGATTATATTTCTCTGTTGATAAGGTGTTCTGGGTTAATTCTGTTATTGTTGATCTGATATCTGTAGTAATCTGTAACTGTTATGTACTTGTTGATCATCTGATGCTTTATGAAAAGAAGTAGGGGGTTGTAGCTCCCTTCCAGGAGTAGACTGGAAAACGAGAGAGAGTTGTAGCTCTCTGCAGGTTGCAGCCTGCGTACTGGTAAAGGACTGCACCAGTACAAAATCATTGTAAAAGAAGTTTCTAAATTGAAAGAAGATAGAGACATATTGCAGCAGGTGGTTTTCACCCACATTGGGTTTCCACCTTACATCTTGTGTTCTTTGGTGTGACTATCTGTTTTTCATGCTCATTATTTTATGGTACTAACATGCAAAAATAATTCAAAGATCAAATAAGGAAGATTTATTAATTTGCGAGATAATACTGATTCACCCCCCCCCTCTCAGTATTATTTCCAACACTCATGTTGGATATTATCCTTTAAAGTCCCTATGAACACATCAATCCTATGCTCCTCTAGAATATATTTTACCCTTATGTTCAATTTTTGGAAGTCTTCAATGTGCTTCATCATTGAACCCTTTTGTTTGAGATTTATAAATTGGCTAAAAAAAGTGTTGCTTTTTGTATCCTCATAATGTATTATCATTTATTCCGTAACAATTGCCCAAGTGACAATTTGTTTACGAGAGAAAAGCCATCGATACCATACAAACTGATTTGGTTCCAAATATAAAGTTGCAATACGTACCTTTTGTGTGTTTTTCACATTATGGAGATTGAAAAATTGCTCCATCTGTAGTATCCATGTTTCGGGATCCTTGCCATCAAACTTCCTCATATCGATTTTTGGAACATGGTGGGTCTTCAATCCAACATTAGATTCTATGAAATCATGATTAACATTTCATTTGTTCTCATCATGAGTTTCCTTTACTACCATTTCACCATTAGTGGCCATTTCTTGTAGCAACTTATTCAAATTTATCTTCAATTCTTCCATCTTATCATCCATGCCATTCATCTTAGTGTCCATGTCATTCATCTTAGCTTCTACGCCTTTCTTTAAACCATCCATCTTAGCTTCCACACCATCCATCTTAACTTGCATGCCATTCATATTAGCTTCCATGTCATTCATCTTGGCTTCATTTACCTTTAGTGAGAGTGAAATTTGTTGTACTTGGACTTGTAATTTTGATATATCATGTTGCATTTCTTCCTCTTCTTTACGAGTCACGCTAGAGCTTTCAGGTTGCTTACTAGGTGTTTCCATTTTCTTTCTTCGGGGCATTAATTAATGCTAATAATTCTTCATTATTCCCTTTGAATTCCTTCAAACTAATTTTTCAAACCAATCTTATGAAAAATTCATAAAAACTACACACCTTGTTTTTTCACTTTGTAAGAGCTCGATATTGAATCTGTTGTATCTATGTAACTGTGGAACTCGAATATCTAAAATCTCGTCTTGTGGTATTCCTTTGAGTCCTCTTTCTAACCACGCAAGTCTGATCAAGATTAGATTCTCCAAGGAAGAGTTATGCCAAATCTCCCACAGTGACCTGATTATAGAATAGTTCAGTAGAGCGAACTTGTACGATGTGCCACGTGTCACTATTTCGACCTTAGTCCCTGAAAGTGATACACAGAAAAACACAGGTCGTCCTCTTTCTGAAACTTCTTACGAAATTTGAATCTAATGCTCAAAACAAAGTTATGACGATTTTCCCTAGGTCACCTGTTTGGAATGTAATTCGGGAGTCTGCAAAAAGGCCAACTTCCTCAGATCATATCTCTGGATATATAGAAAGACAAGCTCTAAAAGTCAGACCCAAAGTTCAGAACAATTTCGGCCCAAATGAGTTTTTTTTAGCTTCTGAAATGTCGCAGAAAAAAAAGTTATAGTGAAAATGCCACGATGACCTGTTTGGAGCAGCGAAACCTTAGAATCCAAAGCTTTGATACCAAATGTTAGGAAACCAGCTCACAAAAAGATAGAAAAGATAGATCAACGCCTTAGAATTCAGCCTCTTTGAGGGGGAAACCTCCTTTACATTACACAAATGAACAATTCTTGGATGATACAAATGACTAAACCTCCCTTCTATATATAGGAGTCTAAGGGGTCACAATGTAATCAAGCCGACATAACAGTAATAACATAAGGGCACAAAAATAACAATAGTGGGTTTCTATGGGGCATACTAATAACAATATGGGGACAATAGGGGCACAATAATAACAATAAGGGATACAATGACAATAGTAATGGGGGAATCACTAGTATTATAGGGGCCTAACAATCATTCCTTGGGGCCGGCTGTAGGCGATCCATCTTCCCGCGCCCGACTGGTTCCGCTCCCCAGGCTCTGCCTGGCAGGCTGCTGCCTTGCTGCCTCCCTCCCTCCTGCGCGCTGCGCTCTCATCCTCGGGCCTCCTGCCCGGCTCCACGCTAGGGCCCATCCCTGATCTCACCCTCTTGAAGCTGGCTTCTCAGTCTTGAATGGCTGGGAACGCCCCCCCCCCCCCCCCCCTCCCCCCCCCCCGATCCTGAGAACCATGCAGAGCTCTTCGCTTCCCTGATCCCCGATTCCGCCTCTGCAAAATCTCGCCCCTCTGTCTCTAAATTTATCAAGAAACTGGATGAAATCCCCGAGGTATCTCTTCCTCCATCTCTGCCAAGGAAATCTGCAATCGCCCTCGCTGAAAGAGGTCTCGTAGGTCAGTTCACTGGCCTCTGGCCTTCCCCAAGATCAGCCCAAAAATGGGTGGAGCGCAACTGGGCCGCAATGACACAAGGGAAAATAGCCATCAGATTTTGTGGAAGGGGCTATTATACATTCATCTTCGAAACAAAAGAGGACAGGAATCTCATATTTAGAAACGGCCCCTACTTCATGGACTCAAGAGGCCTCTACCTCAACAGATGGACTCCAGACTTTGATCCGAAGATGGACATCCCAAACGCAGTTCCGGTCTGGGTCCGCCTCCCACACTTGCCGCTCCACTATTGGGGGGATGAATCAGTAAAGGCAATAGGGAACGCGGTCGTCAAATACATTGACAGATCCGAGCCAAGGGAGAACATGCATGCGTGTGCCAGGATTTGTGTAGAAGTAGATCTCGGGAAAGGCCTGCCAGAAGCCATCAAGATCAAGGTCGACCAATGGACGCACATCCAACAGCTGGACTACGAGCAACTGCCCTTCAAATGCAAGGTATGTCACGAATACGGACAATTTGCCAAAAGATGTAGCAAATCAAAATCAAATGAATCCATTGAAAATGAAGAACCTTCGGATGGCCAATGGGAACAAGTAAAAAAAAAAAATCTTCTGCCTCTCAAGGGCCTAGCTCTAAGCCCCCCCTGGAAACCCCCCCCCCTCCCTCCCCTCCCCCACCCAACTCAGCTCCTTCATTTCCCTCTACCTCCAACCCCTTTGAATCCTTGGAAGTCGAAGATCCCTCTTCTCCTCCCCCTTCCCCTCACATCAACTCTCTAGCTGTCATTTCATCACCTTCGATCCCTCTGCCCTCCCCTCCCCCAACAATAGAGAGAATACTCACCAGAAATAAACTAAAAGAATCCAGTCTTCCCTTAGATCCCCCAAGAAAGGCAGGAAGAAAGTCAAACAAGGAACTTAGGGACGAGGCAGCAGCAAAAGAAATGGCTACTGGAGCACAACAACCAATGGACTCCTATCTAGACAGGCAAAAAGGAAGTGGAGACAAAACCAAGGAAAGAAGCGGGACTCACCCAAAAACTGGTACATGATGAATCTGGTCTCTTGGAATTGTAGGGGGATGGGCTCCTCCTTAAAAATAAATTCAGTCTGTGACTTAATAAATCAGGAGCAGCCAGACATTGTCCTCATCCAGGAGACCAAAATCTCAGATCCAGATTTCCAAAAGCAAGTAAAACGATTCAAAAATTTTGAAGGTTACTCAATAGGATCAGAAGGAGCATAAGGAGGTATAGGAACACTCTGGAACAAGAATAAATGGACTCACATCAACCTCCAATCTTGCAATTGGTGGATAAAAACAGAACTCAGAAACAAAGCCTCTCAAGAAGTCTACAGCATATACAACATCTATGCTCCAAACCATTACAGGGACAAATCAACGTGTTGGGATTCTCTATCCTTAGATTTACAGTCCTCCCATGACAGTAACATAATTCTGGGAGGAGATTTGAATCTCATAAGAAATGTGGATGAAAAGTTAGGAGGAAATTTTCATTCGGACCCCTCAAGAGAAGCGCTGGAGGCTATAATCCAGTCTCATAATCTCATTGATATACCTCCCTTCAACGGGAAATACACATGGAGTAACAAAAGGACAGGCTGCCACAATATCAAGGAGAGGTTAGACAGATTTCTTGTGCAGGAAAGAATCGCAGCAAGCTTCTCTACCATCAAGAGCAAAATCATTCAAGCCTCGGCCTCTGATCACAAACCTGTGGTGATGAGTATGGAGAAAGGGAGAAATCTGGGGCCCCTCCCCTTCAAATACAACAAAGTATGGGATTACAAAGAAGACTTTCGCTCCCTCGTTCAAAATCAGTGGGCAAAGGAAGTGTGGGGATCGCCTTACTACGTTTGGGAAACCAAATTAAAATCTCTAAGAATAGTCATTAAACAATGGGCCAAGGAATATGCAGCAAAGGAAAAGAGGAAAAAAATGGATCTGCAAATTCAAATGGAACAGTGGAACAAAGACAAGGAGAACAGCCAATCCACAAACGAAGATATAATCCACGAAAATGAAATGTACAGGGAGCTATATAGACAAATCGAGCTGAGGAAGAGGAACAAAGGCAGAAATCAAGGTGCCTATGGCTAAGGGCAAGCGACAAAAATACATCCTTCTTCCACAACAGCATAAAGCTCAGGCGCGCCGGGAATCAGATAGATAAAATTGAGGCAGAAGGGCACGAATACAGTGACCAAGAAGAAATTAAGGAGGCGGCCTTCAACCACTTTAAATCTCTTCTAGCAGCAGCCCCGCAGCAGTCGGACAGCTCTGACTTCCTTAGCGCAGTCGAGAACAAAATCTCAGACCATCAAAACAGAGAGCTGGATCAGGAGGTCACAGAAGAGGAAATTAGGGAGGCAGTATTTAGTATGCAACAGGACAAGGCTCCGGGCCCTGATGGTTTCACGGTGGCCTTTTACCGAAACCATTGGGACTCCATCAAAAAAGACTTTGTGCGGATGGTCAAAAATGTTTTTAAAAATCACAAGATGGGAGACAACACAAAATCCTCACATTTAGCTCTCATCCCTAAGGAAGTTAACCCTCGTTCTTTCGACCGCTTCCGGCCTATTTCCCTTTGTAATGTCTCCTATAAGATAGTAACCAAAATTCTAGCCAATAGGCTCAAAAAGCTCCTCCCCTATTTAATATCAGAGAATCAAGGGGGATTTGTTCCACAAAGGAAAATCACAGATAATGTCATACTCATCCAAGAGGCAATTCACAGCAGCATCAGCAGGAAGGAACGAGGAATGATAATCAAACTTGATATGGCAAACGCTTTCGACAGAGTCGACCACCAATTCCTAACTGCAGTTCTCAAAAAGTTCAGGATTTCAAACAACTTCATAAGCACCATCTCTGGTTGCATCTCCAACCCTTAGACTGCCCCTCTGATCAATGGTCGCCCAAGCAGGTATTTTAGAAGCACCAGGGGATTGAGGCAAGGCTGCCCTCTCTCCCCTTTCCTATACATCATAATGGCGGAAACTCTGAGCATACACTTAGAAAAACTCTGCAAGAAAAAAGAGATCACTGGAATTGGTATAGGAAGATGGACTAAAGAGATCAATCATTCGCTTTTCGTGGATGATACCCTTCTCATTGGGGGAGCTTCAAGCCTTATGGCAAAAATATTCAAGAAAGTCTTGGATGCCTTCCTAGCTGCCTCTAGGGGATGCTGAACAACAAAAAATGCAAGATCTATACCTGGAATGTCCCTGAACAAATAAGGCAAAGAATCTCTCTGATCCTGGACATCCCAATGCAGAGGAACTGGAGTTATTTCTCTTATCTTGTTCTACCTTTAGCCAAAGAAACACTTAAGGTTGAGATATGGGCCAAACACATAGAAAAGATGAGAGGTCTCCTTCAAAGTTGGGGAGTTTCTTGGCTAAATCTGGCTGGTAGATCGACCCTTATAAAGGTTGTTCTCTCTGCTCTCCCCATCTACCAATATGCGGTCACATTGGCTCCCGCCAGCATACATAAGCACATGGAATTATTAATGAGAAGTTTTCTCTGGCAGGGGGGAAAGCAAGAATCCAAGAAATTCAGCCTTGTCAAATGGGAACAAGTCATCCTTCCCTATGACAAAGGTGGGCTCGCCATCAAAATTCTGAGCTTCTCCAACAGGGCTATGGGCTTTAAACTAATTTGGAGAATCCTCACCGGCAAAGGCTCCTGGTGGGTGGAAGTATTAAAGAGGAAATATCTGAATGGACCAAATTTTAATATTCTTTCCGAAACAATAGCTGAAAGATCTTGCACCCCTGTTTGGAAGCTAATTAAAAAAGTCCTTCCTCAGTTCAGAGAGAACATTTCCAAAGTGCCTGGAAGCGGCCAGGAGGTCAACATCTGGACTGACAGAATCATGGGCACCAGACCAAGAATTCACAACCAAAATCTCAGGCCTCTGCACATCTGGATGGAAGCTAAAAACTTAACCTCCTTGTATGACATTTCAACTTGGGACCGGAACACATGGCAGGGCTGGAAGGACCTGCAAATTCCCAATGAGCTCAGAGAACTATGGCATAATCTCAAGGTCTCCCTCACAGGCGTAGCACCCACCATTAGAGGGGCTGAAGACAGGTATATATGGGACCCAAGTGGTGGGAAATTCACTGTCAGAGATGGTTACAAATTCCTCCAGGCATCCACTTCGACAGCCAAATGGAACCTCTTCACAACTGTCTGGAAATCTGAATGCATCCCAAAGGTCAAACACTTCAATTGGACCCTCCTCAAAGGAAAGGTGCTTACCGCTGAAAACCTAAGGAAAAGAGGGATCTTGGGGCCATCTATATGCTGCCTTTGTCGCGCTGAGGAGGAGAGCAGCCATCATCTATTCTACCACTGCCCCATCGCTCAAAGTTGTTGGACTCAGATTGTCAGCCCAATGAAAATTGAAGAGACTTTTGATCAGCTATCCTCCCTTCAAAAAAACTGGGCAAAATGTTACCCCTATCCTAAGAAAGGTAAAAACATTATCACCCGTATGTGGAAATGCATCCCAGCTACCCTTAGTAGGCAAATCTGCTTAGCTAGGAAAAACTGTATTTTTAATGACAAGAAGCCCAACCTTGTCCGCATATTGGCAAAAACAATAGCGCTCATATCTGAAACAATAAGTGCAAACTTGGTAGCTCCTCCAGACCAATCAAGATGGCACAAAGAAGAGATGGAATGGTATAACAAATTCAGCATCAATCATAGCAAAAATCATCTAGCACACCCCAAAGCTAGCACGAGAAGAATAACCTGGAAGCTCAGAGGCACAAGGGAAGAAGTAAGTCAATGGATCCTTGATCAGAATCGCCCTACTTTGCATTTCGACAAGGCCTCCAAAAATAACCCGAGAGAAGCTGGAGCAGGGGGCATCATAAAGGACAGCCACGGCAAAACTCTGGTAAGCTATGAATGGGGTTTGGGCCAAATGTCCAATAACCTGGCTGAAGCCTACAGCCTCTACCTAGGTACCCTCATTCTGAACCGGCTGAGAATCAGGAATCCAATAATAGTGGGAGATTCAGCCATCGTCATTGCAGCCATGGTGGCGGGAACAAAATTTAAAAAAGAGGCTCTTAATAATGTAAAGCTCAGGACTGAGGATAATGTCAAAGAAATGGGAGACACGACTTTCAAACATGTTCTAAGAGACAACAACACTGAAGTAGACCATTACGCCACTAAGGCAACCAACAGATAGATCGGCCAAGTCAAAGAAAATGATCTCATATATGAAAATCCTGTTCCGTAGCTGGCTTAGTTGCCTCTCAAAATCTCCGACCAGTCATTCCAGCACCCTTTCGACCTCCTGTCTTATCACTCCCCACCCTCATTCTTGTGATCTCTGGCCTCAATCAGTCCCGTCGCACGCTGCTCGTCAGGCATTGAATTTCGATCCTCCCTTCTTCACTCCCACCACTCAACCTTCTTGGTCAGATCACAGGATCTTGAATCCCCAGCTCTCTCGTGACTATCCCATGCAGATTATAGGTAGAAGTCTTTTCATGATCTCCTTAGACTGCTGCAAAGATTTTAAGCTGGTGGCTAATCCTAGCCAAACCACAGAGCCTATGTTGCATCCTCGGCCCACTCATCCTCCCTCCGTGCTATATATATTCACCTACCCTCCCCTTTTCGAGCACATCATAAACTCGTTTCATTCTTCGCAGGAGAGTAATGGTTCTTTTCCAGGAATTCAACTCAGGAAGGTTAGCATCAAGAGAGGCCGCTATCAGTGCAGACTGGCTATGAGATCGTTCTCAAAAGCTCCGGGGACGTCAGCAATCCCAAAGATCGGAACTTTGCCTTCAGTTTAGCTGCTCCTTTCCTCCTCGACCGTTTGGTAAATCTCTGTGACTGGCTCCCTTCTTTATCAGTGTTTTCTTCCTTGCTCTGTTTCTCCTTCGTGGCATTTTACCTCAGTCGCGCAGGTCTCCTTCCTCTTTACCCCAGCTCCTTTTCCCTGTTCCCGCTCAGCATCCATATCAGTTCCCTCGAAATGGCAGAGACCCCAAAAAACAGAGAGCATACAGAGGCACAGGAAAACCGTGAGTTGCCCGAGAATCCTCTGGACAGAGTGCTTGGAAACGCCAACTGCACGTTGTGTAAAGCTCATTGCTTTATGATTGCAAGGTTTGTCAAACATTTCAACGAGCTCAAAGAGGACTTTCAGGCTGATAGCAGATCAAAGAGAAAGAAACTGGAAAAACACAAGGCAGAGATAGAAATCCTAAAGGAAAAATGCAAACACATGGAGGAGGCGGTCGCCCACATCAAAGCCATCACTCAAAGTATGCAAGCCGAGACTTCAACCAGAGCAAGCGTCAAGAAAGAACCCCAGATCGATGACTCTGTCAATCAGCTCTAGTAATCTAACTAATGACTAGCAAATTTTGTCTTCTCGCAGGTCTGTTTGTAAGGCTATATAGCCGTTTTCTCTTCCAATCTACACTACTCAAGTTTGTCTATAAGAAGTCAGGGTCTGCGAACCCATTTTGGACTTCTCTTTACCTACTTCCATCCACTTATGTAACTGGATTTGGCTTCAAGCAATTTTATAATATATAAGTATCCGATCATGTTAAAAAAAAAACAATCGTTCCTTGGGATAAGTTATGGAAGAGGCTAGAAGATATAATGGTTCATCTCGAGTTGAGGGTTGTTGTGATTAGGCTATACAAGAATGTTATTTCCAAGCTTGGTTGGTCAGAATAAATTACATGCAATATTGGAGTTAAGCAAGGATGCCCCTTATCCCCTACCTTTTTTGGCATTTACATTGATAAGATAGAAGAGTGTTTGGAAGCTGCAGGATGTGACAACCACAGGCTCACTAGTATGATCATTACTTTTCTCCTTTATGATGATGACATCGTTCTTTTAGCTAGGAGCCAAGAAAATATCGACAAGTAGCTCAGAATCCTCTAAGATTATTGCTCCAAGATGGGCATGGTTGTTAATACTAGCAACACTGAAGTCATGATAATTAAATCCAAAAAGATCAATTATGATAATTTCATTTATGATAATAAATACTCGGAGAAAGTTTCTTCATACAAATATTTGGGAATTGACATTCATCATCAGCTCAGTTGGAATTATAACATTGAGAAAAGGATTATTGGAGGTTGGAAAGTTTATTCTGGGCTTGAAAACAATTGTACATCAACAAATCTTTAGGCATGAAGTAAAAAGAAGTTCCTCATTGAGACTCTCGTCACCCATGTTATTTTATATGCATGTGAGATTTGGGGTTGCAGTATATCTAGAGAATCGTAGAGGAAGATTGAGCTTATTCAAAAGCAATTTATAACTGACAACCTCAAGATTAAAGAAAATACTCCCTACCCTATCCTTTTGATTGAAGCTAGCATTTCCCCCATTGAAAGTATGGCTACAACTAGGTATCTCATATATAAGAAGAAGCCATACAACATGGAAGTCAAGAGGTTTCCTAAAAGTGTTTCTAACTCTAGCCAAAATCCCCACCTCTAGCTCAAGCGAGGTTGTCATAAGGATGCTTAGTCTTGGCTAGACCATTGAGGGGTAAGGAGGAGATAATATTGAAGAATAAGGATAACATTAAAAATATTATTACTTCCAAATTTAAGGATAAATTGTGGGATGATAAGGAGTTAAAGGAAAAAAGAAGCTAGGGTATTATAAGGAGGTGATAAACCCCAATCTCGAAAACCTAACTTATCTTTATGTCTTTATCAATGCTAAGAAGAAAATGAATATTGTCAAGATAAGAACTAATTCTCACAAGCTTCAAAATGATATTGGGCGTTGGTCAATTCTCAAAACTCCTTGGGACAAAAGACTCTATCACCTTTGTGATACTAAGAGAGTTGAAGATGAAAAACATCTTCTCTTGGATTGCCTAGCTCTTACTCACGTCCATTCTAATTTTCCAAATCTTTGCCACTACCAACCTTCTTGACTTGTTAAGTCAGCAAAACCACGATGATCGAGGAATGATCCTCTCCTTTCTTTTTGATAATAGAAATTAAATGTTAAAGAATCTCAGTTAATCTTTTACTATCTTAAGATTAGATAAACCATATTAGTCTTATTAAATGTTAGTCATCATCATCATTTAAGTTCATCTTATATATTAGATACTTAATGATATCCATATTTTGAATATGGAAAAAAACTTTTTTAGATGAAGAAAATTAAATAAGATAGAATAGTAATATTTCAAAATTCATCATAAAATTATTCTTAAACTTAAATTTTATAAAATAAATAAATAAATATAACTCTATATTTCTTAAAAAAAATTAATTTCAATTATCCAAACTAAATTTAATTGACAAAAATATATTCAAAATTTTTAACAAATCTATTTTAATATTAAAAAGACTCAACTAATCTATATAATTATTAAAATTTATTAATCTACTGAATTGTTATGATTTCCATATTGGAACATAATATTAACCTTTCATTTATTATAAAATCGTTTATAAATTACGATTTCCATATTGGAAAATGATATTAAAATAAGTTTTAAATTTAAATTTTATATAAGAGTTTTCTTTTTTTTCTAAAGCAAGAGACTTTCCTTCTATTTCAAAAATCCAAAAGTAAATTTACAATAAGTACAAAAGGCCTAAAAAACTCAAGGCCTACGAAACCGAGGAGACCAAACAATCAAGGAAGTAACCCTCTAAACCAAAAAAGGAACAAACTAACAGATCAAAATGTCCCTGCGATTACAGTTTAACCCAAAGTCAAAGTCTGACAAACCCCCCATCCAAAACTCTCAAAGATTGAACAAGCTTGCTCCCTGCTCAAAGAATGAACAAGCCCGACCAGATCTAACCGTCAGTTGCCCCCGCCAAAAAGGATGGCGCAGAGAGATATCGAAGCGCCAAGATGCAAGGTATTTAAGTCACGATGAAGGGTGGTAAGGCAACCCCCCTGCCACGTGTTGAGAGCTGAGTGGAATCGCTCTCAACGGGCCAAAACCACTTACCGTTTGTGAGCCTAGCGATCAAAAGAAAACCGCTTAACACCTGGTTTTCTGAACCGCAAGTAATGTGCCGTGGAATTTCCTTTGGGGGATCACTCCAGCCTTTCAAACTGTTGACCCTGATAATGGAGCTCGCCGCCGAGGCATTCTGAAACTGTAAATGTAACCTTGAGTCGCCATACCTGACACAAAGGAGATAAGTTCCCTTACCCCAAAGGAAGTTATCGCCAAGCAGAGAAAGCCCTGTTTCAAAGAACCTACCATCGAAAAGAGAAAGAACAGTCATAAGAGAGCTTTAAACATGTCCTGCCTCTCGTGCCCAAAAGTCAAAAATTTCCTTGTCCTCTACGCCTTGAGCATCGTAGAGAGCTTTTAGCCTGCTTGGAGGCATATCCTGCCAATTCATTTCGATCCTGCAGTCTGGATTAATCACTCCCAGGTTGGCCAGTAGATCTGCAAGTTTGTTGGCCTTCCGCCGAACATGATTGAAGCTAACTGTTCGAATATTCTGGAGATGTTTTTGGATTCTCTGGTACACTTGTATAAGTCTCCAATGATTTGAGACCCTTTCAGGCGTTGTTCCAAAGATGATTTTCTTAACAGCATTTATAGAAATCTCGGAATCTGCTTCGATGAGAACATTTGAGCTGTGATTGAGTTTAAGAAGCTCCAGACATTGTTCCAGAGCCATTAACTCAGCCATGTTGTTGGTAGTTTTTCCTAAGTGACAGTGGAAAATGAAAATTATTTTCCCCTCTTCATCTCTTAACACCCCTCCATAACTTGCAGTCCCCGGGTTGCTTTTTGAAGCCCCATCAATGTTGCATTTCAAAAAACCTTTTGGTGGAGGATGCCGATACTCCTTTTCCCTTTCCAACACTCTTTCTTTTTTACTAAGACCCTTGAGGATGATCTCATGCATACCCAGCTGCTTGAGAGCTCTCAATTCAAGCGTAGAGGGAGGATTCGAGGGATAGTTGTGCACCGTGGTGGAGACAGTTTCCTTAATCTACCTTAAGATCAATTCCATCAGGCCGAGAGGAGTAGTTTTTCCATCCTTGAAAATCCTCTTATTCCTTTCCTTCCAAACATTCCAGATAATGAAGCTCAGTGCCAAGGTCTAGGCTAAATTAAGGATCTCATGCTCTGAAAAGCTTTTTCTCCACTTGTTCAGGGTGTTAATGATGCTTCCTTTGTCTCTGTCTGTTTGTTGAAAAATGATGTTGAAAGAATCCCATAACTAGGTGGTATAGGTGCAGCTGTTGAGAATATGCTCCATTGTCTCCTCTTGAGCCTCACATAATTGACATCTAGAAGGCCCGATCACCCCCCTCTTCTGAATGTTCTCCCAAGTTAATATTTTCTTGTGAAGAACTAACCACATAAACAGTTTGATCTTCATCCATCCTTGGTGGCTCCAAAGTTTATGCCAGGACTTAGCCAAAACGCAGGGTTCTAGGTTAAGGGTAATTCTTTTTGCTTCTTTGATATTAAAGATGCCTTCGTTGTTTTGGCCCCATCTTAACTGATCCTGCCCCTCTGTAGCCAAGATCTTCCTCTATTCTAATATTTTCATGACTTCTTCTGTTTTTGTTCTTATGGGGTTGTCCCCTCTGCATACTATTTTCCTCCAGCTTCTCCATTTCTCAGTGTCATGGGGGAGATTCCAGAAATCCCTAACTTTTATTAAACCATGGAAATTAGTTTCCTGCTTGATGCTCATAAAGTCCTCCCTTAACAATATTGGTTCTTGTTGCCATTTATCTTCCCAGAAGAGAGCTTGTTCTCCTGCTCTGATTTCCCAGAAGCTATTGTTTTGTACTAGGCTCCTGTTATCCCAGGCTTTATTCCAGATGTGAGAGCCTCTTATGTTTCCTGACATTCTGATAAGATCACTCATTTGCCAGGAGCTTGCATATTTTTCTTTCCAAGTTTTAGCCCAATGCGCCCCTGGTTCTTTAACCCATCTCCACCAGAGTTTGGCTCCTAAAACATTACTTAGAATCTCCTGATCGTCTAAGCCTAGGCCTCCATGACTTTTGGGTTTACAGATTTTATCCCAAGAAACCAGGGCCCATTTCTTTTTGGTTTCCTCCTTGCCCCAGAGAAAGTCGCTTTGAATGTTCCTGAATCGCTGTAAGACCCCTTTGGGAGCTGGCAGGGCTGATAAAAGGAAAATGGGGGTAGATTGAAGAACTGTCTTCATCAAAACCAGTCTACCAGCAAGGTTCAACGCTCTAAAGGTCCATATTTTAATCTTGTCTTGCATCTTGTTGAGCATCGGTTCCCAAATACTTTTGTGCATTGGTTTATCCGTAAGGGGGATTCCCAAATACTTAGAAGGGAGGACCTCCCTTTGGAATCCCAGAATTCTGGAGATGTTCCTTTGAATAGCAATGTAAGTGTTAAAGAAAAAAAAAATTGATTTGGAGAGGTTAATTTCCATACCTGAAGCCGAGGCAAAGTCATTTAAGATTTTTTTGTATGTTGTAGCTTCCTTGACTGTGGGGATACCCTGCAACATGGTGTCATCCACAAATTGTTGATGAGTCAAGGTTTGACTGTTCTCCGTTAGTTGAAGGCCCTTGATCTTTCCTGAGAATTTAGCATTATTAATGGTTCGACCCAATCCTTCCATCATGAGTATAAACAGAAAGTGAGAGAGTGGGTCTCCCTGCCTGAGGCCTCTGGAAGGAGTGAAGATCTCCGAGGGTGAGCCATTCACCAGAATTGAAAATCTGGTTGAAGTAACCAAAGCCATAACCCACCTGATCCAGTCATGGTAAAATCAAAAGCGGAAAGGACCTTTTTGATATAGATCCAGTTCACCTTGTCATACGCTTTTGCAATGTCTAGTTGCATGATCATGTCGGCCTACTTTTTTCTAGTGAGAGAGTGAACAACCTCATGGGCCTGAATAATATAATCTAGGATTTGCCTTCCTTCCACATAACCAGACTATTCCCCAGAAATCGGAGAAGGAAGAAGAGGTTTGAGTCTATTGGCCAACATCTTAGAAATAATTCTGTAAACAACATTGCATAAAGCAATGGGTCTGAACTTATCAGGAGTTAGGGCTGAGTCCTGTTTGGGGTTTAGGGAGATGAAGGAGGTGTTGAGGGCTTTCAGAATGGATCTACTTCTTCTAGAGTCCTCTACCACCTCCAAAATGTCTTGTTTGACAACATTCCAGCATGCTTTGAAAAAGTCCACATTAAAACCATCTGGACCAGGAGCTTGTTGGAAATAATACTGAGAGGGGGGGTGAATCAGTATTATCAAATTCTTTTCAATATACCATCCAGATTTATACTTTAAATTATTCTTCAAATATTGATGATTAACTTGTATGTCAATACCATTTAATAATGAGCAAGGACAATAAAAACAGATAGTCACACCAAAGAACACCGAATATAAGGTGGAAACCCAATGTGGGTGAAAACCACCTGCTGCAATATGTCTCTATCTTCTTTCAATTAGAAACTTCTTTTACAAGGATTTTGTACTGGCGCGGTCCTTTACCAGTACGTAGGCTGCAACCTGCAGAGAGCTATAACTCTCTCTCATTTTCCAGTCTCTCCTGGAAGGGAGCTACAACCCCCTTAGCTCTTTTACTTCTTTAAGGACCACGTTTCATTAATTTTCAGACTGGATCCAAGAAGGTCATATAATCATCAAGTACATGCAAAACACCCAATCTCCTTATATAATCAACCAATGAATCACCGAACTTCTCATAATGTTGTAAACAGAAAAGTAATACCAGAAATCTAAACCCAAAACTCTGCAGCAATAGATAAAGGAAAAACAACAAATGTTTCAAGATAGGTCCGCAACTTCACCAATAGAGGCCTGCGAATATCCGCAGCTCTTCTGTGTCCAAACTGCGTAGATCCGCACCTAGTCGGTCTACTACTATGCGTATCTCCGCACCACTCATTCTGCTGCCCTGCCTACCTCTGCTCAGATCTACACCTGCACTGCCCGCCTGACAGCGTACCTCCGCGACTTGTTCTTCTGTTTCCCTGCGTACCTCCGCACTGCACCTTCGCCTGCGCTGCGTACCTCGCACTGCGCCTTCTGCTGCACTGCGTACCCCCGCACTGCGCCTTCTCCTGCGTTGCGTACCCCCGCACTCACGCCGCGGATCACCTGCGAGCCTCTGATTAGGGCCAAATTAACAATCCTCCAATGTGCCACAGTCAGTCAGATCCACAGATCTGATCATGCGCCCGAGAGATCACGACTTATCAATAGATTCGCCTTAAATTTTCTCCTTGATTTATATCTAGCTTTTAAAACCAATCACCCAAACTTTCAGATCTTAAGATATTCAAATTTCACCAATGTATAGCCAAGTGATCTCCTCTCCTTTTTATAGGCAAGCCCTTATTCACACCATGGGAGAAAACCATCGAAAACCAATACAAGGGATCCAAACCGGGGTTCAATAATTTAGATCTTATACCACGGGCTAAAACCATAGGATCATGAACGAAGGGCTAAATACCAAGGGCCAAACATAAGAAACCCCACGCGAGTGCGCTTCTCTGCATTGGAGTGAGTGAACTGGGGGACCGCACCTTCTGAACGGATAACCTGCGGGTATGTCCGCACTTCCTGAACAGCGAACTTGCGGGTCCGCACCTTTTGAACGATGCACCTACGAACCTCTTATTTTCCATCATTTTGAGGGCCTAAACAGAGTTTTGCCACTTGAGTGAGTTGCCATCAAGTACAACACCTGTACCATAGAGCCAAACCAGAATCATAATGCTAACAATCTCCCCCTTTGGACTTGATGGAAACCTCAACGTCATTCTCCCCCTTTGACATCAAGGGCAAAGGGTTATGCTCCCCCTGAGAACATGCTTAGGCTTTTGCTTTGCTGATCATGCTCCCCCTGACTATAGATCAGATCTGCAAAAGAAAAATTTCTTCAAGAAGAACCATAATCCATCATACACCATAAATGACCGAGAAAGAGATAGAGACATATTGCAGCAAAATTCAGATCAGCATCCATGTTCTCCTTCTGTACTTCCTCCAAGATCTTCTACCGTAATGCCAACAATGCATTATTAGAAGAATATATGCTCCCCCTGAACCTGTGCCATTCGATCTTCGACCAATCCGCAACCCAGCAAATGTACGCGTATACCCCATATGAAACATGTGTACAACCAACAATCTCTGAAACAGATGAGATTCAACAACAAGATGATGCATCAACAACCCCCAGCTTTTGCCTGAGGTATTCAAAGGTCTCCCTGGGCAATGGTTTGGTGAGTATATCAGCAACTTGTTCCTTAGAAGGAACATACTCCAACTTGACCTTTTGTTCAAGCACTTGTTCCCTGAGAAAGTGATACTTGATCGGTATGTGCTTGGTCTTTGAATGCATGACTGGGTTCTTTGAAATGCTGATTGCACTTGTATTATCACATAATATGGAGATAGGTGGTGTACAAGTGATTTGAAAATCCTGCAAGGTCTGCATCATCCAAAGGAGTTGAGTGCAGCAAGATGCAGCAGCCACATATTCTGCTTCAGCTGTAGATAAAGCAATCAAACTCTGTTTCTTGCTGAACCAAGATACTAATCTGGAACCCATAAAGAATGCACCACCACTTGTGCTCTTCCTGTCATCCACGCTCCAGCCCAATCTGCATCTGTATAAGCATGAAGTGTGAGATCTGTATCTCTAGGATACCATAAGCCATAGTTTTGAGTTCCTTGAAGGTACTTGAAAATTCTCTTCACTGCCTGAAGATGAGTTTCCTTTGGATTTGCCTGAAATCTTCCAACTATTCCCACTGCATGCATGATATATGGTCGGGTACCTGTCAAATAAAGTAGACTTCCAATCATAGATCTGTAGGTTGGTTGATGCATTGCTGCTGATTCATCATTTGCACTGAGGCTACATCCTGTGACCATGGGGGTACATACACGTTTTGCATCTTCCATGCCATATTTCTTCAAAATCTGCTTGAGATACTTGGTTTGAGACAAGAAGATCCCGCCTTCATTTTGTTGGATTTGCAATCCAAGAAAATATGTCAGTTCTCCAAGAAAAGACATTTCAAATTCTTTCTGCATCACCAAGGCAAAGCTTTGACTCATAGCTTCTTCATTGCTGCCAAAGATAATATCATCCACATACACAACAAGTATTAGCAATTTTTCATTTTCAATTTTTATATAAAGATTGCTATCTGTTGATCCCTTTGAGAAACCTTGTTGATGAAGATATTTGTCCAAACGGTAGTACCAAGCCCTTGGAGCCTGTTTAAGACCATAGAGAGCCTTTTTTAGTCTGCATAGAAGATTTGGATCATTCCCAAGGATGAAACCATCTAGTTGCTCAATGTACACTTCTTCTTCTAAGTCTCCATTCAGAAAATCTGATTTTATGTCCATTTGAAATACTTTGAACTTTTGAAAGCTTGAGAGAGCAAGGAACATTTGGATGGCCTCAATTCTAGCAACGGGAGCAAATGTTTCTTCAAAGTCTATTCCTTCTTGTTGAGCATACCCTTTACACACAAGTCTGGCCTTGTTTCTAATTACTTCCCCATTCTCATTCAACTTATTTTTGAAGATCCATTTTGTCCCTATGACATTCTTATCTTTTGGTCTAGGAACCAACTCCCAAGTGTTGTT
This sequence comes from Pinus tabuliformis, assembly GCA_031772625.1. Classification (NCBI taxonomy): domain Eukaryota; kingdom Viridiplantae; phylum Streptophyta; class Pinopsida; order Pinales; family Pinaceae; genus Pinus; species Pinus tabuliformis. The sequence continues at coordinate 2,037,235,665 of CM062818.1, forward strand.
CTTTTCGATCTGCTCAAGTTCTTCATCCATTGCCTTGACCCAGCATTCATCTTTGCATGCCTCTCTTACATTTTTTGGTTCAGTGGAGGAGAGTAATGCCAAATAGCTCGAGGCTTCTGCAATTGTTCTTCTTGTTTGTACACCTGCCTCTTTCTGCCCCAAAATCTGAGATTTTGGATGATTCTTCTGAACGTACCTGGATGAAGTCTTCTCTTCTATCCTTATCTGTTCCTCTGGTGCCTCTTGAGGTTCTTCTTCATCATCAATCTGATTTGGAGAGTAGTCTTCATCTTCTTCGATATTTTCATAATTTACTTGCCTAGGAATGTATCCTTTTTCATCAACCACTACATCAATGCTGCCAACAATTCTTCCAAGTCTTTTATTGTAACACTTATATGCTTTGCTGTGGGGAGAATAACCAAGGAGAATTCCTTCATCTGCTCTAAGCTCAATTTTTCCAAGTTGTTCGTCATTATTCTTAATATAGCATTTGCTTCCAAAAATTTTGAAATGCTTTACTGAAGGAGTCTCACCATACCAGAGCTCATGAGGAGTTTGGGTGTTGTTCACTCAGACATTTGTTTTGTTGAGAATAACAACCGCAACAAAAGAAGCTTCACCCCAGAAGGTTGCGGGAGTCCCAGACTCATCAAGCATAGCACGAGCCATTTGTTGGACCGTTCTGTTCATCCTTTCCACCACTCCATTCTGCTGAGGAGTCCTAGCTGTAGATAATTCCCTTCTTATTCCATGTTCTTCACAGAAATCGAAAAATTCATTTGAGGTAAACTCCCCACCTCTGTCGGACCTGAGGCACTTAATTTTATGATCTGATTCGTTTTCAGCCAAGGCTTTGAAAGATTTGAAATTTTCGAATGCTTCGTCCTTGTGTTTCATAAGTCCCAACCAAACCATCCTGGAGAAGTCGTCAATGAATAATATAAAGTATTCTTCTCCTTGAGGTGACCTTGTCCTAAATGGACCACATACATCTGTATGGACTAGTTCAAGAGGCCTGCTGGCTGATCCTTCCTTCTCAGGGAAGTTAGTTCTGGTTTGCTTACCAAACTGACATGATTTGCATATGGTGTTGTCTGGAATTTTGATATCTGGAAGACCACGAACTGCCTGGTATTTGCATGCTTTCCTTATTTGTGAAAAGCTTAGATGCCCCAACCTCCGGTGCCATAACCAATGTTCATCATCTTTGCTCAAATAGCATTGTTTCTGTCCTTCTTCAAATATGTATAGATTATTTGGAGTTCTTCTGCCTTTGATCATTGTTTTTCCTGTATCAAGATCACGAACACTACATCCATTTGATCGAAATATTACCTCTATTCCTTAATCGCACATCTGATTGACACTTAGTAGATTATGCTTCAAGCCATCAACATACAATACATTTCCAACTTTGAACTTTCCTTTCAACTGAGCAATGCCTTTTCCTTTTATGGCTGCAGGGGTATCATTTCCATAAGAAACTTTCTTTCCCTTTTCTAAAGCAGTATATGATTCAAGTTTTTCTTTATCACCTGTCATATGCTTCGAACATCCGTTGTCGATGTACCATTGATTTTCCTGTCCTTCTGCATAAAAAGCTATCCCACATCTTTCTGGTTGTGGTTCCTTTATTCTCCATGTTCTGGTACTTGAGGCTTGTTCCTTTGTCTGCCAAAACCTGCTCCTGCATTCAGAATCTTCATGACCAAAGTTATTACAAATAGAACATTCAATTTCATTTTCAAGGGCCGAAAAGTTGTTATAAGTCCTTTTCATGATCCCATTCATATTTCTTTGTCTTTGAGCTTCTATAATCATGATTGTTTTATAGGCAACACATTGAGCTGCTTTGTGGCCAAATTTATGGCAAGAGAAACATTGGCCATTGAAGAAACTTCTATGATTATCAAATCTACCTGCCAAATGATTGTAGTTTCTATTGTCATCCATTCTTGAGGTAAATTGAGGAGATTTTACCTGTGGCTGGTTGTAGCTTTTGTTCATCCTTAAGGTGGATTTCCCCTTATTTACCTGGTAGTCTTTGTTTATTCTTGATGTAATTTGTCCCTGTTTTACCTGGTGATCTCCATTGGGCTTTTGCTCATTTCTCCTTGCTGCATCGAGATAACTCTTTGAGGTGGATGCTTGAGATGTTTCTCCATTATACCCCAGACCTGTCTTGATTAGTGGAGAATGTTGTACATTGATAATCTCATCCAAAGTTTCAGATCCTTTAACAAACTTAAGATTAAGAGCCTTTGTTTTCTCAATTTCTTTTCTAAGGCCAACAATTGCACATTCTAATTTTTCAAGAAATTTTTCTTTTTCATCAAGTTGAAATTGCAGAGTATCAATGATCACATTCTTTTCTTCTAAACATGTCTTGAGTCTAGAAATCTCTTCATAAAAGCTATCCACATCTATAGCATCCATGTAATCATCATCTTCAAAAGCCATTAAAAGTTTATAGTGATTACCTCGTTCATCTTCATCACTATTTGATAGACCATCACTATCTTCATGAGTGTAATAGCTTTTCTTATTTGCATTCCGTTTCTTGTTCCATCTAACAGGTTCCCTCCCTTTGTCAATCTTATCCTTATGAGGACATTTGGCAGCATAGTGACCTACTCTTCCACAGGCAAAACATTTGAAAGGTAACTTTCCTCTGAATCTTCCAGTACCCCGTTGAAGATTTCTGACAAAATTTGATTCTTCTTCTTCTTCTGACACGTGTCCTGACTCATAGTACTCTCCTTTGCCTGAAGCCTTGAAGATAGCTTCTCTCCTGTCTGATGGACCTCCTTTCCTCATTTCATAAGAAGTTAGAATTCCGTGCAGCGGTGACATTTTAAGGTTTTGTAGATTCTCCTTTTCTTCTATTGCAAAAACTTTAGATTCAAACCTAGGGGACAAAGATCTTAGAACTTTTTCAACCACAACAGCTTCTCTTATTTCTTCACCCAAATTTTTCATACAATTAACAATCTCATCTACACTCAGAAAATAGTTAGCCACACTTTCATCATTGTACATTTTGAGATTTTCATACTGAATTCTGAGGGTTTGAAGTTTTGCTCGTTTTACCTGATCATCTCCTTCATATCTCATAACAATCTTGTCCCATATTTCTTTTGCAGATTTATACTGCATAACTTTCACGAATTCTGATTGAGATAGACTGTTATGCTCTTAACCTGCAAAATGATACCCAAATACAGAATATGCGAAGAAAAGATACCTAGAACACAGAATAGCAATGATTTTATTATTCAGAGAGTAATGTTCACTTGCCTCTTCGAGGGGGCAACCTCCAATAGAGCAGAGCTCGACTACAAAATAAGACACGATGCTTCTCGCAGGGAGTCTCTATCCTTTATATATGACTCATACATGTAATACCACGGGCCAATACCGTGGGTTTTATTAATACCATCTATCTAATACTACGACCCATTTGCAACTAATAGTGGTTCCGGCATTAATTGCGGATTAACCACTTACAATTATTAATATGGGCTTTATTGACTCTTGACTATGACGTGATCCCATTACATAAATAAGGGGGTTAGGGTGGGACCCTAACATAGACATCCTAGAAGAGTATTGACCGCCTTTACATTTGTTTCATATTTCTTCTTCTCAGCTGGATCTGTAGGAGTGGCTGATGGAAAAGTATACCCTGTTTCTATGATGTCCCAGACTTCTGTACCCAAAGATTGAAGATAGGCAGTAACTCTTACCTTCCAATATACGAAGTTTGTCTCATCAAAAATCGGTGGCCTGATTGATGCTTCCCTCTCGTAGTTGCTCATGATGATAGATCTTCCTTCAAGCGATCAAGCTTCTTCAGAAGGACCTGCTCTGATACCAATTGTTGGAAATAATACTGAGAGGGGGGGTGAATCAGTATTACCAAATTCTTTTCAATATACCATCCAGATTTATACTTTAAATTATTCTTCAAATATTGATGATTAACTTGTATGTCAATACCATTTAATAATGAGCAAGGACAATAAAAACAGATAGTCACACCAAAGAACACCAGATATAAGGTGTGTTAGAGTCGGTCCTTACAGCCCTCCGTCAGAGATCTTTTCGCTTTTGCATATCATTTTTAGGTGTCTCGCTCGTTCCACTTCGTTGCATTTCGCTAGGTGTTATAGGGAAAAGTGTCTATATAGAACTGCTCTATCCCACTAAGTGTGACAGCTGCCTTAGAAACAAACAGATAAAAACTACTTTTGTTTTTCCTTTATGAATTATAGATAGAGAGGAACAGAAAGACCAACCTTTGTCTTGCGCTAATCTCCTGATTTGATCCCTCTCTTCTTTGATAGTCCTCAGCTACCTTCTCCCTTGCACGCCCAGCTTCACAAAGTACCTATAAGATCACAGAAGCATAGCACTATACAAAGACATGGATCTATAATCATAAACAATCTAGGATCATATGTAAATTGACCATACAAATGTAACAAGCATCAATGACACAAAAGCATGGAGAAAAACTCAAATAGCTTTTATTGATAAACAAGAAAAGAGCCGAGAGGAGTTACAACCAGTTGTTCTGACCCAGCATCAACCTCCCAGCAAAGAAGCCCCTCTTCACCTCAAACAAAGCTTAGATCACCCAACAATCTGATGTTTGTCTCAAGAAACCAACAACAATTCCTTACAATATGCAAAATTCCAGCCTTCAGATCTCTGGGATGAGGGATCCATATATAGATATCTGTAAGGGGGATGAGTCATCTTATGATTTGATTAGTGTCTTCTCTCTGATAGTTCTTGCTTCCACTTGGAGACTGGTGGCCTCTTACTCATCCTTGGTCGAATTCAGTGAGGCAAGTGTCACAAGAGAAGATTCTGGAAGCTTCCATTGCCTCTCCACCTCGCGGAATGACACTGCCATTTGTCATTTCTCGCCCATCGCACCCCACAGAAGGGAATTTTGAAATGCAACGCACCCTCACAGTGTATTTGGGTGAGATGCAACGCACTTAGCCAGTGGAGCAGCTGCAATGATCCTGTTTTGACCAATTCTGAGCAGTTTCTCATGGAGAACTTCTGGGAGAAGCTGTAATCTATTGACCTTGTTCCTTTAGGGGTTATAACAACACTTTTAGGGACTTAGGAGCCCTTGGTTTATGGACATTTCATGCTTGGGGTTGTAGGGCCCAAAAATGTCTATAACACTAGGGGCATGCCATTGACTGACGAGGGGGTCTGGTTGTCTTGTGTTTCCTCATGCTTGTCCCTGCAGGGTTAGTCAAAAATTTCTCAAAAATCACCAAAGTATATGATCATTGCATTCATCGTCATAAAAGGTTAGTTTCGTTAAAAAGTCTTTAGTCCTAGAGTCTAGGGTTTTCAGTCCTTTGCATACACATAATAAAAGCCCGCAGGCCATGAGGTTGGTTTCAAAAGATTCTCATTTAATATTTTTCTCAGAAAGCATTTAAAAACATTTTTAGTCCAAAACTCTGTTTTGGAACTAAAAATTGTTATTGTAAATAATTGTATTTGTTTTATCTCAAAAAAGTTTCAGAGCAAGCCTCTGATCTTCTCCAAAGCCAAAATGTCGGATCCCTGCAAAAATCAACAAAGTATTATCAGTCCAAACCTCAGAAAAAGCAAGAGAAAGTCAAAGAGCAGTATTGTATTAAAAGACCAAATGTCAAAGTGCCAAACATTATAAAAGTGGGTTAGCAAACAAATTTAAATCAAATCTGATTTGGTGGGATATTTTCTTCACATATAAAAGGGGCAAACAAGTTCATTTGTTCAAAAATCCCAAGGCAAAAATCGTGTTTGAGCTTTTGGAAGGCCAAAGCCGTGTTTGCATACCCGTGGACAGCGTTTGGAGGCATGCGCTACCCATACAGGCTGTGCGCTACGCATAGAGTGCGCGCTACGCATAGAGTGCGCGCTACGCACTGGGCCTCACTGGCCAGTGTAAAAAACCACAGGCGCTACGCACACAGCGTGCGCTACGCGTTGGGTTCAAGCGCTACACACTCAGTTACAGCACCCAGAAATTTTTGTTAATGCGACTAGATCTTGCCAAATCGACTCCAAAGCTTGCAAGTAGGTTTTCAATGGCTGCTCAGTCAATTTTAAAATGTTTGTAGTGTGTTTAAGGTGGGAAATTTGATGTGTTGGGTGTAGAAAAATGAAACCCTATGCTCATACCAAAATCATTCCTTAAGGGTTTTTAAAGGCATGTGGGTGGCTTTGTGAAGATTTTCCCATTCTCCATTGGTGAAATACAGTCCCATACTCATTTGTCAAGTTTTAGCCAACATTGCAAATGGTGCGCATTACACTTTGTTCATTTGTCAAAATTGTCCTTGTGATCAAAACAGTGACTGTTTTATGCCAATACACTGAAACAGAGTTATTACCATTATGGTTTGGTTCTTATGATGCTTTGGTAAACATATTTGGGTTTTGAGTATGCATTAAATTGTGATTTCACCACACCTATATCAACATACATATTGCAGACATCATGTTTTCAAAGCCATGTTAGACACAGATTCAGTTTATGAGCAGCAGTATGACAGTGATTCCACAACAGAAGGTAATGTGCCACGGAGGCCTCGCAGAGGTGGCAAAGATGGTAAGCATCTCAAGGAAGAGCCTACTTCTTTGGTTCAATTGCAGGCTTGCCCGCTTGCAATGGATTGTTTTCGTCATCAGTCATGCTATCACTATTGTGAGTTAATTTCACAAATCCAGCATCATCGTGAACTAGCTCGTTTGTTTGTTCTACATTTACATGATGGCCATGTAAACCTCGCCGAAGTTGATTTCATTTTGTCACCAGAGATTATTGCAGAGGCCACTGGGATACCAAATATTGGAGAAAAATGGAATAAGCGTCTGTAGTTAGAGAAATCCTACTATGAGCCATACATCAAACCTGGATATATGAGGCACCTGAGCAGGGTTTTTCCTTTCCAATACCTAAGTGATCAGTTTGCACCTTTGATGAAACTCATCATTCGGCATTTCAGTTGTGAGGGCAGATTTTCGCGTCTTTATGCATACCATGTCCGTTTGTTGATGCATTTTACAAGGGTACGTATGATGAACATTCCATACTTCATGTATCGCAACATAGAGAGGATGGTTGTTTTGGTACAAAAGAAGACCCCAGCACAGCAGCACAGAAGTATTTATCATTACGCGCTGATCAAGATTGTAGTGGTTCATCAGTTGGCACAACAGGGCATTACTTGGGAGGATTTTATTTCTCGTGACTTTTTCACAGCGCCACAGCCACCTCCAGAGATAGTTCATGATGAGGGAGAGCCTTCACATCAGTTTGACATTCCTGAGACTGAGCATGTCAATGCTCCAGTATATGTGACATATCAGCGAGGCCACAGGGCCTTATTTGCAACTACACGACGAGTACTATCTCCACATGGCGTGGAAGGGGTCTCGCCTTCTTCTTCAGTATAGGTACAGGTTCAGGACAGAGGCAAGAGGTCAATATATGAGGAGGGCCATTCAGGTGGTCATGATGTTGATGTTACATTGAGTGATGTGGATAGGAGCCCTCCTAGCTCGAAGTTGAAAGAGATCATCCAAGAGAAAAAGACTGAGATTGACAGCTTGAATGAGAAGTTATTGAAGGCAGAATGTCTAATCAAATATTTGGAGCAGCGCAATAAGCAGCTAGAGGATGAGCATACACTTATAGAGCTGCGATAGATCCGTGAAGACCGAAGGTTGGCCAGAAAAAGACCTGGTGATTTGACACCTGGTGATTTGACACCTGTTGAGCGGGAATTTTGGCTTGAGAAAGTCAATCGACATCTGGAAGAGTTGTTGGCAAAGGCCAATAGAGACAAAGACATGCTCCGTCACATGAAAAAACATTATTGGGCTCGCATGCATGTCGGCAAAGCAAAAATGAAGATTTTGAAAAGGAGGTTGAGCAAAGCACTAAAACGGCGAAAGAGGCTAAATCCACTCCGAGTTTTGGTCGAGGCTTCGCTGTCTGAGCATGACACATGATAGAGGGTCTTCGCTCCGAATTTGAGCAAATTTGGAGAAATTTTGTCATTTTGAAATTTTTGGTCCCAAAAACAGTTTTTTCAGCTGTACGAGTAGTGGCTCGCTTTTGATTGGGACACTTGTTGGAGGAAAACTTTGTATTTTTAGGTTTGTCATGGTAATTTATGCATGCTCAGTTATTTCCGAAGCATTTCATCAAGTTCTGGATGATCAAAAGGCCCAAAAACACCCTGAAAACCACCTTACTGCCACCTTTTGCAACAGCAGAAAGTACTTCTAGAAGAATGAAATTTTGAGGGGGCAAATGAGCTCAAAATTGGGAAATTCCACATGGGCTGGATAGTAGACATCCAGAGCTTTCCAACCAGCTACTGTGAGCTTGATTTCGATGTTGGGAAGTGCCCCAAAAATAGGCTGAAAGGTGCACTACGCATAGGGATCAGGGCACTACGCATAGAGGTTTTTGGTCAAGTTTTCATCCTCCAGCTTAGGAATTCGGCTAGTTTTCACCAGTTTCACTCCTTGATGTGATTTTTGACCTAGCATGATGTATTTTGATGTGTGTGAGGTAACTTGGCACTTATTTACCTTATTCTAGATGATTCATTCACAAAATAGCAAAAAATTAATGTAATGAATCAATTTCCTTCTTTTTAGAGGCAGGTTGTTTTGGTCACCTAGATTCTTGCTCCATGTTTAGAATTTGTTCAAACTGCTCCTAGAAGGAGGAGATCGACCCCTAGAGGTTAGGGAATGGGTTGGCTTGATCTATATATGTAAATTTTGAGTGAGTAGCACAAGTTGGACTCTTGGGAAGATTTTGGCACACTATTGTACATATTTTTCATATTTTGGCTAAGGAAAGATCAGAGGTTTTGCAGCACCTGTTGGGATTCTTGTGGCTTTCAGTTCTTGATGGTGTTATCTCTCAGTTATTGTAAGTTTATTCATGTTTATATATATGCCATTCCCTTCTTATGCTTCTAAAACTAAATGAATGAGTAAATGAGGTTGAATTCATTGTTTACATTGCTCTTCCTTTAAATTGTTTAGTTTTACATGTTTTCGCCAGTTTGGAGAGGATCCATGTTCTCCCTTGCCCTCTTCAGCTCCTTGTCATTCTGATCCATCCATACACCTGATCAAAGACATCAAGACTACTGCCTACCTTGCCCCAACTCGAAATCTGCAAAGATCTGGCCTTATCCCCGGACCCAAAATTGGTTTTCCCATTTCTCCAACAAAAAACTCAAAAATCTAAATCAAACTTTCATATCTATTTACTAGCCTAAGATCAGCATTCACTATAGGTCATCTTAGCCCTTTTGAAGACCTTTTGCCGAGATAGACCCGGAGAGAGCCCTCTCCTATCCTCATAGGGCTAGCTACGAGGCTGAGCGTGGTTTGATGTGGCCTCGAGTTTTGCCTTTCTCAGCTTGAGGCAGATTTGAGCGCTAACAAGGTGGAAACCCAATGTGGGTGAAAACCACCTGCTGCAATATGTCTCTATCTTCTTTCAATTAGAAACTTCTTTTACAAGGATTTTGTACTGGTGCAGTCCTTTACCAGTACGCAGGCTGCAACCTGCAGAGAGCTATAACTCTCTCTCGTTTTCTAGTCTCTTCTGGAAGGGAGCTACAACACCCTTAGCTCTTTTACTTCTTTAAGGACCACGTTTCATTAATTTTCAGACTAGATCCAAGAAGGTCACATAATCATCAAGTACATGCAAAACACCCAATCTCCTTATACAATCAACCAATGAATCACCCAACTTCTCAGAATGTTGTAAACAGAAAAGTAATACTAGAAATCTAAACCCAGAACTCTGCAGCAATAGATAAAGGACAGCCAACAAATGTTTCAAGATAGGTCCGCAACTTCACCAATAGAGGCCTGCGAATATCCGCAGCTCTTCTGTGTCCAAACTGCGTAGATCCGCACCTGGTCGGTCTACTGCTCTGCGTATCTCCGCACCACTCGTTCTGTTGCCTTGCATACCTCTACTTAGATCCGCACCTGCACTGCCCGCCTGACAGCGTACCTCTGCGACTTGTTCTTCTATTTCCCTGCGTACCTCCGCACTGCGGCTTCGCCTGCGCTGCGTACCTCACACTGCGCCTTCTGCTGCGTTGCATACCCTCGCATTGCGCCTTCTCCTGCGCTGCGTACCCCCGCACTCACGCCGCAGATTGCCTGCATGTAATGCCCCACTTAAAATCTTATCCTACAAATTTTGTTAATGTTTACATTATCTGAAAATATTGAGAAATATTGGTCTAATATAAAATTCATGATTTCCATTTCCCCGCTTACCTTCTCAAATTGAATATTAGGTAGGATATGGTCTCCTTCCATTATTTCAAAATATATGTATTCATTTCACATTACCCAATGTACCCTCACATTTACTTGGGAGAAGACATAGTCCTCTCCATCTTATTATCAATATATATATATATATATATATATATATATATATATATTCATTTCACATTCCCCAATGTACCCTCACATTTACTTGGGAGAAGACATAGTCCTCTCCATTTAATTATCAATATATATATTCACCTCACATTCCCAAATGTACTTTTCAAATTTACTTGGGAGAAGACATGATCCTTTCCCATTAAATTCTCAATTTTATATTCATGTCACATTTCCAAATGTACTCCTAGCTTACTTGGGAGAAGAGAAGTCAATTGTAAGGATGGATGAGAAGTTAATGACATTAATGAGAGGTGGTTGAGATGGAGAAGGGAAGGAGGGTATAAAAAGGGGAGGTTGGGGGGGGGTCTTGCTTATGATTGTGGGGGGGTTGGTTGTGATTGTTTGGACTTGTTATGATTTTGGGAGACCTTGGAAACCTATGGAGGTTTCTTGGGTTTGAGAGGAGGAAAGTATTATTATCTGGTTTTGCACATTCTTCTTGAGGACACACTATATCTGGTTGGACTTGGGCATGGAGGGCTAGGGAACCTGTGGAGGTTTCCTGGGCTAGGAATTTATTTCCTAGTTGGCTGGGAGGTAAATCCAGTTGGGTCGGTGATAAGGAGCATTCAGCTAGAGCTATAAGACAAAGGTATCATCATCAACCACCAGAACAGGTATTTTTCCATGGACTACTCTTGTTAAGTTGATATCAATGGAATGATCGCCTTAATTTATGTTGCTTATGATAAAGTGATAAGATGTTAAATGTTTAAAGCTATGTAAGAAGGTCAGTCAGCTCATCTTATTACTTTTAAATCAGCAGGAAAATAGATCTGTTAGTGTATAATAGATTGAGGCTCTAATAATAGGAATCAGGCCCTTACACTGCGAACCTCTGATTAGGGCCAAATTAACAGTCCTCCAATGTGCCACAGTCAGTCAAATCCACAGATTTGATCATGCGCCCGAGATATCACGACTTATCAATAGATTCGCCTTAAATTTTCTCCTTGATTTAGATCTAGCTTTTAAAACCAATCACCCAAACTTTTAGATCTTAAGATATTCAAATTTCACCAGTGTATAGCCAAGTGATCTCCTCTCCTTTTTATAGGCAAGCCCTTATTCACACCATGGGACAAAACCATCAAAAACCAATACAAGGGATCCAAACCGGGGTTCAATAAATTAGATCCTATACCACGGGCTAAAACCATAGGATCATGAACGACGGGATAAATACCAAGGGCCAAACATAAGAAACCCCACGTGAGCGCGCTTCTCTGCATTGGAGTGAGTGAACTGGGGAACCGCACCTTCTAAACGGATAACCTGCGGGTATGTTCGCACTTCCTGAACAACGAACCTGTGGGTCTGCACCTTTTGAACGATGCACCTGCGAACCTCTTATTTTCCATCATTTTGAGGGTCTGAACATAGTTTTGCCACTTGAGTGAGTTGCCATCAAGTACAACACCTATATCATAGAGCCAAACCAGAATCATAATGCCAACAGAGCTTTGCCATTCTGCATGTCTTTGATCACCGTGCTGACCTCTGCTTCAGTTATTGGTTTGTTCAGGTTAAAGTTATCTTCTCTAGACACCATCCTAGGAATATTCTTTATAATCTCCTTGATGTGTTGGTCTCTAACTAGATTATTTTCATTTGTGATGTCTCTGAAATGTTGAACCATCACAGCTTCAATATTCTTGTGAGTGTTCTGAAGCTCCCCATCTTTATTCAAAATTGAAGAGATTCTATTATGCGTCCTATTGACTATGGTGGAACGATGGAAAAAACGAGTGTTTCGTTCACCTTCTTTGAGCCATTGAACTCTAGACTTTTGTCTCCAAAAGATTTCCTCCTGTTTGCATAAATTCTCCCAATCAAGGTTGTATCTTTCAGCTTGCTCACTTTTTGTTTTATCAAAACCATCTGTGATCATTGCTTGATTGAGTTCCTGCATTTTGATCTCTACTGATTTTTTGTTTACAAAAATGTTACCAAAATCCTTCTTGTTCCATTCTTTGAGCTTGATTTTTATGTGCTTTAGTCTCTTGTGGAGGAGGAACATTTTGGAGCCCTGAACTTGTAGATCTTCGGACCACCATTTTTCAATGTTGCTGATGAAATTTGGGTGGGAGAGCCAGATATTCTCAAATCTGAAGGGTCTGTTCCTGGGAGCATCAATTCCCTTGATTTCTAATTGAATCGGCTAGTGGTCAGAGCCTCCAAAAGGGAGAACACTAGCAGATATTTATGTGTTTGTGAGCATCAACTTCTCAGAGATTAAAAATTGGTCTAACTTGGAGGCAACCTGAGCATTACCTCCTCTTTTGTTGTTCCAAGTGAAAAGACCATTATGCATTTCAGAGTCCACCATTTTCATGTCTTCAGTGAAAGAATGGAATTCTACTGAATCTCTACTAAGGATTCTGGTGCCTCCTTTTTTTCCGAAAGAGATTTAATCATGTTAAAGTCTCCTCCAATAACCCATGGGATTTCTTTGTGTCTGCTTCTGAGATCTTCCAGAGAGTTCATAAATCTAATCTTCTCATCTATTCTCTGAGGACCATAGAAATTCGTAACCAGGAAGGACTCAGACATCCCCATTGGTTGAATGATAGCTGATAAGTAATTTCTCGTTGCCTCCGCATCTATAATGTTGACCTTTTGGGGGTTCCAAAGGGTAAGTATGCCACTTGCTGTGTTCTCTTCTTTGACTTCTAGAAACTCAAATTTACTGAGCCATTTCTTATGAATTTGTTTTATTTTCTGAATGGAGCATTTTTTTCTTGAATGAAGATTATGTCTGGCATTGCTAGTTTCATTCTATTACTTAACAATCTTTGTTTTCTTTTACTACCTAGACCTCTGATATTCCAGGATATAAACTTCATAATTAAATATTTGTAAATGAGTAACTGGCTAGATCTTTCATCTTACCTGAATCTATCATTAGCTTTCCACACTCCATCATGAGCTCATTTTTCTTTTTTCTGCCTCTCTTCTTTCCTAGATTTCTGGTGGCTAATCCTGGAGTTAGTTTCATTGTTTTCACTCCTCTGTGCTCCTGTTTGTGGATGCTTTTACCTTTCTCCATTCCTCGTTCCTGTGTTTTCCATAAAAACAATTGTTGTATTCTGTTGCACTCTTCTTGAGGTAGAGAATCTATTCCTCCTTTGGTTCCTTGCATCAGAAATCCTTCCAGATCCAAGTTTTCCTTGTCGAGTATTTCTTGTAGTTCATGGTCTTCCAGATCCGTTTCGCTTTGGATCATTTCCTGGTCCATTTCCATTTTTGTTTCACTTCTCATGGTTTCTTTTTGGGAGTCAATGTCCGGGGAAAACTCTGTGTCCTCTTTTTTTTCTTTTTCTTTAGCATCTACCTCCTGATCTTGACTCTCTCTTGTGATTTCTTCCGGCTCTTCTAGAACTTGAAACTTGTTCTGACTACCCTTTTGCCCCTCAGTATGTTGTTTCTTTGATCCCTTTTTTCCTCCCCTTCCTCTGCTAGCCACTTTCTGAAAGCTTTCAGTATCCTTCGTAGTATTAAGTTTTTCTTTGTTATTTTCTTTGCTGAGAGGGCAGTCTCTTAACAGATGCCCATGTTCGTGGCACCTTCGGCATCTGAAGGGGATATGTTCATAGTCTACCATCTACACCCACTCCTCATCAAACACTTCCAGGATGATTTCATCCAGAAGTGCTCCTGATAGATCCATTTCCACACAGATCCTAGCAAAGGAGGTATATTTTCCCCTTCTTGTGGCTTCAGAAGCTTTGACATAGCGTCCTAGTTTATTGCCAATAGCAGCCAACGATTCAGTTTGCCAATAATCAAGAGGTAGAGAGTAGAGCCTTACCCACACAGGAACTGAAGAGAAGGTCTCCCTCTCGGGGACAAAGTTCATTCTCCAAGGTCTCATATAGAGACCAACAGTAGCAAAAAAATAGGGTCCTCCTTCGAATATTCTATCTTTGTCTTCGATGTTAGAGAACACTAATGTGAAGACTCCTTTTGACCCAAGATGTAGATCAGTGCTTCCTTTTGGCTTCCAATGATACTCGATCCACGTCTGTAAAGCCTTTTCAGTGGGCCATAGTCCCATGAATTTACAGATAATGGCGTAGGTTCCCATATGTTCCCTGTATTCCTGCAGAGCAGGATCATTTAATATTACTCGAGGGGTGATATCTGCTTTTGGTTTGCAAGGTCCTTTTTGTTTTTGTCTCTTGACCCTAGACTTTTGTCTTCTTCCTCTTTGTCCTTTGTGTTGCTGTTCTCTTTTGTTCTGGTCTCATCTGTTTCTTTTTCATTGTCCCTGTTTCTGTAGTTCATACCGTCTTTACTATTTCCAGTTAGTGATTTACTTTTGCTGGACACTGCATCTTTGTAGGAGGGAGCCAAGCTCCCTCCCCTGCCACTCTCCATTAGGATCGGACTCTGCTCGTTGTGGAAACCCTAGCCGCTATGTTTCTCCTGCTGTCGCTCTGTCACGTTTTTCGATCGAATGCAGCTTCTAATATCATCAGGAAGTGAATGTTCTATTAAGTGATCTTTTTATATACGAGTTTTCATTTATAAATAAGTTTTAAATTTAAATTTTATATAACAGTTTTCAAATAAGCAAGATTTTATTTTAATTATTTTAATTAAATTAAATAATAAATATACTTTAAAAAAATCTAATTAATTTATATAATTATTAAAAAAAATTCAACTAATCTACTTAATTGTTAAAAAAGTAAACTTAAATTTTTTAAAAATGACCGAAATTTAATATTAACATAATTATGTTTAAGCTTAAATTTTATATAATGTTTTTAAAATAAGTGTAAAAATTGAAATTAATTTTTCCCATTATTAAAAATTTTAATTATCTCAATTAAATTTAATTAACAAATATATTAAAAAAAATCAACTAATTTACCTAATTATTAAAAAAATTCAATTAATCTAATTTATTTGCTATAATTTAATATTTCAAAATGGATAATAAAATTATTTTTATATCCCACCTAAATTTAATTAACAAATATATATTCTGAAATTAATGTTTTAAAAAAAAGAATATATGAATAGAATATTGATAAAATTCTGTACAACATTCTGTTCAGTTTGCAGAGCGTGGAGGTGCCAATGACTTGCCAGTCAGTGATGAGATGTCCACGTGTGCAAATTGATCTCATTGTTGGTGAATGGCCTCCCATGAATAGCCATAGAGAAGAAAAACCAATATACCATTCATAAAACTGGGATATTTACATAATTTTGCATGTGCTGTAGAGCCAACAGTGAAGTAAGAGACAGAGACACGAGGCAATTCACAGTTTGAAGGGAGAGTGAACTGGTGAGGACAGACAAGAGGTTTAGTTTTTACACGTGGAAGATTCATACCACGTGGTCGAATTCATACTCATCTGTCTATCATCTCAAACCTACGAAGCGTCAGGTACTTCTCCAAACACATTACTGTAACTGTATTGTAGCATAGCAGGAACCCACAGGGGAAAATACACAGATTAATGTGCAGACTGTAAGTAGTTTTTTGTTTTTGTTTTTTTTATAATTCTGGTTTGGCTAGATTGGAATTCTTATATTGATAGTGGTATCCACAAATAACAGTAAATCCCATTGAAAGATCTCTCTATTTTATAGATCATTCTTGTGAGTATATGTGTGGTCTATTTTATAGATCATTCTTGGAGTATGTGTCTTGTGTATACTGTTCCGAGATGTGAATATATCATCATCCTATTGCTCTATAAAGGTTATTAGATTTTTGCATGCCATTGGGTTTGTGAGTTGAAGCAAGGTGGTGGTCAGGATGTGTGAGGCTGTAAATCATCTGTCTTGTGTATAAAGCATCCATTCCTGCGTACTGTATATTTTGTGTGTATATAACATCATGGGTTGTGAATATATAATCCCTTGGCTGTGTTTATGTAATCAGGTTATTGCATGCATTTGTGTTTGTGGGTTGAAGCAAGGTGATGGCCATGATGGGTGGGCTGAATTTGGGAGGAACCTGCTTGGCGAGGCATGGGCAGAGCTCAATCTTCAGTTCAAAGACCCACCAGATCATGTCCAGATACAGGCCAATTGCGCCAAAGCCCGCTACAAATCCAGGTGAGGGCAATTCTAATTCAATTGTTGTGAATTCTCAGTCTGAAAAAAAGGTTAATGGCGCCGAGGGCATTGCTCGCCATACTAGAACTCGCAAGAGAACCTCAGATTCTTCTCATGGGCAGAAAAGGGCAAGGGGTTCTAGCAATCCCAGTGGGTTAGGTTCTGAGAGAATCGGGGATATAGTAGCTGATAGGAATAGGCCTCATACTGCGTATTCAATAGACATGTCTTTGAGTATGGAAGCATTGAATGGAAATGGCCTTATGGCGGTTGAGAAGGATTCAGGGTTTATGGAAAGAGCAGCAGCCAGTGGGGTTCATGCACTCAGCGAGGAGTCTGTGGGTCTTGGAGAGGTTACTGTGAATAGGGGTAAAATTGGGTCTGTTAATAGCATGGATGCTGTGCATATACAAGCAATGCGTGGCCCTTCAGACATGCAATGCAGTTCTGGGACTGGGAAATCCATGGTTTTCTCAAGCGTGGGTGCTATGCACCAGGAGGTTAGGTCTCAAAAAGAGGAGGAAAACTGGAAAAATCTGGTTACCCTTCCATTGCTTCCAGAGACACCATCATCAAAAATTTCAGCTTATCAGGAATCTGGCGATGAAGCCCAATCAAGATTGTTTGGCAGAGATTTGGGTCAGAAAGAGGAAGGACACTGCCAAATCGGCAACGGTGACTGGAGCCCGAAGCCTGCAACTGGTGTGCAAAGTGTCGATCTCTCGGTTTGGGATCTGATGTATTCAGGCTCCCCTGATCCTGTTATGCTATTGTTGGACAATGGCCCTCAGGCTGTTTTGTGGTCTAATCCAGCATATAAGAAGATGGCTAAGGCTTCTGGTTCCAATGTACAGCATTCCCATGTCTTGAATCCCACACCTCTTGCCTGTTTTGGTTGCAAGTCACCATATCCGGGCATGGTTAACTCCAATGGTACCCTGTGGGGTTTTACCTGTCCTCCAATGATAAAGACATCCAAACATGAATTTGGGGACAATGGATGCAAATTTATGAAAATACCACTGAATGATGCAATAACAAGCTCAAGCACAATCAAGAAAGGTGTTATAATCCCACAGCCAGTCAGGCCAGTGGGTTCTAGTGTTACCATTGAATATATCAAGGACACCAATCTACAAGCTTCTCCTGTTTGCAAAAGTATAGATCAGACTGAAGAAGAGATAGAGAGAGAAACCCTGCCAGCCCTTATATCTGATTCTAAAAACAGAGTAAAACGGGCCAATGCTGCATACAGGGAAATGGTGGGCCAACCAGAGTGCTCATGGCTGGAATCAACAGCTTGCCATTGTAGTAGATCACAAGGGCACTCAAATTCATTTCCATCTGCAGGAAACAGGATCAATGGAAAAGTTGTACTAATAAACCAAGTACCCCACTTGGCAACTTCATATTCGTGCGGCGTCAAGATACAGTGGACCAGCAACAATGGAGAGAAGAATACGATCAAGACACTCTGCGATATTGTCAAATTTGTATCCTCTGATCCCAAGGACTATGTCCATGTTTGGAAGTTTCATATTTCTAAAGCCTCGAGTCTCAATAATAGTTCTTGAGGTCTAAGGGCAATAATAGTTCTTGAGGCCTGCAGCCCTCAGTATCTTGAGGCTCTGAAAGAGTGTAATATCATCTACAGCCAGGGGCAGATGGAACAAAAAAGAGTTTAGAGTCTAGGGTTTTGGGTTTAGGTTTATATGTGAGGATAGTTGGCAGAACTAATGACCTTCTTTCTTCTTTTTAGTTTTGCCCTTTTCCTTTTTCCCCGTGTTTTGTTAACTTCTTTCCAGAGGGAAAGACTGGGCTTTTACATAATATGTAAATGCATGTATACAGTGATCTATGCTGATGACCAGGATGATCGGAAACTCTCATAGCTAAATTGCATCATAGTTAGGGTAAATACGAATCTGTTAATTACGGAGGTACGGCAGTTGAAACTATATTTTTGCACAGGGCAGTCTTCCATATTGTAATTAAAATTGTTGATTATAATCCTTGTATGCTTTTTTGAAAGCAGATATGGCAGTTGAAACTATCTATTTGCAGGAGGCAGTCTTTCATACTGTAATTAAAATTGTTGATTATAATCCTGGTATTCTTTTTTGAAATTTCTTATTTTTTGCCATGCTAGCATTATAACGTAATGCCGTTGTCTCTCCTCTGATATCCAGTCCTATTTTAGTGTGGACCTCCCAACCAGTCAAGCCATGGTGAAAATTTGCAGGTCTTCCAACCTCTCAATCCGTGGTGATAACCACAACGTGTTAATTTGATAAAGTACAATAAGCTTCCATAACACTGATAAGCACAGTGCCCAAGAAAGTACTAGTATTAACCTCGTAATTTGATAAGCACATTAAGCTTCACTAATATTATTCAATGAAGTAAAGTATTATTATTAAAGCTTAGGCTAAAAAATGCACAAATTAGCCTAGAAAATAATGGAAATTTTTGAAAAAACTCACAAATTAGCCCCCGAAAATAATAGAAATAATAGAAATTCTAGCGAATTCCTGAAAAACCTCACAAATTAGTCCCGAAAATAATGGAAATTTGGAAAATAATGAAAATTCTGGCAAGATTATGACAAATTCCCGCATAAAATACTAGTATTACGGAAAATAATGGAAATTCCGGTAAGATTGTGACAAATTCCAAATTCCGCCACGAAAGTACTAGTATTAACGTCGTAATTTGATAAGCACATTAAGCTGCACTAATATTATTAAAAACAAATTCCAAATTCCGCCACGAAAGTACTAGTATTAACGTCGTAATTTGATAAGCACATTAACCTGCACTAATATTATTAAAAACAAAATGAAGTAAAGTATTAATATTAAAGCTTCGTCTAAAAACGCACAAATTAGCCTCCAAAATAATGGAAATTTGAAAACACTCACAAATTACCCCCGAAAATAATGGAAATTTTGGCAAGATTGTGACAAATTCCAGCACTAAAGTACTAGTATTAACCTTGTAATTTGACAAGCACATTAAGCTTCACTAATATTATTCAAAAACAAAATGAAGTAAAGTATTAATATTAAAGCTTAGTCTAAAAATCGCACAAATTATAATGGAAATTCTGGAAAAAACTCACAAATTAGCCTCGAAAATAATGGAAATTTCCATAAGATTGTGACAAATTCCGGAAAATAATGGAAATTCCCACAAGATTGTGATAAAATTGGGTAGAAATTTTTGAAAATTTGTCAAACAGTGATCAAACATCAGGATTTGGTTTAACATGATTTTGAGTGCGATGATGATCAAACAACCATCAAATGTCATGATGATTTGGGTGTTGTCAAACACTGGTCAAACATCGGGATTTTGGTTTAACATGATTTTGGGTGCAATGACGATCAAACAACGATCAAATGTCATGACGATTTGGGTGTTGTCAAACACTGGTCAAACATCGGGATTTTGGGTGCTCCGGGATGATTTTGGGTGTTGTCAAACACTCGTCAAACATCAAGATTTTGGGTGCTCCGAGATTTTGGGCCCTCCAGGGTTTAGTGGTCAAATATCATGATGATTTTGGGTTTGACATGATTTTGGGTGTTGTCAAATGCTGGTCAAATATCAGAATTTTGGGTGCTCTAGGATTTTGGTTGTTCCAGAGTTATTAATGGTGCTGAATTCATTTCCACCATAAAAGAACTATTCAAACACTCTAGCGTTTTGATTTTTTGAATTGTTTTTTACCGGATTCCGGCGAGAAAACTACCATATGAGCGAATTGGTAGAGAAAACTACCATCCAAGCGAATTGGTAGCATTCTGATTTTTTGAATTGATTTTTCGAATTGTTTTTTACCGGATTCCAACGAGAAAACTACCATCCAAACGAATTTATGAATTTGTCAGTAGACAACAACTTAATATTAATCACAAAGCCATTATGTCTAAGTATTAAGGCTAGGTACAAAGTCATTATGATCCGAATTTAAACAAGAACGCAACAACTTACAGATACAATCATATACAGAGAGATGCAGCAAAAAACACTTCATTTCATTAATATAAAAATATTGAACTATGCTTACAAACAGAATGGAAACAAGATAGCTCAGGCGATGGTAGCTTATCTCTGAGAAGAGATATGACAGCTACATGCCCCTGAATTGAGTTACAATGAGGCTCAAGGGCCTTTTTATTATTGAACAATAAAGGGAAAACCCTAAACAACCAAAACCCTAACCCGAGGAGATGTAACACCAAGAGTTTATGGGCCTCGTTGGGGTTAGTTGGGCAGCCAACTTTCAGGGGTCGTAACTTGGTCATATTATCTCTGTTTGACGCGTATGATACCTCGTTGGAAATATCTCTCTGAGGGCTACAACTATTAATATGATTGCAATAACAATCCTTCGATGAATTTTGCCAAAAAAAAAGTCTTTTAGGGACTCAAAATGGCTCCGGAAGTTCAGGACCCAAAAATCTGCCAAAAATAGTAAATTGTGCCACAATTAAGGAAACAGATGAAACTGACTAGGGGGTTTAGGTGGAATAGGCGGGTGGCCACCAATATCCACCTAGATCATTTCTCCCCCCTTAGGAAGAAATGGTCCCCATTGCGTGGAAAGCCTCCATGAGGTGAGGAAATTTTTGTTGAACCTGGTCCCTAGTGAACCACTTTCCCTGGTGAGGGAGTTGGCCTGCTTTGACAACTCGATATAGTTGTATTCTCTGTTGCCGAGTGTTCTTGATCTGTGTGTCCATGATCTGATCAGTTGTGGCATGTTCCATGCAGTCCGGGTTGAGCTCTATTGGCGTGAGTTGTTTTATAATGTGAGATGTGTCCAACAATGGTGAGAAGTATGGCCGAAGGTGATCTACATTGAACACTGGGTGCAAACCAAGGAACGGTGGGATGCTGAGCTCGAAGGCATTGTCATCAAAAGCCTTGGTGATGGTGTATGGCCCATATCGGAGCGAGCGAAGCTTGTGGTGGGGTCCATCAAGGCGCTCTTTCTGCAAATGAAGCCAAACTTTGTCGCTCACTTGGAACTTGTGCAACACTCGACGCTGATCATGGCGTTGCTTGTACTTAGCATTGGATTTTTCCAATATATCATGGACTTGTTGGCAGATGTGTTGAATGCGCTCAACGAAGTTGTTAGCCCTTTTAGCTTCAAACTGCACGTGAGCCGAATTTACCTGAGTGGATGCAAATAGTATGGCCACATCAATGGGGCATAATCATTGAAATCCCAACCCTACCTGAAAGGGATTGTGCCATGTTGAGTTGTGGAGAACTCTGTTGTAGCTGTGTTGGACATAGGGGAGACTTTCATCCCATGTGCGTAGATGTGTCGAGTTGTACACGCACATAATGTGTACGATCATCATGTTGACAACCTCTATTTGGCCATCAGTTTGGGGATGGAAAGTTGTGGACTTAGTGAGTTTTATATCTAGCATCAACCAGATACTTGACCAAAATGCACTCAGGACTCTGTTGTCCTAATCTGAGATAATGGACTGTGGGATCCCAAAGTGTACCCACACTCGTTGAAAGAAGAGCTTAGTAGCGAACTCTGCTGTGATACTCTTCTTGTAGGCCGCCATGATGGCCATCTTAAAGAATCTGTCAACGACCATGAAAATGCAATCGTTTTCATGCTTAGTAGAAGGAATGCCTAACATATAATCCATGGATGCAGATTACCAAGGCCGACTAGGAGTAGGTAGAGGAGTATATAGGCCTTGCTTCTTGATGGTTGGTTTGGTAATGGCGCAAGCAGTGCAGGATCTAATATACTTCCCAACATCCTAACGAAGTTTCGGCCAATAAAAATACTTCTACAATACCGCTACTGTTTTCTCTACTCCAAAATGTCCAGTGAACCGACTGTAGTGTGCCTCCCAAATCATCTTGGCATGCTCACTTGAAGGAACACATATGTGTCCCAAGTGGCATAACAATGCATCCTGAAGGTGAAAATTTGGAGCTTTCTTCCCTTCTAGGAGTGTTTGGTATATGCTGTCGAATTCCAGATCGCTCTTGTAAAGATGCGTCCACTCCGATGTCGCGTGCCCACAAGAGTCGAGCACAATGATTAACGCCATGACCAGTGTTCAGTTGAGGCAATCAATGAAATTATTGGTGCTTCCCTTCTTATACTTAATGTTCAAATGGAACTGTTGTAGATAGGTGGACCATTTCTGATGGCGATTGTTCTGTAACTTCCCTTGTGTCTGTATGAACTATAGAGGCCGGTGGTCTGTGTGGATGACCATTTCCTTCCCTAGAATGTAATGCCTTTATTGATTGCAGGCCCGCATAATGGAATACATTTATTTGTCTTAAGTGGGGTACCTTCAGACTGTGTATGAAAGTGTCTCATTGTGGTAAGCCACTAGATGCCCATGTTGAGTAAGAACTACACCAATAGCATAGTCGGAGGCATCTGTTTCAATTTCAAATGGTTGTTACAGGTCTGGTAATGTGGGAACTGGTGCAAAACATAGGCGATTCTTCAACTCGGAGAACGCACGTTGTTGGGTTTCCGACCAAAAGAACTTTTCTTTCACTCTGCCCTTGGTGACTTGACTTAAAGGCTAAGTGATATGAGAGAACTCTAACACGAACCTATGGTAGAAATTAGCAAGACCAAAATAACTGCGGAACTCTGTTAGAGTGGTTGGGGTTGGCCAATCCCGCATGACTTGTATCTTAGATGGGTCCACATGTACACCTTGCTCATCAATGATGTACCCCAGATATTGAACCTGGGTTAGGGCAAAGGTGCATTTCTTCAAGTTAGCACACAACTTGTGTTGTCAAAGGGTTTGAAGGACCTATCGAATATGGTGGAGGTGCTCTTCCCAACTCTGGCTGAAGATCAAGATGTCATCTAAATAAACCACAACGAATGCATTGGTGAAGGGCTGCAAGATGTCTTCCATCAGTGTCATGAAGGTTGCAGGGGTGTTCATCAATCTGAATGGCATGACCAACCACTCGAAAAGGCCCTCAGATTTGAAGGCAGTCTTCCACGCATCTGAGGGTTCAATAAGCACCTAGTGATAGCTTAACTTCAAGTCAATCTTGTTGAAATATTTGGTCCCCTTGATCTGGTCCAGAAGGTCATCAATTTGTGGGATTGGGTACCTATTCCAGACAATGATCTTGTTCAACGCCCAATCGTCAATATAGAGCTTCCAGATCTTGTCCATCT
Source organism: Pinus tabuliformis (assembly GCA_031772625.1). Taxonomy (NCBI): domain Eukaryota; kingdom Viridiplantae; phylum Streptophyta; class Pinopsida; order Pinales; family Pinaceae; genus Pinus; species Pinus tabuliformis. Next base: position 2,037,259,483 of record CM062818.1, read on the forward strand.
TCTGTACCAATACAATCAGGCTCCCACAGGGTGATGAGCTTGGCCTAATGTTCCCTTTCTATAGTAGTTCCTGAATCTACCTCTTGATCTCAATGTTCTCCAGAACAGAGTGTCGATAGATCGGTCCATTTGGCAGCGGCGCACCCGGGGTTAGATTGATGGAGTGCTTGACCTAACAATGCAGGGGTACCCCTGTAGGTGAGGCAAAAATGTCCCTGTACTCCTCCACAACCTTGTCCATCTGTTGCTGATGTGCAGAGGAGCCCTGCCTGGAAGCCGTGGCCACAAACTTCTTCTTTCCTTAGGGGTGAATCATAAGGAAAACGAATTTCCTAGTCTGGGAAATGATCTTACTGCATTGCTTTGCAGTGATCAAAGAGATAGCGGTAGGTGGGGCTACCTCCAATATCCTGTACAACTTATTAGCCAAAGTAATAATCAGAGAGCAAGGTCTAGACTCATATACAACATGTCGTTTCCACAAGTATGGTTGTCCTAACAATACATCATAAACTTCAATAGGAGCAACGTCACACAGTACCTCATCCATGAAGGGCTTGATGTTGTAGGGAAGGCGACACTATTGGCTGACACGAAGATCTCGTCCTTGGTGAAGCCACCAAATGGTGTATGACTGTGGATGTGTTGTAGTCTTTAGGCCCAGGTGCTTCACGACTTCTGCTAAAATGAGGTTCTTTTGGCTCTCGCTGTCGACAATGAACTGCGACGGAGAACCCTTCACCCACATCTGTGAGTGGAAGAGGCATTCCCCCTCCTCTGGATCTTCAGGCTCAATTTTCTGGATCTTTGTGGTGGCCACGGTGGCACTGGGCTCCGCATCAATGATCTTCTTCCCTTTGTTAGTCCCCTTATCGAGTTTTGATTCAGAGTCGAAACCTACGTCTGGTTCAAAATCCTTCAACTCGACCACCAGTGACTGCTTGCTTGACACTCACTGGTATTATGTGTGGAGCTCTTATGGAACTCACACCATTTTCCTGTATCCTTCTTCGTCTTCATGGTGTTGTTATTTGCTTGTGGCTTCGATGGGTTGTCCTTGGTAGCCTCACCCTGGCTTGGTCCCTTGTTTTTTGGTTTGGGGGCGCTTTTTCCTTACTTTGGATTCATAGATCCAAAGTCTTGCTTCTTTTGTTTAAACTTCTGCTCAATCTTTACAATGTACCGATACGCCATGATGAGCGAGGAAATTTCCAGGAACTCCATCTCGTCTTGGATGTACTTATGTACAGAGTTGTGGTACTTGAGCACCAAATGCCCCTCAGTATCCTTGACACCCAGCTTCATGCGAAGGGTATGGAAATTATTTGTGAACTTCGACATATCTTGGTCCCTTCCCCGTCGTAGCGTGGTCCACTTTATATATTTATCTTCATAGCTCCCAACATGGTAATATTGTTCCTTGATGGCGTCTCGGAAAGAATTCCAAGTGGGTGCAGTTGAAAACAGTGAGGGTTCACTCTCGTCCTTTTGTTCACAATAGGTTTCCCATGAGTCCTTGACGTGTGGGGCGGCTTTGAGAAGTGCAAACATAATCTTTTCTCGATTGGAAAAGTCATGAACTGAAATCCTTCCAATAGATTTAACCATTTATCTACGACGTCTACATCTATCAGGGCTTCGAATATGGGAATATTGAAGTTAATTGTACCTTAAAAGGAGTGGTGCCTCTAGAGTGGCTGCTGGATGAAGATGCATCCCTTGTGGGTAGCGGTCGAAGGATCTGGGCAAAGTTATCCATCGTCGCATCCCTCTATCACTCAAGGGCTTCTTCAAGCAACATTTTCAAAGGATCTCCTGCCCCCTCGTCTTTTTTTTCTTCTGCCATGGGAGGTTGTCGAGTTTTGCGAGGCTGATCCTGCAATGGTTCAACCAGATCGAGCCCTAAATCCTTATACCCTAACCTCGTTGGGGACATGCAAAGAAAAACAAAGAAAGAGCAGACCGCTCTGATACCACTGATCCGAACTTAAATAGGAACGCAACAACTTACAGATATAATCATAAACACAGAGATGCTGCAGAAAAACACTTCATTTCATTAATAGAAAATTATTGAGCTATGCTTACAAATAGAATGGAAATAAGATAGCTCGAGCGATGGTAGCTTATCTCTGAGAAGAGATATGACGGCTACATGCCCCTGAACTAAGTTACAATGAGGCTCAAGTGCCTTTTTATTATTAAACAATAAGGGGAAAACTCTAAGCAACCAAAACCCTCACCCAATAAGATGTAACACAAAGAGTTTATGGGCCCCATTGGGGTTAGTTGGGCAGCTAATTTCTCGGGGTCGTAACTTGGTCATATTAAGTTTAGGAGAAATTCTTCGGCGTAAATCACAAGATAAATCATTTGTCAATGCGTTTCGAACCAACTAGTGTGGTTCATCGTCAGGACAAGTTGAAGAAACAGATCCAGCTTAGCATGTTAAATAGTCTGAGCAGAGCCTCCAACGACGATCTTGACTAACGGCTAATTTTGCCTTTAGGACTAGAGTCATAAAATTACTATAATTTAATGGAACTAAGTTATAATAGGTGACCAATAAAATAATTTAAAAGGTGTTAAAGGTTAATTAAAAAGGTATTTAAAAATTATAAGCTATTTAGTATTTAAATGGGAATTAGTTAAATAGAGGACCTTTTATTATAATATATGTATAAATTATATGTATATATATAAATAAAATAATATACATAAAAATTAGTTTGAATTAATAAAAATATTGGAACGGGAGAAAAGAAATAAATAAATAAAAATTAAAAATTAAAAAAAATAATATATATATAGTTTAATTAAGAAAGTTATAAAAAGTACTAATATTGAAATAAATAGATAAATAAATAAAATAAAATTAATTAATTAATTAAAAATAAATAAAATAAAATTAATTAAAATGAATAAATAAATAAATAGTAATAATACTAATAATAATAATAATATATATAAATATAATATTAACTAATTAGGAGAAAATAATAATAATAATAATAATAATAATAGAAAAAAAAAAAAAAATAGAAGAAAATAAAATAAAATAAATAAAAAAATCGAGCGACACAATCTAAAAAGAAGAAGGATAAGAACAGGATCAAAAGAAAACTCCAGAGTCAAAAGGAGAAACCCTAGGAGGAAGGACAAGACAAGTCTCCAACGAAAAAGATCCGCTAAACTAAGGGAAACAACGAAAGCAAGAAAAAACAAGACTAAGAAGAAAGGGCCGGGATCCAGCAGCTACTGATCTTCCAGCCATCATCTCTATTGAGATTGCTCGGCCTTCTTTCAATTTCAATAGCTTCCCTGAATTTACGGTGATGGAACTGCGCAACCTTGGCCTCCTCAATACACACCTGATGCTTGGTCTTTTCCGCATGCTCTGCTAATACTGAAGACTTGGTTCTCCCATGTCTTAAGTCAGCTGCATGTTCGCTGATCCTTTGATGGATGGAGCGCCCTGTTTCCCCGATATAGGGGGTCCCACAAGAACAAGGGATCAAGTAGACACCCTTCATATCCTTAGGGTCAATGGGATCTTTCACCGATCGGAGGGATTTGCGAATAGTGTTGAGGGGCCTGAAGAGATGCAGAGACTCCTCCATCATCCCTGTCTTTGCCCAGATCAAACATCGCCTACACTCTGCCCAGCACAATCAAATTTTTCTTAAGGCGAGTTTGGCTTTGGTTCGAGCAGAAATCAACAGGGTCAGAAGATCCCTTAATCTAGTTTCTCGTTCTCTTTTAAGTTTGCATCTGGAGCTTGCGAACTTGTTTTCAGCCTCCCTTTGGGCGAAAATAGATGCCTGTTCAGCCTTGAAGTCCATTCGATTGGAGGAAATTCGGAAGCAGAATCAAATGTCTAAGTTTCAGAGATTAGCTGGGAACTCATCGTCTTCTGGAAGAGCTGCGAGTGGGGTTTCTCAGAGCCGTATCTCTTCTGATCAAATTACAGCGATCAGAGATTGGTTAACTGGTAGCTCGGAAGGTGAGTTTGCTGCCCTCGCGTCCTGCAGTTCGGAGCATGCTTCCGCCAGTCCGGATCCAGCATTGAACAATCGGTCTTTTCTCTACTCCGAGGGATTTTCTTCACCTGTTCTACTATCCTCTCCCATGAGCAATGAACGGTCTTCTTTGCTCTGCGCAGAATGGGATCTCAGTTTCCTATCACCCGGCAATTTGGAGCATGATAACGCTAGACCTGGTCGTACCCTCGCAGAGAATGATCTCACCACGTCTCTTCCTGTGAGCACAGTTGCGGACCCCTGTGTGCAACCGTTGTTTAACGGTACCCTGGCCGTGGGCAGATCTGGCTCTGTGCGGAAGCTCGGTTTACCAGTCGTGCATTCCAGTCCAGCGATAAACGCTTCGTCCTCATTACGTGTTCTCAGCGTGAAGCCATCCGTTCGTCATATGAGCCCGTTAGCTGATATTCAATCTCTTAAGAATCTACCTGATAAGAATATCAATATTAATAATTTTATTAATAATGATTTTAATAATAAAAATAATAATTTATTTAACCATAATAATAACAATAATAAAAATATCAATATTAATAGTTTTATTAGTAATGAGTTTAATAATAAAAATAATGACTTTAATAATAAAAATAATAATTCATTTAACCATAATATAATAATATTATTATTAGTGATAATTTATTTAATAATAATAATTTATTTAAAGATATTAATGATAATAATAATAATAATATTTTATTTAATGGCTATAATATTAATAATGATATTAATAGTAATAATAGTAATAGTAGTATAGTCGGAATTAGTAATAAAGATAATATTAAGGGTACTTTGTTTAGTAAGGTAAATAACTCTAATTTGGTAGGTAATAAGATATTAAATTTTAATAACAATTGTTCTAGTAAAATTCCCCCTCCTTCTCTTGGTAATAATAAGGTTATTAACCTTTCTAGTTTCTTTTTCCACCCCTTCAGTTTTTAAAGTTTTGGGTAAAGGATTAAATTTTGCCTTAGCCCCTAATAAGATTCCTGTTGATGATATCATCTGTGATGTTGAGTTTGGGATCAGAGGTTTACCTGATAAGATCAAGGACACTATCAGGCAAGATTGTGCGGTTGTCTTGAGAAAGGCTAAACCCCCTCAGAAGAACCTCAGCAATGAGGAATTCATTGCCCTTAAATCCTTAAACCAGAACAATGATATCGTCGTTCTGAAGGCTGACAAAGGAGGGGCTACGGTCATCCTTAACAAGGATGATTACTGCAAGAAGATGTTAGATCATCTTTACAATAGTGGCAGTTATAAAAAATTGCCCAAGAACCCTCTTAAGAAAATTTCTAGGACGGTGGCTCTCGCCATCAAGTCCAGTAGCTCTGCGAGTTCCCTTTACCATAAACTCGTTGAGAGTAGTCCAATTACCCCTAGGATTTATGGGCTGCCTAAGATTCACAAAGAAGGGGCCCCCCTGAGGCCTATCGTCAACACCATTGGTGGTCCGACCTACCTTCTAGCCAAGTTCCTTGCCCTTAAGCTCAAACCCCTGGTTGGCCGTACAAAGTCCTTCGTAAAAGACTTTGCTTCCTTCGTTAAAGAGCTTAAAGACATAAAACTTGACCCTGAGGACCTTCTCGTGAGCTTTGATGTGGTCTCCCTTTATACTTGTATCCCTATAAAAGAAGCCATGGAAGTGATCTATTGCCTAACAGATCCTGATACCGCGCATCTCGTTGAGATCTGTCTCACTTCCACTTTCTTCTGTTTCGAGGGTGAGTTCTTTGAATAGACCTGTGGTGTGGCCATGGGCTCACCCCTATCCCCTATTGTTGCGAATCTGTTTATGGAAGACTTCAAAACCAAAGCTTTAGCCTCGGCTCGTCTCCTTCCCAAGCTATGGAAAAGGTATGTAGATGACACTAATGTCATCTGGTCCCATGGCCAAAAGGAGTTGGATCTCTTCTTCAACCACCTCAACTGTCAGTCCTCTGCCATTAAGTTCACTATGGAAAAAGAGGTCAATGGTTGCCTCCCTTTCTTGGATATTCTTATATCGAAGAATAAGGATGGTTCTCTCTCCCACTCAGTATTCCGGAAGAAAACGCATACTGAGCAGTATCTTCATGCCGATTCCCATCATTTCCCTGCTCAAAAGTTGGGTGTTCTTAACACCCTCGCTACTCGTGCCCTGAGGATTTCTGATAGGGAGAGCTTCGATAAGGAGAAATCCCATCTCCTTAATGTCTTTGTGGAGAATGGCTATAGTAGGCGCCTAGGTCAGAAGGCTTTCCTTAAAGCCTCTAAAAACTCGTTAATCAAAAAAGAACCTAAAGAGCGCTGGCTAGGTGTCCATCTTCCCTATATCCAGGGAACCACAGACAAGATTGCTCGGATTCTTAAGAAGTATGATATTCCCTCAACCTTTAGGCCCCTCAACACTATTCGCAAATCCCTCCGATCGGTGAAAGATCCCATTGACCCTAAGGATATGAAGGGTGTCTACTTGATCCCTTGTTCTTGTGGGACCCCCTATATCGAGGAAACAGGGCGCTCCATCCATCAAAGGATCAACAAACATGCAGCTGACCTAAGACATGGGAGAACCAAGTCTTCAGCATTAGCAGAGCATGCGGAAAAGACCGAGCATCAGGTGTATATTGAGGAGGCCAAGGTTATTGCCAAGGTTGCGCAGTTCCATCACCGTAAATTCAGGGAAGCTATTGAAATTGAAAGAAGCAGAGCAATCTCAATAGAGATGATGGCTGGAAGATCAGTAGCTGCTGGATCCCAACCCTTTCTTCTTAGTCTTGTTTTTTCTTGCTTTCGTTGTTTCCCTAAGTTTGGCGGATTTTTTTCGTTGGAGACTTGTCTTGTCCTTCCTCCTAGGGTTTCTCCTTTTGACTCTAGAGTTTCCTTTGATCCTGTTCTTATCCTTCTTCTTTTTAGATTGTGCCGCTCGATTTATTTATTTATTTTATTTTATTTTATTTTTATTTTTTATTTTTTATTTTATTTTTTTTCTATTATTATTATTATTATTTATTTATTATTTTTTTTCTCCTCGTTAGTTAATTATTATATATATATATATATATTTATTTAACATTCGGTTGCTATATTAATCTCTGAAAAAAAAAAAAAAAGAGGGAGTCAGGACTCCTGAAATACAATAGATGCAGAAGAAATTCAGGATCTGAGGAGTTACATAGCAGAAAGTTCTCCTTAATCCTGCTTGCTCTTGTTTTAAGAAATTCTCGATAGGAGTAAATTCTTACAAATTGGAACAACATAAATTGACATTGACAAATCATTTCTGATCTATGCTAATGTGGTTGTGATGATGTGCTGTATATTCCTCCAGCTTTTCTTCACATTCCTTATGACTGGCGCTTGAGGGATTTGAGATTTCGCTGTTGGAGATATTCTTCATAAATTTCAGGGTCGCTTTGAGCTCTTTAGCCTGGCTGCCTCTTATGGACCGATGATCGAGCTGATGAGGGAGGGGAAGGATCCCGTGCTGGATAAGATAGAAGGCATTGGTTGACTGCCTATGAGTGTTAACAAACAAGGATACAAATAAAACCTCTCGGCCACCAGAATTCAGCGAAATAGCAATCAAATGGTTTAATAGAACTGAATAGGGCGCTGAGTGGTAACGATGAGAAGGGCAGGATGGTCGAAAGTCGACCTTGGGGGAAGAGAGGGGATCCGGATAGGGGCAAAAGATGACATGAAGACTTTTCATAAAATTCGTATAGGCAAAGGTATGACGAAAGAAGGTGGAGATAGAACGAAATAGGAACAGAGCTTTGGGAAAATCGGGTCTGCACCAATTCCTGTTGCATTTAAGGTAATTGATCGATGTCTAGAAAAGTTGAGACCACTTCTTAGTTTTAGGACAGAATGGATTGATGCAAGTTAAAAAGAATCGGTTCATGGCAGAGGTTGATGACTCACCACAGCATTGCAACATAAGCTGCCATAATACTTTCGCAGGCCTTATTTGCATGCCAATCAGCATTCTTATTGAGTTTAAAGAGAATGTGATGGTACTGCAGGTTGCCCAATGTTTGATTCAAGAGCTGGCATCTCTGGATGACCTGCTGAAGGAGGATGTTGGGAGACTTTTTTTGATGGATCATAAGGCTTATGACCACCGAGGAGTCTCCAAAAATCTTTGTTGTTCTTATTCCAAGCCTGATGAGCTGCGTTAATCCCTGATAAAGAGCCAACGCTTCTGCCCGATTGTTGGATAAGTTCCCAAGACCCCATTCGTAATAGAGAACGCATTCCCCATTAGCATTAAGGATCAGGCCTCCTGCTCCAGCTATTCCTGGGTTTGACTTAGATGCTCCGTCAAAGAACAGGTAGTAGCTGTTGCAGTTCTGTAACCAGTTGGCAAACTCCTCCTCTTTTAGCCTGATTTTCCATGGATGGATTTCCTGATTGCGCTGGACTTTCTCTGTCTTACCTTTCTGAATGTTGTTGTTTTTATCCAGGATGTAACTGATGAAGCTTCTTTCCTCAACGTTGTACTTTGTTACATCGATGTTGCTATGTGTTTTGACTGAAATGGTTTCGAGAGCAAGATTCTTTGCCTTGTTGCTGACAATTCTTGATGCCGTATTTTTATCCTTAAAAATTCTCCGGTTTCTTGCTAGCCAGATACTCCACAGCATGGTGTAGGGGAGGGTATTCCATACTCTCTTCACTAGGTTGCTTCCCTTATTTCCCCAGGGACAGCTCTTTTTCCAGGCAAGGATCACTTCCCCTATTGATTGCTGGGAAGTCCATGGTAACTTATCAACGAGGTCTAAGTTTTTCCAACAGTCCATAGCATAGGTACAGTCGACAAAAAGATGATGCATGGTTTCTTCAGCGCCACAGCAGTTGGGACAACGAGATGGTCCATTAATACCCCTCTTCTGCAGGTTCTCTGCTGTTAAGATTTTCCCTTTAAGAAGGGTCCATGTAAAGAATTTGTTTTTAGGCAGCGCCTCAAATTTCCAAACGATTCTCCATTGATTCCATAATGTCATGTGGAAGGTGTTGTAGCTGATATGCTGATGTCCTGCTTGAATAGAGTAATCCGATCCTGAGGGGTCCCATTGGAAGCCGTCCTTCTCATTTTTTTGATAGGTGCTTTACCATGGAGTAGAGACAAAAGAGCAGATAAGATGTAATTAATATCACTAGGGATAGCAGGAAACGTCCATCTAAGCCAAATGTGAGACAAAGGGTACCATCTAGAAATTTGATCAAGATAAAAAATCCCTCTGTTGTTGAGGAAAGTCAAAATAGGAATAGCTTCATTATGCCTATTTATTGGTTGTTGTCCCAAGATTTTATCAGCCCCAATGTTTATGCTAGATCCTCCCCTAGGGACTTTGGAAATATTCTGAGTCATCATAGGAATGGTTTTTTTGCACAGTCGCCAAATTTTTGAGGAGTCCTTATTGGGGATATCAGAGTCTAGGAGCTGCTGCCTGGGGAAGTTTAGATATTTGCTTTCCAGGGCCTTTTTCCACCATGTCGGAGGACCAGTGATGAGCCTCCAAACTATCTTCCCTCCGAAGGCAAGATTAGTGAAAGTGGGTGACCTAACACCGAGACCCCCTCTGTCTTGAGCTTGAATGACTTGTTTCCAATTGACAAGGTTGAATTTCTTCTTGTCATTTTTCCCCCCTTGCCAGAGAAAATGTCATAGGACAACATCCATTTTGTGAAGGAAAGAGGCAGGGGCTTGGAAGAGAGAAAAGCGATAGAGGGGTAGAGAGGAAATACCTAATTTCAGAAGGGTGAGCCAGCCTGCTGGGTTGAGCCACATTGAACCCCATTGCTGAAATTTCCTCTTCATCTTGTCAATGATGCTGTCCCAGGTTCTTGCTTTCAAAGGTCCTAGGCTCACTGGCATGCCCAGGTAAGAGAAATGAGTCCAGTCTAGATTGCAAGAGACTCCAAAAATATTTGCAATGTTGTGAATGACCTGATTAGAAGCGTTCCATCCATAGATACAACTTTTTTGCTGGTTGATCAGGCCTCCAGAGTACTCCATAAATCTGTCAAGAAGAGACTTGAACCTTCGTGCTATGGTGGTGGAGGCTCCTCCAATGAGCAAGGTGTCGTCCGCGAACTGTGAGTGGTTGATATTCTTAGCTCCATTTCCAAATTTTATGCCTGAAATGAGACCCACTCTTCTGTTGTGGTTCAGAGCTTGGCTGAAGGATTCTGCCATGAGAATGAAGAGATAAGGGGAGAGGGGGCAGCCCTGTCTGAGACCCCTAGAAGATTGAAAGGCATCACCCGACCTTCCATTGACGAGAGGGGAAATCCAAGGTCCAGAGATGCAAGCAGAAATAAGACTGAGGAAGGGCGACTCAAACCCCATCTTTCTTAAAACAACAAAGAGGAAGGAGTGTCTAACTCTATCAAATGCGTTGGCCAGGTCAAGTTTGAGGATGAATCCTTTCTCCTTCCTGGATAGACTCGAGTGAATGGCTTCCTGCACAAGCAGAATAGAGTCAGTAATTTGTCTGTTGGGCAAGAACCCTCCTTGATTTTCAGAAATCAAAGAGGGGAGGAGAGGTTTGAGTTGAGATGCCAGGATTTTGGACAAGATTTTATAAGAAGAATTGCAGAGGGATATGGGTCTAAACCGAGAGAAGGAAGAAGGTCGATTTTCTTTAGGGATGAGGGCAAGGAATGTTGCATTAGTATAACCACCTATCTTGCCCTTCCGCTGAATCCACCTGATCATCTTGATTAGATCCTTTTTTATTAAACCCCAGAATGCCCTGTAGAAACATATGGGGAATCCGTCAGGCCCGGGTGCCTTATCAGGATTCAGAGTCCAAATCACACTTCTTATTTCCTCCTCTTCGATTTCTTTATTCAGGCTATCATTCATGTCCTTGGTGAGACCTTTAGGGAGGTGTTGAAGAAGATCATCATAATCCTCTTCTCCTTTGGTTTCAGTGAGCAGATCTCTATAGAATTCTGTGGCAACGTTTCTAATGGCCTCTTGAGTGTTTTGCTGATTGCCCTCCTTATCCAAGATTGAACAAACATTGTTCCTGAGTTTTCGAGCTGTGGCCTGCTTATGAAAAAATGCATTATTTTTATCTCCTCCTTAGAGCCAGAGTTGCCTAGATTTTAGCCGGCATTTGGATTCTTCTTCCCTGCTTATATGACTCAGTTGAGAGTAGAGGTTCCTTTCTTGTTCCATACTCTGTTGGGAGAGTCCTTGTTCTTCTATCATTCTCTGGATTTTCTCTAGCTCACCCTTAACTTTCTTTTTGGTCTCCTCAGGTTCCTTATAGTTAACTCTTGCCCATTCTTTGACAGCCTGCTTGACTTTTCTTTGCTTGGTCTCCCAAATGAAACCTGGCGACCCTTCTACATGCTGATTCCACGTTCTCTGGACTATTTCTCTAACAATAGGAATCTCATTCCACAGAGGGCTATATTTAAATGGAATGGGCCCAAGGGGGCAATGAGATTCCAGCGTGAGGGTAATGGGATAATGATCAGAGGTAGATGAGGAGAGAACGGTGGCATATCCCACGTAGAAAGAGGAAAGGAAAGAGATGTTGATGAGAAACCTGTCCAGTCGTTCCATAATGTTGCCCGAGCCAAGTCTGCGGTTGCTCCAAGTGTACCTACGATTCTTTGGGGCCACGTCCATTAGATCGTGGTCTTGAATGATAGCCTCCAGCCAGCCTCTGAAGGGATCTGGAGAAAAGGTGTCGCCCCTTTTTTCATTAGCATGCAGTATGAGATTGAAATCACCTGCCACTATGATATTTGAGTTTAGCTCACCATCGATACTAGCCTGAAGATCGCCCCAGCATGTTTCCTTTTCTCTGTAATGATTGGGCGCATACACATTGTAGATGATTACTGTTTGGTTATTCGTTCTGCTATCGAACGCTGTTATGATCCAATGCTGCTGTAGATTTACTGAGACGCAGTTCCACTTGTTGTGATCCCAGAGGGTGGCTATGCCTCCTGAAGCTCCTCTTGCATCGCTTACGCACCCTTTGTATTGATTCTGCTGGTCTATAATGCTTCTCATTGCTTGCTGATCCTGTTTTGTTTCCTGAATCAGTAAGATTTCTGGCTTTTCACTGTGGATTAAATCTCTGAGGGCGGAGATTTTGGAGGGGTGCCCTAACCCCCTACTGTTCCAAGACAATATTTTCATCATTGGATACTTGGCGTGTGGATAGGTGCTCGCCTCTCTTGCTCTTTGTGGTTTATTTCCTTTTCTTGATGTCCCTGAATGAAAGACTCTATTGCGGTTTGAGTTCCCATGGCTATATCTTTCTGAGCGTTCTCGTCCCTATGTTTCTTTGCTGATTTTCTGCCTGGTCCAGGTTTCTTATGGGTGTCGCTGGCAGTTCCATGTTCTTTAGTGCTGCTTCTGGTATGTCTAGGAAAGGAGGGTTCAAGAGAAGCTTGCGAAGAGGTGATCAGAAAGGGAGGGGGATCAGAGGACTCAGAAAGGTTCAGGGGGGGCTGAGGAGGATCTATAGAGGATGGATCAAGGGAGGATAAGACAAGGAAGGGGTTAGAGGAAGAGGGGATCGGAGGATCAGGAGAGGGGTGGACAGATGAAGGAGGGGAGGATGAAGATGGCCGAGAGGTAGAGGGAGCTGGAGGAACAGATTCCTGGGAGGGTTTCGGAGGAGGGGCAGACTTCTTCTTTTTGACCGATTCCCATTGGCCCTCTTGGTCACCACTTTCTGCATCAACGAGTTTAGGGCATCTATTGGCGAAGTGTCCATATTCGTGGCATACCTTGCATTTAAAAGGTATCTGCTCATAATCCAGCTGCTGGATATGGCTCCATTCGTCCACTTTCAGTTTTATTGCTTTTGGTAGACCTTTGCCAAGATCCACTTCGACACAGATCCTTGCGCAGGCCTGCATGTTATCTTTTGGCTCACTGCGATCGATGTATTTGCCCACAGCATTCCCGATGGCACGGACAGACTCATCTCCCCAGCAATGGAGGGGGAGATGAGGGAGACAGACCCAAACCGGGACAGCGCTGGGAACGTCCAGTTCAGGATCAAAGTCTGGAGTCCATTTGTTGAGGTAGAGGCCCCTGGAGTCCATAAAATAGGTTCCATTTCTAAATATTAAGTCCTTATCCTCTTTGGATTCAAAGTGGAAAGTGAAGTACCCTTTCCCACAGAACCTGATGGAGATTTTCCCTTGGATCTTATCGGCCCAGTTTCTTTCGACCCATCTTTGTACAGTTCTTGGAGAAGGCCAGAGGCCTGTGAATTGTCCTATGAGTCCTTTTTCAGCGAGAGACAAGGCCGCCATGCGTGGCAAGACCGGAGGCAGCTGAACTTCCTGAAGCACATCTAGCTTCTTGACAAATCTTGTTAAGGCGGGCCTGGGGCGCTGAGGGGGCAGGGATTTCACCAGTTCGGAAAAAGCTTTCTGAGAGTCGACCCCCTCCAGAGGCGGATCCGAGGGGGCCATGGCCGGTGGCCTGCGCCCAGGCAGGCGCAGTGAACGCAGGGTGCAGCAGGGGGCTCGCGCGCGCAGCAGAGGAGCACCGAAAAAAAAAAATTCTACTTTTATATATATTATTATTATTAATATTTATTTATTCATTTTAATTAATTAAATTAAATTTTATTTTACTTTACTTTATTTATTTTTTTCCAATATTAGTACTTTTTATAACTTTCTTAATTAAACCATATATATTATTTTTATTTATTTATTTATTTTTTAATTTTTTGAATTTTGAATTTTGAATTTTTATTTATTTATTTATTTATCTCTCGTTCCAATATTTTTATTAATTCAAACTAACTTTTATGTATATTATTTTATTTATATATATATACATATAATTTATACATATATTATAATAAAAGGTCCTCTATTTCACTAATTCCCATTTAAATACTAAATAGCTTATAATTTTTAAATACCTTTTTAACTAACCTTTAACACCTTTTAAATTATTTTATTGGTCACCTATTATAACTTAGTTCCATTAAATTATAATAATTTTATGACTCTGGTCCTAAAGTCAAAATTAGCCGTTAGTCAAGATAGCCGTTGGAGGCTCTGCTCAGACTATTTAACATGCTAAGCTGGATCTGTTTCTTCAACTTGTCCTGACGATGAACCACACTAGTTGGTTCGAAACGCGTCGACAAATGATTTATCTTGTGATTTACGCCGAAGAATTTCTCTTAAACTTAATATGGATCACAGAAGCCTCAATTCAACAATTGGTCATATTATCTCTGTTTGACATGTATGATACCTTATTGCAAAGATTTCTCCAAGGACTATCGTTGCTGACATGATTACCATAGCTATTGCCAGAGGAATTTTACCAAAAAACGTCGTTTAGGACCTCAAAACGGCTCCGGAAGTTCAAGACCTGAAAAACTGCCAAAAATAATAAACTATGCTACAATTAAAAAAACATATAAAACTAACTAAAGAGACTAGGTGGAATAGGCGGGTGACCACCAATATCCACTTAAATCACATTAAATATTAATACAAATACAAAAATATTAAGAATCATTTATATTAAGCATAAAGTCATTCTAACTTAAGATCTATATGCTTAATATTAAACATAAAGTCATTTAGCATGCCATACAAACCTATACATAAGATGAATAATATTGTACTATTAAATATTAATAATAAGCAAGTAAGCTAGACAAATCTATATATAGCAGCAATTATCAATAATAAGCCTAAAATAAACCTATCAAAATATTAGGCACGCACTAACAACATTAAGCACAAAATGTAACATAAAGGACAAAGTAAGCACAAAGAGAGTAAGCATAATAAATAATATGAACACAAGGAAGAAAAGTGTAAGTATAAAAAATAATACTAAACACAAAGAAGAAGAGAGTGTAATAAGTAACATTAAGGGCAAAGTAAAATAAACATTTTTATTAATAAATAGAAAAATCAAATAAACGTAAATATTAATACTACTCTTAAACAAAGTAAAATAGATATAAGTGCGATAAAGTAATTACAAAAAATATAATGGGTAATATTCAATTTAAAGGAAGTGAGTTAAATTTATTGCTAATAAAATAAGCATAAATATCAATACTACTTACAAGAATAAGTAATGGGTAAAATAAATACAAGGGAGTTGTCTATAATGCGACTTTTTGAGATTCCGGTGACGGAATCCGGCGGAAGAAATTGATATGAAATCATGTTTTGTTGCAGTTAAAATGGTTTTTTAACTGCATATTCGGATTCAGCACCCTGAAAAACCCCTGGGACACTTTCATTGTGCAGAAACTAGCTATCAAACTTGGATTCCAATAAATTACTGCCGGATTTTCACCGGAAAAAACAGCCGGAAAGGCTTTCAAAAAGTCGCGTTAAAGACTACTGCAAATACAAATACACAACTAAATAAAGATGGAATAAAAAGTAAAATAAATATATTAAAAAACTAAATAACATTGAATGAAAAGTAAAATAAATATATTAAAAAGGAAAAAAATACAAATAATATTAAAAAAAGGAAGTGAGGTCAATAATATAAATTTATATAACAATAATTATTAGTACTAAAGATGTAGTTTAATTATGGGATATTTTGGTTTTTGGGATTAAAATATGATAATATAATTTTTGGTGTGATAAATTTATATAATAATAATATTAATAATAAAAAAATAAAGTTGAATTATTATTTTGACTATTAAAAATAATAAAGTAAATAATGATAAATAATAATTTAGGATTAGAATACGATAATATAGTTTTTGGTGTGATAAATTTATATAATAATAATATTAATAATAAAAAATAATAATAATTATATTACGATTTTATTAATTAAAATAAATATCATCTATATTATAATAGGAATTAATATCAATAATAAATTAATTATATATATATATATATATAGACAGCAATGATTAGAACGAATTCTCATGAGCTCCATAGTGAAACAGGGTGTTGGGTAGTTCCTAAAATGCCATGCATGGAAATGATCTGCCATATATGTGAGAATAGGAACATCGAGGATGAAAACCACTTCCTCTTAGAGTGCCCCGCTTACAACCACATTAGATCTTAGTTTCACAATCTTTGTTACAATACTGACCTTCCTAGCCTTTTACAATGTCAAAATTATAGTGAGCTCGGGAGGCTTCTCTCCAAGCTTTTTGAGCATAGGAATAAAATCTTAAATCAAAATAAATAATTTGTTTCTTTAGGTCCAATAGACCAATGTTTGGTCTCAACGGACGTTAACCATCATCATCATCATCATATACTTATTTATTTATTTATATTATATTTATTTATTTATTGAATAAATATTAATAATAATTAATAAATAATAATTTTAATAAAAATTAAAATTATTTTTATTAATAGTTAATAAATAATAATTAAAATAAATAAATAAATAAATAAATAATTTCAGTCAAACTAGTTGTTTTTTCTAACGGTTAGTTAGTTGCTCTCTTTCTCTATTTATTTCAAATCCTGGATTTGATTCATCATCTAGTCCTGAAGATGAACCACACTGGTTGGTTTGAAACGCGTCGACAAAATTGCGTCTATGTGGTTGTTTTCGAAAGAAATTTTTTTAAGATTAATATGGATCACAGAATTCTAAATTCTGAAAATAAAAAAATAAAGTTGAATTATTATTTTTACCATTAATAATAATAAGGTCAATAATTATAAATAATAATAAAGGTATAGTGTGATTATGTGATATCAATTTTTTTTTTTTTTTTTTTTTTTTTTAAATTTTTAAGTTAAATTTTCTTA
This sequence comes from Pinus tabuliformis, assembly GCA_031772625.1. Classification (NCBI taxonomy): domain Eukaryota; kingdom Viridiplantae; phylum Streptophyta; class Pinopsida; order Pinales; family Pinaceae; genus Pinus; species Pinus tabuliformis. The sequence goes on from CM062818.1 coordinate 2,037,276,291, forward strand.
TTTTGTATTAATAAAAAAAATTATTATATAATTTAGTTGTTCATTTTTGTCAGATTTTATGATAAATGGTTTCAATTTGTTTCGTGAGAAATTAAGTATTTTTGACCATTTGTTGATATAGTAGCAAGACCAAAATTGCAAAAGTACAACAATTGCAACGTCACTAGAGAGTCTATCAGAGCATCATGCCATAAAAACTAATAAAAAAAATCTAACAGCTAGGAATCAAAGAAATCTATTAGTGTCAGATCTTATGCATTGGAGCATGGAGTGACTAATGAGGTAGTAATGCAAGGGATTTGGCGTTCGATCTAAGTCATGCAAGTGTCCATCTTTTCCATATGAAATATCATATTATGTTGCTCTCTTTTCACGTCCATGAGGTGAGCAAAGACACTATATTGATCCACTTACAACTTTCCATTAAGATTATGCCCATTAAAGTTTTCATTTTTCAGTAAAGAAATAAGGCATGGAGGTACTGCTTCTTGCGGCCCCTAGTGTGGTAAGGGTCTAAAATTAGTTGTCTAATCTCCTCTAACTACTCTAAATCAGACATAGCGTGCTGATATTTAATAGCCAAGTTTTCAAGATTATGCAATTCATTTGGAATGTCATCAGAGATGGCCAAGTTGAAAGCTTCAAAAACCTCCTATGCTTGCTAGTTATCACAATTTTAGCGCTATCGGCTTTGACCACCCCCCTCCCTCCCTCTACAATTTCTCATGCCTTTCCTCTACATGGTGGCAAGCTATCGAGGTTGTAACCAAACAATAGCTGCGCAAAATATACCGGTGACAAAGCACCAAACCCACAACCACAACAAATCTCTCAATACTGAAGTGGTGAGTAAGGTCTACCAACAAAATCTGCAAATAAAACTGAAAATCACAACAATTAGACCTGAAAACTTTTAATAACCAAATAATACCAGGGTGTAGAAGGATGACCACAGTCAAAATTTCCTCACTGGAGTCGTGAGTGCAATTTCACAGCCCAAACCATAAATAAAACTAAAGCCCACAACAAGACCACAAATAAAACTAGAGCCCACAACAATTAAACAAAAGTACACCTTGAGACCAAGTTCAATAGGCAAAGACCCTCCCCAAAGCCATGGCAACGACACTAAAAAACCACGGATACCACAATACATACTGAAGATCCAAGCTATGAGCCAACTGATGCTAGCATCACTAAGGATACAAATCCATCACACAAGCCATGCATTTAAGCAAAACAAAATTAGTAAACCAAGAGGCTTGAAAGAGTTCAAAATTAGCGAGTGAGAGGCATCGTCTAATGAAATGCAGGTGAGGTAGGCAATGATAATCCTCCACCTCAAAATCTTGACTGATGCTCCAAAATTCCTCTCCAAGCCGACAGATCTAGACTTCTTAGCGAGCCAACAAGCCTGCAAACATTTCTTCCTTTCCAGATACAAATCAACTCCCGTCTCTTTGCTCTGATATGCTCAAGTATAAAAAATGGTTTTCTAGAACTTATGAGGAGTCAGGGCTTTCCTAGGCAAAAGCTTTGCCAGTGTATACTCACCCTTCCTTGATTAAACTCGTCCCACCTCACATCTTTCCAAATCTCGATGTGTCCCATGCCATTGCATGCACGACGGTGGCCACTTTAATGCCCTGCATTAAGTCTTGTGCCAGGGTGGTGGGCACTATCAGCCCTATCAACGCCATCCTTAATCCTCACCCCCATCGGAGAGTGAGATCAACAATTATTTAATAATGACATAGTTTAAATCTGATATTTTGATTAATTTAATTATGTTATATTTTAAGTTTATTAGAAGTAACTCAATTGATAATGATTTTGTTATTAATTATTGTGTAAATTATGAGATTCAAGGTTCAAATCCCCTTTAGTCAAACCATTAACTATGTTATATTTTAAATTATCCAATTATATGCTATTTTGATATTTTTAGATTAAAATTTGATAATATAAATAATATAATTTTTGCCAAAACAAATCTATATGATAATAGTTATTAATAATAAAGACATAATATAATTACTCATTTTTTATTTTTTTAAATAATATAAATAATTTTTTTGTTATTTAAAATTTTTTTGGAATTAGAATACATTTAAAACTAACATAAAAATCAATACTAAACATTAAAAAAATAAGTGTGATAAGCAATATGGTATTAAATCAATAATAAATAGGAAATAATTATTAATGTTAAACATAAAACCATTACTAATAAAAATAATATTAATAATAAGTATAATAAAAATAAAATTATAATGATGGTTATAAATATAATAAAATAAACACAAATAATAAGTATAAGAAATATTTATAATTAAAATACAATTATAATCATGGTTATAAATATAATAAAATAAACACAATAAATATCAATTTTAAATACAAAATCATATCAACAATAACCAATAACAAATAGAGTAAGTGCATGGAGAATCAATACAATGCATAAAGTAATAAGCATAAGTACAAACTATTAAATATTATTTTTTCCATGTTGGTAGCATTGGCAAGCCTACTTGAAGGGGTTTATTAATATACTCTACCAAGTTGAGCCTAACCCAGATGGACCCAAGGAGAATTAAACCCACACTTCATGACAAAGGGCCAAATGACTTGGCGGGGCTTCAACAAATCGAGCTACCCATGGAGACTATAAAGCAACAAACTTGAGTAATGTCTATAAAGTAAGAAACCATACTAGAAACAATACACATTAATAATACATAAAGTAAACATAATGACAATCAATAATAAATTTAAATTAAGCAAAATAAATATTAATATCAAATACAAAGTAAATACGATAATATCAATATTAAACACAAAGTTATTAACTATTAATAATAATAAGTCAATAGTACACAAAATAAATATTAATAATATGTACAAAACAAACGCAAAGTAGCTATAATAAACATAAAAAAAATAAGCACAAAGAAAACACAACAAACATCACTAATATGCACAAATTAAATATAGTAAACCTCAGTGATAAATAAGCCTTTACAAGGCTTATTTAGCACAATAAACATGAATATTGTTAAACACAATAAGTCCAAATATTAAACACAAAGTAAAAATATGTTGGAAATACTAAGGGGGTGAATTAATAATTCATTTTTCTTTATAATTTAATATCAAAAGCATTAACCAATAACATAATATTAGAAAATTGATCTGAAATGAGGGTTTAACATCTTGTTATACTTACACAAATCTCCCACTCCAAAGCTTAACAAATATATGATCTAGCCTATGTTGGCAATTGCGGAATTAAGTACTTGAAACATGTGTATGTCTTTGTTTTAACTGTTTAAGTGCTTATTTCCGCAATTGTCAACATAAGCTAGATCATATATTTGTTAAGCTTTGGAGTGTGAGGTTCGTGTAAGTATAACAAGATGTTAAACCCTCATTTCAGATCAGGTGGTATTAGAGCTAGCTGCTTGATTGACAGAGCATAGTTGCTTGAATGACAGAGCAATAGATTGCTTGTTTGACTTGATAGGTGTTTAAACAATACAAAGGATTTCACTATTTGATTGTTTGTAAACTGACTATTGCTTGAGTTTGCAAAGGTGAAGGGAAAGCTACTGATAGCTAAGTCCAGGAGAGGACAAGAAGGAAGAAGGGTTGAAGGCATTCTCCTTACCCCAAGGACCTCAAGGCAATCCTTGAAACACAAGAAGGTTTGTTTGCAAAAGGCTACTTGAATAAGCTCTTTGTGAATTTTGTTGAAGTTCTTTTGTTCATTTCTATAATGACAACTTCTACAAGTGAGTTCTCAAAATCTTCCTCCTTCACAAGATTCTTCGATGAAGACATGAAGCAAGACTTGTTCATCATGATGGATATGGTGAGAGAAATGTATGAGGATGAAAGGAAGAGCACCAAACTTCGAGAGCAGTTGAATTCCATGAAGGAAGAGAAGCAGTTGCTTTCTGACAAATTGCAGGAAATGGAGAGCCAACTTCATATTGAAAATATGAGCCTAGAAAGGATGCATGAGATGGAGACACAACTCCTTGTTGCCAAAGAAGCCTTAGTCAAGTATCAACTTGAAGAAGAGGTAAACAATCCTAGTTTGTCTTCAATTTCCTCTAAGAATGTTTATGTTGGTTCTTTTGAAAAACATACAAGAGGCATAGGGTCCAAGTTGATGTCAAAAATGGGCTATGAAGGAAAAGGATTGGGCAAACATGCACAAGGCATTATTGAGCCAATAATGGTTGAGGAAAGGCCTAAGTATTTGGGTCTTGGCTATGGACAATCTTATAGAGAAAGTTCCAAAGCAGTGATGAAGGCAAGTGAAACAGTTCCTAGAAGGAGTTTATGTTAAACAAATACATGGCAACAACAAAAGATGAATGATAAGCATGAGAGTACATCTATTATTTAACAATGATATACATTTATAGTACATTCACGTGACCGTTGGGTTCCACATCCCAAGGTCTCTTGGACTCTCATGGTTGTTCACATTCTACACCAACCCATAGAGGATTAGGTGTCCAACATTCCCCTCCCTTAATCCGGAGGGTTATGTATGAGTCCAAGAAGAGAGTTGTAATACAAAATGTGCAAAAATGCATGGCAACACTTAGGCTGAATGTGCTCTCTGAAATGTTGGTAAAAAGGGAGGTGGTTTAAGGATGACCACCAACACTGGAATGCTTAGTGTAGTTCCCTGAACTCTTCCAAGTCTGGCATGAAGCTCAGGTATTTTGCTAGATGAAGTGCTCTTGATGTTTTGAAGAGGGAAACCTTCAACCATGAAAGGGAGGTCTCACCCCACATAAAAGGGAGAACCTCAACCTGAAAAGGGAGGTCTCAACCTGTGATGGTTTAAGTAGACCAACAACTTTGGAATGCTTAATGCAATTCCTGGAACCCTTCCAAAACTGGGAAGAAGCTGAAGTCTTCTGCTAGAGGAAGTGTCCCCAACTCTTTGAAGAGGTATTCCCGACTGAAGGCATGCTCAAGGGGCATATTTGTCTCTGGCTACAACTCTGAATCTGGTATGGCAGGTTGTGGCTCAGACTTGCTTGATGTGGCTTTGAAGCTTGTGGATGACCATCATTTCCCCCCTATCAGATACAAGGTGAGAAGATGAAGAAATCTCAACTGCAAAAGTTTTCAATATTCGAGAACAAATCCTATTGTATGAGCGAAATATCTTCTTGGCTCTTGAAGCTCATTGCCAAGAAGTGATCCATCCAAGATGAATCTTTGTTCTTGCAGGAGGTTTGTTTCTAAAGCATATGTTTGAAGAATGATTGGTTTTATGACAGTGCTTACATGGATGAAGATCAAAACAGTGATCTTTCATATGGCCAGCTCGGTCACAGTGTTGGCATTTCAAAATCTGATGCTGTTGCTGTGGAAGAGGGGCAGAATTTGAAACAGCTGAAGATGAACTGTCATGAAGAAATCTAGCACTCTAAAACTGGATGGGCTTTGAGTAATCTGGAATATGAAAGGACACGTCCTTGTCATATCCAAGACCAGTTCTATGCTTGTTGTGGACAAGCTCTTCCCAAGGTCTGATGATGGGCATGGGAAGTGCAGACTGAACTTCTGCATCTGCATGTGACTTTGCTGCTTCATTTGGCACTGGATCTGAATTTGTAACATTATTGACTTGCTATTTATGGGAGTCTGTTTCATTGTTCTGAATAGAAACATGTTCAGAATGATGACTCCATTGTTGTAATTATGCTTGCTGTAGCTGAGATTTAAGCTACAAAAATTCAATCTTGTCTTGTGCATTTTGCAGACATATTTTAATGTCGAAAAGGTTTTCCTTGGTGATGTTTACCATCTCATCTATAGTGGAATGTATCAAGGTATTTAATAAACCTAATACATCACCAATTAGAGCCATTTTCACTTACAACAAAAGAGTATTGAAGTAGCTTTGCTTTTTGTTAGCTAGAAAAATAGAAATTAATAGAGTGGTTTGGATAATAGTCTCTAGATTGTCAAAATCTGCAGCAATGTCTTTGTAAAAGGACCAAATGATCATATAACTTGTTTGCAGTTATTTTCAAAATAACTAAAAAAACAATGTTGGAATAAAGCTTCAATACAACAACCCATATATGTAGGACTGCTGAATATATAAGCAATGACAATTTTGTTATTAGAATATTAATGCACAAACTTCAATGCATTTAGGACTCCATGCATTGAAGAGCTTGTCATTGATGAATCAAGTTGGGGTCGTGGTGATATCAATATACATGCGTAATATCATATTCGATATGCAGAGCCTGATATTCTTGATTGGCGAGGTTGGTCACCACTACCTGCGCCTTCTCCTGAGGAAAGGTCCTAGGAAACTCTTCATGAAAGCAGAGAATATGGTGCTCTGATGTCAAAACAACAGGAGTCTGGTTATCAGTTTTCTCGTCAGGAACAATTATTTGGATTGGAACCTTCCTCTACCTCGCAAATTTCGTCAAATACATGAATTGATTCGCTGAAAAAGTTACCTCTTTTTACAGGTCCATACGATTCCAATGCAGATTGGAAAAATGGTGTCCACGCTTCCTTTCTTCAAATCAATTAGATTCCTTAGGTTGAGGAGTCCCCGGGTCATATAAATGGTACACAATCGATTTCAGAAATAAACTAGCGCACTGAGATTTAATGCATAGAGACGTTCAACCTCCCAAGATTCAATCAACGCACAATTCAGTCAATCAACACACACGTATACCAAACTCATAACATCCAACCTTTTCCTTTTGCTTCTGGATTGTGTGGAACTCTTAAATGTATTGCATGGAAGAGTATGAGTAGGCTTCCAGAATTGTATACAGCCAAACATACATCCATAATTGCAGAACTGATAGTTATACATAGAATCAGATGTTATACATAGAACAATTGTGCAGAGTATCAAATCAAGGCAGCAACAGTGGTAATTAGATGGGACATACCATGGCTAGATCCGCCAAGAAGCGCAAGGGAAATAGTGAAGAAGGCAAGGATAAGAAGCTATCGCCATACTTCAATTTCTGCAACCTCAATAGAGAAAAGGTCAAGAAATCGCACCCTAACATCCCCGCAAAAAGCTCTCTCAGCTACGGAAATCCCTCAAAAATGCATAGAAGGCATAATATAATCAACCTCATCCCCATCTGGAGCCCTCAAAAGAGGATAAGCAGTTACAATGGAAATAAGAGCAGGAATCTCATTCAGTAGGAGCAGATTCCCCACAAAATGGTGATACCCAAAAGGAGAACGAAGATGAAGAGGCCACGGAGGAGGGTAATGAAAATTAAAATGCAAATGCACTACCATTTCCTCTGGCTCGATTAAAGCGAATCATAAAGTTGGATAGAGATGTTCGTCAAGTAACTTGATGAGAGCGATTATGAGGTCTTAGCCATTTCCTCTTATACCAGAGCAATGTATTGGGGCCTTAGGGGAACTTGATGAGCACTTCCTTTCGGTGTCCGAGAGCGATTATGAAGTGATACCCAAATTAGTTAATAGATAAAGATGCAAAAGGATCTTGAGCAGTCCAATAACTTGGTTTCACACAAGGCTAGGTGTTCCAGATATCATCCTTACAATGAGCAACATCTTATCTCTGGAGAAAACTCATTGAAAGATGAAGAAATCAATGCTTAGAAGAAAGTGTGGGATGATACAGTGTGCCTAGTTTGTATGGAGCATCCAAATAATGCTGTGCTTCTCTTGTGTAGTCATACCACCATTGGAATCGAAAACTCTGCTGCAAACACTGTGTTCTTCGCTCTAATCACTCTATACGCTAATACTCTCCACCGACAATCTTAGAACTAGTAAACACCGAAGCAACGTCTGTTCTAGCATCAAGTTCACTTTCGTAGGTTTCATCGCCGTGGTTGCCAGTCTATGCGATTAACACGATGATGGAAACACATGGGATGGTTTCCAGAAAATTTGATACATTATAGACATAATTAGATGTGACAAACCCGAATGCTATCTCGTTGTTAAGGATCTCGAACGTGAGATACAGCTAAGGATGGCCGAGTGATCTAAGGCGCCAGACTCAAGTTTTGGTCCTCGATTGAGGGCGTTATGCTTGTAGGAAATCAGCTGGTATGGGTGGCAGCGTACCAGTCAAAGGAGCATTCAAAGAGCAGTGTATTGGGGCCAACAAGTAGATTGTGCATAGGGAGCCATCATTCAACCAACCCCACTAATTATTAAAGACACCATTCAATAAAACTAACGCAGAGGATAGAAAATATGGCAGAGAAATCTGACAGGAGTTACACTATATAAAACTAATTTGAGACTTGCGCTTTGACCAGTGCAGATAGATTCTGGAATATTTTAGACAACGCTCAAGTCCGACAAACACACAGAGAAAGACCACAAAAAATAGTGGCTCAAATATGAGCAAGGCAGGATATCGTCTGCTCTAATACCATGTTAAAAACATACATGGAAACAACAGAAGATGAATGATAAGTAGGAGAGTGCATCTATTATTTGAAAATGATATACATTTATAGTACATTCCTGTGACCGTTGGGTTCCACATCCCAAGGTCTCTTGGACTCTCATCGCTGTTCACATTCTACACCAACCCATAGAGGATTAGGTGTCCAACAGTTTCATTTCAGGTTCTCTACCTCAAGTTTGTAAATATTGTATTCATGGGGAATGCAATAGTTTGAAACATACTTTGCAAGAAGAAGGTGTTCATAAGCATGCACTCGAACAAGAGAGTTGTGAAAGCTCTAAAACCATTGAAGATATTGATGGTGTTCCAAAGGGAGCCACTTCTTCATTCGATTCACCTCCTCATGAAGGCAACAAAGGTGAAAGAGAAAGGTATAAATATGATTTCAATCATATTTCTTTTGATTATGTAAAGCATGATAAATTTCCACATAAGCATTGGAAAAAAATTGCATGTTCCTTTTGTGGTTTGGATAACCATAGTGTTTCTAGATGTTGGAAGAGAATGGCCACATACAGGAAACTTTTGAAGAAAAGGAGGCAAGAAGCCAAAGGTCCATTGGACAAGGCAAATCATGTTGTTAAGAAGATGCACATGTGTTGCACTTACTGCCATAAGCAAGGACATATTGCTACAAAGTGTTGGACTCTGAATCCAACAATGCTTCCACAAAATTTGAAGAAGGTGGGAAGAGAAAATGGCAAGAATGGAAAGGAAGTTTCCATAATTGATGTGCTGCAGGATGATTCACATGTTGATGTCAATGTGCAGACAAAGGAAGCACCTTTGATATGGATTGGTAAGAAATGGTTAGAGTTCTTATCCAATTAAGGTTGCATGTCTTTTGATTTGATGCATTTCTTTGCTAATGGAATGCAAGTTGCAGGGTTTTACCAAAAAGGTGAATGGAAAAAGTTGAGTATGAGACTCGCTTTATTGCAGCAAAATTATATTCATTTCAGCTTTGTAAGTACATGTACATATGATTGAGGATCTTGTACTATTGATTGTGCTTAAGAGAAAGTTGAAGAATGGAATACATACATGAGAATATCCCACTCCAAAGCTTAACAAATATATGGGATATTCTGCCATGCTTTATTCTTGTGTGTTGGTATTATCAAGAATTATGAGAATGAGATTTATCTAAGAAGAAGGAAAATTTATAATTAGACTTTAACAAAGGAGCACTGAAATTAGTATACAAAAGTAGATTGTATGTACAAATAGAACTGCATATATTTCAAAACTATAACTACAAATTATGGATATAATGAAAAACCGTATAGAGGGAATTGTAGGAGAAAGTGAGTATTAATATTTATTGAGTAGGAAGATAAATTACTCAACAAAGGAGAACATACTCTTGTAAATATTCAGATAAGATCAATAGCTATGTCTTCCTATTCACATACAGTCAATAATAATTAGTGGTCATATATAAACACATTCATAATTATGCTTACAATTGTTTGTGGGAACTGTGCTACAAAAGTAAACTATTTTTTTAAGTATCATAATATGAACACTGGGAGAAAAGAAAAACAAATTATTGTGACTTCGATTATCTATAGATTTATAGATATTGTCAATAAAAGAGGAAAGATCTCGTTGTAGAGATTGTTATATTAACTAAAATGATGAAATAGTTGTAGGTATATATGCAACAATATATCATAAAATTATAATGAAATCCTAAAAAATAATCTTCTTTACAATATTTACTCAAATATCATAGAGTATTTTCTATTGAAATAAAATAGTAACATTGTTAAGTTAAAATAATAAATTACAAGCATAAAACGCTAAGAGATATCTAGTACATGAATAATCTTTAAGATATAATAAATTATCTTTACAAACCATTACAGGTATGAAATAGACACGACAGTCGTCTTAAAACAATAATTTCCCTTAGGAAATTGCAATTTCTGGTAAGTGAGAAGATACATCTATGAAATTAGAGTTATGGGAATCTAGATAAAACCTTCAATAGTTAGTAACATGTCTCGAAATAGTTCATGAAGATTATACCTGTTACAAAAGCATAAAAATAATGCAAGCTATGGGTTGGGAAACAATATGAGCAAGTTAAGAAATTGACAGACGGGGTTTTATTCCAACTAGTGGAAAAACATTTTAACTTGCATGATCATCAAGACTTTGTGGAAGATACCTTTGCATAGAAAAGAGGAGAAATCAATCAACATCAACCCAAATAAATATACAAATATAACAAAGTAATTAAATAACAAAAAACTATGAAAGTTGAGATAACCTATTATGGTACATAGATAACTAACCTGGAGCCCTATGGATAAATGGAACACATTACGGGGTGGAAAAAGAAATGAAGTCCCACACAAAAAAATCCATATAGCTCAGAAAATTCGAGAAAGATAAGTATTAACAGAGTAGACTAATTAATAAAGTCCAGTATCCTTACTATATAATTTTTTACATTGGAATTATAAATGAAAAATAACTCTTCATGAAGTATAACACCCTAGTGTACCAAAGGGAATGAAAAACCCTTTTGATAACCATAGCCATTACATGAGTATTCCGTAAACTATGAGCTAGATGATTCAGAACAAAATAAATATATCTGCCTCGTCATTTTATAAGTAAGAATGAGTTTTCTTTTCCTCAAAAAATAATTTATTTATTTAATAACTTACCTAGTTCTGAACCCCAATTTGTATTGGAAGAGAGCCAGTTCATAGTTCCTCTTGGAAATACAAATAATTTTGCTGCTCCAATTAAAAACAAAAACTCCCAAAAAACCCTTACCTCCAGTTCGTAGGGAATGGTACTATATACCTACAAAAGGAAATAAAAATGAGTATCAAGTCAAGCAATTGTTTGTCTTTAAAAACAAATAATATATTTCCAAACCAATAATGGAAGCCATAATAGAGAAAGAGGTCAAATATAAAAAATCCTAGCTCTAGTGCGACCATTAACATGTTCCACGCAGAAATCATAAAAACTTGACAGACAATAAGTCAAATACCATTGAACAACAGATGGAGTTTAGCATGTCAAAGTAGAACTAGTTAAAATACATTTGGAAGGTGTGAACCAATGATAATGGTGGATTACTGTTGAGAAAGAAATCCTAGCTACAAAGTGGTGCCACAAGGAAATACAAGTTAGAATTGATTCATCAAAATCCTAACAAGTTCAAAATACAATGAACGGAACCTTAAGGCCAACCTGGCCATTGATATCATCATCATTAAATCTATGTAGATTTTTGTTGTAGATTCAAACTGCAGATTGTGATATGCTAAAACAATTAACTTGAATCTACTCTATTCATCAGCGTAAACAAAAATTGATCGATGAAATCATGAAGCAGAAAAGGAAAAATTTCAATCACACATAACACAATAATTTTATGGGGAAAGCCTTAGCTAAAAACCCCTGCTATCAGTATATTGCATTAACCAGAAGATCTGAGAAGAAAATACAATGTTTTTTCAGCCCGAAAAATCTCTGCACAAGTACAATCTATCTCAATGCTTAACAAACCAACTCAAGGCAATAGTTAGCCAAATTTGTTGCCTACCAAGCCCCTACTTCCTTGCATTGTTCCCTTGGGAATTAACCCATATTTACTTATGAAATTCCTCACTAATAATTATGCAGTCCATCCATATTCCTTTCTCTAATTGCATGCACCATCAATTTAATGATTTTAAAACTTATAGTACATTGTCTCTGAACTCTAATATCAACTGGGTCTTCCTCTAAACTGACATGCATGAGTTATTTTTGAGTGAATTATCAATTATCTGATTGATCACTGCATGTGAATTAAATCGAATTTAATTCACTTGACCACTCACTAGTTCCTCCAACAGTTAGAACTAGTTTAACTAAATTAAATAATTACAACTCAATAATAACTCAACCTAGGCCCCTAAAATTTAGGGATCACTCTACATGACTCTTGATAGACTTCCAACTTGAATTTACTGAGCCAACTAATTCAACTTAACTTAGTTAAATGTTACAAGTTGCTATGAAAATAGAATTACAATTTAATTCCTAATTTAATTCAAGGAAAAATTAAATTAGGATTTTCTTGTTGCTATTTTTAACACTCCCTCTCAACAAGAAAGGGATTATCTACTACCCCAATCTTGCCTTTGTGAAACTTGAATTTGCATCTTGAAAATGCCTTTATCAAAATTCTGCATCCTGCTCCTCTGCAGGAATGTACTTCAGCAACATGATTATCCTCTACACACAGTCTCGTAGATGGTGATATTGGATGTCAATAAGCTTGGACTGATCAAGAAAAACTGGATTCTCAAAGAGTTTTATACAACTATGATTTTCACAATAAACCACATTTGGATCCAATACTAACCAAACAACCCAACAAGGATCTTCCTCATCCAGATAGCCTCACAAGATGCTTGACTATCAACCATGTACTCTGCTTCTGCTAAACTGAGCACAACTGATCTATGCTTCTTACTATACCAAGAAACTGTTGTTGACCCAATACTGAATATTCCCCCTGATGTGCTCTTCCTGTCGGATGGACTCCCTGCCCAATCTGCATCTGTGAAGCCTTGAAGCTTCACTCCCTCTATTTGTCTGTACCAAATACCAAACTGAGTGGTTCTTCTTAGGTATCTCAACACATGTTTAGTTGTCTTCCAATACAGTTTGGTTGGCTTAACCATGGCTTGACTAAGTTGGTTAACTGCAAAACACATGTTCGGTCGTGTGTTCACCAAATACATAATTGAACCCAAAAGATGTCTATACATAGTAACCTCCACTACTTCACCTGAAGTAGCATCCTCCTTCCTCTAATTACATGTTAGAGGAGTCCCCATGGGTTTGCTTCTCTCCATGTGGAACTTATTCAGTATCTCGTTGGCATACTTGCCCTAAGAGACAAACAATTCCTCATTTCCTTTGCATACTTCCATACCAATAAAATAATGCATGAGCCCCAAGTCCTTCATCTCTAACTCTCTTGCAAGATTTTATAACATTCTCATCACCTGTCAGAATCAAATCATCGAACATATAATACTATAATCAACAATTTACCTTCAACCACAATATAGTAAAGGTTTGCATCTGCTGCACTTTTGGTGTAACACCCCCTCCTCCCTTGTCTACCCAAGCAACCGACCAACTGGGTAAACATGTGATGAGAGAGACTACTATAAGGGTTTCAACCTCCTTAGTGACCTTAAGGAAATGGAATCGATAGAACACCTTAAACAAACCCATCCACATCAGCAACAACACCCTCAGAAGACATGTCAACCACTCAAACATTTTGTCCCTGAGTCTCACTAATGATTTAAGCCTTTTAACCCCTGGTCACTCTCATGCTATAGGCAAGACAACGTCCATAATCCAAAGTCGCTCTCACAGGCCTATGTGCTATTAGGATATTTCGACACATAGGAAATAATTAAGTATAACTTGGTCTAGTGTATAGTTTGTGTTTCTTTAGTATGTACTTTTTGTAACTTATAATCCGACGGTCACGATATGTTCTAGACATGAAGTGATCTGACTGTTCATTCTCTCCTCGGTATTACTGAAACTTGATCCATGGCTTAACGCCCGACTGGTCCATGATCTCTATTTAAAGAGCATGGAGGGTCATTTCTTAGGTGACTGTTCATGAGAGAACTTAGCTTATGTAAATTTTCTTTCGTTTACATTAGTAAACTGTGTGAAGTGGCTGCGTTGGTTCAGGTCGTGGACTGTTTCCCTCTTTGAGAGTTTTAACCACATCGAGAATAATGGTGTATTGATTTGTGATTTGTTTGTGAGCGATGTCCTTTGGTGTTATATCTAAGGAACTCACCCTATAAATTCCTATATGGTATCAGAGCTATTCGAGGGCCACATCCATTGGTGATCCAAATCCGAAGCTGGTACAATTGCATCCGACTATTGTTTCCTAGATCTACTATTTCTGACCACTTTCGGGCTGAGAGGAATGCTCTATTGTGTTAGGATCATCTGTTCCAGTGAGGAACCCCTTTCGTTTCACGCGAAAAGGTTTCCGGTAGCCCTAGCTACGTCATTTTTAAGATATGGAGGTATATAGTCTTTATTTGCAGTTATAGTTATTTATCTCTCTGTTTATTTTGGTTTATGGTCCTCTATAAAAAAATTTATTACCAGATCTATACCTTTCATTTCTGTGTATGCTCTTAGCCCCATAACTCTGTGCGATCTGGACAAACCAGAAACAGAAAGAATGGATTTTTCTCATGTGTATGTTCTTTTCCGCAGCTCCATAGTGTGATCTCGGAAAATCAGAAACATTGAGGAAAATATTTAGTTTTCGGCCAATTCTAACTTTAAGTCGTAAGGCTTGGATACTTTTTCTTGTTCGTTTGGTTTGTGTGGTTATTTTTTTGTTTTGTAGGCAAAAAAAGGTTTTTCAAGTAAGAACGCACCCCAAAGCTTCAGCAAGCAAAAAAAAAAACTCCTTCCTCCTTTCCAAAAATTACTAACCTTTTAAACTAGCTCACTTGGTCTAAAGTTACTTTATGAGAACAAAGGTCTTGGGTTCAAGTCTTTCTTTTTTATGAGTTACTTTTTCAAAAAGCACTTGTAGCTTATGTTTTAAAGTTAATTTATGTAAAAGCGTTCTCACCATTATAAAAAGTGAGTCACTTATAATTCTAAAGTCACTTTATCATTTATTTAAGTTACAATTTAGTGGGTCCTTCATAAACCACCATTGTAAAAGTGACTTTCACTTATTTATAAAAGTGGGTCACATAAAGTATTTTTTTTTTAAAAAGTGAGCTAATTAGATTAAGTTTGGAAGAGGGGAGGAGGGGGGGCAGGGTTTAAATATAACATTATCATCAACTTCCAAACATTCACGTAGTTCATTGGCACCTTCAACAACCTTTCTTCAAAAAACCATAACTTCCTTATCCGGAAGAAGTTTTCAGAGCCGTTTTCTTTTAATCGGCCTAATTTTTCGAGATCTTAATACTTAGTTTCAGCATATACATCTTTAATTTCTTTTAAAATAAATATTACATGCCTATTTATTCTTGATAGCACCAACTACTTCCAATGGCTATCCTACATGGTGGATTTACTTAGAAGTAAAGATATTTATAGAATAGCCTCAGGGCACGAGTCTAAACCTCAAGATGAAGATAAGCAAGCCAAATGAGAAATAAGCAAGATAAAGCATGTGGGTTGATAGGGATATCTATTTCTCTAGACCTTAGATTCCATATCGCAGAAATTGATACCCCCGATGAAGCAATGAGAAAGCTCAATAAAGTTTTTGGAATTGAAAATGAAATTAGAGCCTATCAACTCGAAAATGAGTTACTTACATTGGACCCCAATAATTTTTCTTTCATTGAATTTTTTTTGTCCAAGTTCAAAACCCTTAGAATTCTCTTGGAAGGTGTTAAGGTTAAGAAAGAAGATGGTAGCCTTATCTATTCTATTCTTACTAAGTTAGGACCAACCTACTCTGTGTTTTTTTCCACCTTCCATTCTACTAGAGAAGCCTTTATTTCTCAAGGACAAGACTACAAGTCCCCCTCTTTTGATTCCTTTTGTGATTCTGTAATAAGAGAGCAAGAAAAACTCTTACATCTTAGTCTTCTTAATACTGGAAACTCTTCTAAGAAAGTCTTAGCAGCCCAACAGCAACCAAGTTCAAAGAATCCTAAGAAGAAATATCCTAAAAATAATGGTCCTAAATCAAAGAAGGGTCCTAAGCAATTTCAGTCTCACAATGAAAAATCAACTTAAAAAAATGATAAGGCAACTAAAAACAAAGGGAAGAAGATTGATAGACATTGCAACTTTGTAATCATGATGACCACTTAGAATCCAAATGCTTTATGAAGATGGAAGCCTTGGAAGTAACAATGAAGAAGCATAACATCCATTTGGAGCACTCTTCAAATTCAACTTCATCTTCAAGAATAAAAATTTCTACATGTGGTTGTCAAGCATCTTGGTCTTGTTATGCACTAAATGTATCTTCTTCTTCTCTTTATCATAAGTGGATCATTGATTTTGGAGCTTCTTATCACATGGCCAAAAACAAAACCATTTTTTCTTCTTTAAATGATTGTAACACTAAAAATATATATGTTGGTGATGATAGATCTCTTACTGTTGTAGGGACTAGAACTATTCATCTAGACAATGGTAAATTTAATGATGTATTATGTGTTCCTACCTTATCTTGCAACCTTCTATCTGTATATCAGATAACTCATTTAGGTGAAGGTAAAACTGTTGAATTTTCACCTCATGATGTTGTAATTAAGGACCTAAGAGATCCTAGACAAATTTTAGCTACTGATATTGCTGATGATTCTACAAGGTTGTATAAGTTTAACAACTTTCGGTCATCAAATCTTCCCTCAGTATTTGTTGCTCATAATGATGAAGTGAGTAAACTTTGACATGAGCGATTTCGTCACTTAAACTATCGCTCCCTTCAATATCTATGTAAAGAAAATATGGTGACAGGTCTTCCTATGGTATCTTGCAGAGATGGTGTTTGTTCCACATGTGTACTCGGAAAACATCATTAGGATATTTTTGAAAAACGTGCCTCTTGGCACGCCTCAACCCCTTTACAACTTGTGCATAGTGATTTATGTGGTTCACTTCCAATTTTTTCATTCTCTGGCTACAAGTATTTCTTAAATTTCATTGATAATTTCTCCAGATGCACTTGGGTATACTTCTTAAAACTCAAGAGTGAAGTCTTTAACATGTTCTTGGCCTTTAAGGCCTTTGCTGAGAAGCAACCTGGACATCAAATTCTTAAGCTAAGATCTGATAATGGCAGAGAATATGTTAACTAAAAATTCATCAACTTTTACACTGGGCATGGAATTCAATTGCAACATATTGTTCCATATACTCCACAACAAAATGGTGTAGCTGAAAGGAAGAATCACACCTTAAAGGAAATGGCTAATTGTATGCTTCAATCTAAAGGACTTAGTCTTAATTTTTTTGCAGAAGCAATTAACTGTGCAAATTACATAGTAAATCACACTCCTACTAAGGTTTTAAAGAATATCACTCCAAAAGAAGCATAGAGCTCAATTAAACTAGATGCAAGTCACTTTCGTGTTTTTGGAAGTGAAGCATGGGCCCATATTCTAGATGAGAAACATAAAGCCTTAGAACCTAAAAGTGAAAAATGTATTTTTTTTGGATATGCTTAAGATGTCTAAGGATATAGAATTATTCAACCTAAATCCAAAAACGTTATCATGAGAAGAGATGTAAAGTTTAATGAAAATATATTGGCCTACAAGCCCAGTTTGACGGATGTGCCACCTCTCTCTATCCCTTCTACTTCTGAAAATATTCATTCTTCAGATGATGGCAGTGAGGATGAAAATCCTCCCCCACCTTCTTTAGATCCTCCTTCAACTCCTCAGCTTCCAAAATGGGCCCGTGCACGTTCAACATCGTACACGTTCTCAGTTTGATATAACCTTTTATTTACTGGTTTAAGCTTCAACAGATTATGATCCTGACACCCTTTCAGAAGCTTCAGGCCATCTAGATTGGAACATAGCTATCAATGAATAATATCATTCATTATTGGCAAATGATACGTGGGACCTTGTTCCTCTTCCAAAGGAACAAAAACTTGTTAGATGAAAATGGGTTTACAGAACCAAGTTTGGACCAGATGGAAAAGTTGATGAACATAAAAATCGTCTTGTTTCTAAGGGTTTTTCACAAGTTGAAAGAATTGACTATACTGAAACCTTCTCCTCTATTTCCAAAATGAACTCTATCCGCCTTGTTCTTTTCCTTGTTTCCTCTTTCAAATGGGAAGTCCATCAAATGGATGTTAAATTTGCCTTCTTTCATGGGGACTTGCATGAAGAAATCTATATGGAACAACCTCCTATCTTTATACAAACAGAATCCAACCTTGTATGTCAGCTTAAGAAATCCCTTTATGGTCTCAAGCAAGACCCTCAGGCTTGGTATGCCAAAATGGATAACTTTCTTTTAGATATTGGCTTTTCTAGGTGTCATTCTGACAATACTGTCTACACCAGGAAAGTGGGTAAGTCTCTTATCATTATTGTTCTTTATGTTGATGATATTATCCTTACTGGTAGTGATCCCAACCTTATAAACCATGTGAAGTCCAACCTTAAAAAGTAGTTTGAAATGATAGACTTAGGACACTTGCATTATTTTCTTGGTCTTCAAGTCTTGCAATCCAAAGAAGGTGTTTCCATTTCCCAGTCCAAGTATGCATGTGACCTTCTATGCCACTTTCACATGGAAGACTATAAGCCAACCCCTTCTCCCTTTTAGTCTAGAACCAAACTTTAAGTCACTTGTACTTCCCTTGAAGTGGATGCTACCTTATACCATCATCTTGTTGGAAAAAAATTGTATCTGACCCATACCCGTCCTAACCTTTCCATTTTTGTTGGCCTTGTTGCTCAGTTTATGCAAAACCCACATGAAATTCCTTGGAAAGAAGCTAAAAGAATACTTCATTATGTTTGAGATACAGTTCAGTTTAGGATTCATTACAGTGCAGAAGCAACTCCTCTATTGGTTGGTTTCACTGGTTCTGATTGGGTTGGTGACCCTGATGATCAGAAGTCCACTGCAGGTTATGTCTTCACTCTTGGTTCTAGACCTATTACATGGGATTGCAAGAAACAAAGTTCCATTTCTCTTTATTCAGCAGAAGCAGAGTATCGTGGCACTGTTGAAGCTAGTAAGGAAGCCCTGTGGCTTCATCAGATCCTGTCAGAGTTTGGTTTCCAACAGCAGCATCCGACTACACTTTAGTGTGATAATCAAAGTGCCATTCAACTATGCAAAGATCCAGTCCAACATCAGTGCAACAAACACATTGAACTGCACCTGCACTTCATCAGAACTCTCATTCATGACCATGTTCTTGAAGTGCAATACTGTTCAACCGATGATCAAGTTGCAGACATCTTTACAAAGGCTCTCACAGAGGCGAAGTTTATTAAAATTCGATTTATATTTGGAGTTCAAGAAGTTTTCACTAAGGGAAGATAGGCTCTAATGCCTCCTTCCTTCTCCTATTGTGTCATCTTTGTACATCCTTCAATCCTATCCCAAGTTGTTCTTAAGGGGGGGTGTTAGGATATTCTGACACATAGGAAATAATTAAGTATAACTTGGTCTAGTGTATAGTTAGTTAAAGCATGTTTCTTTAGTATGTACTTTTTGTAACTTACAATCCGACGATCACGATATGTTCTAGACATGAAGTGATATGATGGTTCATTATCTCCTCGGTATTATCGATGCTTGATCCATGACTTAACGCCCGATCGGTCCATGATCCCTATTTAAAGGGCATGGAGGGTCATATTTTAGGTGATCGTTCATGAGAGAAGCTTATGTAATTTTCTTTCTTTTACATTAATAAATTGCCTAAAGTGGATGTGTTGGCTTAGACCATCGTCTGTTTCCCTCTTTGAGGATTTTAACCACGTCAAGAATACTGGTGTACTGATCTGTGATCTGTTTATGAGAGATGTCCTTTGGTGTTCTATCTAAGGAACTTACCTTGTAAATTCCTACATGTGCCAGCATCCATGGAATCTTTTTCGTAGACCTATGCCAGCGTCCCCGGGATTTGAGCCACTTTTCTAGCGCAGAATCCTAGCCTCTTCCCAGAACTTTTTATAACCTTCAAAATCCATCAAAGACATGATGACAAGATAAACAAATCAAAATTCAACCTCAGGACTAGGCTTGAGCATCCCCCACCGGGACTAACATTCAACCAAACACTTAACATCAATGAAACCTACAGGTCTAGGATACAAGAAAGAGCATGAATGACTGAAAGAACTTATGAAACATAACTAGAAGGATCACCACCTTCTCCATTGAACTATTACACCATCAATTAGGTATTGCATCCATTCATTTAATAATTACAAGTAAATACATGAAATAACCATGACATGAACCAATCATATAACCATGCTTATAACCAACATAAAACCATATAAATATCAGAGATATGAGAACCATTAAATCCACATATAAACAAGTGAAAAATTAAGAGAATTTATCTTTTATTAATCATAGGAAAATACAAACAGGTTCGAGACTTCCACGTACCACCCAACCATAGACATGGTTGAAGCAAATATCTCTTTCAGCCAGTCACCCCCATGCCATATTTCAAGCATGAATGTGGGATATCATAGAACAACCAATCCAAAAACAATCAAGGGAATCCAAAGGTTAAACCACCTCCACCCTCATCAAACCGTGATCACACCAAAACCAGTGCTTCGATCACAATCGAACCAAACTTGGAATGCCATCCAGAATCCATCACTATCCTTGAGGAATTTTTTATCTCCTTGTCTCTCAGGATTTACCATAATCCAATCCCGAATCACTAGGCCCTAAACCGAGACCAACCTCTCAGGATTTACCGCAATCCAAAACCCGAATCACTAGGTCCTAAACTGAGAATTCTCCCTCAGGCTTTACTGTGTATCCCACCAAAACTGGTCAAGGGATTTCTAGGCCTTTGGGAATGAAAATTGAGACCATCTCCACCCCGGATTCCAAATAAATCTAGTAAACCAAAGCTCAAAAATCTAAATAAACATCCCAACACCATGGCATCTGGAGAAAGGCAAAGCTGGGCCGAAAACCATTGTCATAACTTGGAAAAACCATGCCATCGATAGCAAGAGAATGATACACCAACATGCAAATCCATGCATGTCCAAACCAGCTAGGAAATCACACATGAAAAAGGTTACTTGCAAGTATTCCTACTGAAGCTGCTTGATCATGCTCTTCTTCCTTGATCCTTACTTTCTTTCCTTTCCCTTCCTTGCTTTTCCTTCCTTGATCCAAAGCTAGAGTGCTCTAAGAAAAATCTAAGTGACCAAGAGTGAGTGAGAGAGAGAGAATAATGAGAGAGCCCTGAACTTGAACTGACCAAGAGCTTAACACTGACTAAGAGCTTGCCAACTGATCCTCATAAGCCTTTTTATTAATGAGGCCTCTAATTTCTTCATTTTCCTTCAATTTCCTCCTCACATGCAACCTGTGACCTTTTACCTTCCTTTTCTCCTAATTTCCTTTATTTTCATCAATAAATGTGATAAAACTGCATTTTTCCTTTTAATGCCTTTGCCTTATCCTTTTCCAATTTTCCTTAGCCAAAAGACACATCTAGTGATGCCCACTAGGATATATTTTCCCAACATTCAACTTGGAATAAATATCCCTTACCCATGGTCTTATTTCCTTTATTAACTTTTATTACATATAATTTTCACCAAGGTTGTTACAGAATCCTCCCCCTTGGGGAACACCATCCTTAGTGTTAAACCACACCAAGACCTCAGCAAAATATGGAGCTTTATAACTTAGCTTGTTTTAGTATTTACAATGGAATACTTGCTCAAAAGAAAAACATTGTGACAACATGACCAAATAACAACCATATTGCATTCTGGAGCTTTATAACACAACTCATTACAATATTTACAATAACCACATATACACATATGCACATTTGCTAAACCAGAAAATAAAATGATACGATGCCCATATCAATCAACCCATGGTCTTATTTCCTTTATTAAATATAACATTATCATTCACTTCCACACATTCACGCACTTCGTCGGCATCGTCAACCACATGTCTTCAAAAAGCTATAACTTCTTCATCCGGAAGCCGTTTTCAGAGCGTTTTTTTTTTTTTTTTTTCTAAATCGGCCTAATTTTTCGAGATCTTTCCATTAGAACACTTAGTTTCAACATCTATAGCTTCAGTTTCTGTTAAAATGGAAATTCCATGCCAAGTTATTCTTGACAGCACCAACTACCTCTAATGGCGGTCCTACATTGTGGATTTACTTAGAAGTAAAGGTCTTTATAGAATAGCCTCAGGCTAAGAAACTAAACCTAAAGATGAAGATAAGGCAGCCAAATGGGAAAATAGGCAAGATCAAGCACTTGGGTTGATAGGGATGTCTATTTCTCTAGACCTTAGATTCACTATCACAAAGCTTCATAGCCCTAATGAAGCAATGAAACAAATCCCTAAAGTTTTTGGAATTAAAAATGAAATTAGAGCCCATCAACTCGAAAATGAGTTGCTTACATTGGACCCAAATATTTTTTCTTCCTTTGAAGATTTTTTGTCTAAGTTCAAGACCCTTAGACTTCTCTTGGAAGGTGTTTAGGTTAAGAAAGAAGATGGTAGCCTTATATATTCCATTCTTACTAAGTTGGGACTAGCCTACTCTGTGTTTGTTTCCACCTTCCATTCTACTAGAGAAGCCTTCATTTTTCAAGGACAAGACTACAAGTCCCCCTCTTTTTATGCCTTTTGTGATTCTTTAATAAGAGAACAAGAAAAACTCTTACATCTGGGTCTTCTTAATCTTGGAAATTCTTCTAAGAAAGCGTTAGCTGCCCAACATAAACCAAATTCAAAGAATCCTAAGAAGTAGTATCCTAAAAAGAATGGTCCTAAACCAAACAAGGGTCCTAAGCATTTTTAGTCTCAAAATGAAAAATCAATTCAACAAAATGATAAGGAAAATAAAAACAAAGGGAAGAAGAGTGATAGACATTGAAACTTTTTTAATTGAGATGGCCACTTAAAATCCAAATGCTTTAAGAAGATAGAAGCCTTGGAAGCAACAATGAAGAAACATAACATCCATTTGGAGCACTCTTCAACTTCAACTTCAACTTCATCTTCAGGAATAACACTTTCTGCATGTGGTTGTCAAGCATCTCAGTCTGGTTATGCACTAAATGTATCTTCTTCTTCTCATTCTCATGAGTGGCTCATTGATTATGGAGATTCTTATCACATGGCAAAAAACAAAGCCATGTTTTCTTCTTTAAGTGATTGTAACACCAAAAATATATATGTTGGTGATAATAGATCTCTTAGTGTTGTAGGGACTGGAACTGTTCATCTAGACAATGGTTAATTTAATGATGTATTATGTGTTCCAACCTTATCTTGCAACCTTCTATCTATATATCAGATAACTCATTCAGGTGAAGGTAAAACCGTTGAATTTTGACCTCACGATGTTGTAATTAAGGACCTAAGAGATCCTAGATAGATTTTAGCTACTAGTATTGCTGATGATTCTACAAGGTTGTATAAGTTTAACAACTTTGGGTCATCAACTCTTCCCTCAGTATTTGTTGCTCATAATGATGAAGTGAGAAAACTTTGGCATGAGCGATTTGGTCACTTAAACTATAACTCCCTTGAAAATCTATGTATAGAAAATATGGTGACCAGTCATCCTATGGTATCTTGCAGAGATGGTGTTTGTTCTGGATGTGTACTCAGAAAACATCATCAAGATAGTTTTGAAAAGCGTGCCTCTTGGCACACCTCAGCCCCTTTATAGCTTGTGCATAGTGATTTATGTGGCCCACTTCTGGTTGTTTCATTCTCTGGCTACAAGTATTTCTTAACTTTCATTGATTATTTTTCCAGACACACTTGGGTATACTTCTTAAAACTCAAGAGTGAAGTATTTAACATTTTCTTGGCATTTAATGCCTCTGTTGAGAAACAATATGGACATCAAATTCTTAAGCTAAGATCTAATAATGGCGATGAACATGTTAACAACAAATTCATCAACTTTGGCATTGAGCATGGAATTCAAATGCAACATACTGTTCCATATACTCCACACAAAAAATGGTTTAGCTGAAAGGAAGAATCGCACCTTAAAGGAAATGGCTAATTGTATGCTTCAATGTAAAGGACTTAGTCTTGATTTTTAGGTAGAAGCAATTAACTATGCAATTTACATAGTAAATCGCACTCCTACTAAGGTTTTAAATAATATCACTCCAGAAGAAGCATGGATCTCAATTTTATCAGATGTAAGTCACTTTCGTATTTTTGGAAGTGAAACATGGGCCCATATTCCAGATGAGAAACATAAAGCTTTAGAACCTAAAAGTGAAAAATGTATTTTTGTTGGATATTCTAAAGTTGTCAAAGGATATAGAATTATTCCACTTAAGTCCACAAATTTTATCATTAGAAGAGATGTAAAGTTTATTGAAAGTATATCGGCCTACTAGCCTAGTTCGGCAGATGTGCCACCTCTCTTAATCCTTTCTACTTCTAAAACTATTTCTTCTTCAGATGACGACAGCGAGGATGACAATCCTCCCCCACCTTCTCATGATCCTCCTTCATCTCCTCAGCTTCCAAAATGTGTCCATGCTGCTCGGGATGCAACAGGTGCTCTTGCAGGTGATTGTTGGGTCCCTATAATACTAGTGATTACCCCATTACTATTGTAGTTATACCCCTTATTTATATTGTTGTGCCCCTGTTACCCCCATTTTGTTATTTCTGTGCCCCATAGAATCCCTCTATTGTTATTTTTGTGGCTTTATATTATTATTGTTAGGTCGGCTGGATTATATTGTGACTCCTTAGACTCCTATATATAGAAAGGAGGTTTTGTCATTTGTATCATCCAAGAATTGTTCATTTATGTAATGTAAAGGAGGTTTCCCCCTCGAAGAGGCTGAATTCTAAGGCTTTG
Organism: Pinus tabuliformis; assembly: GCA_031772625.1. NCBI lineage: Eukaryota > Viridiplantae > Streptophyta > Pinopsida > Pinales > Pinaceae > Pinus > Pinus tabuliformis. Next base: position 2,037,301,394 of record CM062818.1, read on the forward strand.
ATCTATCTTTTCTATCTTTTCTTGAGCTGGTTTCATAACATTTGGTATCAGAGCTTTGGATTCTAGGGTTTCGCTGCTCCAAATAGGTCATCATGGCATTTTCGCTATAATTTTATTTTATTTTATTTTATTTTATTTTATTTTATTTTTTTTTTTTTTGTGACGTTTCAGAAGTCGCAAAAAAAACCCATTTGAGAAGAAATCATGCTGAACCTTGGGTCCGAATTTCAGAGCTTTTCGTGTGATATTTGTGGAGATATGATCTAAGGAAGTTGGTCTTTTTGCAGACTCCTGAATTACATTCAAAACAGGTGACCTGGGGAAATTCATCATAACTTTCTCTCTGGGGATTGGATTGAAATTTCGTAAGAAGGTACAGAAATAGGACAGACTTTAGTTTCTTGTATGCGTGTTTCAGATCCAAAGGTTGAAACAGTGACTCATGGCATGTCGTACAAGTTCGCTCTACTGAACTAGTATAAAAGCAAGTCACTGTGGGAGATTTCACATAACTCTTCCTTGGAGAATCCAATTTGGGTCAGACTTGTGGCATTGGAAAGAGGACACAGAAGGATACTACAAGTCGCAATTTCAGAACTGGATGATCCGAAATTACAGAGATACATCAGATTCAATATCAGGCTTCTATAAAGTGAAAAAAGGTGTGTAGTTTTTTTTTTTAAATTTTTGTGTAAGCTTGGTTTAACGGAATTCAAAGGGCATAGTAAAGCATTATTATCGGTAACTGATGCCCCGAGGAAAGAAAATGCAAACACCTAGTAAGGAACCTGAAAGCTCTAGCATGACTCATGAAGAAGAGGAAGAAATGCTACATGATATATCAAAATTACAAGAACAAGTGCAACAAATGTCACGCTCACAAAAGCTAACAGAAGCTAAGATAAATGGCGTGGAATCTAAGATAAATGGTGTGGAAGCTAAGATGGACGATTTGAAGACATATTTGAAGAGAGACATGGAAAATTTGAAGACAGACATGGCAGATTTGAAGACAGATTTGACAAATTTTCTACAAGAAATACTTACTAATGGTGAAAAGGTTGTAAAGGAAACTCATGATGTGAACAAAAGAAATGTTAATCATGATTCCATAGACTCTAATGTTGGATCGAAGACCCACCATATTCCAAAAATCGATATGAGGAAGTTTGATGGCAAGGATCCCGCCACATGGATATTACAGATGGAGCAATTCTTCGATCTCAATAATGTGCAAAACACACAAAAGGTACGTATGGAAACTGTATATTTGGAACCAAATCAGTTTGTATGGTATCAATGGCTTTGCTCTCGTAAACAATTTATCACTTGGGCAATTTTTATGGAAGAATTGATAGCACATTATGAAGATACAAAAAGCAACACTTTTTTAGCCAATTGATAAGTCTCAAACAAAAGGGTTCAATAATGGAGCACATTGAGGAGTTCCAAAAATTGAACATAAGGGTAAAAGATATTCCAGAGGAGCATAGGATTGATGTGTTCATAGGGTCTTTAAAGGATAATATCCAACATGATGTTCGCCTTTGGGAACCTGATTCATTAGAGAAGGCATTCAGGTTAGCAAGAAAAATGGAAAGCAAAATTATGGCAACCAGGAAGCATACCACTCACAACTATAAAGACGGAAGTGTTGTTGCCCCTAGTCTTCCACAACCTATAAGGTTGACACCACAACAATTGGAAGAAAAAAGAGCAAAAGGGCTTTGTTACAGTTGTGATAGCAAATACACTAAAGGTCATAAGTGTGCTGAGAAGAAATTATTCTACATAGATTGTGAAGAGGAAGAAGAAAAGGAGCAAGAAAGGTCAAAAGAAGAAGATATACTCCAGGAACAAAGCCTAGATGAAGAAAAAATAAATCCAACCATATCTTGTAATGCATTGGCGGGAATTACCACTCCTCAAACCATCAAGATAGAAGGACAAATCAAGAAGAAAAAGGTAATAGTGTTGATTGATTCAGGAAGCACCCACAATTTTATTCATTGTAGGGTAGCAAAAGAATTGAATTGCTTCCTATATCCAGCACCAGAGTGTCAAGTGATGATTGCAAATGGAGGAACAATAAATTTCTCTGGAAAGTGCCATAATATCAAGCTATCCATGGGAGAATATGTATTGACTAGCCCAATGCTTTCCATTCCAATGGGAGGTGCTGATGTTGTACTAGGAGTCCAATGGCTACAATCCTTGGGTACAATAGCTTTTAATTTTCAAGAACTTTTCATCAAATTTTCTACGGAAGGAAAGGAAGTTGAATTAAGGGGTATTGCAGGGAAACCAGGAAAGATAATCAGCTCTAATGGTATGACAAAGCTTCTAAAAAAGAAGCAAAGAGGTGTAATTGCACAATTATGTTCGCTAGATGTTTCCACATCGGAATCATCTATTTCTCCAGATCTCCAAAAAGTCCTGGACAATCATTCCAAGGTATTTGAGACTCCCAAAGGTCTCCCACCTATGCGTGATCATGATCATGCTATTCATCTGATTCCAGGAAGTGTTCCTCCAAACATCAGGCCGTACAGATATCCCTATGTCCAAAAAAGTGAAATTGAACGTATGGTTGCAGAAATGCTAGAGGCTGGTATAATTCAACCAAGTCAAAGTTCTTTCTCTGCTCCAGTAGTATTGGTGCACAAGAAGGATGGATCATGGCGCATGTGTCCGGATTATAGGGAGCTCAACAAGCTCACTATTAAAGATAAGTTCCCCATTCCTGTCATTGATGAATTACTGGATGAATTGCATGGATCAATTTACTTCACCAAGTTGGATCTTCGTTCGGGATATCATCAAATCAGAATGAAGATTGAAGACATTCCGAAAACGACATTTAGAACTCATGAGGGTCATTATGAATTTTTGGTCATGCCTTTTGGCCTTACCAATGCACCTTCAACATTTCAAGGTTTGATGAATTCAATTTTCAAACCATTCCTTAGAAAATTTGTGTTAGTATTTTTTGATGATATACTAATCTACAACAAGTCTTGGAAGGATCATGTTGAACATGTTGACAGGGTGCTACAACTATTGGAGGAGAAAAAATTATATGCAAAAAGATCCAAATGTTTCTTTGGAGTCCAGGAGGTGGAATATTTGGGTCATATTGTATCTCATGAAGGAGTTAAGGTAGACCCTAGCAAAATTAAAGCCATTAAGGAATGGAAAATTCCCACATCCATAAAGCATCTGCGAGGATTTCTTGGGTTGACAGGGTATTATCGCAAGTTTGTTAAGAATTATGGGAGAATAGCAGCACCTCTAACAACATTATTGAAGAAAGATGCATTTTCATGGACTTCGGAAGCAACAAAGGCCTTTGAACATCTTAAAGAGGCAATGTGCCAAGCACCGGTCTTAGCTACACCGGACTTCACAAAAACCTTTATTGTGGAATGTGATGCTTCAGGAAATGGAATTGGTGCTGTTCTAATGCAAGATGAAAGACCCATTGCTTTTGAAAGTCGTCCAATCAAGGGAAAGTTTTTAAGCAAAGCTATTTATGAGAAGGAAATGTTGGCAATACTCCATGCACTTAAGAAATGGCGACCCTACCTAATGGGAAGACACTTCAAGGTAAAAACGGATCATGATAGCCTTAAATACTTTTTAGAACAAAGATTATCCTCTGAAGAGCAACAAAAGTGGGTCACAAAGATGTTGGGTTATGACTTTGAAATCATCTACAAAAAAGGGAAGCAAAATGTGGTGGCAGATGCACTCTCAAGAAAGGATGAGGATGTGGAAGCATTGTTGTGTGCCATTTCTATTATCCAACCAGATTGGATAAACGAAGCAAGGGAGGAATGGAAGAATGATGAAGAAGTGTGGGCACTTATTCGAAAGCTACAACAAGATTCCAGTACATCTGATACATTTAGCTGGCAAAATGATTCATTATGGTACAAAGATCGCTTATACCTCTGTAAGAATTCCCAGCTAAAACAAAAGATTCTTATGGAATTGCACACTTCTCCCTTAGGAGGGCACTCAGGATTTTTAAAAACTTACCACAGGGTTAAGAAGGAATTTTTTTGGGATGGCCTTAAATCAGATATTCAAAAGTTTGTGGCGGAATGTTTGGTTTGCCAAAAAATAAAGTTGAAACAATTAAGACACTAGGTCTATTACAACCTTTATCCATTCCAAGCCAACGTTGGGAGGAGGTTTCAATGGATTTTATCACAGGTTTACCCAAGTCTGAGGGAAAGAGTGTCATCATGGTGGTAGTTGACAGACTTACCAAGTATGCACACTTTTGTGCATTATCACATCCATTTAAAGCCAGTACAGTTTCTACTGCATTTATGGAAACAATTCAAAAGCTACATGGAAACCCAAAGATTATTGTAAGTGACAGAGATCCCATTTTCACTGGAAATTTTTGGACAAAATTATTTTCTTGTCTTGGTACTCAGTTAGCTCATAGCTCATCTTATCATCCTCAATCTGATGGGCAAACTGAGATAGTAAACAAATGTTTGGAAGGATATCTTCGTTGCTTTGTATCTGATAAACAAACACAATGGGTCAAATGGTTGCCTCTGGCTGAATGGTGGTATAACACTTCCTTCCATACAACAACAAAAATGACCCCATTTATGGCACTTTATGGGTATCAACCACCATCCATCACATCATATTTAAGAGAAAATTCTAAGGTTCAGGCAGTGGAACATCACATCGAACATCAACAACAAGTCCTCCAACTCTTAAAGGATAACCTCGTGTTGGCACAAAATAGAATGAAACAACAGGCAGATCAACATCGCAGTGAAAGAAGTTTTGATGTAGGTGATTGGGTATTCCTACGGCTACAACCATATAAGCAAATGTCCCTAAAGCAAGCTAAGAAGGATAATAAATTATCACCAAAGTATTATGGTCCGTACAAGGTGTTGCAAAAGATTGGTACTATGGCATACAAATTGGAGCTTCCTGCAGCTTCTCGATTGCACCCAGTTTTCCATGTTTCATGTTTAAAGAAGGTTATAGGCGACAAGCTCCCAGCTCAAACAATATTGCCAGAACTTGACGAGGAAGGAAAAATTATATTGGAACCGGAAGCAGTCACAGAAACAAGAACTCGACAGCTACGAAATCGATCAATTTCAGAGTATCTTATCAAGTGGAAGAACTTATCCGCTGAAGATTCCACATGGGAGGATGAGAATTTTATGCAGAAGTATCCAAAACTACTCAAGCGTTGAGGACAACACTTTTTTGAAGGAGAGGGGCATGTTGGGTCCCTATAATACTAGTGATTACCCCATTACTATTGTAGTTATACCCCTTATTTATATTGTTGTGCCCCTATTACCCCCATGTTGTTATTTCTGTGCCCCATAGAATCGCTCTATTGTTATTTTTGTGGCTTTATATTATTATTGTTAGGTTGGCTGGATTATATTGTGACTCCTTAGACTCCTATATATAGAAAGGAGGTTTTGTCATTTGTATCATCCGAGAATTGTTCATTTATGTAATGTAAAGGAGGTTGCCCCCTTGAAGAGGCTGAATTCTAAGGCGTTGATCTATCTTTTCTATCTTTTCTTGAGCTGGTTTCATAACAATGATCCTACAGATCAGTGACATACACATTCTCAGTTCGATAGAGCCTCTTCTTTATTGGCTCAAGCTTCAGCGAATTATGATCTTGACACCTTTGCAGAAGCTTCAGGCCATCCAGATTGGGATGCAACTATGAATGAAGAATATCATTCATTATTGGCAAATGATACATGGGATCTTGTTCCTCTTCCAAAGGGATGAAAACTTGTTAGTTGAAAATGGGTTTATAGAACCAAGTTTGGACCAGATGGAAAAGTCGATAACCATAAAGCTCGTCTTGTTGCTAAGGGTTTTTCACAAGTTGAAGGCATTGACTATACTGAAACCTTTTCCCCTGTTTCCAAAATGAACTCTATCCTCCTTGTTCTTTCCCTTGTTGTCTCTTTAAAATGGGAAGTCCATCAAATGGATGTTAAATCTGCCTTCTTGCATGGGGACTTGCATGAAGAAATCTATATGGAAAAACCTCCTAGCTTTATACAAATAGACTCCAGCCTTGTATGTCGGCATAAGAAATTCCTTTATGGTCTCAAGCAAGCCCCTCGGGATTGGTATGCCAAAAAGGATAACTTTCTTTTAGATACTGGCTTTTCTAGGTGTCATTTTGACAATATTGTCTACACCAAGAAAGTGGGTAAGTCTCTTATCATTCTTGTTCTTTATGTTGATGATCTTATCCTTACTAGTAGTGATCCCAACCTTATAAACCATGTGAAGTCCAGCCTTAAAAAGTAGTTCGAAATGATAGACTTAGGACACTTGCATTATTTTCTTGGTCTTCAAGTCTTGCAATCCAAGGAAGGTAATTCCCTTTCCCAGTCCATGTATGCTTGTGATATTCTATGCCACTTTCACATGGAAGACTGTAAGCTAGCAACTTCTCCCTTTCAGTCTGGAGCCAAACTTTCAGTCACTTGTACATCCCCTGAAGTTCATGCTACCTTATATCGTCAGATTGTAGGAAAACTTTTGTATCTGAGCCATACTCGTCCTGACCTTTCCTTTGTTGTTGGCCTTATTGCTCGGTTTATGAAAAACCCACATGAAAGTCATTGGAAAGCAGCTAAAATGATACTTCGTTATGTTCAAGGTACAGTTCATTTTGGGATTCATTATAGTGCAGAAGCATCTCCTCTGTTGGTTGGTTTCACTGATTCCAATTGGGCTGGTGACCCTGATGATCGAAAGTCTACTGCAGGTTATGTCTTCACTCTTGGTTTTGGACCAATTACATGGGTTTGCAAGAAACAAATTTCCATTTCTCTTTCTTTAGCAAAAGTAGAGTATAGTGGCGTCGTAGAATCTAGTAAGGAATCCCAGTGGCTTTGTCAAATCCTGTCAGAGTTTGGCTTTCAGCAGCAACATCCGACTACAATTTGTGTTGATAATCAAAGTGCCATTCAACTATGCGAAGATCCAGTCCAACATCAGCGCAGCAAACACATTGAACTACACATGCACTTTATTAGAAAGCTCATTCATGACCATGTTTTTGAAGTGCAATATTGTTCAACCAATGATCAAGTTGCAGACATCTTGACAAAGGCTCTCACAGAGGTGAAGTTTACTAAACTTCGATTTATGGTTGGAGTTCAAGAAGTTGTCACTAAGGGGGGATAGGTTCCAATGCCTCCTTCCTTCTCCTATTGTGTTATATTTGTACATCCTTCAATCCTATCCCAAGTTTCTCTTAAGGGGGGATGTTAGGATATTTCGACACAAAGGAAATAGTTAAGTATAACTTGGTCTAGTGTAGAGTTAGGTAAAGTGTGTTTCTTTACTATGTATGTTTGTAACTTACAATCCGATGGTCACAATATGTTCTAGACATGAAGTGATCCGACGGTTCATTCTCTCCTCAATATTACTAACACTTGATCCATGGCTTAACACCCGATTGGTCCATGATCTCTATTTACAGAGCATGGAGGATCATTTGTAGGGTGACCGTTTATGAGAGAAGCTTATGTAAATTATATTTAATTTATTAATAAATTGTCTGAAGTGGCCACGTTGGCTCAGTCCGTGGATTGTTTCCCTCTTTGAGGGTTTTAACCACGTCAAGCATACTGGTGTATTAATCTCTGATATGTTTGTGAGCGGTGTCCTTTTATGTTATATCTGAGGACTAAAATCCATTAATGTGGATGGATTTTAGATCAAATTTTTTTATAAGGACCACATGAGTATATTAAATGTATTCAAATTATTAGATATATACAATACTAAGTATCATAAATCATTTAAGAAATTTAGATAATTCAAATTATTAGATATACACAATACTAAGAATCATAAATCATTTAAGAAATTTAAATAAAGGTGTGTTGTACTATTAAACAACCCCCCCATTTATTATATAATAGTTAGTATTGTATTATTAAATGGGGACCCTTCAAAAAAATTTCAAAAAACATAGAAAATAAGAGCTTGCCTTTAAATCCATTCGGAATAAAACCTTAGATGGACTTAAGATATTAAGCTAGGTCACTTTATGACTAAGCACTCTCGCTTTATCGCAAATCGCATGATCCCAAAGTAACAAGGTTATTCATGAGTCAGAATCTGCAAAACACGATAAAAGAAACCCCTTAGAAGACCGAAGGTAGCGTTAAACTATTTTTATAAACCTGAAGGCTTAGAGTATTCTTTATAATATAAAGTACTTATCGCATCGCAACTTTCACAAAGGTGCAAATGTTCAAACCATAAAAAACTGTGAATTACGATATGGTCCGGACCCGACGAAATAATAAAAATTGTTATAACTTGAATCAAGTCCGACCTATCGCAAGGATTTGTTTCAATGGAATAATCATCCGTTTAGGGAAAAGTGCTTGAAAAAGGTTAAAAGCACACCGCTCATCACAAATCGCAAAAATACCAAAGTGACTTTGAATTGGTCTATTCCACATAACCCGACATCACCAATTTGTGATATTGTGATAAAGCCATTTATCGCAATCACAGATCAGTATCGCACTTAAAACACACCAATTTGAAATATCATTTATAACTTGCGATGCGATGGTTTGATAAGGCATTAAATAAAATCACACGTAGGCCTTAATGAGTAGTTAATAAGGTTTAACCACATTTACTCTTTTCACGGCTCGAGAAGATTGATATCTTTTTACCCGTCTTGAAATAAAAGCTTCATCTTAACGTCATTTTAGAGGTTACTATGTTATAGTGTTTCCACTTTCATTGTCGCTCTGCATTTCATTCTATTTTGTCCATTGCCAAAATTTCAGGAAATTTCCAAAGGAAACAACGCTCAGGAGAATGACTAAGAAAGGAAAGAAGATTGCAGAGGCTACTACATCTGAAGATTCAGACATGCTTCCATTATTCTCTGATACTACATGCAACAAGGATGGAGGAACTACCTCATGGGAAGAAATGTATAATCTATTGGAGGAAGAAAACCCAAAGGTCCTAGAGACTAAAGCAACAGCAGATGCCGAGGTCTCATCTGAGGCTTATTATTTTGAAGCAACATGTTCTTTCCTGCATAAAATAGATGCAAGGCCTAAAATATTTCCATACACTAATATGGTAAGATGGATCATCGACAATGTGGACATTTCAGACAGAACATTCATGAATTCCAGGCACGAAGTCATGGGGTCATTTAAACCAGATAATCTACGTCGAATGTATCATCTTCCAGAACCACAGAAGCTATACGACAAAGCCTTCATCGTGAAAGAAAATGAAGACCCGATAGACAACATGTAGAATTGGAGGTCTAGCTCCGACAAGTTCAAGCAGGAGAAAACTGGTATGTACCCAATTGCACCTCTGTCAGCCCTACATAATTTTGTAGCCGCAATGTTGTGTAGACTATTTGGAAAGGCATATAGTACCAAGTTTTCTATTTTATGGGTTCCATTAATTGATGCGGTTGTTAATTCTATCATTATAAACTGAAGTAATATTTTATCAGGCAATTTGGTTATGTCCATTAGAGAATACAAACATAAAAGAATTATCACCTCTCAGGTAATCCGTCCTTTTTATATGAGTGCATATGTGATGGACGCTATATGTTTCTGTTCAAATTTTCCAAACATGGGATGGAAATGGAATCTACAAGACCGTACTCCTATCCATATTTACCATAAGTTTTTGTGGGAATCACAGTTTAACTACCAATTTTACAAAATCTGTCATGGCATTATGTTCCCAATTCACCAAACTATTTTTGATAAGAAAGCCCCATGTTATCAGAGGAAGCTAAAATAGACATCTTGTCGGTGGCAAGATGGTTTGGAAAAGAGTCATTTACTTATGTCAGAATTTTTGGGAGTATCGCAACTCCTCATGTTATTCCATTATATGTTCCTGATAAGTTATTGACAAGAGAAATTTCCTATCAAACAGTGGGGGGTGGTATTACTAAAACCCTCAAAGAAATGAAGAAATTTATCTGGCCTACCTTCATGGTGCAATGTGGTTCTTTTGCATTACATGATTTTGGGCATACATAAAAGGAGATACAAAATATCACATCCCTGAATCTGGCTACCATTCGAGGTAGACAGTACAACCCTAACAAGGTCGCCCAGAACTTCACTGCTATTATGGTTAAAATTAGACAATTTACCCATGAGAACGATGATTTCAATGATCTCTTTGAGTCAACTAAAATATTTTCACAGGCCTTACATTTGGCATCCATAAAACTGATCCCAGAAGACCTCGAATGCTTCCATATATACAGGAACAAAAGGTTAACAAAGGTCCCTTTAGACCTATTGCAGATTGAAGAAACAAGTAAACGAAGAGAACCCACTCCTAGTGTAAGCCTGGAGAAAGGTTCCTAACATAATTCTAATATGGAATCTCAAGGGAAATCGGCTCAAAGTTCAGAACATTCTGAACATCAATCTCAAGATATGGAAGACATAGAGTCAAGTGCTGAAGAAACCCCTAAAAAGGCCTCGACTAAGGAACACATGGAGATTGGCTCCACATAAGTTCATACAAAAAAGACCAAAGTCATTGATCTGGATCAAGAATGGGAGAAATTTAACAAAAAGATCCAAGTACAAAAAACAGATATGAGTCTTGAAGGAATGTTTGGATTTCAGACTCCTCAACACACTTAGTAGGGCATAAGCAGGAAGACAACAATACAAGGAGTTATAGCTATTGAAGATATTGAAATCATCCCAGCCTACCCAACTTCAGAAATTGTTCTAAAAATTGAGGAAATACCCCCACTAGATATATTCTACATCCCAACACATAAGGCTGTAGTAAAGAGGCAAAGAAATAAGAGGAAATTGGATACATCAGCAACAACAATTATTGAAAATGAATCGATGGAGGTAGTATGGAAAAACACCCCCATCGATCCAACAGAAAACCTTACTAAGCTATCACAATTTGCAAGTGATTATGCAACTGCGACAATTGATAAGGCAACCGAAGTTTGTATTTTGTTCAAAGAAAAAGAAGAAATAATTTAGTTGTTGGAACAACAACTTGACCTGGAGAGACAAAGCACTAACAGACAAGTAGAGACACAGATGGTAAAGCTATAGAAAGATTTTGAACAGATGAGATTACAACATCAAGCAAACATTGCAGAAAAGGATTCACAGATTAATCAAATGCAGACTGTAATAGATAAACTCATAGATAACCCTCAAACAAAGGAATTTATTAAAGAAGCACTTGAACTAAACTCTCTGTTATCACAACAACAAGAAGTATTCTGCCAGAAAATCTCATTGATCAATCCATATTGTGAAACAAGTGATGCATTAACCAATCAAGTGGTTGATAAGAGATTAGAATATGAAGAGGTCAATAAAAGAATTTCAGAGTTTATTTCTTGGCAGGAATCTGAAGAAGGTAGAAAAGCCGATTTACCAAATATCGAGGAGTCCCACAAGGATATTCTATTCACAGATTGGGACATACAGTTGAAGCAAGCAGAAAGGGTAGCAACTAGAGCAGTTAGCACAACAAATAATATAATTGAAGTTGTTATTGAAAACCTTCATAGTGACAATCTCATCAAAGAATGCAAGCCAAAAGTTCTCCCAAACTTCAAATAGTTAGAGAAACAGTGGAAAGAGACCGCCAAAACGAAAGAAAAGGTAATCAAAAAATTGTCTAAGCTTGACTGGGAAACTTATTGGTAGTTTCTGGTGAAACCACATAGTCAATGGATGACTCTGCGCTGTCTAACAAATTCCACTCAAAGGATTGTGCCACCACTCTCCGATGCTCTATTTATGGGGCAATTAAGATCTAGAATCATCCAACCACCCCAGGTGAAGCTGATGATAGATATCTACGAACTGAAGGACCAAATGGCTGGTTAGAACCATTCAAGTTGGAAAATCTTGTCATCATTTTTATTTTCTATTTTAGTTTTTATTTTACTTATTCTAAGGAAGGTTTTTTGAAACCTCCTGAGCTTTTTATGTAATAATATACTTTCGATACATATTTTTTATTATTTAAAACTCTCTCACGCATTTAGAGAGAGGTCCAAGATTTTATCAAGAACGCTTTGCAAAGGCTTGAACTTATGTACTTTTGTGACTATCTTGATGAAATATTTGGAACAAGATCTTGATTTTCTTAGAACTTGAAGTATACTCTACTGAATTTGCACTTTTGTACTCTGTTATAGCGGCTACAACCACCCTCCAAAATTTTGGCCTGCACCCAATTTCAGAGCCTCCCTTGAGAGTTTCACTTGATGACTGCACACACTCGGGTTCACTCCGTGAGCTCGTGTGAGTCTTAGCATTCACCTTGGTTGTTCATTTCACCAAGTCTTGCATGTTGATGTCAAAGTCATGCTTGCGACCATGTTATGGTTATGCTCAATGTCTTCGCTTCGTGTGTACATGTTATATTCGCTATGAAAGCATCTGTTGCACTCACACATCAAGTCACATTCACTATCACACAAGCATCTTCACGGTCAATCAATGATCAATCACGAGTGTCGTGCTTGTCACTTGCACCACTGGTCAGTCATGTTGAACATATGTGTCTGGTTGGTTTGGGTCGTCTCGTCATCAAGTCATGTGGGTGTGTGTTTGTAAGATCACATTTGCATCTTTCACTCGTTCACACACTTAGTCATTTTGCTGAAGTTATGATGACCAAACTCCCATCTGACAGATGAACCATCACCCCACCATCGACTCGATCAACTATCACCCAGAACAGCGGAGAAGTACCAGGAAAGTATTTTCATGTTGCGTTGTTCGCAAGAAATTCAATCAAACTTCATGCTAGCCACTTGGAGAGTTGGACCCGAAAGCCACCTCGGGACTGAATCCCCTCAGAAATTGCGCAGAAGCCATTGACCTTACCCATTTTGCTGACTGAAGAAATTGCGTAGACAGGCCGGATAGACACCCAGTGCCCATCCTTGTCTCCCTCAGAAAATTGTGCAGTTTTTCCAGTCAGTCCTCCTGACAGTCAACCCACTGCTCATCCAGAAAATTGCACAGTTTTCATGAGGAGGCCCTTTATTGTCTAGCAGTCCGCTCAACTTAGAAATTGTGTAGACTTGATCGACAGGCCGACCTCCCAACCTTAGTACAGTTTCTCTCGTCAGCATCTCCCAGCAACAGACTGCCAGTTCCCTCCAGGAATTGTGTAGTTTCTACTGCCAAAGCTCTCGGAAGCTGACTTCATATTCCCCTTGGGAATTGTGTAGTTTCCGCTACCAGTGACCCAACAGCCAACTTCCAGTTCCCTCCAAGAATTGCATAGTTTTGGCTTCTAGGCTCCCATCCAGTTCCTCCAAAAAACTGCGCAATTTATGCTTGCTGATCCTCCATGCAACCCGACCTGTTCCTCCAGAAAATTGCACAAATTATATTGTCAAGACCTTGTTTCCCTCTCATTCAGTAAAATGTGCAGATTTTGTCTGCCTTTCCTTCCAGCAACCGAGACTGTCCCTCCCAAAATTTGTGTAGTTTTTCCTTCGAGTCGAGCCATACCTCACATATAGTCACTATCGACTCCGTTTTCCCATCTACATCAACCAGTGACTCTTGCGCAATTTTCATCAGCAGTGCCCGCAGCCATCATCTCGCCTCGCAACCTTGCTGCCTATCACGATCACCTGCATCCAAAATGATCATGTGTCATGGTAGACTATGAGGTTTTTGGATTTGATACCATCTCTTCATGAGTGACTGCAGGTATAGGTACACCAACAAACATGGCACAACGAAAAATGGGATGAACAAAGGGAGCACATGCAGAAGGATAGTTTCCCCAATGGATGAATGAATGATGCATGCGAAGAGATGTGGTCATGAATGGATGATCATGCAAAGAGGTGTTCACGGACGGACGGATGGACGAGCAAACATGCAAGATGTTCTCATAGATGGATGAACAAACAAACATGCACCTTTCGCGAATAGACGAGCTTGTCAAGCCTTCCAACATACAAGAAAGAAGTAACGTGCCAAAGCATCATCAAGCGAACCAACGACCATCGAAGGCTCTGCACACTTTTCCACATGGAGGTGAAGCTGTAATACACCATGAAGACACCCATCACCCAGTAGCACCGCAACTCGACATGCACTCCAGCAGTAGCATGAATGTACCAACACTATCATGTTAAGTTGTGTCACGAGTCATGTTTTCCAAATATCTACTTTGGGCCATGTTGTCAATCAATGTAATGTAACGTAGACCCACTTTTTTTACAAAGAGTAATGTAAAGTTGAAAAGTCATGGAAGTCAAACAATCATGAGGGTAGTCGAACAACCACAAGGGTTAGTTTCACCCTTGGCTATAAATACCCCCTCATTTGTACATGAAAATGACTTTTCACCTCAGCTCCTCCCACATAGCCAAGAGAGTCTGTAATCTTTTCTTTGAGGAGTAAGTAGTGGTTCCAACGCCCCATGCACAGGGTTAATGATGTATGGTGTAACGATGTGTCTTGGAAATTTTTCTTAACTCAGAAGCCTGCTAATAGGCCAACACGTTTTCACACATGTATTACATCTATTGTAAGACTAATCTTGGACACTTGTAATTCATGTTGCTTTAACCTATGTTGAACACTTGAACTTATTTCACTTGTTGTAATGAATAATTTGTTAATGAAAATGTGTTGTATATGCTGTTAACATTGTCTCACCTGTGATGGCTATCTCCCTAGACATCAGATAGAAATTTCACATAAAACTTTCTGTAACAACCGTTGCACTCGTGCAAACTCATCTGCTGAGTGTTATGCGTGTTATCTTCCCTTGTGTGTTATGATTTCCGCATCCGTGTGGAATTCTCATCTGGAATTTGTGCACGTCTTGTTGTGTTGTTTGTTCCTATCAGAGTTGGATCTTCCTCCCAACCAACTTGGGACTCACTCTCACCCTCTCCCTCTATAGTGAAAGAAAGATTGACATAAGTAACACTAGCAATCACTAGGCACACGAGCCTCACTTCTCGAAGACAAAGCAGACGACTCTCCTATGCTGACAAGCAAGAGTTGAGGCAAATCCTAAAGATGATGGTAATTGAGCCATCATACCTGATGGGACACCACACTAAACAGTGTGAGGTCTAGTTGGGACTTCATATCGGGGTGATCCCCTGAATGTTGGCGGGTCCAGAACCATCAACATTTCTGGCGCTAGAAGGAGGGCAGCTAGTTGTATATGGCTGAACATCCTCTCACACTCATTCATCAACCATCTAGTCAAGGCAGTAACTTGCACTCCCTCTCACCTACATGTGACTCTGCAGTTGGTTACTCCTCACCTCCCAGGATTCAACATGAGATTTTGTATCAATACCTTCGCTCCATCTGTCCCATCACTTGCCAATTCACGAAAGCAGTCAGATTGATCCTAGACATACAACATCTTCCATACGCATTAAGAAAGCCAAAAGCCACTCCTACAAGAGTTGTTGTATCATATGTGGAAGAAGCATTCCTTGTCACCCTTGAAGATCTGGCAGAAGATATTGAAGATGGAGAGGAACCTCCGGTATTTCGACAAGGTGAAAAAGACATTCTTGTGATCTTGGGATCGAACTCCAGTACAAGAGGTGGAGGCGGAGACGAACCAACGGACTCAGAGCCGAAACCATCGGAATCTGAAAGAGAGGAAGAGGACAAAGAAGAAGAAGAATTGGATGACCTAAATCTTGAATGGATTTCTTAGGGACCATTGGCTCTCCCAGCCGTTCTGCACAAGATGCCAAAGCGAGCGGAGAGAATGAACATCAAGTTTAACCCTGATAGCATGGTGAAGGCAGAAGATCACTTGGACAACTTCTACCTACAACTATAGAGCCTTGATGTACGGTATGATGATGTAGCATGTAGATTGTTTCCATGTACCTTGGATGATCACGCAGTTGCATGGTATCACAACCTTCCACCAACTCCATACAAAACTAGGGTGCATTCAAACGCGTGTTCCTTGAGAAGTTCGCTAATGACAAGACCCCATCGATGCTACTCAAAGAATTGGGAAGCCTAAACATGGAGGGAAAATAAAAATTGAAATACTTCAATCATAGGTTTACACGCATGTTAAACAAATTTGCAGTGGACACCAAACCTCATGACTCCATCACTATTAATTACTACATGTTCGCACTTCCAACCACCATTGCGTAGTTCGTTAAGTGATCTGAAAAACCAACACTCTTGGAAAACTGTGAACAGGCTATTGTTGTTGAGAAAGACCTACATGCAATTGGAGTCATCAAGGATGAAGAATTAGCAAAGGACTCCAAAGATGTGAGCAAAATGTCCCAAGCGACGACGAGTAAGGGTAGAGACAAGGAAGCAACTGACATTGAAACCCTCACTGACCTCATCAAGAACTTGTCCACGGAAGTGTTCGAGTTCAGACAATGGAAATCAAACACATTTGCAAGTAGCCATTTGCCTAGGTAGAGATAGGAAAGCATCTCATCAGGTAGCAACCGATTAGCTCCAAAAACTATGCAGAAGCTTGTGTTCCACCTCGAACAGTGCGTAGATCCTAAGTTATGCTCTTTCCACGAAGAACATCACCTCAAAAATTCTTGTTGGGACTGGAAGTGAGTTGTTAGCTCTATCTGCAATCATACACTTGATGCGGAAAGCAATATGCAAGAGCAATCAGAAGGCACTGATGATAACGAAGAGGTTTCACCTTATGAAGCATCAAGTTCTGGGAATGTGGTGAATGCGTATTAGTGCTCGCAAGTAATGTTGAAGACAAACACCGAGAAACAACCCCAAAAGAAAAACGATTGTTACAATCTTAGGATTAAAGGGGCTCCCCTTACACTTGGGGAAGCACAAGAAAAGGTGAGACTAATGTTGAGGAAGGCTGACCCACCAGCTGCCCCAAAGCAGAAAACATAGAACAAATCTGGGAAGACAACAACAAACAAGAGCACCTCTATGAGTAGCAAACTATAGCACACTCCGCCGGATGGCACGAACATCAATCCTACCTCAAACACCTCGGTGAGCCTACCACCTCTAGACTACAATATTGTGGATGACATGAAGAAACCGCATGCGAACATTAGTTTGTTCGAGTTAGCTAAAGTCTAGAGTCAGCAAGACATCCTGTTGCGTGCATTGGGACAGACATCAATGGATAGCGCAACCCCTACTAGCAAGGGAGCAAGCACACCCCCTGGATCACTATCCACTGTGCTCAATACACTCTGGATGGAAGAAGCAAACTCAGGTTTCCCTCCATTCCTACTTTCATTTGAAGTTTTTAACTACAATGTTCACAACTATTCGGTTGATTGTGGCGCGGAAGCCAACGTCATGCGACTCTCCATTTCTAAGAAGATTAATGGGCAATGGAGTGAGACATCCGCACAAATCATCCAACTTGATCGAACATCAGTACCAACCATTGGTGCACTACGGGATGTGATCATCCGACTATTTCATGACAGTCGAATCCACCAATGCATCAACATAGTTGTTGTGGGCATCCTCGAAGCATATGGTCTTCTACTCAGCAAAGACTGGTCCAAAAAGATAGACATATATTTTGCTACAGAATGGTCTCACATGTGGCTTCTTTACAAGGGCAAGTGCAACCAAATCTGGGTGTCATCTGAGAGGTACATGAAGCATAATGTCACTCCCCTTAATGGTGAGAATGAACTGTTGGCCTTCACAAATCTCATGTTTGGAAACTGCCTCCTTGAAACAACATTGGGGTGTTATCCTGCACGACTAGCTCCAACCCCACCAGGCACGTAGTTGGGACTCCTTCCTTTCCCAACTGATGGAAATGAAACTTGTATAGTACATTGTACCAATAGTAGCAGCAACAATAGTAGCAGTAGTACTAGCACAACAAGTGGTCCGTGTACAGACAAGTTGTGGACCATGGATTTTGACGAATCAAGGACCAGGTGTATCTCAGTCACCCAAAACAACAAAAAATGCATGATTTCAAGCTGCTTGAAGTTTGAGTACAGAAAGGATGTTTTTGAGTATGGGGCACTCGTGCTGAGCTTACAAAGGATGATTAGCCTCAACGCGGTCACACTCAGAGTGATATTGCACCCCACGGACAATGTTGATGCTTTCAAGGACATAACATGATGAAGGTAAGCATGAGTAGCCCCTGAAAACTGCAGCTGAGGGCAAGAAAGGAAACCTCATTCCCAAGGGTGGGGTTTGCATCAACAAGCTCTATGGGTTGCAGAATTTATGTCAAGGGCCAAGAAACAGTGGAACCCACAGGACTGCCACTATGAACGAACAGAGCAACCTAGGAACCAATCATGATCCAAATATAGTCAATATCGATACAAGCTACACATTGCAGCAGTGACAAGTCTTTGACCGCTTGATCAAATAGTACTGGGATGCATCTACACGGGCAAATGATGACCTTAGTACACACTATATGTGGGCAATTCAACACGGGATTCCATGTAAAGCAGGAGACAAGTCATTGCAACAAAGGCCAGGTAAAACACATATGTTGTTTGAACTCCTTATACAGGAAAAATTGACTAACATTCTGGATGATTGGATTACTTTCAAAGTTCGTCATCATATTTGGGTTTCTAATTTAAATTTTGCACGTAATAAATCTAGGAAAATCCGGTTATGCATTGATTTCAGAAACTTGAACCGCTCTCGAAAAAAGACAACAACCCTGTGTCGTCTATGGACCAAATTTTGCAAATAGTATCTGGGGCACAGATGTTTTCCCTTCTTGATGGTTTCTCAGGATACAATAAGGTTTTGGTAGTAGAACCTGACAGACTCAAAACTACTTTCCGTACCAAGTGGGGTACGTTCACTTACAAGCGAATGTCGTTTGGGCTTGTAAATGCAGGTGCAACATTTCAGTGCGTCATGGAAATTGCTTTTTGCGGACTCATCAGACAGATCGTAGTGGTATACCTCGATGATGTAACTGTGTTCCCGAGGAGACGAGAGGACCACATATGCCACCTGAAGAAAATTTTTGAGTGATGCCGGAGATACGAGATTTCCTTGAATCCCAAAAAGAGTGTATTCACAGTTTCAGAGGGGAACCTCCTTGGACACATTGTTTCCAAAAGAGGGATCAAGGTGGATCCGGACCGGGTCTAAAATATCACACAAATCCCTTACCTAGCCAACAAGAAAGCTATGCAGTCCTTCTTGGGCAAGATAAACTTCGTTCGGAAGTTCATCTTGGATTATGCGCAGATAGTTAGGCCCATGCAGGACATGATCAAGAAATATGTGGTCTACAGCTGGGGTAAGAGGGAAAAGTATGCATTCGCCCAGATCAAGCAGGCCATTGCGGAAGCACCTGCATTCTACAACCCAAACTTCAAGAAGGATTTCCTATTATACACCTTCGCCTCCAACAATTCACTAGCTGCGGTACTCACTTAGAAGGATGAGATAAATGATGAACACCCAATCTACTTCATGAGCGCAAGCATGTAGGGGCCCGAACTCAACTACCCCACCATTGAAAAGCAAGCTTATGAAATTTACAAGACGGTGAAACACTTCAGACCCTACTTGCTGAAGAACCATTGCATAGTCTTCGTCCCTCACCCAACAATATGCACATTGCTTGTACAACAAGAATTGGGTGAATGACGTGTGAACTAGATGACATGTTTGCAAGGGTATGATCTTGAATTCAAGTCAATTCACACGATTAAAGGACATGGGCTCTGCAGACTTTCAGCTGAAGAAGTACATGCTCCAGAGAGCAAAGAGCTCGATGACTAGGAGAAGGAAATTGAGATGTATGATATAAGGGGAGCAACACCCACTGAAGACGAAACCTCTTGGTATGCAAATCTGTGCCAGTAACTTGAGCACGACACCGTACCCTCTCACTTTTCCATCAAACAGAAGAGGGCATTACACCTTAAAGCCTTAGCATATCAGTTGGTGCACAGAGTTGTTTATAGAAAGAACATTAATGGAGTTTTGCTCAGGTGCCTAGAGGCACATGAATCAAAGAAGGTACTTCAATATTTGCATGATGGACCCTTTGGGGGTCACTTTGCGGGAAATACCACTGTGCACAAATTTATGTGAGATGGTTTCTACTGGCTTACATTATTCAAGGATTCACATGCCCATAAGTTCCTAGTTTGTCAGCGATGTACTGACAAAACACGGAGATCAGCAACCCCACTACACCCCGTTGGAGTGACCGAACCATTCCAATAGTGGGGCCTGGACATCATTGGGGAAATTTCCCCTCATTCCTCAAAGTAACAATGCTACATCCTAACAAAAATTGACTACTTCACGCGGTGGAAAGAAGCAGTTCCGCTCAAACAAGTGAACGACCAAGAGGTCACCAACTTCTTCCAATAGAACATCATCTCACGCTTCGATGTTCTGGTATCACTTTTTTTGATAACGCAACTTAGTTTTCATCTTTGAAACTCTATGAATTTGCATTACATAATGGTATTGTGTTAAAGCATTCATCTAACTATTACTCGCAAGGAAACGGTATAGCAGAATCCACGAATAAAAACCTCATCTCTATAATCAAGAAGATCGTTTTCTCTAAGCAGCGTAACTGGCATGCTGCCCTGACGAATGCATTATGGGTTGACTGTGTGAAACCCAAGCCTTATCTAAATACCTCACCGTACTTCTTGGTCTATGGAAAAGAAGCCATCCTTCCACCAAATATCTACTTGCCTGCACTTCAGCTTTCCCAAGAATCCCAAGGCAAGCCTTGCTAGCTAGTTCAGCATAGGATGGATGCTCTCCATAAGCTTCAGGAAGAAAGGATGAAAGAAAAAGAAAAATTCACACTCCACCATAACCGTATCAAGAGATGGTTCAATAAGAAGTCTGCTGGGAAAGCTAACTTCGATGTCGGTGACTTGGTTCTGAAATGGGTTAAGCCCCATGAAGACAACGACAAACATACAAAGTTACAGTCCCTATGGATTGGTCTGTATACAATACATGAGAAGATTGGCCCACACACGTATCATCTACAATCACTTGAAGGGAGGATTGAAAACTTTCCTGTCAATGACCAAGATCTCAAGCATTATTTTCAGTAGGTTGGGCCGTGCCCCATGCCATGTACATAGTCTGCTTACTTCTTGTTGTTTTCATCTCGTTTTCTTTGTTTACTATCTTTGTCTTTACTTTTTTTGGTCTACTTACTATTTTTGTTTACGTTTGTTTTGTTTGCTTGATATATTACTATTTTTTTTTCCATAAATAAGTGCTACCAACTACTACGTTATGGCTTTTGAATAGAGTATGTGGCTGAAATTGAAGAGACTTGTGACGCTGCAACATTTGGCCAGTCTTGTGTCCGTCTTCTTTATGCTTGATTATAAATTTCGGTCGATGAATTCTTGACAAAAAATATGAACCATTTGCAAGGAAATGTTTGGTCCAACCATGAACCTGTGGCCACACTAGGAAGCCCCATGCCTGTACTCAGCCTTTTGCTCTGTGTGTTCAAGCTCATCCAACTAGTAGAAACAGAGAAGGGGAAAATTTAAACGAGCAAACCTATGTCCTAGGTCTTACATGCTTCTTTGAAGGAACAACCTCTTATGCTCTCAATAAGTCAGGATCCCTCTTCCGCTGCAAAAATAAATAAGTGCCTATGCACAATCCTCTTCAAAAATGCAAAGGCGAAAGAAGAGAAAGGCTTCCTACGCAGAGAGGTGAAGCATGCAACTCCATCGGGGTACTGACCAGGCTTGCTGGAAATGGAGCAATGTGTGTGTTCCTGGGTGACTCCGCTAGGATATTGTCCAGGCTTGCTGGTAGCGGAGCAACACCGGAGATGAAAAATTATACTCTGAACATTTTCAACTCGCGAGCTAAACAACCCTTCCTGGATTCAAAACATTGTGATCAAGCTGAACTTTTGATTTTGTTTGACTGAGTTGGAAAAAGGTGAACCATGTATGTCCATGGGGTAAGTGGGGGAGCCAAAGTAACACACACAACGATTCAATACTCCCCAAAATACCAAGGCCCTGTGCTAGCAATGAACCAAAACATAGAAGCTGAAATTCTACTAGTTATTTGCCAAGTGTTGTAGCAGCTACAATCACCCTCCAAAATTTTTTCGTGCACCCAATTTCGGAGCCTCCCTTGATAGTTTCACCTGATTACTGCACACACTCAGGCTCACTCCGTGAGCACGTGTGAGTCTTAGCATTCACCTTTGCTTGTTCATTTCACCAAGTCTTGCATGTTGATGTCAAAGTCATGCTTGCAACCATGTTCTAGTTATGTTCAAGGTCTTCACTCCATGTGTGCATGTTATATTCGTTATGAAAGAATCTATCACACCCACACACAAAGTCACATTCACTGTCGCACAAGCGCCTTCATGGTCGATCAACCATCAATCTTGAGTGTCGCGCTTGTTGCTTGCAACTTCAGTTAGTCATGTCGAACATATGTGTCTGGTTGGTTTGGGTCATCTCATCGTCAAGTCATGTGGTTGTGTGTTTGTAAGATCACATTTTCATATTTCACTCATTCACACACTTAGTCATTTTGCTGAAGTTCTGATGGCCAGACTCCCCTCTAATAGCTGGACCATCACCCAGACATCAACTCGATCGATTGTCACCCAAAACAGTGTAGAAGCACCAAGTAAGTATTTTCAAGCTATGCTACTCGCAAGCAATTCAATCAACCTTCATGCTGGCCACTTGGAGAGTCGGACCCAACAGCCACCTCGGGACTGACTCCCCTCAGAAATTGCGCAAATGCTGCTAACCTTGCCCATTATGTTGACTAAAGAAATTGTGTAGATAGGTCAGACATACACCTAGTGTCCGTCCCTGTCTCCCTCAGAAAATTGCGCAATTTTTCCAATCAATGGTCACGACAGTCGACCGATTGCTCATCCAGAAAATTGCGTAGTTTTCATGAGCAGGCCCTCTACTGCCTAACAGTCTGCTCAGCTCAGAAATTGCGTAGAGATGATTGGTAGGCTGACCTCCCATCCTCAATATAGTTTCTCTCACCAGCAGTTGACTGCCTATTCCCCTTTGGAATTGCTTAGTTTCTGCTGCCAGTGACCTAGTGGCCAATTTCCAGTTCCCTCCAAGAATTTCACAGTTTTGGCTGCCAGGATCCCGACCAATTCCTCCAAAAAACTGCACAATATATGCTTGCTCATCCTCCATGCAACCCGACCTGCTCCTCTATAAAATTGCACAAATTCTGCTATCAAGCCCCTGCTGCCCACTCGTTCCGAAAAACGCATAGATTCTGTCTGCCTTGCCTTCCTACAACTTGAACTATCCCTCCCAAAATTCGTGCAGTTTTTCCTTCGAGCCGATCCAAACCTCACGGAGAGTCACTGTCAACTCAGTTTTCCCATATTCATCACCCAGTGACTATTGCACAGTTTTCATCAGCAGTGCCCGGAGCCATCATCCCGCCTCGTAACCTTGCTACCTCTCCTGGTCACCTGCATCCAAAATGATCATGTGTCATGGTAGACTAGGAGGTTTTTTTATTTGATTTCGTCTCGTCATGAGTGACTATAGGTACAGGTACACCAACAAACATCGCGCGATGACGAATGGGATGAAAAAAGGGAGCACATGCAGAAGGACGGGTTCACCAAAGAATGAATGGATGATGCATGTGAACAGATGTGGTCACAAACGAGTGATCATGCAAAGAGGTGTTCTTGGACGGACGGATGAGAAAACATGCAAGATGTGCTCACGGATGGATGAATGAACAAACATGCACCTTTCACATACAGATGAGCCTATCAAGCCTTCCAACATACAAGAAAGAAACAACATGCCAAAGCAACATAAAGCGAACCAACGACCATCGAAAACTCCGCGCACTTTGCCATATGGAGGTGAAGCTGTAACACACCACTAAGAAATCCATCACCCAACAACACTGTAGCTCGACATGCACTCCAGCAGCAACACGAATGTACCAACACTGTCATGTCGAGTTGTGTCATGAGTCATGTTGTCTACATCTCTATTTTGGGCCATGTTGTCAATCAATGTAATGTAATGTGGAAGTCCAAGAGACCCACTTGTTGTAAAAAGAGTCATGTAAAGTCGAAAAGTCATGGAAGTCAAATAGTCATGAGGGTAGTCGAACAACCACTAGGGTCAGTTTCACCCTTGGCTATAAATACCCCCTCATTTGTACATGAAAAATATTTTTCACCTCAGCTCCTCCCACATAGCCAAGAGAGTCTGTAATCTTTTCTTTGAGGAGTAAGTAGTGGCTCCAATGCCCCACGTACGGGGTTAGTGATGTATGGTGTAATGATGTGTCTTGGAACTTTTGATTAATTCAAAAGCCTGCTAACAGGTCAACACGTTTTCACACATGTATTGTAATTGTTGTAAGACTAATCTTGAACACTTGTAATGCTTTTTGCTTTAACCCGTGTTGAACACTTGAACTTATTTCACTTGTTGTAATGCATAATATGTTAATGAAAATGTGTTGTATATGTTGTTAACGATGTCTCACCTGTGGTGGCTATCTCACCGGACATTAGACATAACTTTCACATAAAACTTGTTGTAAAAACCATTGCACTTGTGCGGACTCATCCACTGAGTGTTGTACGTGTTACATTCCCTTGTGTGTTGTGACTATCGCATCCTTGTGGACTGCTCCTCCAGAAGTTGTGTGGTGAGCACCAGTATGGCAGTAAGAATGCTGCAACTCCTGGGCTACCAACTTTACTTTTATCAACCCGGTAGTTTGAAACAAACTTGGAAGCATCGGTGCTTTATGCACAAGTACTAGTTCTCATTGCAGGTTATCACTTGGTCAACCAGCGCGAGATCACTAGGAGCTCAAGTCAAATTCTATAGATTTCAGAAGAAGCTCTATGTGTGATGAAAGGAAAGAAATATTACTCTACAGATGCTATTCTGACTACAGAAAGGAGGAAGACTAGAATGTAAAGCAAAACCTAGTAAACCCTAATTAACAAGCTAATTCTACTTTTGCCAAAAACACTATGAAAACCATGAAAGAAATGCCATTACCTACTCAAGGAAGTAAACAACATCTAACCATGCTATTTCTGGAAGTAAATAAACAAAAAACATATTTTTGGATTTTTATGTGAATTTAACATGCATCTAATTTATTGTGTGTGAGTGTGGCAGCGAACATGTGGCATTAGAGGGCGGTTTTGGAGCTTGGTAGGATATAGGATGGTGTGGATGGGTCCTAGGAGGTCTTAGGTGGCCTTCTGGAGGCTTTTCCCACACTCGGCCTTCAAAAGAAATCCTACAGGAAAAACTACAGGAGGACACAGGAAAACTACAGGAGGAAAACAGGGAAACTACAGGAGGCCTACAGGAGGAGGCTGAGAGAAATTTTCACTGTTTTTAGGGTGTGAGAGTAGGTGGAAAAGGTGGATGAAGGTTGGAATGAGGTGTTAGGGCACCTAAAATCTACCATGAATCACCAGGAGAGAGAAATATGGTTGGGTTTGCTCAAGGAGAGAGGAAGAAGTTCTATGAAAAATGAAGGAAACTAGGGCATAATTGAGGTGAGGTTTGGGAGACCTATAAGGCATGGATCAGATGGAGGGTGTGATTTTTGGTAAGCTGACCTATTGCTGGAAGAGATCTACTGCATAGAAACTGACAGTCAACCAAGAAAATCAAGCAACCAATGAAATGAGTGCATCCTAGGAAAAACGGAGTTTTGCATTAAAAATGGCCTAAACTATGATGTATAGAAGGAAATGTTGGGAAATATTGTAAGAAAGGAAAGCATACAAAAGGAATATTGCAAATTAGGAAGTGAACATGATAAAGAAGATCGGCTGCCTTCTAGTGCATGATTCGGCTGGTTGTACTTCGAGCTGAATGAAGGGGAATTCGAAGTGAGGAGAAATAAATGAGGGGGATTCCCTCCTATAAGTCCTCTCCTCTGTCTACTTCGAGTTATTGCTGCATTTGGACCACTAGATCCTTGACTTTGACCTCGAAATCCATCAATAATCTGCATTAAATACATGTTAGATGACATAGCATAATAACTAATTCAACTCACCCTATAAGCATAAATATAATCTGAAAATCATACAATAAGCTAAGGGAATGGTTGATTTGACTAGGTTAGGAGGTAAAATGAGCCCATATAATTACCCATTTATGAGGCTCATCATCACCCCCGTACTGAAGGTGTTGCTCATCCTCTGAGAAACCTATTCAATCTCTTGGTCTTTCATGGCCCTGGTGGCCTCCATAGCATAAAAGGCTTATGATGTGGTCTACTCATGTTCTCCATAAAATCCTACCTTTTTGTCTATGTCCTTCCACTGCTCCTTCTCCTCTTCTTCTCTTCTGCCTTCCAACATGCCTAATATGAGTGGAGGAGTCAGTTTGAGGCCAATCTAGTTGACCTTCAGCCTTTGCATGGAGTGCTTGTACATTGGCACTCTTTTCAATGCCTCCTTCAATCTCATGGGGGAATGGTATTCTCTGATCTACAAGCTATGGGGTAGGGTGTTCCATCTTCTCATGCATGCATGCACACAGTCATCCCCAAGTAGCCTAAGAATATCTTTAGAGTGTGCAATGGCTTGTTCCTGATTGGCTAGATATTTAGGGGCAATATGAGGGTCATTGGCAAGTAGGTTGTGTGTGCTGATGAGTGCCATAGGATCTGATGGCTCCACTTTTATCATCAATGGTTCATTCTGCTCTTTTATTAACAATCTTTTCATTTCTACTACCCTCAATTCTTCATGGTTCATCCATGACGCCATGGCCATTAATTGAAGATCCCCTAGCTTGGCATTGGGGTCCCACACATTCAGGTCTGTGAGGGCCATGTTGTGTAGATAGAATTCTGCCGTCTTTGCTTGGTCCTCAAAGGTGCTTTGGTCACACAAATCCATGAACTGCCTGCAGTCTTGGAAAGGAATTATGCCTCTTTGTGCCAAAGTTTTTATTTGGAATTGAAGCCATTGATCCTTCAGATAGAGGCCATAAGGTTTTCCTGGTGTTTTGCATTGTAATGCTTCTATGGATAAGCTGGCCATGTATGCTAAATGAGTCTCTTTCTCCTGCAGCTGCCTCCTTAGTAATTCATTCTCATTCTTAAGGTGGCTTCTTGTAATGGCTTCTCTATCTCTGAGAGCACTCAATTCCCTGCCCATTTCCATGAGTTTGTCTTCCATGTGGCCAATATCCTCAACTCCTTTGGACTTGGCTATCTGCATCCACCTATGCGTTCTCACTCTCTCTTTTTCCAATTCGAAAAATGGTGGAATTGAAAATTTCTGTGGGATTATCTTGCCTCCCTCAAGTAGTCTGTAATAGGAGTCAAGATTAGGTTGGGGGTTGATCCAGATTTAAACAGGAACGCAAAAAATTACAGAGATAACCATATACACAAAGATGCAGCGGAAATAATACTTCATTTCATTAATGGAAAATATTGAAATATGCTTACAACCAGAAATGGAAATAAACCAGCTAGGGTGATGGTAGCTTATCTCTGAGAAGAGATGTGATGGCTACATACCTCTAAACTGTGTTACAATGAGGCTCGAAGGCCTATTTATTGTTGAGAAACAATGGAAAACCCTTAACATTCCAAAACCTAACCCTAGAAGATGAAACGCCAAACTGTGGGCCCCGTTTGGGTAAATTGGTACACCAACTTCCCAGGGTCGTAACTTTGGCATACGATCTCCGTTTGACGCGTACAATAGCTCGTTAGAAAGATCTATCCAAGCACTGCCACTTTGGGAGGAAACATCGGTCCATGGACCCATGTTTCCTGAGATTTCCAAAAAAACATCGTTTAGGGCCTCAAAACGGCTCCGGAAGTTCAGGACCCGAAAAACTGCTAAAAATAGTAAGTTGTGCTACAATTAAGGAAACTGAAAATGCTGAGAAAGACAATGGTGGGGGTCCAGGTGGACTTGGTAGGTGGCCACCAATATCCACCTGGATCATTCCTCCCCCCTTAGGAAGCAATGGTCCCCATTGCGTTGAGCTCCTCCATGAGATGAGGAAACTTCTGCTGAACTTGTTCCCTGGTGAGCCACTTGCCCTGCTGAAGGAGTTGGCCTGCTTTGACAACTCGATACAGTTGGATGTTCTGCTGGCGAGTGTTCTTGATCTGTGTGTTCATGATCCGATTAGTTGCAACTTGTTCCATGCAATCTGGATTTAATTCTGTGGGTTTGAGCTGTTCTGCAATGTCAGATGTGTCTAGCAATGGTGGAAAGTATGGCCGAAGGCAGTCCACATTGAACACTGGGTCCAGTCCAAGGAAAGGGGGAATGCTGAGCTCAAATGCATTGTCTCCCATAGCCTTAGTAATGGTGTAAGGACAATATCGGAGTGGTCTCAATTTCCGATAGGCTCCAGTAAGGCGTTCCTTTTGCAAATGCAACCAGACTTTGTCGCCCACCTGAAACTTGTGTGGCACTCAGTGTTGATCATGTCGCTGCTTGTACTTGGCATTTGATTTCTCAAGGATGTCATGGACCTGCTGGCGAATATGTTGGATGCGCTCAATGAAGCTGGTGGCCTTATCTGTTTCGGACTAGACATGAGCTGAATTCATGTGAGTAGCTGCAAGTGGCATGGCCACATCAATGGGGCATAGTGGCTGGAATCCCAAACCCACCTGAAAAGGGCTATGGCCAGTGGAGTTGTGAAGAGCTCGGTTGTAGCTGTGCTAAAGATAGGGGAGGCTCTCGTCCCATGTGCGTGGATGCTTTGAGTTATACATGCGCAGAATGTGCACAATCATCCTGTTGACAACCTCTGTCTGGCCATCAGTTTGAGGATGGAAGGCTGTGGACTTCGTGAGTTTGGTGTCCAGCATTGACCAGAGTCTAGACCAAAATGTGCTGAGAAACCGACTGTCCCGATCTGAGATGATAGAATGTGGGATCCCAAAGTGCACCCACACTCGTTCAAAGAAGAGTTTAGTAGTGGCTTCTGCTGTGATATTCTTCTTGCAGGCCACCATAATGGCCATCTTCGAGAACCTGTCGACGACCACAAAAACACAATCATTTCCATGCTTAGTGGAAGGAAGGCCTGACATGTAATCCATGGAGATGGATTCCCAAGGTCGACTAGGGGTAGGCAACGAGGTATAGAGGCCGTGCTTCTTAATGGTCGGTTTGGCAATGGCACAGGCAGTACATGATCGGATGTACTTCCCAACATCCTGTCGAAGATTCGGCCAATAGAAATAATTTTGCAGTACTGCCATTGTTTTCTCGACCCCGAAATGCCCAGCAGCCCGACTGTAGTGTGCTTCCCAAATCATCTTGGCACGCTCGCTTGAAGGAACACAAAGGTGACCGAGGTGGCATAATAGGGCATCCTGGAGGTGAAAATCTGCAACATGCCGACCCTCCAAGAGTGTCTGGTATGTGTGGCCGAATTCTGGGTCGCTTTTGTAGAGAAGTGGCCAATCAGAAGTCTCGTGCCCACAAGAGTTGAGCACGGTGGTTAGCGCCATGATCGGTGGCCAACTGAGGCAATCTGCAACATTATTGGTGCTGCCCTTTTTACACTTGATGTTCAAGTGAAACTGTTGCAGGTATGTAGACCACTTCTGATGGCGATCATTCTGCAATTTCCCTTGGGTCTGTATGAACTGCAGAGGTCGGTGGTCTGTGTGGATGACCGTTTCCTTCCCCAAAATGTAATGCTTCCATTGTCGGCAGGGCTGTACAATGGAATACATCTCTTTATCATAAGTGGGGTACTTCCAGACTGTGTCTGAAAATGTTTCACTGTGATATGCCACTGGATGCCCATGTTGAGTAAGGACTGCCCCAATAGCATAGTCAGAGGCATCTTTCTCGACCTCAAATGGTTGTTGTAAATCTGGTAACGCGAGCACTGGTGCCGTGCAGAGGCGATCCTTCAAGTCCCTGAATGCCTTCTGTTGAGATTCAGACCAAAAGAATTTTTCTTTCGCCCCGCCCTTGGTGACTTGACTCAAGGGCCAAGAAATATGAGAAAACCCCAACACAAACCTGCGGTAGAAGTTGGCAAGACCTAGAAAGTTGCGGAGCTCTGTTAGAGTGGTTGGAGAGGGCCAATCCCGAATGACTTGGATCTTGGCTGGATCGACATGATACTGAACCTGGGTCATGCCAAAAGTGCATTTCTCCAAATTGGCACATAGCTTGTGTTGCCGCAGTGTTTGGAGAACCTGTCGGATGTGGTGGAGGTGCTCTTCCCAACTCTGGCTGAAGATCATAATGTCATCCAAGTATACTACTACAAAGGAGTTGGTGAATGGCCGCAAGATGTCATCCATTAGCCTCATAAAGGTTGCAGGAGCATTCGTCAATCCGAAAGGCATGACCAACCATTCGAAGAGGCCCTCCTTGGATTTGAAGGCAGTTTTCCACACATCGGAGGGTTCGATTGGTACCTGGTGATATCCTGACTTCAGATCGATCTTGCTGAAATATTTTGCCCCCTTTAGTTGGTCTAGGAGGTCATCAATCCGCGGGATCGGGTACCTATTACGGACAGTGATCTTGTTCAGCGCCCGATAGTCAATACAGAGTCTCCACGTCCCATCCTTCTTCTGTACCAACACGATCGGGCTCCCACAGGGCGATGAACTCAGACGGATGTGACCTTTCTGCAGGAGCTCCTGAATCTGCCTCTTTATTTCATCGTTCTCCAGAACGGAGCGCCGATAAATTGGTCCATTGGGTAGCGGCGCACCTGGGGTCAGATCGATGGAGTGCTTGACTTGACAGTGCAGAGGAACCCCTGCCGGGGAGGTGAAGATGTCCTCGTACTCCTCCACAACCTTGTCCATCTGTAGTTTTCGTGCAGAGGGACCCCGTTTGGAGGCCGCGGCCACTGTCTTCTTCTTTCCTTGAGGGCGTATCATCAGGAAAACAAATTTCCTGGTTTTGGAAATGATCTTACTGCATTGTTTTGCAGTAATCAAAGAGATGGCGGCAGGTGGTGCTACCTCTGGTATCCTGAACAACTTATTTCCCAATGTAATAATAACAGCACGGGGCCTTGATTCATACACAGCATGTCGCTTCCACAAGTATGGTTGTCCTAGTAATACATCACAAACTTCAAGGGGAGCAATGTCACACAATACCTCAACCCTGAAGGGCTTGATGTTGTATGGAAGGCGACACTGCTGGCTCACGTGAAGATCTCGTCCTTGGTGAAGCCACCCAATGGTGTATGGTTGTGGATGTGCTGTGGTCGGCAAGCCTAACCGCTTCACGACCTCTGCCGAAATGAGGTTCTTTTGACTCCCGCTATCAACAATGAACTGTATCGGGGAGCCCTTTACCCACATTTGGGAGTGGAAGAGACGCTCCTCCTCCTCTGGATCTTCGGGTTCATTTTTCTGGATCTTTGCGGTAGCAATAGTGGCGCTGGGATCCGCATCAATGATCTGCTTCCCTCTTTCATACCCCTTATCGGGTTCTGACTCAGAGTCGGAACATGCATCTGATTCTGAAACCTTTAGCTCAGCCACCAGTGACTGCTTGGCCCGACACTCACTTGTGTTGTGAGTGGAGCTCTTATGGAACTCACACCATTTTCCAGTGTCCTTTCTCGGCTTCGCGGCGCTGTTCTTTGCTTGCAGCTTCGGCTGGTTGTCTTGGGCTTTCCCGCCTTGGCTTTGTCCTTTGTTCTGTGGTTTAGGGGCACCTTTCCCCTGCTTTGGATTCGCAGATCCAAAGTCTCGCTTCTTTTGTTTAAACTTCTGCTCGACCTTGACGGCATATCGGTATGCTGCGCCGAGCGAGGGGATGTTTAGGAATTGTATTTCTTCCTGGATGTACTTGTGCAAGCAGCCACGGTATTTGAGTATCAAATGTTGCTTCGAATCCTTGATACCCAACTTTGTGCGAAGGGTATGGAAAAGATTGGTGAACTCCGGCACGTCTTGGTCCCTTCCCTGCCGCAGAGTGGTCCACTTTATGTATTCATCCTCATAGCTTCCGACAGGGTAGTACTGCTCCTTGATGGCATCCCGGAACGAATCCCAGGTGGGTGCGGCTGAAAATAGTGAGCCAGTACTTTCGTCCTTCTGCTCGCAGTAGGTTTCCCACCAGTCCTTGACGTGGGGGGCTGCTTTGAGAAGAGCAAAAACATTCTTTTCCTGACTCGAAAATTCATGAACAGAAAAATAACCCTCTAGCAGATTTAACCATTTATCTACGGCATCTGCATCTATCTGACCCTCAAATATGGGGATTTCAAAATTAACTTGTACCTTAAAGGGTGTGGCGTTTCCAGAGTAGCTGCTGGAAGCCGATGCGTTGCTTCTGGGTAGCTGCTGAAGGATCTGGGCAAAGCTGTCCATCATCGCGTTCCGTTGTCGCTCGAGGGCTTCTTCGAGCAAGATTTTGATGGGATATCCTGCCCCCTCGTCTTTCTTCTCGTCCGCCATGGGAGGCAGTCGGGATTTGCGAGGCTGGTCTTGCAAAGGTTCAACCAGTTCAAGCCCTAACTCCTTATATCCCGACCTTGTTGGGGACATGCAAAGAAAAACAGAGAAAAAGCAGACCGCTCTGATACCACTGATCCAGATTTAAACAGGAATGCAACAAATTACAGAGATAACCATGTACACAAAGATGCTGCGGAAATAATACTTCATTTCATTAATGGAAAATACTGAAATATGCTTACAACCAGAAATGGAAATAAACCAGCTAGGGTGATGGTAGCTTATCTCTGAGAAGAGATGTGATGGCTACATACCTCTAAACTGTGTTACAATGAGGCTCGAAGGCCTATTTATTGTTGAGAAACAATGGAAAACCCTTAACATTCCAAAACCTAACCCTAGAAGATGAAACGCCAAACTGTGGGCCCCGTTTGGGTAAATTGGTACACCAACTTCCCAGGGTCGTAACTTTGGCATACGATCTCCGTTTGACGTGTACAATAGCTCGTTAGAAAGATCTATCCGAGCACTGCCACTTTGGGAGGCAACATGGGTCCATGGACCCATGTTGCCCCAGATTTCCAAAAAAACGTCGTTTAGGGCCTCAAAATGGCTCCGGAAGTTCAGGACCCGAGAAACTGCTAAAAATAGTAAGTTGTGCTACAATTAAGGAAATTGAAAATGCTGAGAAAGACAATGGTGGGGGTCCAGGTGGACTTGGCAGGTGGCCACCAATATCCACCTGGATCAGGGGTCAGGTTCTTGTAGCTCTTGTGCTTCCTCTTTCACCTCTAGCTGTCCTACTATATTTTCCTCAAGTTTTTGTGTCTACTATAGTTTGGAAAATGTCTCCTGTAGGACTTTTTTAGCCTCCTGTAGGTCTGGTTTGCGGTCCTGTAGAATTGCCTTTCCCTTCCATGTAAAAGATCTTGTAGTCCTCCTTTCATAGGTTATAGGTGTCTTGGAAGGAGATTCTTTCACCTTAATAGATGGTGAATCTTCAATGTTAATGGGAGTCTTTGATGAGGGCTGAGGTTTGCCTATTTTCATTCTGGTACTCTTCCTTGCCCTGAAATACATGGAGGTTTTTCTCTTCCTCTTCTGCTTCTACTTGACTGGTGTATTGAGGGAAGTGAGGGCATCTGCTGCTTCTCTTTCCAAAGTTTCAGGGGACTCTTCTCTTTGCTCTACCCTCTCTGCCTCCTTTTCTCCCTCTTCTGTCTCTTTTTCCTCCTCCTGCTCTGTCTCTTTTTCTACCTCCTGTTTTGTCTCTTCAACTCTCCCCTCCTCTATTTCTTTTCTTTCCTCCTTCCTCTCTTGCTCTACTATGTCACCACTGGCTTCATCTTCTCCTCCTTGCTATTCTCCCTTCTCACTGACAGCAGGACTGACATCATAGGTTAATGCCTTGATATCATCCTCAGCTGTCATATTTCTGAAAACTTCCCATGCTATAGGGATTGTAAGGGTATGGGGGCCTTCTTTTACTAGGATCTTGATTAGGCCATGGTGAGCTAGCTGTTGTGAATTTCCTTCTTGTACCTTGGTGCTAGAGTCAATGAGGGACTGAAGGAGAAAGTAAGGGATACTGAGCTTTTGATGTGCTGGGGTATCCATGCCATATCTCAATTCTTGGAGGATTTTGATATGATATTCATAAAAAATGTTGTGCCTCCCCTCACAAGAAATGTATTTGATCACTTGGTAGCTAACCTCATCCCATGGATATGGTACACTAGCCCTCCTAATTCCATTTTTGTCTTCAACAAGGGTTTCATTATCTTGGAAAAATTTCCTCTTGGCAGCTTGGCCAATTATTTTCTCATCTTTACTCCAAGGCAGCCCAAGAGGAAGGGTAGTGACCCTACTGATGAATTCAGGGGTTATTTCAATGGAGAGGCCTCTAATGGTTATAGTAGCATGAGTTCTTGTGTGAGGGACCAGAGAGAGAGAAAATTCATGGGCAATTTCATCATCAAACCCTCTAAACTTCTCAAAGAAATTCATCCACTTTGCCCTTATAAATATTTCCACCACTTGAGGATGTGAATGGAGTCTAGTGGAGTTAGTGGGCTCTTTTCTCATAAACGCCCCTGTCATACTCCTTATACTTCTTTTGAAAAACAAGATATGGAGGTGGAGATAAAAAATTTTGAGTGAAATAGAAAAACAGAGGGGACTATGCTTTTTTTTAAAAACAAATTTATTTATTTATTTATTTATTTTTATTTTTATTTATTTATTTATTTTAATGTATTTCTACCCTCTTAAAGACTCATTTTATCTTCAATTTGAGACCAACTCTTTCACATTTTGATATTCAACAAAGGGAATTCATGAACCCTACCTCTTCAGACTGAAATTCGTGCCAAAAATCACATTTCCTCCCTTCAAAATGACTCACTGCCCCTCCTGTAGAAGCCCGCTGTCCCTCCTGTAGATTTCCTGTAGAAAACTTGTAGGGCTCCTGTAGAAGATGCCGAGAGAAAAAATATGGAGGAAATCGATGGAGGATGGTGGATACGAGGCTGTGGGGACATAAGAAGACTGCTGTGTGGCTGAGTTACGAGGAGAAACTGAAGAAAAGGTGGTGAGAATGCACGGGGAGGAGTGCTCATTACCTTTTATGGCTATTTTTGGTTATGAGTGTTGAACTGGCAAGTTGTACGTTGCCCATATTAGGACTGTGTTGTGGTCACCGACAACCCCCCTCTTTGTTTGATATTAGTAATA
The DNA here is from genome assembly GCA_031772625.1 of Pinus tabuliformis. NCBI lineage: Eukaryota > Viridiplantae > Streptophyta > Pinopsida > Pinales > Pinaceae > Pinus > Pinus tabuliformis. Next base: position 2,037,336,643 of record CM062818.1, read on the forward strand.
ACATCAAGCAAAGGGGGACCCTTAACCAAAAATCCAAAAAATATTTTGTTTAAAAAAAATCATTTGTATTAACTCCCTAGGAGCTATATCGCATCACAAAGGTAGAGAGAAGCGTTTTCCCAAAGCGCATAAATACACTGAAAAAGAGCGACGCGAGAACCCATCGCATCGCGTGCATTAAAAACGCTCAAAAAGGGAAAACCTAAGGAATCGCCGACGGCCGATATGCGACGTCGCACGTCGCAATGTCGCATAAGCAACACAGAGTGATAAAGCGAAAATCTTGCGATCTTGCGATCTGCGATATTGGCAATTTGCGATAACACTTAATGACGTCGCAGTCCTCGATACTGCGATTCCAATCGCAGAAAGGACTCATCGCAAGAATTCTCCGACATAAACGGTAAACCCAAAATTGAGCGCGCACCTTAAGGGAAATTAATGATCGCATGCTTCAGTATCCAAGAATGATTGTGTCGTGTTTTTCGAAGAGTCAAATCATGATGAGTGTCAAAATTATGCATTCATTAGAACTTAATGCTTTCATGTCAATCTTTTTGTCATTTCTCTTCTTCTTTGCGTAAACTGCAAGACATGTAACTGATATAAATCTATATGCAGGAAACATCTAAGGAAAAGAGGAAAGCGCCAATGGGGTAACAGAGAGAAGATGCCTCCACAAATGGATGCCGCATGCAGCAGGACCGCGGATTCCAGAGTATCACCCAACAGGCGCTGATGAAAATAGACTATCTAAGACTCAGAGTCAAAGGTGCACAAAAGCAGCGTGTTTGCAAAAGATCTTGAAGCTCAGACTGGGTAAAGCAAAAAGAGAAACGCAATAGAAGGAGGACGCTCCAGAAAAGCCTGGAACAAAGAACGGAAGAAATTCTCGATACAGGGGATTTTCCATACAACGCGACTCCTAACTCATTGAGTCATTCGCACGACCGGAAACCGAAATAGCAACAGCAAAATCAGTTCGAAAGGAACCTGGGTTGTACTAAGTATACGCACAGTGAATACACCCAGCTAGAGAAAGGTTTTCGAAAATATCTTCTAGTCTGTCAGAAAGAGGTGCCAGCTCTTGTCATTTCTAATTTTCAAGCTCGAACAAAAGGAAAGGACAACCAACCGACTCTTTCACGGCGAACAGCGCATTGCTTACAGCACTAAGGAGCAGGTACAAAAATGGTTAGAAATTAGATTTGATTTTTAGAAATAAATTTGCTTTTAGTAAAAGGGCGGTCATTTGAAGCCGTTCCCTAAATTTGTGTAATTAAGATTAATTAGTTAGTAGTATTGAACCCTTCTCATGGCATTTGGAGAAGGGTCCGGAAATCTGTCAAAAAAACTTGTCCTCAGAACATGCACTTGTGCACCCTCGGAGGGGGTTTTTGATGAATGGATGGATCGAGATTTATTTATGTTTGCATTTTAATGTCTGTTACTGATGTTGCACTTCTGTACTCTTAGCAGATATTAGAACAAGTAGAAATAAATCGTTATTGCTTGAAGTTTATTAGTGAAATCAGTCATAAATGGTACTTTTATCTCTTGACTAATTTCTGCTTGTATTCCTAAAGTGATATGCAGCTGAGTTCTTTATATGTTAATGTATGAATGTGTGTATTACCATTTGGCACTTCTGTACGGTGGAGTCATTTATTTGTGCTTGACATATGAATAACTAATTATGCGATATGCTGTTCACAACTGTTTTGCCTAACTTCTTATGCAGAATGGTTCATCTTAATTGATTTATATTCTTATGATAGCTGAATGATCTTTATTACTAGCTATTGTTCGAAATCTTTTTAGATTGCATAATGAAAGAATTTTACCCCGGGTTAGCGTAGATTAGATGTATTGTTTTTCATTAGATTATAATAGCATAGATTCAGTTTAGAAGTTAGAATTAAATTAGCTTAAAATACCCCTAAATCAATACCATCAAACTCTACACACACACACACCCCTCATATTGGGAAACTGGTCCCATTATCCCCAGTCGGACCCGCTACTCCAAACGGGCACGAAGCCGCCAACCAGGTTCCCGACCGGGTGGGTATCCCCCTTGTTGTTGACCCGATTTCGGGGCCCTCAACATATTTGGCACTAGAAGGAGGGCATGAGCTATGAATGGCGCATAAGTCAAAATCTAAATACCATTCTGAGAGCAAATCACCCTCACCAACTCCCCCGACTTCTCCGGTACGATTAAACTCGGAGCTAGAAGTCGCTCGGGCATCCACCGCTGCTACACACTCTAATATATCAGACCAACTTATCATTGATCCCCCTGAACTTCAAAATTTGATTCGTAAACTCCAGTGATTCTCTATTTTTACTCAGAGGTCTGATAAATCTAAAGGCAGCGTGACTTCGCAGTACAATCCTGCTCATCCCCTAACCAGATTGAAGAGTGAAAAGTTTGGCATCCAGCCAACTAAAATCCCTCTCCCCACTAGGAAAAGAGCAAGGAAAGCACTTCCAGAGTCTGACAGAGATACTCTTTCATCTACCTCGTCCATTTCAACTCCCTCACCACGAAGTCAGCCACCCACATCTTCACCCCAGATCACTCATCCATCAACCCTTCCTCCACGATCATCGAAGATCATAATATCTCCATCTTCTCAACACCAGAGATCATCTTCTGCACTTCCATTGACTAGCAGCTCAATGATGGCCCAGTCTCCATGGAACAATCCTGGGGCGGTCTTAATGCCTCCACCCTTGAGCCCTATACGGGCCCATCCTGAGAAGTGGCTGCCTAAATTCAATCCAGAAGCAGACATGCTAGCCGAAGAACATATCAATAATTTCATGCTTTCTGTTAATCTCAACGGAGTTACTAATGAAGACGCTGTTGTCTGGCTTTTCCCTTATACAATGCAAGGAACAGCCGGTTCGTGGTACTTTTCGTTACCTTTCGGATCCATCACAAGCTGGGACATTTTTCAAAGTCAGTTCCTCACCAAGTTTGGTGATGACAGATCCACGGCGACATTGATCAATGACCTATCTAATCTTAAGGCTGAGGCTAGAGAACCCATTAAAGATTTTAACTTACGGTTCAATAAGATCCTCAACAAAATCCCCGCTGCTTCACAACCCAGCGAGGAAGTAAGATGTGAATGGTACATCACGGCTTTACCTCCAAACTTGGCTATCTTCGTAGATAGGGCAAACAAGACCACCTTAGTTGACAACTTGACAGAGGCGTTGGCAGTTGAAAAACGCGTAGTAGCCCTTGAAAAGAGATCTGCAATTGAAGAACGCAAATCTAAGAAGATCTCTTTCAAAGAAGACACCAAGAAGAAGCAAACGAAAGATCCTTTCGATATGGAAGGATTACAAAAAGTGTTGAAAGCCATGTCCAATGAGATGATTGATATTAAAAAACAAGTAGCAGAAACGTCTTCAAGAAAGCCTTTCAGGACTTTTAAAAGAAACCCTCCCATGGAGACGAAGCCACCCAATGCTGTCTCAAACGTTGAATCTGAAGAAGAAGAAGAAGAGAATACCTGAAGGGTAGACCGACGATGAAGAGGTGGTGGAACTACAAGGAATGTGGGATTTCATCCTCCCACGAGAAGAGGATCAAGAAGCATTTCCTGTTAGCACGAGAAGCAAAAATCAACTTGATCCTCCCCAAACTACCCCAAAACAAAAGGGCGCAAGCCCTGCAACAAAAGATAAGGTCGCAACAAAAAAGACAACTGCTAAAGCGACCCAGTTTAGCCCAGTCCAATCTGATCAAGCACCTCCATCAAGAACACTGATAGTGTCGGATGAAATGGAGTATAACATCATTGACGACATGAAGAAGACTAGGGCTAACATCACTCTTTATGAATTGAGTAAATTGAAACACCAGCAGAAAATAATGATGAAAGAATTACATGCTGTGCCTACTACATCCTTACCTACAGCTGTAGCTTCCCACAATCTGGGAAGACCTCCAACCAAAGCGATCAATAAGATTGATCCAAATGACATCGCCTTGATTGGAGGAAGATCAAGATCTCATACTCCTCCTTTTCTTCTCACATATGAAATCTTTAATAAAAACGTGCACAATTGCTTGGTCGATTCTGGTGTTTCAACGAATATTTTACCCAGGTCAATATGTGCCAAATTGAATGTGCAACCTCAAAAATCCGTAGTACGTATAGTTCAACTTGATCGATCCCAAGTCGAAGTGATTGGTGAACTAAATCAGGTGACCATAAGGTTTTCGTCTAACCCAAAAGTGTGTCAGGTTATCGACATTCTAGTAGCTGATATCCCTGAGTTTTATGGTTTGATTCTTAGCAGGGATTGGTCGGAGAAACTCCACGGATATTTCTCAACCGACTGGTCGCACATGTGGTTACCATACAATGGTAAACCAAATCAGATAAAGGTTGAACGAGAGTTGCACCAAAAATACATAGTGACAGAACTGGAAGGAGAAAATGAGGCCATAACATACAATAGCAGCATTGTAGGCAATTACGCAGTAGATTCTTTCCTCGGCAATTTCAATGCTCATATTTCACCTTACTTAGAGAATTCATTTTTATCCCAAGTTGAAAATTTCTCCCAAACTGATGACTCAAAATGTTTTAGTTTTTTAGATAATTCTGTAAATACATATTTATTTTGGAAATTATATTTTGACGGGTCTAAATCCAATGAGGGAGCAGGAGCAGGATGCGTTCTGATCAGCCCGAACGGGAACAAGATTATGCTCACATGCAGACTTGAGTTCGATTGCACGAACAACACAACGGAGTACGAAGCCTTGGTTCAAGGCCTATACAAAGCAATCGGATTGAACGTTAAGTATCTTCAAGTCTTTGGAGATTCTGAGATCGTCGTAAAACAGGTACGTAACACCATACACTACCTGTCAAGTCATTTAAAGCACTATCAATCGTTAGTTCAAGATCTCATTGCACATTTCATAGCATTCAACATCTCGTCAATTCCAAGAATTCAAAACGCGAGCGCAGACCTGTTAGCTAACGTAGCCTCTAGACTGATTCCTTCCAAACATTTTAGTCCTGATAGGTTTTCAATAGAATTAATCTTTAGACTGTCCATCCCTGGAAACATCACCAACTGGAGAGTATTCAACGACGATCCAGACATCGTAAGTTTCCTCACCTCTGAAGGATCCTACTCAAATCAGATAATCGACGAAGGCCATCATGATCACCAAATACAACAAAGTAGCACTGATAATGCCATACCCAAATCGGTGGTCAAGTTAGAAGACCTATATGATTTGAAAAGTCGGTTCAAAAGGTCAGCTAATGCCAAACTCTACAGTTCAACTCTGAACTATGAATTGGTGAACCTAGGGACTGATCAGAAGCCACAAAACGTTAACCTAGGCCACGACCTAGCCCCTGAAGAGAAATCAGCATACATCCGTCTTCTGAGACAGTACAAAAACGTTTTTGCCTGGAATGACGATGAGCTGAAGACTTACAACACTTCTATCATTCAACACACTATCCCTATGATTGACAATGAAAAACCTGTCCAGCAAAAGCTCAGAAAAATACACCCTAACTTAGAAAATCAGATAAAAACTGAGCTTAATAAGTTGTTGAGAGCCAGAATAATTTTCCCCGTCAGGCATTCCAAATGGGTGTCCAATATGGTACCCGTTAGGAAGAAAAACAGAGACATTAGAATCTGTATCGATTTCCGAAATCTCAACAAAGCCTGTCAAAAAGATAACTTTCCCCTCCCACCTATGGAACAAATATTACAGGCAGTAGCAGGCTCAGAATTAATGTCTTTCCTGGATGGATTTTCAGGATACAATCAAGTACTGGTGCATCCCGATGATCAGTTAAAGACTACGTTCCGAACCAAATGGGGCACTTATGCATATCGGAAGATGCCATTTGGTCTGATCAATGCCGGAGCTACCTTTCAGAGAGCCATGGACATCGCGTTTAAAGGGTTAGTCAATAAATCAGTAGTGATTTACCTGGATGATATAACAGTGTACTCCAAAAAACGAAGCAACCATCTCAAAGATTTGAAGCAAATCTTTCAAAGGTGTTTGAGGTATGGGATTTCGCTCAACCCAAAGAAATCTTTCTTTGCATTAAGCGAAGGGAAATTGCTCGGATTCATAGTGTCGAAATCTGGTATTCACATAGAACCCGACAGAATCAAGGAAATTTCCGAGATATCCATGCCCCATAACAAAAAGACCATGCAATCTTTCCTGGGACAGATCAATTTTGTCAAAAGATTTGTCCCGGATTTTTCACGTATTATTTCTCCCTTACAAAATATGATAAAAAAGAATTCAAATTTCAAATGGGGTCTAGATGAGCACGAAGCATTCAACTTAATCAAACAAGCTATCATCAACGCTCCATCTTTAGCAACCCCAAATTTTTCAGAACCTTTTATCTTATACACGTTTGCCTTAGAGAAATCTTATGCTGCGATCTTAACTCAAGCGAATCAAGAAAAGGAAGAAGATCCAATTGCATTCTTTAGCTCGAACTTACAAGGTGCTGAACTTAATTACTCAGACGTAGAGAAACAGGCATATGTCGTTTTCAAAGCAATCAAATATTTCAGACCTTTCTTGCTAAAAGCCCATACCAAAGTCATAGTACCGTTCCCAGCGGTAAGAAACCTCCTGATATAGAAGGACGTGGGCGAAAAGAGAGCGAATTGGATCACCGCCTTACAAGAATACGATCTTGAGATCAAGCCAGCACACATCGTGAGAGGTCAAGGCTTCTGCAAGATGTTAGCTGGAGCATCGAAAATTCTTGAGAACTCGTCTGAAGAGGTACACACTTATGAGGTAAGCCTAAACGACGCAGAATCATTATATGCTGACACCATTTATTTTCTTAAGAACGGGTATGCTCCATTTCACCTGGATCACACCAAGAAGAGAGCCCTGAGGTTGAAAGCCAAACAATACCAGCTCATAAATGATGTTCTCTTTAAAAGAAATTACGATTCTGTGCTTCTTAGATGTCTTGAGAAAACTGAAGCCGAAAAAGTTTTGCAGGAACTTCACGATGGACCAGCAGGTGGACACTATGCTGGAGAAGCCACCGCGCATAAAATCTTGCGTGCAGGATATTACTGGCCCATGCTGTTCAAAGACTCATACAATTACGTAAGGAAATGCCAAGTCTGCCAGACTGCTGCAGGGAAACAAAAGAAGTCATCCATGCCACTGCAATCGGTTAACATTGAGCAACCGTTCAGTCAATGGGGCCTAGACATAATAGGTGATATTGTTCCTCACTCTTCTAAACAACATAGGTATATCCTCACGGCAACTGACTATTTTACCAAATGGGTAGAAGCAGTTCCTCTCAAGACAGCTAATTCTGAAAACATTATTGAATTCATAGATCAGTTTATCATCACTAGGTTTGGATTGCCAATGGCCTTAATGTTTGATAATGCATCATATTTTTCTGGAAATGCAATGACTGAGTTTGCGCTCAAAAGAGGGTTCAAACTGAAGTATTCTGCCAACTACTATCCGCAAGGTAACGGGTTGGCCGAATCAACAAACAAGAACCTAATCAGGATTATTAAAAAGACAGTCGACCAAAACCAAAAGAATTGGCACAAAGCGTTGGTAAACGCCTTATGGGCAGATAGAATTACAAAGAAAGCTTCTATCGGCACTTCTCCCTTTAATTTAGTTTATGGGAGAGAAGTGGTTCTTCCGACTCACCTAGTCATTCCCTCTTTGTCTTTAGTCCAATATATCGATGAAGTATCTACTTCCTCTTTACGATTAAGACAAATGGAAATAATCAAACTAGAAGAGCAAAGAGAACAAGCTAGGAAAACCCATGCTCATCACCAAGAGCTAATAAAATCTTCTTTTGACTCAAGCATCATGACCAGAAAAAACTTTCAGATGGGTGATTTAGTTTTAAAATGGGATAAGGCTCATGAAGAAAAGGGCAAACATATGAAATTCCAGAAGCTGTGGCTTGGTCCTTTTCAGATTGTAGAGGTCATAGGCCCATCGACTTTTGTGTTGCAGGATTTAACAGGCAAGAGAGATTCTCTGCCTGTGAATGGACAAATTCTCAAAATGTATTTTCCATAGAAGAAAATTCTTCTAATTTTTGTAGGATAGATTTAATTTTTAGTTTTTATTTTGTTTTGTTTTTCTCTTTTTATGAATAAAACCCGTTGTAAATGATCATTTAAAAAGGATTCATGAAAGAGCACGCCAATTCTCTATCAGACTTTGATTTCGCTTGTACAAATAGCAAAATTTTCGAAAATCTAAATTTTATTATTGACAAATAGAGTTAACTTCACCTTGATTACGATGCTAGTTTCAACCTCTAAAAAACTTTGACAAAAGCAACCTTTGGTAAAGAATTGCTTTGTATCAGCACAATGAAAGGTATCATCAATAATAAAATAAGTATTCTCTGTAAAACTGTTGTTTTCAAAAACTCTATTATTGTCGTCCAGAGCTTTCTTAAGGAAAAACAATGACTTCCTCCCTGCTAAAAGGAAATTGCAGCATTCAGAGAAACAATCCAAGGCAAACACTATATCTCAAAGAATAAGAGGTCTCATCACGAGCCGGCTTATCATGATCACAGATATTATAACTTGCTGACTTTGCTAATACTGTCTATCAAAACAGGGCAACGACTTAAGATTGTTGCAATCAAAAGACAAGAGGTCTCATCACGAGCCGGCTTGTTCAGCAAAAGTGTAAATCAAGTGAATGACTGTGTCATAATTTGGCCACCAAACCAAGACATTGCTCTTTAGAGAATTAAAAAAGGAAAAGTGTGTCAAAAAGGATTTTTTTTTTCTCTGGAATGTTGCGAATAACCTCAAGCAGGAAAAAGGATCATTGCTGGATAACATGGTAACCCTGTCGAGGCTATGGACGCTTGCGGGCAGCAGAGGCTCTACCTACGACAAATGAGCATACTTTTAAGCCAGTACGCAGAGAAGACCTTATTTTATCTTTAATCAAGACCAAGTAATGTTTGGTGCGAATGCAAGAAAAAGCCTGAGGAAGCAAGCAATTGGGATATAAGAAGGTTGAGACAAAGTATCGTTGACAAGGTGAGGGGTAATCTACTCTATCTGTCCATAACAAAATTTAGACATATTAAAATTTTGCTGTTTCGGAAGTGAACGGTCAATAGAAAAGCAGAGATAACTGGTTCTTCACAGTGAATCGCCATTGTTGTGGTCACCAACAACCCCCCTCTTTGTTTGATATTAGTAATAACATCAAGCAAAGGGGGACCCTTAACCAAAAATCCAAAAAATATTTTGTTTAAAAAAAATCGTTTGTATTAACTCCCTAAGAGCTATATCGCGTCGCAAAGGTATAGAGAAGCGTTTTCCCAAAGCGCATAAATACACTGAAAAAGAGTGACGCGAGAACCCATCGCATCGCGTGCATTAAAAACGCTCAAAAAGGGAAAACCTAAGGAATCGCCGACGACCGATATGCGACGTCGCACGTCGCAATGTCGCATAACCAGCACAGAGTGATAAAGCGAAAATCTTGCGATTTGCGATCTGCGATATTGGCAATTTGCGATAACACTTAATGACGTCGCAGTCCTCGATACTGTGATTCCAATCGCAGAAAGGACTCATCGCAAGAATTCTCCGACATAAATGGTAAACCCAAAATTGAGCACGCACCTTAAGGGAAATTAATGATCGCATGCTTCAGTATCCAAGAATGATTGTGTCACGTCTTTCGAAGAGTCGAATCATGATGAGTGTCAGAATTACGCATTCATTAGAACTTAATGCTTTCATGTCAATCTTTTTCGTCATTTCTCTTCTTCTTTGCGTAAACTGCAAGACATGTAACTGATATAAATCTATATGCAGGAAACATCTAAGGAAAAGAGGAAAGCGCCAATGGGGTAACAGAGAGAAGATGCCTCCGCAAATGGATGCCGAATGCAACAGGACCGCAGATTCCAGAGTATCACCCAACAGGCGCTGATGAAAATAGACTATCTAAGACTCAGAGTCAAAGGTGCACAAAAGCAGCGTGTTTGCAAAAGATCTTGAAGCTCAGACTGGGTAAAGCAAAAAGAGAAACGCAATAGAAGGAGGACGCTCCAGAAAAGCCTGGAACAAAGAACGGAAGCAATTCTCGATACAGGGGATTGTCCATACAACGCGACTCCTAACTCATTGAGTCATTCGCACGACGAGAAATCGAAATAGCAACAACAAAATCAGTTCGAAAGGAACCTGGGTTGTACTAAATATACGCACAGCGAATACACCCAGCTAGAGAAAGGTTTTCAAAAATATCTTCTAGTCTGTCAGAAAGAGGTGGCAGCTCTTGTCATTTCTAATTTTCAAGCTCGAACAAAAGGAAAGGACAACCAACCGACTCTTTCACGACGAACAGCGCATTGCTTACAGCACTAAGGAGCAGATACAGAAATGGTTAGAAATTAGATTTGATTTTTAGAAATAAATTTGCTTTTAGTAAAAGGGCAGTCATTTGAAGCCATTCCCTAAATTTGTGTAATTAAGATTAATTAGTTAGTAGTATTTAACCCTTCTCATGGCATTTGGATAAGGGTTCGGAAATCTGTCAAAAAACTTGTCCTCAGAACATGCACTTTTGCACCCTCGGAGGGGGTTTTTGATGAATGGATGGATCAAGATTTATTTATGTTTGCATTTTAATGTCTGTTACTAATGTTGCACTTCTGTACTCTTAGCAGATATTAGAACAAGTAGAAATAAATCGCTATTTCTTGAAGTTTATTAGTGAAATCAGTCATAAATGGTACTTTTATCTCTTGACTAATTTCTGCTTGTATTCCTAAAGTGATATGCAGCTGAGTTCTTTATATGTTAATGTATGAATGTGTGTATTACCATTTGGCACTTCTGTACGGTGGAGTCATTTATTTGTGCTTGACATATGAATAACTAATTATGCGACATGTTGTTCACAACTGTTTTGCCTAACTTCTTATGCAGAATGGTTCATCTTAATTGATTTATATTCTTATGATAGCTGAATGATCTTTATTACCAGCTATTGTTCGAAATCTTTTTAGATCGCATAATGAAAGAATTTTACCCCGGGTTAGCGTAGATTAGATGTATTGTTTTTCATTAGATTACAATAGCATAGAGTTAGTTTAGAAGTTAGAATTAAATTAGCTTAAAATACCCCTAAATCAATACCATCAAACTCTACACACACACACACCCCTCATATTGGGAAACTGGTCCCATTATCCCCAGTCGGACCCGCTACTCCAAACGGGCACGGAGCCGCCAACCAGGTTCTCGACCGGGTGGGTATCCCCCTTGTTGTTGACCCGATTTTGGGGCCCTCAACAGACTGTTGGCCCGCATCTACTTGTTCATCTTGACCCCCTCGTAATCATCCCCTCATTACTGCATCGGAGTTAACTCTTCGTCCCACTACCTGTCCTTCACATCTTTTGCTTGAGTTGACTGTGCGCATGTGTGGGTGATATCTCGATTAAGTGGAGTCAACTAAATGAAGGTGGCCAAGTTAACTGGCCACCTTTCCCTCTTTCGATTTCAACCATCTTGTTTCCTTCGTATGATTCCTAATTTCACAAATGCCGATAGAGGAGTGACTTAGCTACTTACCTGTAATCCAAGTGTATTTGTTGCCATAGACTGTGAGGTGTTGTGGCTTTCTCTACCGCATGCCTTCATTTTCCTTCATGCATGTTATCTCTACTTGCTAATGGGTTATTGTGTGTTTTTGCAGGTTCTTCTTTTGCTAGAGCTGAGTTGCATGTGCCTTTTCAACCTTTAGATGTGTTGTCCCTTGCTGCCGGTGCTGGACTTTTATGGGATCAGCTGCTACAGGAATTCCTACAGGAACTCCTGTAGTTGCTTCTCCCCTTGAAAATTTAGCTATTTCCCTGAGCTTGGAGCTCGAGAATGATGCCAGAGGTGGAGATGAATGATGGAGGGATAGTAGGTAAGCTTCAGGTAAAGTTAATGGTGCCTTTTCCTCCTATTTTTTTTTTTTTTTTTTTCAAAACTGAAAAACTATTTTTCTGTGTTTTTTCTTGGAAAGGAAAAAAATAATAATGATGCTTGGAGTGTGATGTATGCTCAGAAATGATGGAAAGGAGGTTTGAATATGGTAAGATGGATTATAGGTTCCTCATGAAGCTTTTCTTGTCCCTCAAACTGCCTCGTGTAGACACTTTTGGCTCTCTGTAATTCCTACAGGAGCCTCCTGTAGAAAAAACAAAGCCTCCTGTAGAAAACACAATTTTGGAAGAAGAGGTACAGTGGGGTGAAAGAGATGCCAAAAATGATGGAGGAAGGTGTGGAGAAGATGAGATGGATGTTGGTATGAATGTCAAGGTCCCCTTGGCACCTTCTTTTGCTCCCTATAGTCCTCCTGCAAACCTGCAATGCAATAAAAATTCATTTTTTTTTTTTGAAAACAACTAGGGCACCTCAGAGAGGTTTTCACCTTAATTGCCTGCCCTGAGTTTCACCTTCATTGCATGCCCTGGGCGCCTCCAAGGGAGGTTTTCACCCAAGGATATTATTCTTTTCCCTTTTTTTTGACATCACTGGGCCGCCTCAGAAGAGGTTTTCAAGCCAATGATGGGACTCAAGCGCCTCATGGAGGTTTTCACTTGAGTCCTTATTTTTTCTCTTTTCCTTCAGTGAGTGGGTGAAGTGGAAGCTAAGACATGCTCCACTACCATCACTGTTTTATTCAAATCTTCAATAAACTCTTGCATAGATAGGGGCTTCTTGTAGACTTTCAACCGATGTCCATTAAAAAGCATGGGGATGGCTTCATCATCAATGGTTCTGATCAGAACTGAACCATTGTCATTACATTTCTCCACAGTGTAGGGTCCCAACCATCTTGTCCTCAGCTTGCCTTTGAAATCCCTGTATCTTGAATCATAGAGTAGTGCCGAATCTCCCTCTTAGAATTGCTTCTCCCTGATATTTCTGTCATGCCATATCTTTCTCTGAAGCTGAACTACCTCTGTATGGAGAAGGGCTTGCAATCTGTATTCATCCAATCCATTGAGTTGAAGTAATCTCTCCTTTTGTGCATGGATGAGGTCTAGGTCAAGCTGAGCTGCCATCCTTAGGGAATTGAATTCAAACTCTATTGATAACAAAGCCTTCTTCCCATAGACCAGTTCGTAGGGTGTGAACCCGATGGTGGTCTTCCATGTTGTGTTGTAGGCCTAAGTGGCCTCAACTAATCTGTCCGCCCAGTCTTTTCTACTGCTGCTCACTACCTTGGTTAGGATCCCTTCCAATGCTCTGTTAGTGACCTCCACTTGCCCATTGGCCCGTGGATGGTAAGGGGTGGAAGTCCTGTGCTTGATCTTATGATGTGTGAGCAGGTCTTCAATCAGGTTGGAAGTGAACTGACTGCCTTGGTTTGTGACCAACTCTCTCAGATACCTGAACTTGTAGAATATGTTTTCCCTAAAAAACTCAGCTACTTTTTCCTCTGTCGCTGCTTTGATTTCTTTTGTCTCCACCCACTTTGTCAGGTAGTCGGTGCACACAATGATGTACTTCTTCTGCTTTGAAGGGGGGTTGATAGGCCCCACAAATTCCATGCCCCACTTCTCAAATGCCTCAAAGGTCACTTGAGGTTGCATGGGAATTTCATCCTTTGGAGTGGGTTTCCCCATCCTCTAACACCGATCACACTGGCTCGTGTATCTCCTCACATCCTGATGAAGAGTGGGCCAATATTAGCCTGCTTGCAATATCTTGAAGGCGGTTCTTTTTGCTACAAAATGACCCCCACAAGGCCCGTCATGACAGGTCAGGAGGATGTCAACAACTTCCTCCTCCCTGACACATCTTCTCAAGATCTGATCTAGGCCAAGTTTGAAGAGATTGCCTCCAATCCAAGTGAAAGGGGCGCTCTTCATTACTATCTTGCTCTTCTCTTTTGAGGATAGGTGTGGTGGGAATTGTGTTGAAACCAAGTAGTTTGCTATATCAACAAACCATGGAGAGAGTATTGATATAGAAAATAGGTGTTCATCTAGCATTTGGTCATCCACCATTCCTTCTTCACCTGCAGGAAAATTTACGCTAGACAAAAAGTCAGCAACAACATTCTCTTTACCAGGCTTATCAATAATGGTTAGATCAGACTGCTATAGTAATAGCAACCATCTAATAATGTGAGCGTTTACATCTGGTTTGTTCATTAAATATTTAATTGTAGCATGATCAGTGTGCACAAAGGTTTGATAGCCTGTGATATAATGTCTGAATTTGTTTAAGGAATGCACGACGGCGAGGAGTTCCTTCTAGGTCACTCTATAGTTTAACTCTGCCTTTGACAAGTTTTTAATTATAAAGTATATGGCATAAGGTAAATTTTCATCATTTTGTCCTAAGGCTGCTCCTATTACTTTGTTCAAGGCATCTGTGTGAATGTGAAAGGGTAGGGCCCAGTTTGGGCCTCTAAGAATTGGGGCAGTCACTAGCTTGCTCTTCAAGGTATCTAGGGATTCTTGACAGTTTTTCGACCATATGAACTCAACATCTTTGCCTAGGAGGACAAACAAAGGAGAGGCTAACTTACTGAAGTCTTTAATGAATCTCCTGTAATATCTAGCTAAGCCTAGGAAGCTTCTGACATCTCTCACCTTTTGAGGAGGTGGGACCCTTTGGATGATGACAATTTTGTTGAGGTCCACCTGCAATCCTTGTTGAGATATTGCATGACCTAGCACGGTCCCTTTAGTCATCAAAAATTCACATTTTTCTGGACTGAGGGACAGGTTCATCTCAATACACTTATCTAGAACTTTTCCTAGGTTAGATAAAGCTTCCTGAAAGTAAGATCCATAAGGAGTAAAATCATTCATGTATATTTCTATTGCATCATGAACCAATTCAGAAAATATACTCAATACCGCTCTTTGGAAAGTGGTAGGAGCATTGCACAAGCCAAAAGGAAGGACCCGATATGCAAAGGTACCCCAAGGACAAGTGAAAGTGGTCTTATCTTGGTCTTCCAAACTGATTTGAATTTGATTGTACCCACGAAACCCATCTAGGAAGGAGAATTTTTTTTTCCCTGCCAGACCGTCTAACACTTGATCTATGAAAGGTAAAGGAAAATGGTCCTTTTTAGTGGCTTTGTTCAATTCCTGATAGTTGACACAGATTCTCCACTTACCATTTTTCTTAGGCACTATCACCAAAGGAAAGACCCATTCACTGTCAGAGATGGGATAGATGAATCCTGCATCAAGCAATTTCTGTAGTTCTTCCTTAACAATATCTTTAAGTGCAGGGTTCATCCTCCTTTGAGTTTACTTGACTGGCTTGCAATCTTCCTTGATGTATATATGATGAGTACGTCTTGAAGGGTGCACTCCCTTCATCTCCTTATAACTCCAGGCGAAGGCCTCTAGATGTTTTCTCAGTATGCTGCATAGCTCCTTCTCCTAGGAAGTAGATAGGGATGGATTGATTTTCAATGTTCTTTCTGGGCCGAACTCTATATTTTTAACATAGAGAGAAATGGGGTAGGCCACACAGAGATCAGTTGACGGGTTGTTTTAGGTTTCTCTTACTATGTCTTCTAATGGTGATACACTAGGAGGTGGATTATGAATCAAATTTTCAATCATATCATCCTCGTCTTGCGGTTTCCCCCCCATGGAAATTTCTAATGTACAAAGTGGTGAAGAATAAAATTCATCCTCATTCTCCTCCTCCAACCAGAGAGGTAGATCATGTTCTAGCAAGGGTTGGGCAGGAGGATATAGGATTAACTGCTTGGACATGTGCCCGTTCTTTATGGTCATGTTCCCAGCTCGGCAGCTGATGTAGGCATCGACTGTAGCCAACCAGGGTCTTCCCAAAATGAGAGGATACCCAGTGAGCTTTGCCTTTGGCTGGAGAACTAAGAAATCAGTAGGGTACTCCCAACAATCAATGGAGACCATCACATCTTCCATAATCCCCTCAGGGGTCACTGTGGAGCGGTCTGCTAGCTGCAGCACTGTCGTGGTCTTCCTCAACAAGCCTTGGAGGTTAACTTTGAGCATTGTGTCCTTTTTCATCACATTAATGGTAGCTCCTAGATCAATCAACGTATGTGGGACCATTGTGCCATTGATGTGGACATCAACTACTGGGCTTCCAGGGTCCAGATATTTTGGACAGATTATCTGCCCCAACATCAGGTCGGACAGTTGTCCTATGACATTGATGGTTGGGGAATCTCTCTTGCGCCTTCCTGGATGCCTAAAACACTTCTCTTTGATCAACCTATTGTAGATAGGCACATCTTTTATGGCTTGGAGAAGTGGTATATTCACACATAAATGTTTCAATTCTCCCAGGAGTTCAGTCTCTTTTAGGGTAGGCTGGATTGTCATGGATAGTCTCTTAGGAAAGGGTGGATTTGCTTTAGGTTTGCTTTCCTCTTTATCTTCCTCAACCTCCCTGGGTGGAGGCTGGCTATCTGGGAGAACTTTCCCGGATCGCAAGTTAATTTCTTGAATCTCCACAACATAAGTTGGGCATGATGGTTCCCCACTATACACTTGTTGAGCCTGTCTATTGTTCGGGTTCGGATTTGGCTGGGCAGGCATTTTGGGTTTCCTTGGTGGAGAAGAAGGTAATGATTGTGGTTGGGCAGGTGGTGGAGGTAGAAGAGTGGGAAGAGAGTTGTATTGGGGCCTCCACCCCTGATGAGATGCATTCCACTGAGGTTGCGGTTGAGCATAGGATTGAAATGAATGGGTGGCTGGTTGGGCATGATATTGAGATGTGAAGGACCAAGGAGGAGGCGTGGACCAGGAAGGATGAGTAGGGGGGGCCCAAGAAGGTATGGAGGTGACTTGGTTGGGGTTGTAGTATGCCTGAGATGTCCCTTGCATCCCCTGCTGGTATGGTCTAGGTCCATGCGGCCTCCTTTGGTTTATGTAATAGATTTGTTCAGTGACTCCTTCGGCCCCTTGGTATACAACTTTAAGTCTGGGCAAAGGAAGTGTACTTATATGTAGAATGATCTTCTTCATAGACTGAACAAACCTCTATAGAGTTCAATGGGCATTCATTCCTAGGATGCCTCCTGGTGAATCTAGGGCAAAAAATGGCCAAAGCCCTCTCTGCTTCCTCTTGTTTTATTTTGATATGTAAGGTATCCATTTGCATGGCAAGAGTCTGCAGCATCTCACTCTTGAAGTCTTCTAGCATGTTTCCAATTTCACCTTTAATGGATGAATTGGAAGACGATGTACTGGCTATGGGTTGACTCCCCCTACCTTTCTTTCTGGCTGCTCTATAATGGTTTCTAAAAACAGTCTTTATGTCCTTATAGGATAGTTGGTAGATGTCTCCCCCGGCCAGTAGATGGAGGGTGAAAGGTCTTCCCGAATTCCCCTAAGTAGGACCAACTTTAGAGACTCAGGGTCAAGTGTACACCTGGCCCTTTTGTAACTGAGTTGGAACCTCTCTTCATAGTCTTCTAGGGACTCATCACATCCTATGGTCACTAGGAAGATTTCTTCTTTAGTATATTTTGACCTACAATAGTCTCAATACTTGTTGTTAAAGGCCTGCTGCATCTGAGCCCAAGTTGTGATGCTATTGCTAGGCAATCCCATCAACCAGTGCAGTGTTGCGTTCTTGAGAGTAGAAGGGAATAGTTTCAACTTTTTCTCATCTTCTGCATAGTCATAAGTTCGACAGATGACAGAAAACTCGAACAAGAAGGTGTTAGGATCTTCTGTAGTCAGACCATGGAAGTGAGGTAGGGCTGAAGGACTTATATTTTTCATTTTGGTGTCCCCATTGGTCTCCCGAATGGGGAAGGTACCCTCTATTCTCTCTCCATTTCCCTTAGCATTTCTGTTTGGCTCTAGAGGAATGTTTTCTTCTTCTTCTTCCCCTATAGGTTCTTCAAATATGTCTGAATGTTCACCTAAGGTTTCTTCTTGATTGCAGCCACCGAAGGAGAGAGAAGGTTGGCTGTGTGAAGCAGTGGGGGTGTTGGGCAAAAATTTTCATAAGTTATCTCTACTCCTACGAGGCATGAAAGGAAATATTTTTGGTTGGCTTTTTTTGTTTCTTTTTCCCCACACTGAAAGTACCTGTAGAAACTGAAATTGTGATTGAACAAAACAAATTGCAAATAGCTAAAATGAACTTGCTGAATGGAAATTTACAGAATTGAAAAAGAAAGCAAGGAAATGCAGAACTGAATGAAAAGAAATGACTAGTCTACTTTTGCTGAAATAAACTATTAGCATAATGTTGCAATATGAAATAGAATAAAGCAGTAATCAACAAAATACTCTGACGCTTCCTGGGCAATGGTGCCAAAAAGTGGTGAGCGCCAGTATTGCAGCAAGAATGCTGCAACTTCTGGGCTACCAACTTTACTTTTATCAACCCAGTAGTTCGTAACAAACTT
Source organism: Pinus tabuliformis (assembly GCA_031772625.1). Lineage (NCBI taxonomy): Eukaryota > Viridiplantae > Streptophyta > Pinopsida > Pinales > Pinaceae > Pinus > Pinus tabuliformis. The sequence goes on from CM062818.1 coordinate 2,037,355,115, forward strand.
GGAAGCGTCGATGCTATATGCACAAGTACTAGTTCTCACTGCAGGTTGTCACTTAGTCAGCCGGCGTGAGGTCACTAGGAGCTCAAGCCAAATTCTATAGATTTTAGAAGAAGCTCTATGTGTGATGAAAGGAAAGAAATATTACTCTACAGATGCTATTCTGACTGCAGAAAGGAGGAAGACTGGAATGTAAAGCAAAACTTAGTAAACCCTAATTAACAAGCTAATTCTACTTTTGCCAAAAACACCATGAAAACCATGAAAGAAATTCCATTACCTACTCAAGGAAGTAAACAACATCTAACCATGCTATTTTTGGAAGTAAATAAGAAAAAACATATTTTTGGATTTTTACGTGTTTTTATGTGCATTTAACATGCATTTAATTTATTGTGTGTGAGTGTGGCAGTGAACAGGTGGCGTTAGAGGGCGGTTTTGGAGCTTGGGAGGATGTAGGATGGTGTGAATGGGTCCTAGGAGGTCTTAGGTGGCCTTCTGGAGGCTTTTCCCACACTCAGACTTCAAAAGAAATCCTACAAGAAAAACTACAGGAGGACACAGGAAAACTACAAGAGGAAAACATGGAAACTATAGGAGGCCGAGAGCAATTTTCGTTGTTTTGAGGGTATGAGAGTGGGTGGAAAAGGTGGATGAAGGTTGGAATGAGGTCTTAGGGCACCTAAGGTCTACCATGAATCACCAAGAAAGAGAAAGATGATTGGGTTTGCTCAAGGAGAGAGGAAGAAGTTCTATGAAAAATGAAGGAAACTAGGGCAGAATTGAGGTGAGGTTTGGGAGACCTATAGGGCATGGATCAGATGGAGGGTGTGATTTTTGGTAAGCTGGCCTATTGCTGGAAGAGATATGCTGCATAGAAACTGACAATCAACCAAGAAAATCAAGCAACCAATGAAATGAGTGCATCCTAGGAAAAACAGAGTTTTGCATTAAAATGGCCTAAACTATGATGTATAGAAGGAAATGCTGGGAAATGCTGTAAGAAAGGAAAGCATGAAAAAGGACTATTGCAAATCAGGAAGTGAACATGATAAAGAAGATCTAAAGAAAAGAAAAACTGGACTATCAACCTACTAGAGAGCTGCAAACACTAAAAGTCCTAGGAATGAGGAAAATCTGTGTTTTTGGGTCAACAAGAGAGTCTTTGCTTCAAATCATGGTCCCAGAGGGAGGATGTCAAGAAATTTACTGCATAACATAAATAATTACTGAGAGGAATAAATATAAAAATAACCAACAACAACCATAAACACAGAAACTCAAATGTTTATCTGGGAAAACCCCAAATCCGGGGAAAAGCCCAACCTAATAAGATCTCATTATAATTGGCCAAAACCCTGGCCAATCCGACCAAGTGAACCTTCACCGCTCACCTCCAGGTCTTGCATTACAATGAAGTCCTTCCAGCCTTTTATAAGCTCCATTACATATAATACCACGGGTAGAATACTATGGGTGCACAATACCATGTGCCCCAAAACCATCACTGTTTACCCTGGTCAACTTTGACTTTATCTCGAGTCAAGTTTACCTAAATATTCCCCCCTTAAACTTGACTTGGGGTTCCTTGACTAACTCTAGCCAAACCTGCTAAGTGAGACAATCTCGCTCACTCTAGCCCTACCCCCCTCAGAGTTTCTACCCAAGGTATTTTTAACCCGACATCCCCCCTATCACCTAGGTCTAACCCAGACTTTACCGGTGATCACCAAGGGGTACACATGCCTTACCAGGTCTTACAGTAGTATTCCTATTTACATGCAATAATTTTGACTTCATTAATTTTTATTTTTTATTTTTTTGTTTATTGCTGTTGCGATTATGATCCATCCTCTCTCAATTTGATTTGCTCAAAAACTTCTATCAAACCGCTCCAACTGCGAGCCCGACAAGAACCTTGTAGATTCCAGCACTGGTGGCCTCACATAGCAAAAAACGAACAATTTTCGAAGCAGCATGAACAATTTTCTTCTGCTGACCTTCTTTAAATAGCTGCATGAATCCCGAACAATTCGTCAGCATGTTCCAAACCGGTAAATATCGCAAATGCACTGCAATCCCTGGCAGCTGCGGCACTATCTTCCACACATTCTCCTCGAGGTTCTTTTGTGTACGATTATTCCACCATTATTTTCAAACCCAGATCTGTAAAAAGCTGCATTGATCTCATCAGGCCATATAAACTCCTGGCATCAAAGAATCCCTTTGAAGCCAATATCTGGCTCTGATACCAGTTGTTAAGAAATTTACTGCATAACATAAATAATTACTGAGAGGAATAAATATAAAAATAACCAGCAACAACCATAAACACATAAACTCAAATGTTTATCTGGGAAAACCCCAAATATGGGGAAAAGCCCAACCTAATAAGATCTCATTAGCATTGGCCAAAACCCTGGCCAATCCAACCAAGTGAGCCTTCACCGCTCACCTCCAGGTCTTGCATTACAATGTAGTCCTTCCAGCCTTTTATAAGCTCCATTACATATAATACCACGGGTAGAATACTATGGGTGCACAATACCATGTGCCCAAAACCATCACTGTTTACCCTGGTCAACTTTGACTCTATCCCGAGTCAACTTTACCTAACAGAGGAAGAGAGGCCAAGGAACTATTGCTAGCCTTTTTAATCTTCTCTAATCACTGCTTAACTTGCTACATAAAGCACAAATGGAAGCAAGCTACTAAATCATCAAAAGCAACCTATTCTTAACCATAAGAGAAATACATCTAACAACAAACTAATCTACAAACTGAAGTAAAGCATACAAATACAAGTAAATAGAAGCTTGGCTGCTTGGATTGGGCCCTAACCCAAGAGCTTCAGCCCTCTGAGGTAACTCAGTGCTAGCTCAAAAAGGATTCCATCTTCATTATCAAAAAATAGCAAGATTACATAAAACTGTCATAAAATAGTAAGCTCGAAATTTGAGCAGAGTTTACACAAGCAAAAAAAAGTCAACCTTAGTGAGGCCCTAGGCCTCTCTACTTATACATCTGAATCTACCAACAACTTCCTTAAAATCAGGGAGGCTTGGCTCCCAAAAATCGAGATAACTATCAATCATCTTCCACTTGCTCGACTGCCTTCTAGTGCATGATTTGGCTACTTGTACTCCGAGCTGAATGAAGGGGAATTCGAAGTGAGGAGCAATAAATGAGGGGGATTCCCTCCTATAAGTCCTCTCCTCTGTCTACTTCAAGTTATTGCTGCAATTTGACCACTAGATCCTTGACTTTGAACTCGAAATCCATCAATAATATGCATTAAATACATGTTAGACCACATGGCATAATAACTAACTCAACTCACCCTCTAAACATAAATATAATCAGAAAATCATACAATAAGCTAAGAGAATGGTTGATTTGACTAGGTTAGGAGGTAAAATGAGCCCATATAATTACCCATTTATGAGGCTCATCATTGTGCATGTCCTGTTGTGTTGTGTGTTCCTAGCAAAGTTGGAGCTTCCTCCCAACCGACTTGGGACTCACTCTCACCCTCTCCCTCTACAGTGAAAGAACCATTGACACAAGTAACACTAGCAATCACGGGGCACGCAAACCTCGCTTCTCAAAGACAAAGCAAACCACTCTCCTATGTTGACAAGCAAGATTTGAGGCAAATCCTTAAGACAATGGCAACCAGGCCATCATACTGGATGGGACTCCCACACCAAATGGTGTGAGGTCTAGTTGGACTTCATACCGGGGTGATCCCCTGAATGTTGGCGAGTCCAACACTGTCAACATACTCTTAGAGTATATTTAGTTGAGAATAAGCAAATCAATATTGTTGACTTCATGAGTAGAACCTCTCATATCTTGTACTTCTATCTTTATTGTTGAGTTTTGTTTATGAATTAGCAATAAGCTTTTCTTATATTTTCTTATGTATGAAATTTGAGCTACAATTTGACATTATAACACTTTTGCAAAATGTTTTAGTTGTAATTCTTCCTTAAGTATATGAGCAATTGATATATGCAATATAGTTTTCACAATTATTTTGCCTAACTATTTAGTCAAAATAATTATCGCTAATGATTTCATCTCTTATAGAAATTGAATGATATTTATTACCTGTTTCTCTAAGATATATTTGTAGATCGCATAATTTAAGTTATTCTCTAGGTATATATTAAGATAAGTGTTAGAATAGATAGTTGCATGTGTTTGTTGTTTAATTAGGTAATTTTAGTTAAGTAATTTCCCATTATACCTTATTTCAAACCACAATCATCATCATATCAATTCTTGCTAGGAAACTGGTCCCATTATCCCTAGTCGGAGCCACCATACCAAATAGAAAAGGAGTTGCTTCTAAGGTCCGGACCGGGTGGTTATCCCCCATGTTGTTGCAACAAAATTCTTAGGCTTAAACATTTTGGCGCTAGAAGGAGGGCCATGACTGTGAATGGAAAAGAGGATTGATCATAAATAAAAAATCCATCCTAAGAGTCATTCCCCCTCTAGATCTCCTCCAACTTCTAGATCCCCATATAGAACTACAATCCTAAGATCAGAAGTTGATAAAACCTCTCCAAAATCTCCTAGTGAATCTTAGATAATACCTTCTTTAGACTACAACCTTGAATCCTCAGAAGTTTAGAATTTGATAGAGAATTTAGAGAAAATCTCTATTTCAGCTGAAAATCCTCCAACATCTCAGTCATCTAAAGGAATTGTTTCCTATGTTCTACAACAAAGACAAATATTGACTTTTTCTCAAAGTGAGAAGACTGGAATTCCTCCTTTTTAATTTCCCATTTCTTCGTTCTGAAAGAAAACAAAGAAATTTGAATCGCAGACATCCACTAGCGAGGTTTTATCCAACTCTCCACCTCAAACTCCTTCATTCTCTCCACTCATTCCAACAACTTCCATTCCAACTACTGGTGTTAGTTCTTCTAGCCCAAGCACCCAATCTGCCTCTTCTTCAACTCAAACCCCTCTTATCATCTCATCCACTCAAATTCAAATAGCAGGACAATAACCACCACCGCGAGTACAACCATGGAATAATCTCAGTGTTGTAGCAATGGAAGCTCCTCTTCACCCTCTTCCTAAGCATCCTAAAAGATGGTTGCCCAAATTTAATCTTGATGATCAACTACCAGCTGAGGAACATCTTCATAGCTATATGCTGGCCATCAATTTAATTGAAGTTGATGAAGAAGCCTGTGTAGTCAGCTTATTTCCATATACTCTTATAGGATCTATAGGATCCTAGTACTTTTCGTTGCCCCCTCGCTCCATAACTAGCTGGGATATGTTCAAAGAACAATTCCTAGATAAGTTTGGAGATGATAGAATCACTGCATCGCTCATCAATGAATTATCTGATCTAAAGGCTAAGACTGAAGAAAAGGTCAAAGATTTCAACTCCAGATTCAACAAACTACTCAATAAAATTCCAACTACGTCAGCCCCTGGTGTTGATGTTCAAATTGAGTGGTACATATCTTCTCTTCCTTCCAATATATCCATCATTTTAGATAGAGTGAATTTGGCCACATTAGCTGAGAACATGAAGGACGCCCTGTCTATAGAGAAACACATAATTTCTCTTGAAAGGAAGACCTCTCAGGAAGACAAAAAATATAAGAAAGTTACTTTCAAATATGACTCTAAAAAGAAAGCCCCAAAAGATCCTTTTGATCTTGAAGGCCTTCAGAAAGTATTGAAAACCATGTCTAATGAAATGGTTGAAATGAAGAAACAAGTTGTTGAATCCTCTTTTGCCAAAAAACCTTTCAGGACAACTCCTCAAATCTACAAGAGAAGAATATTGGGAAGGAAAATAAAGACACTGGCAAGTGGTGTGAGTTCCATAAAACTCCCATTCACAACACAAATGAATGTCACGCGAAGAAGGCACTAGTGGCCAAGCGAAAAGACTCAGACATGGATGCATGCTCTAATTATGATCCAGAACCTGACATAGGAACCGACAATGGAAAGAAAATCATTGACACTGGACCCACTGCGATAGTAGCCACCACCAAGATCCAAAAGGAAGACTTTAAGGATCCAGAGGAGGGGGAGCACCCCTTCGACTCGCGGATGTGGGTAAAGGGTTCACTGGTGTAGTTCATTTTTGACAGCGGGTGCCAGAAGAACCTGATTTCAGTTGAGCTGATTAAGAGATTGAAGCTAGCAACAAAACCACACCCACAACTATACACCATCGGGTGGCTCCACTAAGGAAGATATCTCTGTGTCAGCCAACAATGTCACCTACCTTATAACATCAAGCCCTTTGTAGATGAGGTATTGTGCAATTTTTCCCCTATGAAAGTTTGTGATGTTTTATTAGATTATCCATACCTATGGAAGCATCATTTTGTATATGAATCTAAGCCTCATTATGTTATTATTACTTTGAGTAAAAAATAGTACAGGAAACCATATGATGAGGATGATGCAAGCACGATGTCATGTGGACACGTCACCCTAGAAGGGCTTCCCTGGAAGACTTATAAGCTGCATAGGTAGGTATCTCTAGGTTGATTGGGATCTGAGACAAGATCAGAGACAGAACAACATAATAGCTCACCCCAGCTAGTCATTGCTTGGTTCAAATGTGTAGCAGCGGTCCCACCGCAACACATCACCCTAGAGGCACCACCCTGGAAGGAAATAAAGGACGCACAAAGAGGTACTTTTGGCATGATGAGGTTTCAGGACAAGATGGATCATAGGTGGAATACATAGAAACAACACAGAACAATCACAAAAGTGCAAGGGAAACATCACCTCGAAAGAATTTTCAAAGGCACACAGGGATATAAGGTTGGGAACTAAGAGTGACCACCAAGACTTGATTATATGTGCCATTGTGACTGAGAGCATGGAAGGTTGTAGTGTTAAATAAGATCGAATCTTAAAGTGCAATAGGCCCGTGGAAGGTTATGTGGTGCTTTTTTTATATAAAAAGTACTCGGCCCAATAGTGTTATATGTTATGCTAAAGCGTTTTGGGGCTTATAACAAAGGCTTGAAGCCTAAAGCATGAAATAGTCAAAATATTGGAAACTTTTGGTTAAGCACTTCGAGAACATGGTTAGATAAGTCAGAAGCGTAAAAAGAGATTTGGGCAATATTGAAGGTTAATGCATAAACAGGTTGGCAACACAAAATTAGACATATTTGACGTTTATGCGATATAAGGCGTAGTGCTAAACACTTTTAAAAGAGGCATGAATGAGCTAGCAGCAGTATTTGGTGGCATGGACGTATTTGAAGGTATATCTAGAAGTTAAGCTAAACTCGATGATGCTCCAAAATTAGAAAATTTCTTTTAAACCGTGATAAAAATTCCAGAATTGCAAAAATTGATATTTAACTTCATATTTTCCTACAGAGATAAGTAAGGAGAGTTAGAAGAACCGAAGAGCACATGCAAAAGACATTTTTGAAGCAAGACAAAGGAAAAAATAAATATTCATGAAAGTATTACAGTACAAGTTAACAAAAGAAAAAAGAACTAAAATTGTCAGCTAAAATTTCATTAAAAGCATAATTGATTGAGAAAGATTGGGAAATTGTGTTGGTTGTGCTGGTATGTTTAGTGAGTTTATCAATAATCAAATATTGTTGAAGGTTTTTTTGGTGTTTTTGGTGACTGTTTGAAGTGAGAAACTTATTTGTTTTGTAAAAAGGAGGTGTCCTTCATGATTTAAGTTTGAAAATGGTATGAAATATGAACCATTGAGGTCAGGCAAGTGGTAGCTTGCAGATCAGGGGTTGTAGCTTCTTGCAGTAGTGGTTGGTAAATATTTATGGGTTGGAGCTATTTTGAGTGGTAGATGATAAAATTATGGGTTGTAGCTCCTTTCAGTTATAGTTGATAAACCAAGGAGTAGCAGCTTCCTTCTGGTAATAGCCAGATAACTTTGTAACGACAAGTAGAAGCTTGCCTTTGAGAAGTCAATTGAATAAAAGTTTGAATAATTTGTGTGTTCTCTTGTGTTATGTTATTTCTTCCCATGCTCATATGAGTTAATTTTTGAATTAGTCATTGGTGTCCTAGTATCATTGCAAGTGAAATAAAATGATTAAAGATCATACAACACTGGTTCACCCCCCTCTCAGTATTGTCCTAGTTTCTAACAGATTATTTTTCAAACCTGATACATATAGAACATTTCTGAGATGTACATTGTTACCAGATTCCATTTTAATGGATTCCTTTCCAACTCCTTTGACTGCATAATTGTGGTTTTCTCCAATTTATACCCTTTGGGATAGCCTCTTTTCCATCATGCTAGTAATATTTCCACAATCTGTAGTCATATGTCTTGATGCACCACTATCTACTAGCCACATATCATCATCATCTGCAATAAAACCTATTAGAGGGGAAAATTAAAAGAAATATTTGTCACCTTTAGCCTTCTTTGGATGCTCATCTTCAACATTAGTTGCGAAATCATGTTGTGTTCCTTTTTTCTTTTGTTGTTAGTCATCTAAGGACTATCCCTTTTAAAATGTCCAAATTTACGACAACCATAACGTTGAATATTTTACATGTCCTTCTTCCTTTGGGAAGGAGGCGATATTCTTCTTGATTTCTTTTGTTAAGAGCCAAACTTATTTCCTTTGTTCTTGAAGCGAGCTGCAAGTGCTTGAGAGATTATTCCTTTATATCTCTCAATATAAGCTTTGATTCTTCTTGAGAAAAAAATGCCCACAATTCTTCAAACGAGGAAGTTTCCTTCCTATTGCATTTCCCTGCTACAAATTCATCCCATGATCTATGTAGACCATTGAGTTATGTAGTCACGATCTCTTGACCGTAAATAGTTTCTCCAATTTCTTGAATTTGGTATTTTATTTGAGAAAGCATTATGAAGTATGAAGCTATGATGTCATCATTCATCATCATTACATCACGAAGTTCATTCTTTGACCTCATGGCTTGAACAACATTCTTAATAGTAAATAGATTTGTTATGCCATCATACATATTCTTAGAGGTATCAGGTTTTCCAATATAGTGGATGAGATTATCTTTGATGGATTCCACAATAACACTCATGCAAGTGATGTCATCCTCCTTGAACTTCTCCTTACTTGAGAGTTTGTTGGTTCTACAACTTTCCCTATCACAATATCCAAGACTTTGTTCTTTGCAAGAATAAGATCAATTCTAAGTTTCCAAGATCTGAATTTTGAGGCTCCTTCCAACTTGTTCTCGGATTTCATAGAAGAAGCAATGGATGAAAATCAACAAAAATGACTTCAACAATATTTGTTTAAAAGTAGGGTCCCTTTAAAGGTGATCTCAATGTTCCTTCCTTCACTAAAGCTCTAATACCATGGTGATTTTTTGAGTGTGATAGAGATTAGCACAATATTTCTGAAATATTGATAATTACTTTTCATGTCGACCTTATTTTAAATTATTTCAATATATCATTCAACAATTATACTTCATAAGTTCAACCATACAATAATAGTAGAACAGTAGAGATCACAATGCACAAAGAGAAGACAAGATTTACCCCGGGAAAACCCACCGAAGGGAAATACCTAGCAACCTTTTCAATAGATATTCTTCTATTCGACAAAAGACACACTTAGACCTATGCTCAACCCCTCCAAGTTAAGCGTCCCAATCTAATCCAACACTTTTCTATGCTTTATCTTAGCCATAATTTTGTCCCTCCTACAACTGCTAGTAACCCCATAGTTTTGGCCCCTACAATTGCCCATAATTTCGGCCCCTAGCAATATAACTTCCTAGAAAATCCATGAACAAGAAGAGAGAGAAAATATCCACACATGTGAGCTTGAGAGAGAGGGAAAGAGATGCAATTAGTCTTCTTTTTCATCCTCTTTGTCCTTCTTGATCTTTGCTAAGATACCCATAAACTGTCTTCTTGAGAAATTGTGAATTCATGACAAGAGAATGAGGTCGAGTTGCCTTTATATAGTGATATGTTTGGACGAATGTGTGTCTCTTTTTCCTTGGGCCAATTGACTTAAAGGGCGGTTGACTTAATAAACTTGGAGCCAAAAATCTCAATTTTAAAATTCAAATTTTCTTCTTTTAGAATTCGCAATGGGACTTTAACTCAAAATATATTTTTCTTTTGGCTCTATAATCTAAATATGATTAACAATAATCAATATAAATACATCATGTGGCGAAATTACATAATTATGAAGACCAGCCATAGTTAAAAAATTCAACAATATGCTCATCCTCACCAATCCAAGGCCTGCAACACAAACCCATGGCAAAACCAATAGATTGGCTTTAAACTAATAAAAAAACCCTAGGTTCCCTGAACTTTTGAGCATCCAAAAGCTCTGAATACATCCTCAAGAATTAATCAATACAGGTGGAGAGTTTAGTAGGCAACATAATGGCAATAGTGTTTGCCTCACTCTTCCTTAGAAACAATCCTCTAAGACAACAACTTTACAAGTTAACCTTAGAATACAAATAAAAATATGTTATCCTCAATACCTGCTTCATTAGTGCAACAACATAAACAATAGTGGCAACAAAATTTTATATACTTTAATGAGTTCTAATTTGAGGGTAGGTTACAAGCTTACTCATATATTTTATTAACATATTTCTGTCATTTGACTAAAAGGCTCAATAGTCAACAGAAAACAACATAGAACTTCAATGGAACATTTTTAGGATCTTAATGTATTCAGTAATGGGGCTCGAGAAGAATTTGGCGACCTCATCAAACGTGAGAGACTCGCACCAACTAATCTACTAGGGGGGCATCCCAAGCTTTGTCATATAATGATTCGTAAATGACTCCTGAGATATATTTCTTATTTAATTTAAGTCAATTTCCCTCTAAATGTTTAGACACTTGCGAAACTCCTTCACTACTCACAACAGATTTCATAAATTCCTTTCATACTGAGTTTGGATGCATTGAGTTAAACCTTGAACCCAAATTCCAAATGAAATTGTGCAATGCAGATTTCATAGTGATAGAATGTGAATAATTTTCCTGAGCCTTGCAATGACATGAATATTTATGTTGAGTTTTCAAGTGCAATAGGCATAAGCACAAATTTCTAAAATACTACTAATTACGTCAAATGATGTAGATCTTCTTTTAATAATCCTAGTTTATTAAGTAATTACACTTCAGAAATTCAACCATAAAACCATAAGGACGGTAGAGATCGCAATGCACAAAGAGAACACAAGATTTACCCTAGGAAAACTCACTTGGGGGAAAATTCCAACAACCTTTTCTTTAGAGAAATTATTCAGTTCAACAATAAATACATCTAATGAAGTTATTCAACTATGAGGTCAAATTACCTTGGTCAAGTAACCCTCTATTCAAGTCAATCCAGGTCAAACTTCTATCCTTCAACTTCGACCCTCTATGATTTTCCTAGGCTAAATTTTATCCTCCTAGAATATGCCCAGAAATTCATCCCTGCTACCCAGAATAATTTGCCTAGAAATTCAGCTTGCCTAAAATATGCTACCCAGAACTACCTAGAAATTCACATGTGCGAGATTAAGAGAGAGAGAGAGACATATAGATTCTAGATATGAATTTCTACTTCTTGTCCTTCTTCGTCCTTCTTCTCCTTCACTTGGATGCCCAAAATATTACTTGTCTTGTGAGAAGTAGAATGGTTCCTTGAGGAGGAAGTTTAATTCTATTTATATAGTGATATGCTTGTCTAAATGGGTGTGTCTCTTCATTGGCGCCGACTTGACTTGAGGGAGGACCGACTTGACTAGTTTGGAGCCAAAAATTCAAAATTCAAATTCTCTTTTAAATATGATAGGAAGAACATGTCTTATAATAATTATTTCAAGGGATAATTAATGGAAATGAAATGAAGAACATGTCTTACAATTACATTATACATTTCAAGGGATAAAATATAAATTATGAAGATCGACCATAGCTACAAAATTAAACTCTCCCTCTTAGCTAGGGAGGTATTCATAATGACTAGACATATGTTCTTTTGTTGACAAATTTCTCTAAGAAAATTTTTATCATTCCCATAATCGAGTCACAATTGTGACACATGGTAAACCAATAACATCAACCAATTACCATAATAAGGTCAAACATCTTTGACACATGGTAAATCAACAAGTTACCATAATTTGGGTCAATCACTTAGACCAAAGTTATATCCTCGCCATAATTCGGGTCAGTACTTCATACGAATGGTGCATCCTCACCATAATTCGAGTTAGTACTTTAGACACATAGTACATCATTTAGCATCAACTAGTCACAATAATTCGGGTCGGTACTTAACACATGGAATCTAGACTAATATTAGTCCACCATTATTCAGGTCAATATATTTGACACATGGTCAATCTCCAAAGGCCACACTCTTACTAAGTAATTTAGGCCCTGATGCTAAATACACTTGATGCTTTAGGATCATTCTTCCTTATTCAAGTCAACATACTAGACACAGGAAGAATGTCAGTCCTCTGCCGGACCATTTTCCCTAATTTAGATAAATATACTTGACACAGGGAGAATGTTAGTCCACAATGCTATCTCATCAATGCTCCTTCTCAATGAGAGAGGCATTCTAAAAACGTCCAAGCTTGTCCCTAAAGTATACAAAATTCACCCTAGACAAAGGCTTTGTAAGAATATCAACAATTTGTTCATTAGTAGAGACATATTGGAGCTTCATTGCTCCCTTCTATACTATGTCATAGATGAAGTGATACTCGACCTCGATGTGTTTTGGCCTATCATGGAAAACTATATTCTCTTCCAACTTCACACAACTTTGATTATCACAATATATCATGGTCAACTCGAGCACATGATGAAATAGTCTTGTGAGTAACTTCTGAAGCCACACTATTTCACAACATGTTGAACTGGCTACAATATATTATACTTTGGCAGTATTGAGTGCAAAAACTATATGCTTCCTGCTCATCCATGAAATCATAACGGAGTCCAAACTGAAGTAACCATGGGATATACTCTTTCTGTATTTGACACTCCCTGCCCAATCTACATTTGCACATATCTAAAACCATAATCAATTGTTCCACAAAAATATCTTCTTTGCTACAATCCAATGATCATGTCTTGGTTCCACCTAGAACTAACTTAAAGCTTTCACTACAAAGAAAATGTTTGCCATGATATTAACCAAATAAATCAGTGAGCCAATTATATTCTGGTGCATGGATGGGTCTACCAAATCTAACTTAGTGTCTCTCAACTTTCTCAGATTTTTCACCTTGGGAGTCACCATCGATTTACAATCAATCATTCCAAATCTTTGTAGGATCTTGATAATATATTTTCATTTACCAAGGAAGATTTTACCAAGCTTTTTCCATACTTATAATCCCAAATAGTAGTGCATCAACTAAATATCCTTCATATTGAATTCAGAAGCTAGCTCCTTCTTACTTCGAATAATGAGATGATCCACACATGTCAAAAATAAATCAGCATACAGTAATAGAATCACAGGTTCATTCTTCTCAACCTTGATGTACAAGTTTGGATCATCATCACTTTTGGAGAAACCAAGTCTTGTTAGGTTACTATGAATTCGAGAATACTAGGCTCTAGTTGCTTTCTTAAGTCCATACAAGGATTTATTTAATATGAAAACATGAGACTGTCTTCGATGAACCTCAAAACCTTGTGGTTGTTCTATGTACACTTCTTCCTCAATCACACCATTGTGGAAAGAAATATTTACATCCATCTTATGTAAATTCCAACCCATAGAAGAAGCAATAGAAATAATAGATATAATGGAAGATTATATGGAAATTGGAGAAAAAGTCTCATCATAGTCCTCTCCCTCTTTCCGAGAGAACCCTCTAACCACAAATCTTGCCTTGTATTTGTCAATACTTCCATCCACTACATGTTTTATCTTGTATACCCATTTGGATATTTCCACTGAATTTCCTTTAGGTCTCAGCACAATCTCCCATACAACATTCGTCATAATCAATTAGTATTCTTCCAACATCGCATCTTTCCAAACGCGTTGGCTAGTTGCTTCTTCATAGGTCTAAGGTTCATAATAAATAAGATTAGCCATGAATGTTGCATACCCAAAATATGTCTTTGGTATTTTTATTTTCCTGAAGGCGCCACGTGGTGATGCATGTCTCTATGCTTCCTGCAAGGTAGATCTAAGCCAATTTGGCCTCTTCCTGATCTCAAGAAAAAAATTGAATCCATTGGTTCACTATTCCCTTTTGGATCTTGTTTATGATCTACGAGACATTCTAAAGAATTGGATGGACCAAAACCTTCTTCATTGGGAGATTCATGTTCTTTGTCCTCATCAAAATCCATTGGAACTTATTTATATTTCCAATAGGCAACAATCTCATCAAAGGTAATGTCCCTGCTAACTTCAACTTGCCTTTGTCTAGGAACATAGATTCTATAAGTGTTTGATGACTCAATATCTAGCATCTTTCCTTTCTTAAAAGATCTAGCATCTTTCTCTTATCCTTGGGTACATGGATATAAACTGGACAACCAAATATTCTCAAATGTCCCGCCTGAGGTTTTTGTCCAATGAATGCTTCTTCAGGATTCTTATTTTCAAAAATTATATGATCACTTCAAATTTGGATATAAACAATTGTCATCGATGCTTCACTCTATAGGAACATAGGTAAGTCTTGGTCATGCATCATTGCCTTAACAAATTCTTCAATGGCTCGTTTCTTTCTTTCAGTAGTTCCATTTTTTTGTGGATTGTAAGGGACTATCAACTCCCTCTTGATCCCAGCTTCTTTACAAAAGGCAATGATCTCTTTGGAAGTATATTCTCTTCCATTATCGAATCTCAGAATCTTGATTTTCTTTCCCTTCAAGTTTTCCACTTCAACGTTAAATTCCTGAAACTTGTCAAAGACTTCATCCTTTGTCTTCATGAAGTAAATCCATGTCTTGCGAGAGAAGTCATCAATAAATTTTACACAATATAAAGAGCCTCCAAGATATTTCACTATCATTGGACCACACACATTAGAATGAACTAGACCCAAAATTTCCTTGGACCTACTTTCACTTCTTGGAAATGGCTTCTCAACATTCTTCCAAAGTGCGCATCCTTTACAAAATTCTTCATGTTCTACCTATAAATATGGAACACCTAAAACCATTTGTTTCAAAGCATGCAAAGCTCTATAGTGAATGTGTGCATATATTCTATGCCAAAGCTCACATGGATTAATGCCATTATGTACTAATGCTTGAGTAGGTTGTTTCAAGAGTTTATACAACCTTCCTTCACGAACTCTAATTACTCTAGTGAAATATGTACTAGAGCCTTTGGGCCATAAAATAATTTTTCCATCAACAAATGCTACATTATCTCCCTTCTCTTCCATGCGTGAAATGGAAACCAAATTCTTTTTCAAACCTAGTACATATAGTATGTTGCTCAGATGAACGCTTTCAACTAATTCCAGCTCAATGGATTTCTTCCCAACGCCTTTTATTGCATAGTTGTTGTTGTCTTTAAGTTCTACCTTTTGAGATAATCATATTTCCATTAGACTTGTGAGGTTGTCATGATATCTCGTCACGTGCCTTGAGGCACCACCATCTACTAGCCACAAATCATCACTATCTGTAATAGAAACTGAAAGAGCAGAAAAATAAAAGAAATCTTTGTCCCCTGAATCTTCATTCTTCGGTCTCTTTGGAAGTTCTTATTGAAAATTGCAGAAAAAACTTCTCAATTTGATTTTTCCTTGATTAAATTGAGAAAATTCGAATTTCCACATCAGAAGACAAATTGGATGATTATAACTTGTGTGACATGGCTTGTGTTACCTAGTTTACTCAGTAAATTTGAGTTGGAGGAGTTAGAATTTAATTATGCATGTGTGATTGCTAATTTGTAGCAATCAAGGTCAGTTATCTCAAGTTGTTTTCAATTAAACTAGTTCCAACTTTTGGAGGAACTAATGGAAGGTCAGTTAAGCATTCAGACTTCAGTCAAACTCATAGATCATCTAGTTAACTAATAAATCAGCCCAAAATATCTAATGCATGAAGAGAATTCAAGTTACCCAGTTGAGGTGGATATTCCAAGGCAGTGTAACATTAGTTGTAGAATAATCTTGAGTGTACAGGTGTTGCATGCAGTCAAATGATCAACATAAGGAATTTGACAATTCAACTAGAGGAATTTCCTAAATAATAGGGGCTAATTCCTTAAGGAATAACATAAGGAAATAGGATCTCAAGCCAAGGAAAAATTTGACTAAGTCTAGGTCAGAGGCCTTCAGTGAGTAGAGAGATAGGTTGTGCACTTGCAGGGTGAGCTCAGTTGAGCGAAGCTATTGTAATACATCTTTTTTCATTTGAAAAATGTAAGCAAGAATTGGGGTTTTTAGCAGATTTCTTTCCCCAGATAAAAATACTTGTTGCATGTGTGTTATTTATTCTTTCATGTCTGAGATTTTTGTTCTAAACTGTGAATTAATTTCCGTAGAGTAGTAGAGTAGGTTTGTGTCTTGTGATTTTGATTAAAAATTCATGAGAAGTTTAAAATCTACATCATAATTTCTACATGGTAGCGGACTTAAATTCACATTAGAGCAGACAATTTTAAGTTGTTTCTTAGAGGTTCGAATTTGAAGATCAATGTAGCAAGATTTCTTCATAGATGAGAAGATGGCCATCAATGGACTAAGGCTAGAGTATGCCTTGGAAGGCACCTCTAATTTTGTTGCATGGAGGTAGTATTGGAAGACAATGGATTATTAGAATACATCAAGACAGATGTTGCAAAACCTCAAGCATCTGATGCCCAATACCTTGCTCAGTGGAAGAAAGATGTAGCCAAAGCGAGGAGAATAATCTTGGAGGGAGTACAGGATCATATTGTCTCGAATTTCCATGGAAAAGAAACTTCGTTCATGATGTGGAAAACATTGACTGAATTGTTAGAGAATAGTAGTGTCTGCAGGAAGATGGCTCAAGGATAAACTTCGAATTATCAAGATGCAGAAGAATGACACAATTCTGCGGTATCTAAGCAAATTTACATAGTTTCATGGTGAACTTGGTGGGGTTTGTGTTAATTTCCCTAAATAAGACTTGGTAACCCTAGTCCTTCAAGGAATTCTCAAGAGCTAGCATGGCTATCAAGATTCGTTGAATGGAAGGAAGAAACTACCAAGTTGGGAATGCTTATGGTCCGATTTGGTATAGGAGGAAATAAGGTGGAATGAGATGGGACTTCATCCAAGGGCAAGGATGAAGAAAAATTTGCATTGGTTGGAAAGGAAAAGAAGGGAAAAGGGAAGAAATCCAAATCAAAACCAGAATTTATTCAAGGGGGCAAGAAGAAATATTTGTCAAAAATTAAATACTTCCATTGTCACGAATTTGGGAATTATGCCACAAAGTGTCCACACAAGAAGGCAAGCAAGAAGGCCTCATGAGGAGACTTTGGCTTCAAAGTTAGAGCTTTAATTTACTCTCATTTCATGCATGGCCAACACACTTATGGGGAGTGTGTGGTACTTGGACTTGGGTGCATCATTCCACATGATGTGCAATAGATATTTTTCCAGTGACCTGGAGGAGAAATATTTGTAGATGCACATCAGGATGGGGGATGATGGAAGTTATAGCACAACTAGTATTGCTACAGTCACCTTTCAGAGGGAGTCAGGCTCCCCCCTTAGGCTCAAGGATGTGTTGTGCTCTACAACAACCCCCCATTTCATATCATCTTTATTTATAAACATTAACGTATGAAATGGGTCCCTTTAATATTTAATTTGGTATCAATGCTATTATAATCCAAAAAAGTCCAAAAAATGAATAAATGTACTTTATAAAACTTTCTGGGCAAACCCTTAAAAGAAATCATGTAATGATTTGTCATTGCGATAAAGCGATCGCAAGATCGCATATCGCAATGACACATGAATTATAATTAAGCACCCCAAAGTTTTCCGCCGATGCGCATTCGGCGATCGGCGATATTCCATGTACATGTTATAATGCCCCATGCCAATAGTCCCGACGCGATACAAAATCGGCGAATTCGGCGATCGACGACACGCTACAACAGTTGTGATGTTCCCAAAGACTTGTCCCGATGCGATGCGCAATCAGGAATCGGGTATCGCGGCAATCTCACCCAAATCTTATTGCACTCAAAGCTTTTCGCCGATGCGATATCGCATTCGGTGATCGGTGATATCCAATACACACCATTAAAGCGCACTAATTACATCCCCGATTGCGATCCGATAAAGCGCGGTTTTCAACGAAGAGCCGTTAAGTGATGGGATGGCACAATTCAATTGTAATAAAAGCTTGATCTCTCACGCAATCCTTCATCTATGCTCAACCGCCAAAACGTCCATTGCATGCTTAAGTGAATCGTTCACCCAAATAACGATATAATGGGCATTTAAGAAATGACGGATTGAAAACGGATAATTAATAAGATCATGTCCTAAAATCTTTTCACGGATTGTATACGCGCCCATTTCAAAAGCTAAACCCTTCAGTTACACATATATTCATATATGCTGTATCACTTAAGAGTTTTTTCATCACTATCTCTGTGTATTACGCCCAATTGCCTCTTTGTGCAGAATTCATTCACGGAAGCTAGGCCTAAGAAGATGGGAAAAAAGTCCAAGAAGACTGCAGGTGCTTCCGCAACACCAACTGCAGGACAAGCGGCCGCAAACAAGAAGAAGGGACTAATATCTGATACCACATGCACAGGGCTCACCAGAGTGACTTGGCAGGGCACTTATAACCTAATTGAAGCTGAGAAACCAGAAAAAATAGTGTCAGAAGCTAGTGTGGACTTACTCAAGAAGTCTGATGCAACTCTCAAAGATTTGGCCGACTCTTTCCTTCACAGGATAGCGGCCAGAGATCAAATTCTTCCTTATAGAGACGTTGTGCGATGGGTGATTGAAGAAATCCCCATTTTGGACAAAACTTTTAATACCAGAGATGGGAGGATTTTCGGATCATTCAAGCCAGATGACCTAAGGCAAATGTATCATTTGCCCGAGCCAGAGAAAATATATAACAAAGCCTTCTTGGAGAAGTTCACAAGCGAGAATGAGATCGAATTTGAACCTATCAAGGATTGGAGGCAAAACCCCAACAAGCACAAGCATGAATCCTCTGGTAAGTACTCGGTCGATTCTTTGGCTTCTCCTTATTGTTATGCGGGGATTATGATGTGTAGGCTGTGGGGATTGCATGATTCTGCCAATTTTACCATTGAAATGGTTCCTTTAATGGAGGCAGTAGTAAACAGTTGGATTATGGATTGGGCTACTATTCTTTCGGATAAATTAGCAGTAGCTGTTCGTGATTTTAGGTCTCAGACTGTTGTTTCAGAAAGGAAAATGCCCCCGTTCTACTATAGTGCATATATCTTAGACACTCTTTGTTTCAATTCCGAATTTCCTGTTCTCGGGTGGAGGTGGACTGCACAGGACCCTTCACCCATTCATATATATCATCAAAAATTGTGGAAGTCTTCTTATAAAGACCACCTGTATCAAATCTGTAATGGTTTCATGGTGCCCATTTACTATTCCAATTTTGATAAACCCATTTCAAAAATTTCCTATCAAGCTTCCTTTGATTTACCAGCAGTAGCAAGTTGGTTTGGAGAAGAAAATTTCACCTATATCAGAGTTTTCGGCAGTAAAGCCGACCCACATGTTCTTCCTCTTTATGTTCCAGATAAGCTGCTAGCAAGGGAGATTGCATATCAGATCATGGCTGAGAGTACTACACAAACTCTCAAAATAGAAAAGAAGAAAGGATGGCCATCTTTTCCCTTCAGATGTGGCGTTTATACTCTACATGATCTTAAAAATGCAGAAAAGGAAGCCACGAAGCTTCAGTCTTTAACGCTGGCCACGATCCCAAATAGACCATACGACCCAAAAAAGACTGCTTACAATGCATTAGAATAGGCCAAATTAACGAGGTTTGAGCATCAGAAAGATATGTTTGATGACCTGTTCGTTGCCTCCGAAACAATAGGTCATGTTAAAGAACTCGCTAGGATGCGATATAATGATGAGGGATTAACTGAGTTCAATAAACTCAGAGAACAGAGGTTGCAAACTCTGCCTCTGGATTTACTGGCAACATCCCCAGCAACATCATCAAGCCGACCTGTTCAAGAACAGGAGGAGCAGCAGAAGAAGCAACAGGAGGAGCAGCAAAAGAAGCAACAGGAGGAGCAGCAGAAGAAGCAACGGGAGGAAAGACAGAGAAAAGAACAGGCGGAAAGGCTAAAGAAAGAACAAGCCGAGAAACAGCATAGAAGACAAATGGAACAAGAAGAAAGAAGGAAGAAAGAACTGGCAAATAGGCAGAAAAGGGAGCAAGAAGAACAACAAAAGAAGGAACAGGAAGAAAAACAGAGCAGGAGAAAGAGCAGCAGAAGCAAACCACCAATGTAGACACTACTATAGACCCCAATTTATTACAAGAATGGCAACAATTTCACTCCATCATCAGCGGACTGGAATGTTCAAAAGATGGGGATAATTCTAAGACAAACGATACGCAGGATGTTACCTCTCCTCAGGTTCTAAGTGGAACCAACGGCCCACCAAGTTCTAAAGAAGTTGAAGTTATTCCAAAAGACCCCTCTGACCAGATTATTCTACAGATAGAAGATATTCCGCCATTGGATGTTTTCTACAGCCCAAGACACAGGGCAGTTGTAAAGCGGTCAAGGAAGAGACGAAGGATTGATCAACCTTCTATCTTCCTCGAACAAACAGTCACGGGTAATGTAGTATGGAAGGAGGAATTGGATCCCTCCGATGACTTAACAAAGCTATCATAGTATGCAGGCGCTTATTCGGCGACAACCATTGAAAAAGCATCGGAGGTGAGCCTTCTATTGAAGAATAAGGACCAAGAAATCTTTGCGTTACAGGCAGAATTGGTTGAAACAAGGCAAAAGGCAGCACAAGCCGAAGAATAGTTGCTGGCGCAACAGCAAGAGAACAATCAGTTGACTCAGCAATTGCAAGCAGAAAGGCAAAGGATCAATCAGGGTGCGATCCAGAAACAAAAAGAATTGTCGGAGGCGTTGGAAAATTTGAGAGTGGCGAATGAGCGAATGATAAAGACCAAAGATGAGAAGATTGCTCAAATGTCATCGCAGCTGGAAAAGATGAAGGGTGCATCATAGGTAAAGGAGTTTAAATCAGAGGCATTATTGATAAACAATGCATTGATATCTCAGGTCAGACTCTTATGTCAACAGATCACAAAAGCTGAGTCCCTATGTGAGCTAACTACAACAGTAAATCAGCAAGTAGAAAAGGCCAGAACTGAACTAGATCAAGCGGACGAAGCCATTACTGCATATCTTGACTGGTAAGATACTGATTTGGGAAAAGCAGCAAAATTGCCCAGGATTAATGAAACACAGAAAGATATTCTTTTCACAGAATGGCACACTCAAGTGATGAAAGAAGAAAGGGCGGCTTCAAGATGTAAATCAACCGCCAGCAATCTAGTGGATCTAGTCAATAACACTCTTTACCTGGCCAATATGATTTCTCAATGTACACCGGGAAAGATAACAACTCCAAATACATTAGAGCAAACATGCTACCCTGAAATAGAAGAAAAAGGAAGATTAATCGCTGGAGTTAAAAGCTTATCCTTAGATGCATATTGGCTCTTTTTAATCAAGCCACATACACAGAGATCTGCCCTAAAGTGCCTTACAGATGCAATCGGGTGTATAATTCCCGATATCCAAGATGCCACCTACGCTGCACAGCTCAGTTCGCGCCTCAACAAACCTCCGGAAGTTGAGCCAATGCTTGCAATTAATCAACTCAGATTCAAAGGAAAGCAGCCGACTTAATGAGTCACCCTCCCGCTTGCCAGATCGCCAGCCAAAACAGGATCAAGGGTTATTGATACCAGCT
Organism: Pinus tabuliformis; assembly: GCA_031772625.1. Classification (NCBI taxonomy): domain Eukaryota; kingdom Viridiplantae; phylum Streptophyta; class Pinopsida; order Pinales; family Pinaceae; genus Pinus; species Pinus tabuliformis. The sequence continues at coordinate 2,037,377,099 of CM062818.1, forward strand.
TAGTAGAATTTCTGTTTAGTAGATATTTAAATTAGATTAGTATTTATAGACCCTTTCATTGTTTTGGAAAGGGTCGTAAAATTTTGTAACAGACTTAATAGGCTAAAGTTTGCACTACTGTGCTTCAGTTGCTATTCTTTTATGAAATTGGACCAGTTGTTCTGAATTCGACATTAAATTTTTTTATGCAATTGCGCACTATTGCCTTTGTTGAGGACGATTTCTGTGTTGAAGGAAGAACTGCTAATAGCGATTGATATTTGGGAATGTGTTGCAGCTCATATGGTACTTTTATCTACGTCTGAAGTCATTCTTTTTATATGAATTGTTATGCTATATATTCTTGCTATTATTGAATACATGCATGCGCTATAACAACAAATCTCTATCTCAGCCCACTATTGGATGTTTTGTGATTTGCATTTCTTTTAATCATGTATGTAACAATGATATAAATGATAAAGTGTAGTAATTTCGTTGTTATCGCTTTGTGTAACTATTTATGCATAGCAATCTTGAACAATTTAATATCTATGTTTGAAGACAGAGTCATCTATATGCCTGTCTAAAAGCTCAGATCATCAAACGCTACACTTTAGAGATCGATAAAACCCCGGGGTAGATTATAGTTATTATATTCATGCCGATAGTTTTAGTTGTTTTCTTATCACTAGCATAATCTATAAGTCACTCATCCATCCCATTTTATCTATTTTTGGGAAACTGGTCCCATTATCCCCAGTCAGAGCCACTATTCCAAACGGAAAAGGAGTTGTACTAAGGTCCGGACCGGGTGGTTTCCCCTATGTTGTTGCAGCGATTTTCGAGGCATTAACAAGATGTCATGTTCGTTTCGTGCCTAAAGAAAAATATCATCTTTGTTGCAGTTTTGGAAGACCGTGGTTAGGATGTGATCTTCAGCAAAGGAAAGGCATTCCTGAGACACATAACCACGGGAAAGGTGAAGTGGATGAGGGTTCATGTGAAGAACATGTACAATCTATGTGTGGATGATTGTGCTGCATGAGCACAAAGGTGGAGAAGGTGCGAAGTCATGTTGTTGGTGAACTTTGACATTAAAAACTTGGCCATTTTCATCATGGAACTTTCAAGATCATGCAACAGATAACCACATGCCTCCCCAAAGGATCACTTGAGTAGAAGGTGTTGGAAATAATACTGAGAGAGGGGGGTGAATCAGTATTATCAAATCAATAAAACTTTTTCATTTCCATACTTATATACATATACGCTACTTCAGTTAATGGAACCCGCGTGTATACGCGACTGTGTCAAATGCAACTAGCGTATATGCAGAATACTTATGATTCAGTTAATCCATTAAATGTTGATCTTTAGTTAGTGCATCAGAACTTCATTAACCATATAAGCAGTAAGCAGGTGCAGTAAAACAGAACAGATCATCACACACAAGAAGCACACATGAACACCATGATATAAGGTGGAAACCCAATGTGGGTGAAAACCACCTACTGCAAGTCGTCTCTATCTTCCTTTAATAAGAAACTTCATTTTACAATCTTTTGTACTGGTGCAGTCTTATACCAGTATGTAGGCTACAACCTACAGAGGGCTACAACCCTCTCTCGTTTTCCAGACTCTCCTGGATGGGAGCTACAACCCCCTTAGCTCTTGTACTAGCTGATCCATTTACTAGTACGTAGGTGCCTGCCTACTGAATGCTCCAATCTTCACCTGTTCTTCAGATGCTATTGGAAGGGAGCTACCACCCCCTTTGCTCTTGTACTAGCTGATGTACTAGTACGTAGGCGCCAACCTACAATCTCCGTTCATCCTCCAGGGACCACATTTCATACATTTTCAGACTGGATACTCTTGAAGCACAACACTATAATCTGAAGGCCACATTTCATCCAATTTTCATACTGGACCCATAAATATCATTGAAGCACAAAACAATCAATACTAGCATCATCAATTTCTGAATCACTAAACACTGAAACCCTGTCAACAGCACAGTCACCAGAACACAGAGCAGAACACTGAACTCTGCAGCAATATTCAGAACCAACTGTATCATCAAAATCATGCATCAAAGTGCATACACTACTTGGAAGTGTTGAACCAGCGTGTATACGCAACTTCACCAAGGTGAACCAGCGTATATGTCATCAATTGCTTACTTATAACTTGATGCACTTCCTGTCTTCAGACATATCCAGATTATTACACATACAAGGATAATATGTGTGTTAGCACCCAGATCTAGTCCATTAGATCACATAAATATAATTCATTATGATCCTGATCCAATATTAGTTCTCATCCATCAATACTGAAGCTAAACACAATCAACCAAACAGGATATGCAGAATACTGACACCTTTAAACTGTCATCAGAACTCATCAACAACCAGAACCACCTGAAACTTCAAACATCATAGCTCAAATGGTATACGCTACTACAATGAACCAAACCCGTGTACATACGCGCTTACACCAAAGCCAACCCGCATAAAGATCTATAAATATTTAATCATGACTTGCAGCAATTTCAAACTTAAGTTATACCTAGTTCAGATCATTACATGTGTCAGTATATAGATCTAGAATAAACATAATCAATCATATAGAGATAGTTTATTTCAAACCATTTGATCCCAATCTATCCTTAGATCTTGTTATCCATCAACTGGTGAGATCCCTCCTTAGCTCAGATCAAACAATGCATCATCAACCCATAACCTGCATACTGAATCTCATCCTTCATCAGATATTCAAGACTTTTTCGATACACTTGCCTAATGATCTTCTTCTCCTTTTATAGTCTTAGGCCTTGCTGAATACCATGATCCAAAACCATAACAAACCAATACCATGGACCCAATACTTGGGATCAACACATCTAATGAGATACTATGGTCCAAAACCATAGGTTCAAATACCAAGGACTAACTACCACGGACCAAAAGTAAGTTCTCCAACATATATGCGCTTTTCCTTTCATGAAAGTGCGTGTATACGCATGCGTGCCTTTGTAACGTCTAACCCGTGTGTATACGTGCCTTAGTCATGATGAACCTGCGTATATATTTTATCTTCATTCTTGTAGTCTGATCATCAAATCCTTGTTGCTGACTTGCTGCACTATGATCTGCCTTCTGTGTGATTTGCCATCAAGGACAACACTTGTCTCATAATACCAACAATCTCCCCCTTTGGACTTGATAGCAAAGCTAACTTGTCACACTTAGAACTATCATCTGATTCCTTTGAGTTGTCCTGCATTTGATATCTCTTCTATAGATTCATCTAGTTATATGTAAGTGAGTTGTTCTTCTATGAGTGGGTTGCCATCAAGTACAACACATGCATCATGATGCCAACAATCTCCCCCTTTGGACTTGACGGCAACAACACCAAATTACTCTCCCACTTTGACATCAAGGGCACAGGGTAGACCAAGATATTCTCTTTTTTTTGATAAACATTCTGCGAACCATACTCCCCCTGAGTACTTGCTGAAATCTTTGAATGAGCTCCCCCTTTATGCCAAGGTGTACCAATCTGACCATGCTCCTTCTGAGTGCATGCTGAAGTTTCTACTTTGTTGAAGTGTGTCGTTCATGCTCCCCCAGACTGTAAGCAAGTTCTGAAAAAAGATGTTATACAAGAAAGAACATGACTCTATATATCATAAGTGACCTTCCTAGCACCAAAGACTCATACATACATCCATCTCCCAACCAAGTGGGGATATACCAAAAGTTTACACATGATAATACAAGAGTATAACATCATTCATCCCAGGCATAGTGGGGAAACCAACATAGGCCGTTACATGACCTTAATAAAAGAAATACATGACTAAAATATTTCATCATCCTTCTTATGCATAGAGGGGTTACAAATTACATCATGTGACCAGAAGAGATTTCATCAAATGACTACAATAGATAGAGACACACTATTACATCATGAGTCTTGATATGACCTTTACATGAGACCAAACATCTAAATAAGACCATGATAGTCATACACAATGTATGATCTGCTCCATAAGCATCTGTCAACAACATCTAGACTAGCAATCATGTTCTCCCTCTGTACCTGTTCCATCTGTGCCAGATGGTCTCTGTCAGACTCTTCTCATCCTGAGTTTGGCCCACTGATTTCCTTCAAATTAACATATACACGACTGTATCCATAGAAACAAGCGTATATACGCGGATACTCCTTATGAAACTCGCGTACAACCATTTCCAGATCAGCAACCTGTAAATTTCCTATGACAAGGTATGTCTGCATATAGATATCAACTCATCATTATATCATGTTTGTAAAACACCATAGCCAAACAAGATCATCCATGTATCGTCACTTGGGAATATCTGCATCAATCAACATATGTAAGTATCAACCTATCAACATATAGGTAAGAACTCATCATCATCATGTCTCCAACAATGCAACTTTGAGTAATCATTCATGTATCCAACGCTATGTATCTTGAGCTCAAGATCTTTTGTCAAGGCTTATTTATATCATCAACTTCAACAATCCTCATCCACATGAGCACCAAGAACTATAGGAATCCTGCATCATGATCTTTATGCATATGATGACAGCAGCATATGAGAGACTCATCATCAAGTAATGAAGTTGTGTATTCAAGCTTTGTACTTCTCCTTATCCCTATGAAGATCATTGTGTAAGCACCATATATGCATCATCAGAGAATCAACCACAAATCTAATCTGAACATCAACTATGTAACCCCAAGATTCATATGAGATGGACAACTCATAACCATATCATACCAAGATATATCATTTAGCCATACAAGCATCATCACCAAGGACTATTAACCATAATGCCAACAATGCATTATTAAAGGAAAATGCTCCCCCTCAACCTGTGCCATCTGTTTACTGTTAGATCTAATCATGCATATATCAGCAATAAGCATCAAGACATTATCATCATCAAGTTAGGATCAAAACACTTCTAAACATCTTACAAGTATCAAGACATTTCCACACATCCTCAGCAGACTGTAATTATTAACCAATAGAGCAAATAATGGACTGAATCATATCAGACCCTTTTTCTGAGCTTGTCCCCACTACTTTTCCTCAGACTGACATATACGCGACTGTGCAGTGTCTAAATCACGTATATATGCGACTTCCCTTTATGAAACTTGCGTATGAGATTCAGGACACTGAAGTTTTACACTTTCAGCTCCCCCTGAGTCTGTTATGTCTGTGATATGTTGTGTCTAAGTATATTGTGCTATGCCACATCTTTCTTACTGTACTTCCTTCTTCTTCCATATCTTCAAGCATGATGATGTTTTCTCCTTTTGGTATGATGCCCGTGCTTTGTTCCTGCATTATTTTGCTATATGTCCAAGCTTGTTACATGCATAACATCTTACATGTTTCATATTCCTTCTGTAGCAATCAATAGCTTTGTGACCAAACATATTGCAAGAAAAACAATATCCCTGAAAGTACCTAGAATGTGATGATCTTTCTGTGTGATGATCTTGAACCATTCTTCTTCTACATCTAGCTTCAACATGTCCAAGATTATGACATACATAACATTCAACATTATGCATTGGAGGAGTAAAAGATTTCCTTTGAAGAATTTCTTTCCTTGACTGTTGATGGGGTTTTCTTCTCATCTCTTCGTTGTGCATTTCAGATTTCTCATTAGAGTTTCTTGCCTCTCCTTGTGAGCTAGATTCACTTTCAGTGGATTCATAAAAACCAAGACCAGTTTTGATAGCAGGAGACCTTTGACTACTAAGAATATCATCCAAGATCTTAGTACTATTGTGAAATCGCAAGAGCTTATCCTTTTCTTCTAATTTATCATTTAGAATATTTACCTCAACCTGAAGATGCTCTTCCTTTTCACGATAGTGCTTCTTCATGTCTTCTTTAGCTTTCCTTCCTTCTTCCAACTGATGCCTCAATTCAAGAACTTCGTTTTCTTGTTTTTGGAGTAGATCTTTATTCTGCTTCTTTGATTCTTCAAGATCTTCCTTTAGTGAGCAGATCATAGCTTCAAGCCTTTCATAATAACTGGATCTATCTCTGAGTTTCTTGATGATTGAGCTCCTTTCATTGATTTCATTTCTTAATGATGTCACTTCATCCTACAACTTTTGACATTGGTATTCCTTGTTCTTGAATAAATTCCTTACCTTGTTTCCTTCCTCTAGTTGAGCTTTTAGTTTGGTAGCTTCTTCTTTGAAAGCACATTCCCTTTTGTTCAATAGATCTTGTTGATCTCTAATTTTGTCTGTAAGCCTTTTAAATTCTGCCTCTATTTGATATCTTTCTTGCTCACCCATAAGGGCAAATTTAGTTGCTTTGCTATCACATTCATCATCTTTAACAGGATAAATAGATGTATCACCAAAGGATAACAAATTCATACCTGATAGATCTTGTTCATCTTCATTCTAAAGTGATTCTGAATCTGATGTGCTCCTTCCACATATTCCCCAATCAATACACCCACTGTCATAGATCTTCTCAGATGTCTTCTTCTTCTTAGGTGCTTTCTTCTTAAGCTTCTTTCCCATAGTTCCACGGATCTCCTTCAAGCGATCAAGCTTCTACCAAAGGACCTGCTCTGATACCAATTGTTGGAAATAATACTGAGAGGGGGGGGGGGGTGAATCAATATTATCAAATCAATAAAACTTTTTCATTTCCATACTTATATACATATACGCTACTTCAGTTAATGGAACCCGCATGTATACGCGACTGTGTCGAATGCAACTAGCGTATATGCAGAATACTTATGATTTAGTTAATCCATTAAATGTTGATCTTTAGTTAGTGCATCAGAACTTCATTAACCATATAAGCAGTAAGCAGGTGCAGTAAAACAGAACAGATCATCACACACAAGAAGCACACATGAACACCATGATATAAGGTGGAAACCCAATGTGGGTGAAAACCACCTGCTGCAAGTCGTCTCTATCTTCCTTTAATAAGAAACTTCATTTTAAAATATTTTGTACTAGTGCAGTCTTATACCAGTACGCAGGCTACAATCTGCAGAGGGCTACAACCCTCTCTCATTTTCCAGACTCTCCTGGATGGGAGCTACAACCCCCTTAGCTCTTGTACTAGCTGATCCATTTACTAGTACGTAGGTGCCTGCCTACTGAATGCTCCAATCTTCACTTTTTCTCCAACTGCTACTAGAAGGGAGCTACCACCCCCTTTGCTCTTGTACTAGCTAATGTACTAGTACATAGGCGCCAGCCTACAATCTCCGTTCATCCTCCAGGGACCACATTTCATACATTTTCAGACTGGATACTCCTGAAGCACAACACTATAATTTGAAGGCCACGTTTCATCAAATTTTCATACTGGACCCGTAAATATCATTGAAGCACAAAACAATCAATGCTAGCATCATCAATTTCTGAATCACCAAAACACTGAAATCCTGTCAACAACACAGTCACCAGAACACAGAGCAGAACACTGAACTCTGCAACAATATTCATAACCAACTGTATCATCAAAATCATGCATCAGAGTGCATACGCTACTTGGAAGTGCTGAACCATCGTGTACACGCAACTTCACCAAGGTGAACCAGCGTATATGTCATCAATTGTTTACTTATAACTTGATGCACTTCCTGTCTTCAGACATATCCAGATTATTACATATACAAGGATAATATGTGTGTTAGCACCTAGATCTAGTCCATCAGATCACATAAATATAAGTCATTATGATCCTGATCCAATATTAGTTCTCATCCATCAATACTGAAGCTAAACACAATCAACCAAACAGGATATGCAGAATACTGACACCTTTAAACTGTCATCAGAACTCATCAACAACCAGAACCACCTGTAACTTCAAACATCATAGCTCAAATGGTATACGCTACTACAATGAACCAAACCTGCGTACATACACGCTTACACCAAATCCAACCCGCGTATAGATCTATAAATATTCAATCATGACTTGCAGCGATTTCAAACTTAAGTTATACCTAGTTCAGATCATTACATGTGTCAGTATAGATCTAGAATAAACATAATCAATCATATAGAGATAGTTTATTTCAAACCATTTGATCCCGATCTATCCTTAGATCTTGTTCTCCATCAACCGGTGAGATCCCTCCTTAGCTCAGATCAAGCAATGCATCATCAACCCATAACCTGCATACTGGATCTCATCCTTCATCAGATATTCAAGACTTTTTCGATACACTTGCCTAATGATCTTCTTCTCCTTTTATAGTCTTAGGCCTTGCTCAATACCATGGTCCAAAACCATAACAAACCAATACCATGGACCCAATACTTGGGATCAACACATTTGACGAGATACTATGGTCCAAAACCATAGGTTCAAATACCAAGGACTAACTACCATGGACCAAAAGTAAGTTCTCCAACATATACGCGCTTTTCCTTGCATGAAAGTGCGTGTATACGCATACGCGCCTTTGTAACGTCTAACCCGCGTGTATACATGCCTTAGTCACGATGAACCTGCGTATATATTTTCTCTTCATTCTTGTAGTCTGATCATCAAATCCTTGTTGCTGACCTGCTGCACTATGATCTGTCATCTGTGTGATTTGCCATCAAGGACAACACTTGTCTCATAATGCCAACAGAAGGATGTATGAAAAGGATGTACTTTGTGGAAGTACACAAAATCCACATTCCATGATTAGGACAACAAAGTACATATAGTCCTTAAAAGGATCCACTCTGATTTCTGTGGACCTTTCTCGACAGCCTCCACTGCCAGACACAAATATTTTGTCATTTTTATTGATGACTTCTCAAGGAAGTGTTGGATCTTCTTCATGCAGAAGAAGGATGAGACATTCTCCAAGTTCATAGAATTCAAGGCACTAGTTGAGAAAGAAATGGGAAATAAGTGGAAGGCTCTCAGAAGCGATAATGGAGGTGAGTACGTTTAAAATGAATTTAAATATTTCTACGCAAAATAAGGCATTCGACGAGTTGACATTACCCCACAGCCCACAAAATAATTGGGTGGCTAAGAGGAAGAATCGTCTCATTGTGGGAGAAGTGAGGCCAATGTTGCATGATCAAGGCCTACCTTTTCATTCTTGGGCCAAGGCATGCAACACAACAATCTATTTGTAGAAGCAGAGTCCTCATCATATTCTGGGCATGATTACACTGGAGGAGGCTTTCTCGGGGAGAAAGTTAGATGTGTCACACTTCAGGATTTTTGGAGCCTCTGTTTACTACCATGTCTCCAAAAAATCAAGGAAGAAACTAGATCTAACAAAAAAAATGGGGGCATTTGTGGGTTAGACATAAACTCTCCACAACTCCTGTGTGTACTTGCCATCCCTCAAAATGAAATTTTTGCGAAGAGATGTAAAATTTGATGAAGATAAAGCCATGTGATGTTCTCTTGAGAGGGAAATTCAGATCCCACCAGAAGAGGAGCTTAAAGCTCCAAATGAGGAACCTCAAGAAGTTGTGGATATGCCACAAGTTGAGGAGAAAAGAGTGGAGACAAACACTCAATCAGAACCATCTAAAGAAGGTAGAAAAAGGACCACAAAAGCTAAGATACTTGTGCAGAATACAAGGGAGAATGTGGGTGCTCCTTCAAATCAACGTAGGTAGAGAAGGTCACCAGATCAATACACTGCTACATGGATCTAATGACTAGGATTGTAGAGACTGAGTCATCCTCTTTCGAGGAAGTAGTAGAGAAACCTGTATCGGTTGATGCAATGGTGGAGGAATACGAATCCATTGTAAAGAATAGTGTTTGGGAAGTGGTCCCAAGTCCAATTGACTAATCAATTATGGGTTCAATATGGATCTTCAAGGTAAATCATGCAACAAAGGAAAGCATAGAAAAGTACAAGGCCATACTTGTGGCCAACGGGTACTCTCAAGTTGAGGGGATTGACTATGAGGAGACCTTTTCTCCTGTATCAAGGTACCCATCCATGAGATCAATTCTTGCTTTGGTTGCACATATGGGGTGGAATATACACTATATGGATGTAAAAACAACATTCCTCAATGGATTTATTGAGGAGGAGGTGTATATCAATAAATTATAAGGCTCCGAGACTTTTGATCGAGAGTCTCATGTGTGCAGATTCAAGCGAGCATTGTATGGTATCAAGAAAGCACCCCATGCTTGGTACACCAGGATCGATAGCTATCTCACCAGTTTGGGCTTCACCAAAAGCGAAGCATATGCAAACCTCTATCATATCTTGGTAGAAGGTGAATTGTTGATTATTGTCTTATATTTATATGACTTGATCTTAACTAGTGATGAGAAATTGATCAAATCGTGCAAGGAGGACCTTGCAAGAAAGTTTGAAATGAAGGAAATGGGTCTCATGCACTACTTCCTCAGATCGGAAGTATGGCAAGGTGATTGGGAATTGTTTGTCTCTCAGGAAAAGTATGCCAATGAGCTACTTTAGAGGTTATGCATGGACAGTTGCAACCCATGGAGACACCTCTAGCGACCAACTGGAGGAAAGAAGATGTCACTTCAGGTGAGGAAGTGGATGCTACTATTTACTGGCAGTTGGTGGATTCACTAATGTATCTTGTGAACACGCGACCAAATATGTGCTATGTAGTCAATCAGTTGAACCAAGCTATGGTTAGGCCAACCAAATTATTTTGGAGGGAAGCTAAGCATGTTCTATGGTACCTCAGAGGCACTATTAAGTTTTGACTATGGTACAGATGGACATAGGGAGTGAAGTTGTGCAGCTTCACATATGAAAATTGGGCGAGGAGTCCATCAGACTGAAAGAGTACATCAGGTGGAATTTTTAGTGTTGGGTACAGAGTTGTTTCTTAGTACAAAAGGAAGCAAATATATGTGGCACTCATCTTGGCAAAAGCATAATACATGGTTGCTAATCAAGCAACATGTGAGATGATCTGGATGAGAAAGATACTTGTTGGATTGTTTGGTCAGATGATGGATCCAACTGTGACCTACTGTGATAATCGGAGTTGCATCAATCTCTCTGAAAATCTTGTTTTTCATGATCGCTCCAAGCATATAGATATTTGGTATCACCATTACGGGACTCTGTACTGTAGAGAGGAAGATAATTTTGTTGCAGTACATTCCGATAGAGGAAAAAGATGCTGACATTTTGACAAAGGCCTTGTCAAGAGGGAAGTTCGAGTTCCATAGGTGAAAGATACAGGTGGTTGATAATCCCTTTCTTGTTGAGATGGAGTGTTGAAAATTGCAGCAAGAAATTTTCAATTTGATTTTGCCTTGATTAAATTGAGAAAATTTGAATTTCCACATCAGTAGACAACTTGGATGATGTTAACTTGTGTGACATGGCTTGTGTCACGAAGTTTACTCAGTAAATTTGAGTTGGAGGAGTTGGAGTCCATTTTTTCATGTGTGATTGATAATTTGTAGCAATCAAGGTCACTTATCTGTGGTTATTTTCAGTTAAACTAGTTCCAACTTTTGGAGGAACTAGTGGAAGGTCAATTAAGCAGTGGGACTTCAGTCAAACTCAATGATAATCAATCAACCCAAAATAGCTAGTGCATGCAAATAGTTTGAGTTACTTAGTTGAGGTGGAGATTCCAAGGAAGGGTAACATCAGTTTTAGACTAGTCTTAAGTGTACAAGTGTTGCATGCAGTCAGATGATCATTCTAAGGAATTGTGCAATTCAATTAGAGGAATTCCTAAATAATAGGAGTTAATTCCTCAAGGAACAGTGTAAGGAAATAGGAGCTCAAGCTAAAGAAAAATTTTATGGTCAGAGGCCTTCAGTGAGCAGAGATATAGGTGTTGGACAGTTGGCATTGTCTGGATGGCCAGTGGCCTAGTGAAGATATTTGTAAGTGTGTTGGCATTGATGTCAACAATCATGCTATAACATGTGTTGGGTAGTTGAAATTTCCTAATTGTTGGATAGTTGGCATTGCCTAAATATTGGCAGGAGTCTTGGAATTGATGTCAACCAGACTTTCATGGATGCTTGTCGTAGCAGATGTTGGAAGTAATGGCCCAGGAGGAATTCCATTGTTTCTGCAGTGCTCTGTAGAGAATAATCATAGTACTAGGCTTATTGGAAAATCCATAAAATGATTATTGTATTGATAGGGAGTTCAAAAGGAATCCCATGGTTGTTGGAGTACTTTGTAGGGAATCATCATAGTAGCATTCTTATTGGAAAATCCATAAAACGACGGCTACAGTGATGGCCCAGATGGAATCCCATGGTAGCTATAGACTTCATGTAGAGAATCATCATAGTAGAAATCTTATTGGAGAAGCCATAAAATGATGACTATGGTGATTGGGAGTTCAGGATTCCAGGCACAAGAGATAGATTGAAGGAGAAAAAGAGTGGTAGAGAGTTTGAAGCCATTTTACATGTATCATATGGGCTCAAAACCTAAGCTAGAACCTCTCCATTGGAAAGTGCTCTGAAATAGCTTTCAAATGGTGTGTGGAAGTATAAATATCACCTCCTGAATCAAAAGTTATGGTCTACTGAAGTCAGGGCCTTGAAGTCCTAAACAACCAATAAATCAGAGCAGACTATATCGGAGATTGGAATCTCAGGACCTCAGAGCATGCCATATCGGAATATTGGAGGTCATCAAAGCAGAAGGATGAATATCAAAGCATCGAAGCAGGCCACATCAGAGTTGGAGAATATCGAAACCTCGGGGAAGAGCATATCGGGATATCGGAAGCTGGACGTCATCAGAATATCGAAACTTCTTAACAGTGGTATGCTAAGAAGTTACAATATCTAGTAGGCCCGATATTTCTAAAATCACCTAAGAAAGTTGAGCCAAATTAACAAAGGATTTGATGCAAAGCTGAGGTTGTTCAAGACTCTATCTCTCTCCTTTGGCAAGACACGTGGCTGCATGAGATTGGCTTTGAGAAGCTATAGTGGAAACTAACGTCAACATCATGTGAAATCAGGGTGACACATGTCACCATTAAGGAGGTGCCATGTGGAGAATTGACAAAAGCATGACGTCATATTGGAGGTCAACATATAAGAAGATATGGACCTCGTAACTCCTATGCAAATGGCATTTGAAACAGTTACGACAAAGGGGGCTTCGATGTTAGTTTGACGCTCAATTGTGATGAGTCCAAAGGAACCAAGGGCTGAACAAAGGGAGCCAAGATGCAATTGAAACTTTGTTGCAGTCACGATATAGAGGGGCTTTGATATAATGCTAATTCATCAGTCACAAGCACAGTCCTATGAGAAGGAAAATGCACAGGGAAGCTAAGCACCAAGGGAGTTGAGGGTACCAGAACTGAGTAATATCGTAACATCTTGTTTGTTGAAGTTTTGATATAGAAGGACACTGATATAACTTCTAAGCTAGTGGTCACAGGCAGTGGTCCTATGATGTGTAAATGCCAAAGGGGCTAATGGTATTGGAACTAAGCGATATCGTAATGTCCCTCTTGTATGAGTCAATATGTTGCGACTCTGATATTACAGTGCAAAGGTCTATGGTAGATGGATGAGTCAACAACAATGACCATGATTGTGTAGAGGAGTCGGTCTCAGGAATAATGGCGATTGTCAAAGGTCACTGGGTCAGGGAAGAAAGGACCACAATTACAGAAAAAAGGTGTTCAGTTAGCCTTGAGGTGACACAAGTGTTACACAACATTTTGTCACTATCCCTGCACTCCCCGTCTATGATCCCGGAGGACCTCTACAGTGTACCAGACATGCTTTCCCATCATGAAGAAACTCCCAGTATATCCCTCTTCATGAGCAGAATAATTCCCCTTTGCATCATTTCCCAAGAATCTTCCTCCTATCCCAATTTACAAGAACGGCGCTACAGACCAGTTTTCTCCTTGTGCTAATTTATAGAGGTTAAAACTAACCCTCGCGCCGATCGGATTGACTGAGCCCTTTTCCAGTCGCGTTGATCCTCTTTTGGAAGGTTTTTTAAATAAGGAGTCGAAACTTTCATGTCTAGAAGCTTCATAACATAAATCTGGTAGATGGTTGGGCCGGATAGAGTCGAGGAAATCAATTTGGGCTCCTTTCCCCTATTAGGATGGAACAACCTCAAGAGATAATACCTTCTCCCATGATGAGAGGAACCATCTCCCATCCATTCAAACTATATAAGCCTCTCTTTTTCCCAAGCAAAAGATAGTTGGAGTTTTGGAGCAAGTGTGAATAACCAGTAGGTCATTTATAGCTTATAGCTTTCTAGTGTGTGTTTGAGGGGGAATAGTGTCGTTTTGGTTTGGTTTGAGACTAGAGGGAAAGAGGCCTTAAAATTCCATTTGTTTGGGTTGTCCATGAAGTGCTAGAAGAAGTGTGGGAACCTGGATAGGTCAGAGGAGACCAGCAACGTCAAGGCACCGGTTATAGCCTCTTTCTAAATTATATTAATGCAACTATCGATTGATTTCCTACATGAAGTGTCATTTTACATCTTTATGGCTTAATGTTCCTTGACCTATTAAGTAAGCTGAATACGATATTGCATGCTGTCACATTTTTTGTTTTTGTTGTTTTCTTGTTTCAGGTATTCGAAGGAAGGAAACAGAAGATAGCTGGAGTGAGGAAGCAAGATCATCACCAAGTGGAATAATGTTATAAGAGGTAGGCCCTCTTAATTGATTCTAGCTTAAGGAGATTTTCCATAGATTGTTTGTTTGTGGCTAGACCCGCTCTCTCGGGCTAGAGGAATTGTTTGTGTTCGCACTGAGAATTTACTTGCACCACAAATTGGCGACCATACTGGGGAGCCAATCCTTCTGTTTGATTGATTGTCATTTTATGGTTTTGTGTTAACTTTTCTAGTATCACCATTTCCCTTTAGTGTTCTATGCTTTTCCTAGTTTACTGCTCTGAGCCTAAAATTTACAATGGCAAGTTTGGTCTTAGCCTTTGAAATTTTTTATTTTTTTCCTTGAATCCTTGATCAGCGCATTTATTTTTCTGACAGTCGCGTCGATCAACACGATTTTCTCAAAAATAATCACGCCGACCACCTTTTGGCGCGTGTTGTCAGTTAGGCAGTCACGCCGATTCCTGTAGGTGAAGATCAGGGTCTACCCTAGATCATAGCCAGTGTGTCTTGCCCTTCTGATTTTTGTCTCTCAGCTCGTTTTGACTGTGTTCTCCCTGGCTGGAAAGCTCTTTTAGCTTGGTTTGTATCATTGGTTAATTTGAATTTCCTTCACTTGGTTTCTTGAGTTATTGGATGGTGTATAACCCTAGGGCATCTAGGTCATCACCCATTCACTTGTTTTCCTACTCAAAAAGTGTTGTAGATCTAATCCCACTTATTATAGCTCTGATACCAATTGTTATAGCTCTGATACCAATTGTTGTAGATCTAACCCAAAAGTATATGAGAATAGAAATAAACCCAGAAACAATAAGATAGAAATGATTCACTTTATTGTCAAACCCTTAAGGTAGGGCAACACCATACATTCACTCCTTAAGGAAGGAGAATACTCCACAAGCCATATGCCTGTTCATACAATAATACTTCTCTTCATATCCTCCATGTGGAGTCTCTAGCCTCTATATAGGCCTCATACATACAATACCATGGGTCATTACCATGGTTCCCTCATACCATCAACTAATACCATGGGCCCATTACATTATTATTAACTACTTGTGGTCCCTTACATGACATGGGTTAACCACCTTATTTATTACTATGGCCCATCCCATTATTACATTATTACCTTGGGTACCACCCTTGGTACCCCATATTATCCCCCCTAGGTATATAACATTCCACCCCCCTAAGCATGTTTCGTCCCCGAAACATGGGAAGAACACAAATAATAAGATCTACTCAAAAGAGTAGTCCACTGATACCATACATTCACTCCTTAAGGAAGGAGAATACTCCACAAGCCATATGCATGTTCATACAAGAATACTTCTCTTCATATCTCTCCATGTGGAGTCTCTAGCCTCTATATAGGCCTCATACATACAATACCATGGGTCATTACCATGGTTCCCTCATACCATCAACTAATACCATGGGCCCATTACATTATTATTAACTACTTGTGGTCCCTTACATGACATGGGTTAACCACCTTATTTATTACTATGGCCCATCCCATTATTACATTATTACCTTGGGTACCTCCCTTGGTACCCCATATTATCCCCCCTAGGTATATAACAGTTAACCGCCTTATTTATTACTATGGCCCATCCCATTATTACATTATTACCTTGGGTACCTCCCTTGGTACCCCATATTATCCCCCTTAGGTATATAACATTCCACCCCACTAAGCATGTTTCTTCCCCGAGACATGGGAAGAACACAAATAATAAGATCTACTCAAAAGAGTAGTCCACTGATACTGTCAGGCCAGGGTAACTCCTCATTTGAACGAGAGAAAACTCTGATTGATATTTTATTCATTACCAGCACTTCATTTATACAAATACAAAATGGATTAGTTCATCTTCTAGATGACTGTCCGGCTTCACCTCATCCGTTTCGGATTAGGTGTCAACATTCCCCCCCTTAATCTGAAGGGATGTTGGTGAGTCCAAGCATCATTCTGAATCTTTCAAGCTTTTCTCTTCCAAGCGCTTTGGTGAAGATGTCTGCAATTTGCTCATTTGTGGAACAATGACGGAGATGGATTGTTTTGGCCTCAACATGATGTCGGATCAGATGATATTTAGTATTGATGTGCTTAGTACGATCATGGAACTTTGGGTTCTTGGCCAACTTTATTGCAGATGTGTTATCAATCATGAGTGGAGTAGATTGTATTTGTTTTACTTGCAAATCTTCAAGAATTTTCCTGAGCCACACAATTTCTTTCGTTGCTTCAGCTGCTGCCACGTATTCTGCTTCTGTTGTGGAATCTGTTGGTACTGATTGTTTGCGTGATCTCCAGGAGACAGCTCCTGATCCAAGACTCATAGCATATCCTGAAGTAGATACCCCAGTTTCTTTGTCTCCATCGAAGTCTGAATCAGAGTATCCAATCAAGTTGAAGTCGTCCACCTGTGTATACTTGATTCCAAGGTCTTGAGTTCCCTTCAAGTACCTTAGAACTCTTTTTGCAGCAGACCGATGTCCCTCACAAGGCTTTTGCATAAACCTGGAGAGGATTCCAACAGCAAATGAAATGTCTGGTCTGGTAGTAGTGAGGTAGATGAGACTTCCTACAAGCTGTCTATACTTTGTTGCATCCTCAAATTCTTTTCCTTCAGTAGATGTGAGCTTCAAGTTTTGTTCCATTGGAGTAGAAAGGGGATTGCACTCTGTCATGCCAAATCTGTATAACAAATCTCCAATGTATTTCTTTTGAGAAAGAAATATGGACTTTGGATGTTGGGTTACTTCAATGCCAAGATAGTAATGAACATAGCCCAAATCAGTCATTTCAAAAAAATTTCCTAATTCTTTCTTTATGGATGCAATATAGCTTTCATTGTTCCCTGTCATTAAAAGATCATCTACATATACCACAAGATATACAACTGTTTTGCCAACTTTCTTGACAAATAAAGTTGCATCATCAAGATCAAAATGTTTGAAGTTGAGTTTCAGAAGAGGCTCAGTTAGTTTTTCATACCAGGCTCGTGGTGCTTGTTTGAGGCCATACAAGGACTTCACAAGTTTGCATACTTTGTGTTCATGTCCTTTCACAGCAAATCCTTCAGGCTGGGACATAAAAACATTCTCTTTTAGATCTCCATTCAAGAATGCAGTTTTTACATCCATTTGATGGACTTTCCAACCGTTCTGAGCAGCTAGTGCAAAGAGTGTCCAGATGGTGGCCCATTTTGCTGTGGGAGCAAAAGTTTCCTCATAATCGACCCCTTCCTTCTGTGCAAAACCTTTTGCCACAAGCCTAGCTTTGTGCTTGTCAAGTGAGCCATCAGCTTTGTACTTGTTCTTGTAGACCCACTTGCAGCCAATTGGTTTGGTTCCAAATGGAGGATCAACCAGCTTCCAAGTGCCATTCTTTATGAGGGCATCATACTCCTTCTGCATCGCTTCTTTCCATTCATCATGAGAAGCAGCTTCTTTGAAGGAAGTTGGTTCAAAATCTGTAGACAAGTTCAATTCACAATCATAAGTAACATCCATATCAACAGGTGAATTAGAGTTATCTACATCACCTCCATCTTGTCGGTTTGAATTTCTGGTTCCTGTTTTTCCAATTTCATCAGGATGAACACTTTCAAGTGTCTTTGTCAGCCACTTTGGGGGACCTTTCTGAGATGGTCCAGGCTATTCTGTTGATTGAGTTGGGTCTGAATCAAGATTGAGTCTCCCAATTCTATCAATTACATCACTTAAAGCATCATCCGTTGTTGGAGTGTCATGCAGGGGAGGTTGTTCTTCAGAAGAAGATTCCACATGTTGATCTAGTATAGGAATCCCCCCTTCAAGATGTGGAATCTGATTATCAAACTCTTGAAATGATTTCGGTTTTGTGAATCTATCCAAGCGATCAAGTTGCCGCTCAACAACACTGTCAGATTTGGATGATTCAAGAAAAATGACATCTCTAGATAAAACAAACTTTTTATTTACTTCATCATAAAGGCGGTATGCTTTAGATGTGTTTGAATACCCCAGGAAGATACACTTACGACTTCTAGCACCAAGTTTGTTTCTATGTACCTTTGGTATTAAAGCATAACAGGTCGAACCAAATATCCTGAGATGTTTTACCGAAGGAACATGTCCATACCACAATTCATAAGGAGTCTTGTTTCTTATAGCACTAGATGGACATCTATTCTTTATATATGCAGCACATAGAACAGCATCAGCCCAAAACATTATCTTTACATTTTTGAAGAAAAGCATGGATCGTACCATATTCAAAATTGTTCTGTTCATTCTTTCAGCTACACCATTCTGTTGAGGATTATAAGGCACAATTGTTTGATGTTTAATCCCATGTTGGCGAAGATAGTGTTCAAATTCATTTGATGTATATTCTTTTCCATTATCAGTGCGAATAGACCCAATATGAGATTGTGCATCATTTTCAATCCATTTATGAAAATTCTTGAATGTTTGAAAAGCATCAGATTTGTTCTTCAATAAGTAAACCCAACACATTCTGGTGTAATCATCAATAAATGTCATGATATATTTATTTCCATTTGCAGAAGAAACAGGCATTGGACCACATAAATCTGAATGAATAAGTTCAAGCTTCCTATGTGCTCTTGAATGTGAATCATGAAAAGACTGTTTGCTGTGCTTTCCTAGAATGCAAGCATCACATTGTTTATGTTTTCTAGGAATTGTAGGCAAACCAGCAACACCATTTTTCTTCAACAAGCGGAGACTATCATAGTTTAAATGTCCAAATCTAGCATGCCATAATAAACTTGATGGAAGTGCACCTTCTTCATGATGAGAAATATATGAGAAATGTTGTGCATGAGCAGAGGTTCCTTGCAGTTTAAGGAGTCTTTCTTCTTCTATACCCCTCATGACAAGTGAGTGGTCAGATGCCTTTCTTACCTCAAGCTTGCCATCAAACATGTGAATGGAGTGACCTTGCTGGCGGATGTGGACCAGGGACAGCAAGTTTCTCTTCAGTTGTGGGAGATATAGAACATGATCCAGAAGAAAGTCTGGAAGACCAGGCAGTTTAAGCCTGATTGTGCCAAGCCCTGATGGCTTGATTTTTGACTGATCTGCAAAGTATACTGCTCCATCAACATTGTTAGTGAAATCTTCAAAGAAATCTCTCCTATGAGTCATATGACAGGTTGCTCCTGAATCAAGCAACCAGTCATTTTTCGAAGAAGCAAGTGAAGCATTAAACAAATCTTCATTTACTCCAATATTACATTGTGCCTCAATATAGTGTGCAGATTCAGGTGCTTTACCTTTGTCTGAGTCATCAGTTTTACCTTTCTGCTGATTTCTTCTCTGCTCAACTTTGTCCCATGGTAGCTTGCATGTAGAAGCATCATGTGATCCATTTCGTTTGCAGCGAATGCAATGCAGATCTTCCTTTTCTGCTTGAGAATGTCTGCCCCCCCTGCCTCTGAAGTATATTCCTCTTCCTCTTCGTCCACCTCTTCCTCTTGCAGAATCTTGAGCAGGATGCTTTTCTTTGTGAGCAAGGCAAACAGTCTCTTCAGAAGATTCAGGGACTGTTTTATTTCCAAAGGCTTTCTCTCTTTCAGCAAACTTTTTCACAAGAGAGTCAAAGGTTATATCTTTAAGGTTTCCATTTGCTTGTAAAGACTCAAGATAATTGGAGTAGGTAGGATAGAGTGCTTTGAGAAAGGCAATAAGAGAGATATCCAGCTCAACCTTAGTGGATTTTATATCATGCATTATAGACTTTATTTCAGATGCAAGAGCAAGAGGATCATTATTTTTCAGTTCAAGAGTGAAGAGTTTAATCATGAGCTGAACAACTTCAAGTGCAGAATGTGTATCATAGAGTTCTTTCAGCTTTTGTATAGCTTCAAAGGCAGTGGAATAGCAGGAAATATGACGACTTACTTCCTCATTGACAGATGCTGCGATCAATGCAAAGGCTTTGCTGTTCTTGTTTTCCCAAATGGCGAGTTCTTTGTCTGATGTGGGCTGCACAGGGTCTCTGTCTTCTTCTCCGACACACACACCTTTCCACAGCTCATTGTAGATAAGGGTGTGTTTTACCATCCGGGACCATTCAGAATAGTTCTCCTTGCCAGTGAGAACTATTCCGACCATAGAAATGATTGAATGCATTCTGTAAAAAAAAATATCTCTGCCAAAAACTTCTGTAAACAAAATCCTTCTGAAAAAAAAATATCTCTGCCAAAAACTTCTGTAAACAAAATCCTTTTGAAAAAAATATCTCTGCCAAAAACTTCTGTAAAAATATCCTTATATGATATCCTTATGCATTTATTTTTCTTCTAACATTCCATAGCATATATATTACTGCTCACATATATATCACTGTTTAATGAGGGCGCTCACCGCTTGTTCAACAAAAAAATGGCGCTCATATCATTTCTCACATACATATCAATGTATATCACTGTTTTTTTAAAAAAGGCGCTCATATCATTTCTCACATACATATCAATGTATATCACTGTTTTTAAAAAAGGCGCTCATATCATTTCTCACATACATATCAATGTATATCACTGTTTTTAATAAAGGCGCTCATATCATTTCTCACATACATATCAATGTATATCACTGTTTTTTTTTTTTAAAAGGCGCTCATATCATTTCTCACATACATATCAATGTATATCACTGTTTTTAAAAAAGGCGCTCAGATCATTTCTCACATACATATCAATGTATATCACTGTTCAACAACAAAGGCGCTCATATGAAAACGCACGTGGAGGCACCATATGAAGAAGGCACGTGGAGGCACCATTAACGTACCAGAAACGCACTCATGAAGAGGGCACCATTAACGCAGTGGTCAAAAATAAGGACGCAGCAATACCATTAACTACTCTCAACAGCAGCAGCCAGCATTAAAAAAACGCAGCAATACCATGTATCAGTCTTCAATAAGGAAAACGCAGCAATACCATGTGTCAATCTTCAATAAGGAAAACGCAGTCACCATTAAAATACATCAACGCAGTCTTCCATAGACGCACTCAACCATTAAAAAACACAGTCCACTTGAACAATAGCCCAAACGTTTTACAGCAACATGTTTGGTTTACAAAGAAAACGCAGTCCATCAAATAAAACGCAGCAATATTAGAACAGTCTTTAAAAAACGCAGGGGTTACCATACGCAGTAATAAACTACAGTTCTTTTTAAACGCAGCAACTGTTCTACCATGTCTTCAACGCATTCACCGTCACTCTTCATTAAACTAAGAAGGCAGCCAAAATCTTGAACGCATACCACAGTCACCATTAAAAGAAAACGATACCTCAGTTCTTAGTTCAACAGCATCAACGCATAGGTAACGGACCTCAACGCAGCGTTCCAGGGAATGAACGCATCAACTCAGGGCGCCAGTACTCAAGGTCTGAGGGCGCAGTCTCCAGAGGCGCAGTCTCTGGCAGTCAGTGAGCAGTGTCAGGCCAGAGGCGTTCAGGACAGAACAGACCAGGAGTTACAACCAATTTGGGACCTGTGCTCTGATACCATGTCAGGCCAGGGTAACTCCTCATTTGAACGAGAGAAAACTCTGATTGATATTTTATTCATTACCAGCACTTCATTTATACAAATACAAAACGGATCAGTTCATCTTCTAGATGACTGTCCGGCTTCACCTCATCCGTTTCGGATTAGGTGTCAACAGATACCATGCACGTGCATCTAGCCATCCAAGAGAAAGGTGAACCCTCGATCTCGCTGGTGCCTCGCTCACTTGAGATGGAAGTTGACCGTGGCAGCTGTTCTGTGTTGATGTGCAGTGGGTGGATCTTCTCTCCTCGCGATCCGTCATGTGATGACTTGGTTTCCATCTTGATGGTTGTCTCGCTGGGTGATGTGGGTGATGATATGTTGAAGTTTTAACCCACGATGGTTGTTTCTTTACTTCACCCTGCTGTGGTGCCTGTTGTGGTGTCTCCTTTTTCAATATGACTTCAACCACTGAGCCCTCCTCTGATGTATCATCACCTGTAACCTTTTCTTCTGCAGCCTCTGTTTGTGTTTGATTGTCGATCATCAAAGGCTCATCATCTGAAATGTCAATCCCTTGAAAATCTTCTGCTTCAGCCTCCATGTGCTCTACCTGTTTATGGATGGAAATATCCTGTAATGTAATTTTCTTCTTTTTATACCATAGCTTCAGGAATTTCTTCTGCACATTAATATTGATAGTACCCACGGATTCCATCCAAGGATATCCCAAAACAACATCCATATTATCCATCTCTGAAGCATAAAAATCACCATGCAACACATATTTATCCAAAGAAAACTTCAAATCCTTATAAATTTGAACATCCTTATCATCAACCTGTGTATGTTCAATTTGTTTTGCTGGGACTTGCATTTTTTTTTTCAAATTAACACTGATAAAATTATGTTTACAACTAGGATTGATAGAAACAATGATCTTCTCTTTCTGAATCAATCCATGAATATGCAATAAGGATATACTAGTAGGAAATAACCCTTTAGGTTCCATGGTTTCCTTCTTTTCTGTAAAAATAAAATCTTTGCTAGGCAATGTGACCTGACGAGCTACCTGGCAAGCCTCCTTCCACGTGGGAGGGTGGTGAAGTAGAACTTGAGCTTTGATGGCTTCTTTAAGACCGCTGATAAAACATTCCTTGAAGAATGTATCTGTGAGACCCTTAGTGCGGAAGGCTAAGGCTTCAAAAGCGGTAATATATTCCTCCATTGTACCAGTCTGTTAGAGCTTAGTGAGACGACCCAAAAAAGATTCTTCCTGTTCAAAGCGATCTAGGCCCGCCATCACAAAAATATTGGCGAAAAATTGAAATGGTCACAGATCCGTCAATATTGCTCAGAATCCCTATTATAACCTGTTTTTAGAAATGGAACAACCATTCTGCATCTGCCCATGTGATAGAAATCCTGATTCAGACACTAGAATTTCAGATCTGCGCTGCTACTCTCCTGGCGTCACCCAAAATTTCTGCAAAAAGAGCTGATTTTAAATCAGCGATATCTCCCTCATCCAGACTCCGATTCGACTGATTTTTTTTTTTGAAATCATGTGTTTTTTCACAAAGATTCCAGATCTACAATTAGATCTTGCAGATCTTGCACCAGGAATTCTAGATCTGCGCCGCAAAACTCGCTGCCCTGAAAATTGTCTGCAACCCCACTGATTTTTAGATCAGCGATATCTCCTTCATCCGGACTCCGATTCAACTGATTTTTTTTTTGAAATTGGGTATTTTTTCCCAAAGAATCCAGATATTCAATTAGATTTTGTAGATCTTATACCAAGACGTCTAGATCTGATCTGAAAACTCGCCGCCCCAGAAACCCTGCAAAAATGGAAAAAAAAAAATCTCCACGGTTTGCCCAAGAAAGAGCTCTGATACCAATTGTTGTAGCTCTGATACCAATTGTTGTAGATCTGACCTAGCTCCGATACCAATTGTTGTAGCTCTGATCCAAAAGATATATGATAACAGAAATAAACCCAAGAAAGAACAAGATCAAAATAGATAGAAATGATTCTCTTTATTATCAAAACCCTTATGGTAGGGCAACACCATACATTCACTCCTTAAGGAAGGAGAATACTCCACAAGCCATATGCCTGTTCATACAAGAATACTTCTCTTCATATCTCTCCACGTGGAGTCTCTAGCCTCTATATAGGCCTCATACATACAATACCATGGGTCATTACCATGGTTCCCTCATACCATCAACTAATACCATGGGCCCATTACATTATTATTAACTACTTGTGGTCCCTTACATGACATGGGTTAACCACCTTATTTATTACTATGGCCCATCCCATTATTACATTATTACCTTGGGTACCTCCCTTGGTACCCCATATTATCCTCCCTAGGTATATAACAGAAAGTCAAGTCCATAGTCAAATTTTCTCCTTGCATTTCGTTTGATTAGTCCTTTCATTGCTTCATTAGTTTTGAAAGGAATTCTCTTTTATGCTCGCTTGTGATTGATTGTATTATGAATGTTTCATTAAAGTGTGAAGTGTTTGGGAAAGATTCATTCCTTCATTTCATTGAAAAATACATAATTCTAGTTTGTTGCATTAATATGTTACGTTAGTTAGCATCATTGAAGGCTAGAGTTGCATCGTCACTTGCATTGCAAAAGAAATGAATTCTCTGTATTAGTGAAAGGGATACTTGAAGTGCATTTGATAGGAAAGTTAGGAATTGGAAAGAGTTTTTCATCATTTTGTTTTCAAAAGGCGAAATAGTGAAAATTCATTTTGATTTCAATTGCTTGTTTTGTTGCATTTGAGTGTTATTTCTACTCTCATTAGTGTAGACAATTAATTGAATTGAAAGGGTCCTATCTCATTTAGCTGCATATAGGTGTTTTTGAGTCACATCGATAAGGCCTGAAAACCGAGACATAATTTCAAGATAAACTCTAAAATGTACTCAATTAACCTAAGGCACATTTGAAATCTAATGATTACATCTTAGAAGGTCTAGGCTAGAGATGTGTTATAGCATCTTAAAACCTAGTAGCTTTCGTTCGCTTCGGCACTAGACAGTGCTAGTACAGACTAGTGCTCCCCGTACCGTTGAGTATATAAAGGGAGACCCCACTAGTTTCAATCTTTTGTCCATAGGAAGTCGAGTCTTCTGCCTTGTAAACGTGATACACCGAACACAACATTCAGGGAGATTTCCTACCCGTACTTCTCGGTTTGCCGGAAGGTATTCTATAGTTCACAGTCACCTGGTACTCCTTTTTACCTAGATCATCCTGAGTAGTCATTTTGATCTTTTTGACTCCCTAAATATAAAATATCACCCGAGCGCTTGTCCTTTTGAGATCGTTTCAAACTGAAAGTGATAGAGTCACCTTTGCTTCTTTCTCGACTCTTAAAACATGAAAGAGCACCAGTTTGTTTTTGTGTCTTAAAAAATTGTTTCCCACGATCTTATAACATCCTTGTTAGTCTTTTTTTAGACCACATTGTGAGTATACCTTTAAATACATTTTAAAGCCCTTGAAATCGATCTCTCTTTTGGTTATTTGAGACAAGATCATCGTGGTTGAACCAACTGGTTCACCTAGTTCCTCTTCTTCTCCTCTCTCTGAAAGATTGTATGAGGATCCTTTTCCTAAATTGTCACAATCACTTGAGGACCAAGGTGTTAAGCTTGGAATTGTTTTGAGCATTCAACCTTTTTCATCTCGTCCTCCCCCTTCAGATACAAGGTCACTTTCTGATGTTGGCCTGGAATCTCTGGATAACCCTATCCAGACTCCCGAGAGCCCGCCGACTTAGGAAGGTTAGCTTGGTTTGGTTGTTTATCCTCTGAATCCTTTGTTCAATCCTGTTGTGGTATCACCACAGCGTCTGTACAGTTCGTATGATCAGTCGGGTATTCCTTTGGAATTATCCCCTTAAACATCTTCAGTAGTCCGTTGTTGTCTGTTTTCACCCATGGAATTAGAAGGCGAAATCCCAGTCTCCTCTCTTGGTCAATCAGAGGTTTCCGCCCCACACACAGTCAAGGAGAAGAAATATCCTTTCCCTCTTGAAGGTTTCCCTTACATGAGAAGCATTCTGACTAGTGTTCATCCTGAGTTACTGCGTAATT
The DNA here is from genome assembly GCA_031772625.1 of Pinus tabuliformis. Taxonomy (NCBI): domain Eukaryota; kingdom Viridiplantae; phylum Streptophyta; class Pinopsida; order Pinales; family Pinaceae; genus Pinus; species Pinus tabuliformis. The sequence goes on from CM062818.1 coordinate 2,037,403,397, forward strand.
ACGTGACTTTATCTCATTTGGTTTGAGGCACACCTACTGCCTCATCATTATATGACAACCCTATTTGGTTGTCTGACGCTATGCCTACCACAGGTCTGTTCATTAAAAATCGACCACCCAACAAATGGTGATTTCTGCAGTCACTTTAGTCCCAGTGCAACCCACCCTTCCCAATCCTCTTATTTCGTCGATCCAGGTGACCTCTCCGGTTTAACCGACGATCTTGAGTCATGTCGTTGTCAGTTCTTCTATCCATCCAGTAAGTGGATAGGTTGTTCCACCACCTAGGGTGTAGAGTCCGAATGTTTCTATGATGTCTGGCACAACCAATGTGAGTGGCTCACAACCTCACATGGTTGGGATGAACCAACCCTCTTCGGGTGCCATTTCAAATCTTGCTGGTCCTGCTGGATCAAGTAATGTCCAGTACCAACAGCCTAATGTTGGTCTGTCTAGGTCAAGTCATGTCCAGTACCAACAACCCAATGTTGGTCCATCTGGGTCAAGTCACGTCCAGTACCAGCAGCCCAATATGGCTCAAGGTCAGTACAAACCTCCTTATGTTCCATATGGTTCATAAGAGAGGGCTAATCTGTCATACATCCCTCAGCCTGGACCCTATGTCTAGCCTGGTCCATACACTGCGCCTACTAGGTATGGCCAGATACAGTTTGGGAACTTTCAAGCTGTCATTCCGTGAACTATTCAAGTACCTTTGCAACAGAAAGGACAATTCCTACAGCAGCAAGGGAAACCTTCCTTGCAACAAGGGCCATCCATGCAACAGCAAGGGAAACCTTCGTTGTAGCAGGGGCCATCCATGCAACAGTAAGGCCAGCTTATGCCACAGCAAGGAAAACTGCAACAACTACAGGGGCAACCCTCACAATAGTATGCACCGCAATCCTCCCATCCTATGCCTTCGCAAGGTCAACCGTTGCAGCCACAGGGGTAACCTTTACAGCGGCAAGGTCAACCCTTGCAGCCACAAGGTCAAACTGGGTAGCAGCAACCCTTATACTCATATCAACAGGTTCAACCCTTGCAAGGGTAGGGCCAGGGTCATGTCCTAAAACAACGAGTCCAAAATCCTTATGTCCAAGTTCAACAAGGGCAGAATCCTTACGTCCAAGGGTAGCAGGTCCAATACCCATTTGTCAAGGGGCAGCAGGTCCAAAACCCTTATGCTCAGGGACATCAGGTAAAAAATCCATATGTCCAAGGCCAGCAGGCTCAACAAACTTTTAACCAGTATGTTACTTATCAGCAGCCTCTGTCCAGACAGTTTCAAGGCTTTCAAGTTCAAAATCCTCCCTACGGGCAAGGTAACCTACAGTGGTGGCAAAAGCAAATGCCTTATGGACAAAACCATCCATTTGGGGGATAAAACCCTTACCAGCAAGGTTAGGTCCCGCTAGTTGGACCCCCTTATCAACCTCAAATGCCTTTCAATACCAAATTTCCATTCTTGGCTATGCTCGAATTGTTAGATGTGTCTAGACTCACGAATGATCTGATTCTTCATTCGCCATAGTGGCCTCTGGTTCTATCCAAGATTCCAAGCGATTGTCCAAAGTTTGAAGGAAAAGCAAAAGAGAATCCTTAAGCCCACGTGATGACATATCACCTCTAGTGCTCCTTGAATTCCTACGTTGATGATTCCATTCATCTTCATCTTTTCCAACGAACTCTTATAGGAGCTGCGGCCAAGTGGTATATCGAGCTCCCTCGGAATACCTATCATGACTTTAACACTCTCGCCATGGCCTTTCTCACACATTTCCATTGTCGGTTCTCTATGAAATTGGCACCCATTTGTTAATGTCACTCAAGCAAGACACAGTGACTCACATCTCCAATCACATCCATGAATGGAGACGTAGGCGCCATCTGATTAAGTTTGAAATTGTTGATCAGCTGTTGACCGAGTGATTCACCAAATCATTTGTCAACAAAATTGCTGAGGAAATTGCTATGGGTGGATGCGTCACTGAGGAACAAGCCATCGCGTGTGCCCAGTATCTAGACCTTGTCTATTCATAGTCTGACACATTATATGATGTGTTACCCAATGCGCCCAGACCATCATCTGATCTGTCGACATATAATTCCCTCGCTAAGTCCCCCACTACCCCTCCTATTGATGGAGTAATTGGTTCAGTGACTCGGACCCCTGCAAAATCTTCTTCCAAATAGAAGTCGGTCTCCAACACTGCTCCCAATGACTCCTCTCGCAATGCGTCCAACCCTGGTAAAACCTTGGAGGTTCACGTTGTCCAGTCTACCACAATGGATAAATCCTCTAAAGGTGAGAAGAAAGGCAAAGGCAAGGGTAAAGCCGATGCCCCAAAACGGGGTCCTCCTAAACCATCTGCTAGTGATGATTCCCAATGGAAACCTAAGTATACATGCCTCATTTGTGAGGAGGATCACTATACTAAGGATTGTCCCATATGATCCGAAGTTAGCCGTTTGCTCAAAGGGACCCTAGTTGTCCTGAAATAGCCCTTTCCATCCCAGCAGACTCAAATGGTAGACCAGCCTTGGTCATCTGCTTCCTCGGGATCACAAGTGTTCATGATGAGTACCCCGATCAACATGGCTACTAGGTCAAAGGATTATCAAACTCTTGCCCCGTCAGCGGGGAAAGAGAAAGAAGGTACCCCTTCTTCTTCTGCCCCATCCGGTTATGGTCCTCTCCATATAAAGCGGCCTAATTCTGATTCCACCATTCGCCCACCTTCTCGCAGTGTGCTTCAAAAGTCCTCATACAATCCCAATGCTCAAGCCTCTCAACATTATAACATTGTTGAAGATTTGGCTCAAGTGCCATCAGCTATGTCTTCTCTCGAGGTCCTTCAAAGTTGTCCTTGTCAGCGGAAATCGTTATTGTTGGCTATTGGGGTATTGATCCAGATGACTCTAATCTCATCTACTTTGACCTGAAAAACCACGTTTTGGGTTTACCTCATCAAATTTCCTTTCTCATTTAGGTAATCATAAATGAGAAAACCATTCATAGGACTGTCATTGATGAAGTTGCTTCTACCTGCATCACGTCTGTCACTTGTTGGAAGGCAATTGGTTTTCTTACTCTGAACTAGTCCCCTAATACTCTAGAAGCTTTTGAGGGGCGCGATTCATGACCATTTGATGTCCTTCCCAACATTTCCATTACCTTGGAGGGCAAGACGTTACATGTCGAGGTAGAGATCATTGATGCTAACCTTAACTACAATCTTCTACTCAGATATAGTTGGACCCATGCCATGCATGCTATGGCCTCCTCCCTCTTCTGCGTGATTCGTTTTCCCCATCAGGGGAAGATAGTCACAGTCGACCAACTATCCTTCATTTCTTCTTCCTCTTCAGATGACAATATTCCATATGTCAAGCACACTGGTGCTCCTTATGAGAGTGTGGGTGCAGGACTTTTTAAAGATCCTGCCTTGATGGGCATATTTCCACTCCCACCTCCTCATGTTGCCTCTGTCAATATGATTTTAGTCAAATCTAATCCTTGGGTCATTCCTTCACCGAATCTTGTTGATACATGGGGCGAGGTTATGTCGTTAAGTCTCGCTGAAATTGATGACATGGAAATTGTTTCGACCTCACCTTTAGTATCCTATGATCATCCTATTTTGAGAACATCTCTCGATGCGTATTCTCAATCCCTGTGGCTTGGTTCTTCAGAATCCCCCGATCCCTTAGCCGAGACTTTTCTTTCTGACGAGAGTATAATGGAAGTAATATCTCTAGAGGAAGTACCTTGGAATGACACTCATCATCATTCCTTGTTCTTTCCTAGCCCGGCGGTCATGTCTATGTGTCTTGAGAAGTTCTCTTCTCCATTGCCTATTGGCATGTTAGTTTCTCCTGCCATTGTCAAGATCTTTCAACTGAGGGCACCTTTATCTCTTCATGGATTCAGTTTTTTTCTCCCTCCCTGAGTTTTTACCGATTCTCCATTATTGCAATGGGGTTGTCATCTTCTAACTCGTAACCCTCCCTCACCCAGGGGGCATGGGGGAACAACCTTATTTGATTTTTACTCTATTATTTGGCCGAGTCAATGCTTACTCATCATGATAATGGTAGAACTCTAGTCTTAATATTTGTTGATTGATTACCCAAGTCCGAGCATGGACTCTCTCAAAAAGTACTATGTTTAGGTCATCTTGCATGGTTACTTTTGTACAATAGTGTGTCATTCATTTTTGTACAATGTGATTTGGTGTGTTAGCAGCTTCCTCGCTTATTATGTTTTTGCCTGCTTTGCAGATATCGGTGTCTCCTCACATCGGTTTCGCTGATGGTGCTTGTCGTAGTACCCAGAATCTATCATCTGCGGCATGGGCCATGTATGACCCCCATGGTGAGTTGATTGATCTTCAAGGTATATGTCTAGGTCGAACAACTAATAACATTGATGAGTATAACGTGGTTATCGAATTACTATCAGAAGCTATTGCTCTTGGCATTCAGGAATTGGCTATCAACCTTGATTCATAACTTGTTGTTCTTCAACTTAACGGGCAATATTCCATCAAAAACCCTCAGATATTGAGAATGTATCTATGTATTCGTCTGCTAGAGAGAAATTTTGATTACATTACATGTCATCATATTCCTCGACACATGAATACACTAATAGATGCATTAGCTAATTGTGTGCTGGATAGGCATTTGTGAAACATGTAACAACTCAAAAAACAAAAACATTTGTACCATAGTAAGAAAATAAGTACAACATATATATATATATGTATGTATGTATGTATGTATGTATGTATGTATGTACCAGTAATGTTTGTCATACATCAAAACCTCAAAAAAATAATATGTGTGTTCGAAATACATCGGTGGCTCGAAAGCTTTATACATCCATGGCTTGCAGGCCTCAAAAATATGGAATGCTAGACCTATGCAATAAACAACATGATTCTCATGATAGCATGTAACTGATCAGACTGTTGGAAATAATACTGAGAGGGGGGGTGAATCAGTATTATATAATTCTTTTAATAAATCTTCTTTATTTGTTCTTTGAATTATTTTTGCATGTCAGTACCATAAAATAATGAGCATGAAAAAAAGAAAACAGATAGTCACACCAAAGAACACAAGATGTAAGGTGGAAACCCAATGTGGGTGAAAACCACCTGCTGCAATATGTCTCTATCTTCTTTCAAATTAGAAACTCCTTTTACAATGGTTTTGTACTGGTGCATTCCTTTACCAGTACGCAGGCTGCAACCTGCAGAGAGCTACAACTCTCTCTCGTTTTCCAGTCTCTCCTGGAAGGGAGCTACAACCCCCTACTTCTTTTCTTACAAGGACCACTTTTCATAAATTTTCAAACTGGATCCATAAGCATCAATTGATCATCAAGTATAAGAGAATCACCCAATCAACTGTAGTAACCAGATCAACAATAATAGGACCAAACCCAGAACACAACAATGATAAACAAATATTTTAAGAGAAGTAAGCACCCTGCTCAACTGCTTGCCTGCTTACGTAAGCACCCTGCTCAACTGCTGGCCTGCTTACTATACTCACCCTGCTCAACTGCTTGCCTGCTTACAGTACGCACCCTGCTCAACTGCTAGCCTACGTCCCGGACGCACCCTGCTCAACTGCTAGCCTGCGTACCTCGCTATGAGTCTATTGAACTGCCTGCGTATGTACGCACCTGCAACCCTTCTGTGCCTGCGTACCGGCGCACCTGAACCCTATTCGCTCTGCGTACCGACGCAGCTCTCCTTCTTCTGCTCTGCGTACCGACGCAGGTCTCCTACGTCTGCGTTGCGTACCGACGCAGATCTCCTGTTTCTGCACTGCGTACCCCTGGGCATAGATGATTTCAAGAGTTCAGAAGTAACCCAGACAGTCAGATCTACAGATCTGAACATGCGCCAAAGAGATCTCGGTCCATCAGAAGATTCGCCTTGTTTAGATCTAGACCAGATCTAGCCCTCATAAGATATTCAACCAAAAACATGCTCAAGCCAAATGATCTCCTTTGCTTTATATAGGAAAGCTCTTCCTTAAATCATGGATCAATACCACGAGCCGACACCATAATAACACAATACCGTCGGCTAAATACCAAGAGTAAAACATAAGAAAGCCCCACATGTACTTTTCTCTGCCTTGAAATGTGTGCACTGGGGGGACGCACCTCCTGAACGGCTGGCCTGCGTATCTGGACGCGGTCCCTGCATGGTGTACCTGCGGGTACGCACCTCCTGAACTGATTTCCTGCGTACTTCTTAATTTTCAACAAATTGAGAGTCTTGCCATGGGAGTTGCCATCAAGTACAACATCTGTAACATATAGCCATACCAGAAACATAATGCCAACAATCTCCCCCTTTGGACTTGATGGCAACCTCACAATCTTCAGCTTCATTCTCCCCCTTTGACATCAAGGGCAAAGGGTTATGCTCCCCCTAAGAACATGCTCCCCCTGAATATGAACCAGATCTGCAACGAAGAACCATAATTCACCATGAAAGAGATAGAGACATATTACAGCTATTTCCAAGATCTCCTTCTGACCATCCTCCATAATGCCAACAATGCATTATATGCTCCCCCTTAACCTGTACCATCAATCAGAAGAGGTTCAACAATAAGATGATGCATCAACAACCCCCAGCTTTTGCCTGAGGTATTCAAAAGTATCCCTGGGCAATGGTTTGGTGAGAATATCAGCAACTTGTTCCTTAGAAGGAACATACTCCAACTTGACCTTCTGTTCAAGCACTTGTTCCAGGAGAAAATGATACTTGATTGGTATGTGCTTGGTTTTTGAATGCATAACATGATTCTTTGAGATGATGATTGCACTTGTGTTATCACATAAGATGGGGATTGGTGGTGTACAAGTGATTTGAAAATCCTGCAAAGTCTGCATCATCCAGAGGAGTTGGGTGCAACAAGATGCAGCAGCAACATATTCCGCTTCAGCTGTAGACAAGGCAATCGAACTTATTTTCTTGTTGAACCAAGATACCAGTCTAGAACCCATAAAGAATGCACCACCACTTGTGCTTTTCCTGTCATCCACGCTTCCGGCCCAATCTGCATCTGTATAAGCATGAAGTGTAAGATCTGTATCTCTAGGATACCATAAGCCATAATTTTGAGTCCCTTGAAGATATTTGAAAATTCTCTTCACTGCCTGAAGATGAGTCTCCTTCGGATTTGCCTGAAATCTTCCAACTATTCCAACTGCATGCATGATGTCTGGTCGGGTACCTGTCAAATAAAGTAAACTTCCAATCATAGATCTGTAGGTTGGTTGATGTACTACTGCAGATTCATCATTTGCACTGAGGCTACATCCTGTGACCATGGGTGTACATACTGGTTTTGCATCTTCCATACCATATTTCTTCAAAATCTGTTTGAGATACTTGGTTTGAGATAAAAATATTCCTCCTTCTTTTTGTTGGATTTGCAAACCAAGGAAATATGTCAGTTCTCCTAGCAAGGACATTTCAAATTCTTTCTGCATGACTGAGGCAAAGTTTTGACTCATAGCTTCTTCATTGCTCCCAAAAATAGTGTCATCTACATATACAACAAGTATTAGCAATTTTTCATTTTCAACTTTTATATAAATATTGCTATCTGCTGATCCTTTTGAAAAACCTTGTTGATGAAGATATTTGTCCAAACGGTAGTACCAAGCCCTTGGAGCTTGTTTGAGACCATAGAGAGCCTTTTTCAATCTGCATACAAGATTTGGATCATTTCCAACAATGAACCCATCTGGCTGTTCAATGTACACTTCTTCTTCCAAGTTTCCATTCAGAAAGGCTGATTTCACGTCCATTTGAAATACTTTGAAGTTTTGAAAACTTGAGAGAGCAAGCAACATTCGGATGGCCTCAAGTCTTGCAACAGGAGCAAAGGTTTCTTCAAAGTCTATTCCTTCTTGCTGCGCATACCCTTTACAAACAAGTCTGGCTTTGTTTCTAATTACTTCTCCATTTTCATTCAATTTATTTTTGAAGACCCATTTTGTTCCGATAACATTCTTATCTTTTGGTCTAGGAACCAGCTCCCAAGTGTTGTTCTTTTTTATCTGCTCAAGTTCTTCATCCATTGCGTTCACCCAACATTCATCTTTGCATGCCTCTTTCACATTTTGTGGTTCAGTAGAGGAGAGTAATGCCAAATAGCTTGAAGCTTCTGCAACTGTTCTTCTTGTTTGTACACCTGCTTCTTTTTGCCCCATAATCTGAGATTCTGGATGATTCTTCTGAACATATCTGGATGGAGTCTTTTCTTCTATTCTTGTTTGCTCCTCAGGTTCTTCTTCTTGAGGCTCTTCTTGAAGTTCTTCTTCTTCATCATTATGTCGTTGGGGGTAGCCTTCATCTTCTTCGATGTCTTCATGATGTACTTGCCTAGGAATGTATCCCTTTTCATCAACCACTACATCAATGCTGTCAACAATTCTGCCAAGTCTTTTATTGTAGCATTTGTATGCTTTGCTATGTGGAGAGTAACCAAGAAGAATGCATTCATCTGCTCTAGGTTCAAGTTTGCCAAGCTGCTCATCCGTATTCTTGATATAGCATTTGCTCCCAAAGATTTTGAAGTGCTTTACCGAAGGAGTCCTACCACTCCAGAGCTCATGAGGAGTTTGAGTGCTGTTCACCCGGACATTTGTTTTGTTGAGAATAACAACCGCAGCATGTGCAGCTTCACCCCAGAAGGTTGCGGGAGTTCTTGACTCATCAAGCATAGCATGAACCATTTGTTGGATTGTTCTGTTCATCCTTTCCACAACTCCATTTTGCTGAGGAGTTCTTGCTGTAGAGAATTCTCTTCTTATCCCATGTTCTTCACAGAAATCGAAAAATTCATTTGAAGTAAATTCCCCACCTCTATCAGATCTGAGGCACTTAATTTTGTGACCTGATTCATTTTCAACCAAGGCTTTGAAGGATTTGAATTTTTCGAATGCTTCATCTTTGTGCTTCATAAGTCCTAACCAGACAAACCTGGAGAAATCGTCAATGAATAATATCAAGTATTCTTCTCCTCGAGGTGTTCTTTTCCTGAAAGGACCGCATGTATCTGTATGTACTAGCTCAAGAGGCATGCTAGCTGATCCTTCTTTCTCTGGAAAGTTATTTCTGGTTTGTTTTCCAAACTGACATGATTTGCATATGGTGTTGTCAGGAATTTTGATATCTGGAAGATCACGAACTGCCTGATATTTGCATGCTTTCCTTATTTGTGAAAAGCTTAGATGTCCCAACCTCCGATGCCATAACCAGTGCTCATCATCCTTGCTCAGATAGCATTGTTGTTGTCCTTCTTCAAATATGTACAGATTATTTGGAGTTCTTTTGCCTTTGATCACTGTTTTACCTGTATCAAGATCACGAACAAGACATCCATTTGATCTGAATATAACCTCGGTTCTTTGATCACAAATCTGGCTGACACTTAGAAGATTATGCTTCAATCCATCAACATACAAAACATTTCCAGCCTTGACCTTTTTTTTTTAACTGAGCAATGCCTTTTCCCTTTATAGTTGCAGGAGTATCATTTCCAAAAGAGACTTTCTTTCCCTTTTCTAGAGTAGAATAAGACTCAAGTTTTTCTTTATCACCTGTCATATGCTTCGAACATCCACTGTCAATGTACCATAGATTTTCCTGTCCCTCTGCATAAAATGCTATCCCACATCTTTCTGTTTGAGGTTCCTTTATTCTCCATGTTTTGGTGCTTGAGGCTTGTTCCTTTTTCTGCTGAAACCTGCTCCTGCATTCAGAGTCTTCATGACCAAAGTTATTGCAAATAGAACATTCAACTTCATTTTCAAGAACCGAAAAGTTGTTATAGGTCCTTTTTGTAATCCCCGTCATACTTCTTTGTTTTTGAGCTTCCCTAGTCATGATCGTTTTATATGCAACACATTGAGCTGCTTTGTGACCAAAGTTATGGCAAGAAAAGCATTGTTCATTGAAGAAACTTCTGCGGTTATCGAATCTACCAGCCAATTGATTGTAATTTCTATTGTCATCTATTCTTGAACCAAATTGAGAAGATTTTACCTGTGGCTGGTTGTAGCTTTTGTTCACCCTTAAGATGGATTGCCTCTGATAGTTTCTGTTTGTAATTTGTCCCTGCTTTACCTGATGATCTTCATTGTGCTTTTGCTCATTTCTTCTTGCTGCATCAAGATAACTTTTTGAGGTGGATGCTTGAGAGGTTTCTCCATTATAACCCAGACCTGTCTTGTTTAGAGGAGACCGCTGCACATTGATAATCTCATCCAAAGTTTCAGATCCTTTGACAAACTTGAGATTAATAGCTTTTGTTTTCTCAATCTCTTTTCTAAGACCAACAATTTCACCTTCTAATTTTTCAAGATGTTTTTCCTTTTCATCAATTTGAAATTGTAGAGTATCAATGATCATGTTCTTTTCTTCTATACATCTCTTGAGTCTAGTAATTTCATCATAAAGGTTATCCACATCTATAGCATCCATATAATCATCATCTTCAAATGCCATTAACAACTTATATTCATTACCTTGTTCTTCTTCATCACTGTTTGATAGACCATCACTATCTTCATGAGTGTAGTAGTTTTTCTTATTTGCATTCTGTTTCTTGTTCCATCTAGCAGGTTCCTTTCCTTTATCCTTATAAGGACATTTTGTAGCCTAATGACCTACTCTTCCACAAGCAAAGCATTTAAAAGGTAACTTACCTCTGAACCTTCCAGAACCCCTTTGAAGATTTCTGACAAAATTTGATTCTTCTTCCTCTTCTTCTGGGACGTGGCTCGCTTCATAATAATCTCCTTTGCCTGATGCCTTGAAAGCAGCCTCTCTTCTGTCTGATGGACCTCCCTTTCTCATTTCATAAGCAGTTAGAATTCCATGTAACTGAGACATAGTAAGAATTCGTAGATTTTCCTTTTCTTCTATTGCAGATACTTTAGATTCAAACTTGGGGGACAATGATCTTAGAACCTTTTCAACCACAACAGCCTCTTTTATTTCTTCACCCAAATTTTTCATACAGTTAACAACCTCATCTACCCGAAGAAAATAGTTAGCCACACTTTCATCATTATACATTTTGAGAGTCTCATACTGAATTCTGAGAGTTTGAAGTTTAGCACGTTTTACCTGTTCATCTCCTTCATAGCTCGTGACAATTTTGTCCCATATCTCTTTTGCGGATTTATAGTGCATTACCTTCATGAATTCTGATTGAGATATACATCCTAATAGAGTATTGACTGCTTTTGCAGTTGTTTCATACTTCTTTTTCTCGGCTGCATCTGTAGGAGTAGCTGAAGAAAAAGCGTAGCCTGTCTCTACGATGTCCCAAACTTCTGTACCAAGAGATTGAAGATAGGCAGTGACTCTTACCTTCCAATAATTGAAGTTTGTCCCATCAAAAACTGGTGGCCTGATTGATGCTTCTCTCTCGTAGTTGCTCATGATGAACGATCTACCTTCAAGTGATCAAGCTTCTCTGAAGGACCTGCTCTGATACCAATTGTTGGAAATAATACTGAGAGGGGGGGTGAATCAGTATTATATAATTCTTTTAATAAATCTTCTTTATTTGTTCTTTGAATTATTTTTGCATGTCAGTACCATAAAATAATGAGCATGAACAAAAGAAAACAGATAGTCACACCAAAGAACACAAGATGTAAGGTGGAAACCCAATGTGGGTGAAAACCACCTGCTGCAATATGTCTCTATCTTCTTTCAAATTAGAAACTCCTTTTACAATGGTTTTGTACTGGTGCAGTCCTTTACCAGTACACAGGCTGCAACCTGCAGAGAGCTACAACTCTCTCTCGTTTTCCAGTCTCTCCTGGAAGGGAGCTACAACCCCCTACTTCTTTTCTTACAAGGACCACTTTTCATAAATTTTCAAACTGGATCCATAAGCATCAATTGATCATCAAGTATAAGAGAATCACCCAATCAACTGTAGTAACCAGATCAACAATAATAGGACCAAACCCAGAACACAACAATGATAAACAAAGATTTTAAGAGAAGTAAGCACCCTGCTCAACTGCTTGCCTGCTTACGTAAGCACCCTGCTCAACTGCTGGCCTGCTTACTGTACTCACCCTGCTCAACTGCTTGCCTGCTTACAGTACGCACCCTGCTCAACTGCTAGCCTGCGTCCCGGACGCACCCTGCTCAACTGCTAGCCTGCGTACCTCGCTCTGAGTCTATTGAACTGCCTGCGTATGTATGCACCTGCAACCCTTCTGTGCCTACGTACTGGCGCACCTGAACCCTATTCACTCTGCGTACCGACGCAGCTCTCCTTCTTCTGCTCTGTGTACCGACGCAGGTCTCCTGTGTCTGCGCTACGTACCGACGCAGATCTCCTGTTTCTGCACTGCGTACCCCTGGGCATAGATGATTTCAAGAGTTCAGAAGTAACCCAGACAGTCAGATCTACAGATCTGAACATGCACCGAAGAGATCTCGGTCCATCAGAAGATTCGCCTTGTTTAGATCTAGACTAGATCTAGCCCTCATAAGATATTCAACCAAAAACATGCTCAAGCCAAATGATCTCCTTTGCTTTATATAGGAAAGCTCTTCCTTAAATCATGGATCAATACCACGAGCCGACACCATAATAACACAATACCGTCGGCTAAATACCAAGAGTAAAACATAAGAAAGCCCCACATGTACTTTTCTCTGCCTTGAAATGTGTGCACTGGGGGGACGCACCTCCTGAACGGCTGGCCTGCGTATCTGGACGCGGTCCCTGCATGGTGTACTTGCGGGTACGCACCTCCTGAACTGATTTCCTGCGTACTTCTTAATTTTCAACAAATTGAGAGTCTTGCCACGGGAGTTTCCATCAAGTACAACATCTGTAACATATAGCCATACCAGAAACATAATGCCAACAATGTATGTATGTATGTATATATATGTGTACCAGTAATGTTTGCCATACATCAAAACCTCAAAAAAATAATATGTGTGTTTGAAATACATCGGTGGCTCGAAAGCTTTATACATCCATGGATTGCAGGCCTCAAAAATATGGAATGCTAGACCTATGCAATAAACAACATGATTCTCATGATAGCATGTAACTGCTCAGACTATGTGAGTCAGCAGTCGGCAGATCCGATCTGGCACCCCCACCATATCCCTCTGGTACTGGCATGGGACATCACCCATCCAAGCATACTATGGAATCCCCTAGGTCAAACCCTCGAGATTCCACGCAATCTCCTCATTGTCGCTTCCCTTTTGATAAGGAGCGACATCAAACTGCCAAGTGACGCACTTGGCAATTGGGGACATCCCGGCAGGGCGTTCTGGTCCAACATCTGCATTCATAAAATCGAAGTGTCATGAACACATATATTTCAAAAACAATAAAAAAGCATCAAAAATAATTATTTTTTTTTTACCTCCATCATCAAAATCCTCCCCTTCTGGGAGTGGCACATCCAAATCTCTGCAGAAGTTAGTACCACTATACGGCCAATCCTCCACTACAATTAGTTGTCGTTGTAGCCATGAGAAAAAGGCGAGCTTATAGGACATATGTTGGCCTCCCATAACCCTAGGCATCAACTCGCTCCAATGGACCATCCGTGGGTCTCGTCACATCGGCAGATCTACCTCATTCAACTGGTATTGGAACAACGACACCCGTTCCAAGAAGAAGGTCACTAGCACAGATCTAAAGCAAAAATGCTTCATGTGTCCTGCCTTAGCTTTTGATAGCTGGCGCTTCATGCTGATTTTCATAGCTTCCGCCCAATTAAAGATAGTGGGCATCGTGTAGTCGATAGTGTATGAAAACTTCAACTTTTTGGTCTCATGCAGCGCTTGGGACCCAGCCACTCTGTTGATGGTGAACAGTAGCACTCTCAACACAATATCTTGAACAGTCATAATCTCGATCTTTCCGCTTTTGGATTTGAGAGCTTCCGGGCAATATTCAGCAAGTAGCATAGTCACAGTTGCCCCAATCGGCCTCGACCCATATAGGTTGACTGGTTCCCCTCTCCGGGACAATCCTGTGATGAAATAAATGTCTGAAGTCTCCAACTCCAACTCTTGGTCACCGATGATGAAAATTTCCTAATTTATGTCCCAGAAATTGATCAGGTACCATAGCAACTCAGGTTGGGCACGTATACCTGGTGTAAGAAAGAATTTGAGGAGCCCATAGTTCCTCAAAGCCTCCAAACAATTTGGATCATCTATTTCTTAAGTATCAATATCCTCATGCTCATGTTCTTTCCAATCCACCATTTTCACGATTTCTTACTACAAAAACCATGTAATCAAGTCAATGATCATCCTTGGCTAGAAAAATTTGGGTTCAAATGGATGAATTAAGTAAAAAACATGCAAATTTTTTTCTCATGACGTGAGCGTGACTGTTTTAAAAACAGTGGCTCCGACGGCACGATTGGCAGTTTTAGCCACCCTCAATCGGCGCGATTCCATGCCCGAAAATTGTGCCGGCCAAGGGCGAATTTATTTTGCCAAAAGTTCCCCATGAAACCCAAAAAAGGGATAAAAACAGGAAAAATCAATATGAAAATGGAGCTTAAGATCTTGGCTCTTACCTGCAACTGACAGCTCAGCGAATGACCTCCTGGATCTCCTACAATCTGCTCCAGAAAAATTAGGGCACAAGTGGGTAAACAACTCTTCACACAAAGGTAAAATGGTGAATGGTAAAAAATAATTACTTTTGCCCCATTTTATTCATTTTTCTATGAAATATTAGTGTTTTTGATTATTTTTTGACCTATTTTGCCTCAGAACTAGATAATGCATTTACCTTTTCTTGTGCAGCGACAGGTGATGGATTGTCGATGATGGTACTGGAGTCGTGTTTCAGCTCTTTTCTCGACTTGTAAATCTCAAATGAAAATATTGCCGAGTATTTTTCCCTTTTTAAATCATAAAAGAGAATAAAATGCGGGGTTTTCTTTCAAGCTCTTTTCCGACTCTTTAAACACAAAAAGATTTCCGAGCTCTTGATGTTTTGAACTTGTAAAAGGTTGTAAAATGTCGTGTGCCCAGTATACATTTACCCATTTTTCGGGTTGGGATACACTATTTACGAAAATGGTATCCCTTGACTGAAATGGTCAAGCGGTTCTCTCGAGCATCATTTTCTACCTTTTTGGGCTCGAAAGACACAAATGTACGAAAAGGGACCATGTGAAGTTTTCTTTTCCGTGTCTTTTTCAAACTCTATAAACATGAAAAAGATATCGAGTTACCCCTTTGTCGGACTTGTTAAAATATTAAACGACATTGGATTCGTCGCCATGACGAACCTAAGATTCTCCTTCCTAGAGCTCATTAAACTTATTAGGTCAGATTTGTCTGAAGGATGAACTTACAGTGCAAGAATATGCTATCCCCTTCAAGCTTGCGATAAAAAATAATTGGGGTTCCTACCAGAAATGGTGGGGGAAAATTTGGAAATTCAGTTAGTTGCGTCCGCAACTAACTCTTGAACATGACACCTTCTGCTTCATGTCGGATTGGGATATCCTCCTTTTCATTTGACCTTCCTGGGTTGGGCCGCTCATTTTTGCCTTCCATTTGATCTCTGCCACGTCATCATGACCACCGATCCTATGGATCCAACAGCTACCAAACTTTATAATCATGTCGCCGATATGTTCAAGAGTCAGTCCTTTTGTAGTTACACTTACTCATGATTCTCTGTATCATCTGAAATCATTTGCATCCCTTTGTCTCGTGTCGATGATGTGGGATACATCATGGCCCTCCTTTGACACGGTCGTTTCCTGTCGAATTCAGCGCATTATCCAGGAAGTTGGCCGAGAGACTCCCTTCTAGTACCTTAGAGCTTGCATGCCCTAATGGAAAGTTCTTCACACTCGACGATAAGTTCACATCGTTTTCTTTCGATCGGGTGATTTCGCTGGTGTTCGACATCAGTTTCTTTACTCACATTCTGTGAACTGTGTTGCCAGGACCTTGAGAGCCATCGTCATTATTGGTGGTTTCTCTCGCGCTTGTTACCAATTCACATCATTGACTGGTAATCAAGCGACTTCCTAGCATGTTCGACTTCAGCACATTCATTCACATGTTAGGATTTGTACTATGATTGGGTCGTTTGGAGCGCAAGACCCTGGGCTAAGATTACACAAGTCTAGGTTGCGAGGCGATGTGACATGATCATGATTAATATACATGTCTCTTTCAGATGGATGGTTGCGACCATACCATGAGTTGTTATATGTGATTGTTGGGCGCGGGATCCCCCAAGGCAAGTTTTGGGGCTTAAAGCCTAAGTTTTGACTAAGTCTGATGTAAAGACTCCGCAATTTTTGGGCGCGGAGCGCGAAGTTGTAATTAAGTCATAGGGTTGTCCGCCCTTACTTTTGTAATGTAATGTCGGCTTGAGAGTTCTACCCATGGTCCGTGGACCATGGGATTGTATAAATAGAGCAAGGCTCTAAGTTATAAAGAGACATCTAAGAGAAGATGAAGCATTGAGTCTTAGTTGAAGCATCGAGTCGTGTCTTTGGGTCGTAGAGTAGGAGAAGGCTCTGCAGCTAAGTGCGCAGAGGCCTAGTAGTCTGCAGCTGAGTGTGTGGACCCCTGCAGTTGAGTGCGTAGGGTAAGTCGAGTTTGTAGCCATTGGAGAAAATAATAAAGAGAACTTTCTTATCATTCTATGCGTCTTTTTCTTGTTTTATGCATTAAAGTATATTGGGTATGAATTGCAAGTTTACTATTTATCCGTTGCGCGAACTTATATGAATGTGTTGAATAAGAGAATATAAGATAAGCATCTATTTATGCAAAGTTAACTAACAATTATAAGAATATAAGTAAGATCCGTAGTGTAACTTAGGAAAAGAGTGGAGATCACTGCCTTATCAGCACAAAAGCACCTCAGCCCCTGGTTAGGGTTGCACGAAGGTGATTATAACAAATCGCGAAGGCCTCGCAGGTTAAGAAAGTGCACGAAGATATTCACAGTTGGACTAAATCGACCCCCCAAACATCTTAAGGGTGTGGATCCTTGGTTCCAGCATCCCCCCATACTGCTTCGAATGAGACCTTAGTCCGCCCTCCACAGGCTGTTGTCGAAAGGGCAAGTAGTATAGGGATTTGTTTGGCTAAATAACTCCGAACCTGGGTCAAGCCCCCTCAAGCCAACAAATGGTTCCATTGGTGGGAACGGAATCTACATAGAGATGTCTGATGTCTTATCACTGGAATCCAACTAAGAAGGAAATTGAAGGTTGGTTGGACAGGAGGATTCAGAAGTTCACAGCATAGGAGAACAGAAATCCGCAACTGACAAAAGAAGAATGGTTAGACTGCTACCTGTACACATAGATCCATGAAATTTTCTTCGCATATTTCCCTACTTAGTTGTACGAGTGGATCGTGAAGCTAGCAGATAGCCAAGGAAGGTGGAAACTCGACAATCCTATTGTGTGGACCCCAGAGCTGGTGCACAGATTGGAAGTATCAGAGGATAAGATCGTGCGCGCTATTGATCACTGGCTCGATCAGATTATAGGAGGATTCATTACTGAGTTCGCTGTGGGTACTTCCGTTAGATACAGCAAGGCAGAGCAACGCTTTCTCAAAGGACCGCGAGGTAAGTACGTAAAGCCTCTGAATACTTGGATTAAAATGTTATTGTGTGAAAAGAGGGTTATGCAATTACCTTGATGTCCAGAGCTACATGAAGTGGAAAAACCTACAGAAATGAAGGAAGTAAGGGACCAGAGAATAGCCCTTTGATTTCACCTATGTGAGGGGATGACGAAGAGATCGTGAAGGTCTCACCACGAAGTGCAATCAATTTGATAACGCAGAGGATTCTGTGCATACCACCCCCACCCACACCACCACTAGCTTCACCATCTTCACCTCCATCTTCACCCATACCACCTCCGCCACCACTGCAAGTCAATATGGCAAGCACGATAAAGTTGCATGTGTTCAAGGGAGTAGGAAATGAAGATCCGGACTAGTTTTGGTTCATGATAAGAGTCGTACATGAAGCACAAGGAGTTACAGATGATAATATAAAGAAAGCGACACTGGTCAATGCTCTGCAGGATCATGCGCTGACCCGATATATTAATCATTCTAATGACAATCCGAATAAGGGGATCACATATATCCAAATTGCATTGAACAAAGAATTTAGCAGGCCAAAATCAGAGGCGCAGTCAATCATTGGATTCAAAGAGATCACAATGCTACCAGGTGAGACTCCCTGAGAGCTGGATCAGAGGCTGAAGTGCACGATTCACGAAGCTAATATGACTTTAACGGATGGACAGCACCATGAATGGTTTGTAGCATCGCTAACGCCACATTTGAGGAACGCGATGTCGCAACAGAGGTTAAAAAATCAAGCAGAGGCCTTGGAGATTGTGATGAGGTAGCATGAAACCCCGATATAGGATCCTAACTTGGGAGTTTAGTAAATCCACGCACAGTTGAAAAAATTATGCCTTGAGATGCAGAGTCTGAAACAAGATAGGACAGCCTGACCAGAAGTGCGTCAAGACGTATGGTGCATTAAATGTAAGGGTCAGGGTCATGACAAGGACCACTACCCGATATTTGCGAATTACCTCACGGTAGGAGAACCAATGTCGTTAAGACTGAAGGCACAAGCAAGACCTAGTGTGACACCTGCTTTGTGGTGCGAAATTTGTCAAATAGGAGGAAAGCATGCTATAGACAACTGCCATAAGTTACAAAAGTACACACATAATTCACAACAATTGTTCTGTAATTTTTGTAAATCGATTGGACACGATGAGTGCACTTGTAGAAGCTATGAGCTGATGATGGATATAACTCCCACCTATAGAGTTCAGGCTGAAACGCGGCCCCTTAACCAGAATGCAGGAGTGGCGTGAACCACATCTTAGGGGCGCGGGTGAGACTGAGGTGGAGGAGGACCTGGAAGAGGTTGCGGATAGCTGATATGTTACAATTCCGGAGGGCCATGACATTATGCCTGTGATTGTAGGAATCCAACCGGTCCATCATGTCTGTATTGTACCTCATTTGATCATGAGATGGAGGATTGTCCTACACTGATAGCTAGGATGCGTGACAAGGGAGTGCTACCACCTCCCCCGACTCAGAACCTATAGATGATGAGGTCTATGCATGCGAGGAAGATCCAAATGTGAACATTGTGCTCCGAAGTGGAATCACGACGAGAGATGGTAAAGGTAAACAACCCGAAGATAGTACTTGGGTTCGCAAGGCCCCGACGAAAGAAGCAGAGTTTGATTTGGAGCGTGCAAAGGAAACTTTCATGGAAGCTAAGAAGAGCTTCGCTTATGCCCCCACTTCAGGAAGCAAAGATAGATCGGAGCTGGAAATGGACCCATCTATGCTTACGATGTTCCTAGAAACATGCATGAAGCTACTCCGTGACAGTAAGGCTGTAAAGGGATTGCAAGAACTCATTAACAAATGCGCTGGGACCATGCCAGGAGAACAACGTGTAGTCCAGAAGATTGGAAAGCATGTGATGAGGACGAGAAGAGAAATGAGGTTGATCACACAGATTGGAGAATATGAGATGGACCAAGTAATTTTGGACCTAGGATTGGACGTGAACGTTCTGCCGAAGCAAACATGGGAGTGCATGGGAAGGCCTACGTTGTAATGGTCTCCTATCCAGCTGCAAATGGTGAACTAGCAAAATATAATACCTATGGGGAGATTACAGGGAATCACCGTGGATATTGAAGCAGCGAGCATGCTAGCAGAATTTGAAGTGATAGAGATTTTTGATGACAGTAATCCCTACCCCGCGCTCTTAGGACTTGATTGGGCCACTCACATGAACAGAGTGATTAATCTGAAAAAGCGCAAGATGATTTTTGAGAAGAAGTCTCTGCGCATAGTTATACCTTTGGACCCTGCTGAGGGATTGCACTATACAGAGCCAGTGTGCGACTATGAAAGTGATGATGATTTGGACTGCATCTACAAGATAACCACGCGAGAGCAAGACTGGGTAAATCGCATCGCGGATGGACGAATCCTGTTAAAATTGGCGACCAGGGAAAAACTTCATGTGGGTCATCTTACTCATGCCTAATAATATTTTTATTAGATTCCTCTCGTCGAGAGGTGTAGGATTGATATAAAGATAATCCAATTCCCATAAGTATTCATGGAGATATGAATTTATTTTGATTATGGAATTATTATCAAGCCGACCTACAACTCATGTAGGCTCAGAAGCCCAAAAGTCGCATCTATTCACCCACCAATGTTGTGTATAAATATAAGAGGACTTTTCCTCATTTTGACTCACTCATCTCATCATATCTCTCTCTCTCTACTGCGCAGATATGAGTCTCTTCTCTACTACGCTGAAATGGGTCTCTCTCTCTCACACATGTGAAGCCGGAAGTTGTTGAATTTGAAGCTACAACTACAGAAGCAAAGATTGACTTGCGTGGCTTGGAAGATCTCCTCTTTGGAACTGCGCTGTAGGTTCATCTAAACCTCCTCTAAAAGCCGCAACTTTTGGTGGTGGAATGAAGTCAATCCGATGAACGGTTTGCAAGATATCGACTGCACTAGTTTGAAGCCGGAAACTGCTGAAACTGAAGCTACAACTGCAGAAGCAAAGATTGACTTGCGTGGCCTAGAAGATCTCCTCTTTGGAACTACGCTGTAGGATCATCTGAACCTCCTCTGAAATCCGCAACTTTTGGTGGTGGAATGAAGTCAATCCGATGGTCGGTTTGTGAGATATCGTCTGCCCTAGTTTGATAATGGAGCCGCTAATGCTGATGCTGCTGATCTAGGGTTTGCTACTGCTGATATGAATCAAATTTATTGTACTATTTCTCTCTGCTGAATTATTGAAGATAAAAGAAGATTTGATCAAAGGGTTTCCCCACACATTGTGGGGTTTGTCCCTGGCTAGCCGCCACATCTTGTGTCTCTTGTCTTGGCTTGTTTTCTGTCGATCGTTTAATGTTCTATCTGCACTTTACTTTATGTACATGTGATTGCTAATCAGTGGAATATAATAAGAAAAAGAAGTAAACTGTTATAAGCATAGAACATACCATAACTTAACATGGTATCAGAGCTGAGGTGAAGACAAAGCCCGAGCAAGAGCAAGAGAAATCATTGAAGAGAAGATTGGCAAGGCTATCCTAAAAGAACTATGGGGTCCTCAACACTCTTTCCTGTCGAAGACAAGCTCCGTGAGAAAGCTGACTATCACGGATGGAAGATGTCTATCGATCTAACCCTTGAAGATCAAGGAGTGCTAGACCATGTAAGAGGTAATATTGTTGAGCCTTCATCAAACGCATCTGCTGCTGCCTAGAACAAATGGAAAAATGGAGAAGTCAAAACAAAGAAGATCATCTGGGACTCTATCAACCAGCGCTTGGTGGCCTACATCTCTGATCTACACACCTCCAAAGAAATCTACGACAGACTGGTGAGTTTATTTAAAGTTAATGATGCAAATCAAGTTTTGTTTCTTAGAAATAAGTTGAGGGAAATCAAGAAGGGTAAAGATGGAAGTATGCAAGCATACTTCTTAAGAATCACCGAGATCAAGAATGATCTCCTATCTATTGGGGAAACTATTACTGACAGAGAAATGGCACTCACAACTCTTGGAGGATTTCCATTTGAATGGTATGTGTTCAGGACTACTCTTTTGAACTATAATGTAATTCCTGGTTTTGAGGAACTAATGGCTAGATGCATTCAAGAAGAAACAAGGGAAGAAGTGCAAGAAATGCCCATGCCTAAAGGTCCTCCTGCTGCCTTTTCTTCTCATGCAAAGAAAAGAAATAATTCCGAGACTAAATCAAAAAGAAAGGCTGGACCTAAGGCTAGAAGAAAATGACGATGATACATTTGCAAGTCACTATGTATGAGATCATGAGCATCATGATGAATGAGATCATGGACATAAAGGGCAACATGAGATCATGGACATATAGGATAGCATGATGCACACTAGTTTGAGCAACATTATGATGGATAAAATCACGGACATGGGTAGCATGATGATAATCATGATTAGAGAAGCATGGTACAATATGCAGTGGTGCAACTTGAAATCCCTCTGATGGCAATCAAAGGAATGACAAATTCAACAACAAAGGTAAGAGGAGAGCTAGGAATCAAGGAAGAGGACAAGCATTCAAGAAGGCTAGAAATTCTAGGATGTATTAAATGCACCTGACCTCAAAAGGAACCTAGTGTCCATCTTGGCAATGGAAGACAGAGGCTACAAGGTAACCTTCAGCAATGGCAAGGTATGTATATGGAAAAATAATGTTAAAGATGCCTTTACTCTTGGGTTTAGTGTTGATTCACTATATCAGGTCGATGGAAGTCTGCTAGGTGTCATGTCTTGTGACACAACTCTTTAGTCCGAACTTTGGCATCGGAGGTTTGCCCACCTTCCTTACAAAGCTCTACCCGATGTAAGACAGATGGTAACAGGGATGCCCGAATTCCAAGTAGAAGGTGTATGTCCGGGATGTGCCAAAGGAAAGCTAAAAAGGGGACCATTCCCCTCAAGCCAAAGCAAGACCTCTGATATATTACAATTGGTTTACTCAGGCATACCTGAGGTTGGCATTAAGAGGGAGACTACTACACCACATACTCCTGAGCAGAATGGTGTGGTGGGAAGGAAGAACCACACGATGATGGAAGCTGTCCGGACTTCCAAAGTTTCTATGGGCTGAAACTACAATCACCACCGTATATGTACAAAATCGATGCCCTCATCAAGCATTGGGTTCCTAAACTCCTGAAGAAATGTTCACCACCGGTCAAAGGGAAGTCGTGATTAGTCATAATGTCACCTTTGACAAAGATATGGCTCTCAGCAAGGTGGAAAATCTGCTGACTTTGAGTAGCTCTCAAGAAGCCGACACTAGGGAACCGAAAGAAAAGGATGATGAATCAATGCCTGATGTAGAAGAACCCATGGATCCGATTGATCCTCATCCACATGAGCCTTCCTCTTCTAGGAAGAGGCCTTCATGGCTTAGGGGGATACTTGATGATGCTGAAGGACATGCTGCACCCTGAGGAACCTTCCATTAAAGTAAGAAACTTAATAGGTATCAAGGATACCTGACCATCATGAGCATTGTTAACACCCAGGTTGTTCCCTTTTACTCCCAAGGGAATACGGCCGGGTTAACCACTAACCAATCTTTGGATTACAGCTTCTAGCCAAACTGTAATCAGAGAGGGCTCTCTCTTTAAGGTTTGTCTGTGTCTTTGTGAAGATTTCAGGCTAGTTACGAGTTCAAGGTTTGTTTTGTTTGATGTTTTGGTTGAGGGATATCTTTCTGTACCTAATGTGAAACCTTCAGATAGTTCTAATCCATTGGGCTATGGAGTCTGTGGCTACAGGTTGTTTGAAATATTGAGTTGAGTTGCTGAAATTACAGGGCCATTTAAATACTTCATGAAACAAATTTGAAATTGTGATGGTGAAGTGTGTTTAACCAGTGGAAAGCAATTAAGAATTTTCCACTAAGCTCGGAGTGTGAGAAAGAGATATACTGCACAGGAACAAACTTGAATTCCTAAAATAATAATCTGTTGGAAATAATACTGAGAGGGGGGGTGAATCAGAATTATATAATACTTTTAATAAATCTTCTTTATTTGTTCTTTGAATTATCTTTGCATGGCAGTACCATAAAATAATGAGCATGAACAAAAGAAAACAGATAGTCACACCAAAGAACACAAGATGTAAGGTGGAAACCCAATGTGGGTGAAAACCACCTGCTGCAATATGTCTCTATCTTCTTTCAAATTAGAAACTCCTTTTACAATGGTTTTGTACTGGTGCAGTCCTTTACCAGTACGCAGGCTGCAACCTGCAGAGAGCTACAACTCTCTCTCGTTTTCCAGTCTCTCCTGGAAGGGAGCTACAACCCCCTACTTCTTTTCTTACAAGGACCACTTTTCATAAATTTTCAAACTGGATCCATAAGCATCAATTGATCATCAAGTATGAGAGAATCACCCAATCAACTATAGTAACCAGATCAACAGTAATAGGACCAAACCCAGAACACAACAATGATAAACAAAGATTTTAAGAGAAGGAAGCACCCTGCTCCATTGCTAGCCTGCTTCCTGGACTCACCCTGCTCAACTGCTGGCCTGCTTACTGTACTCACCCTGCTCAACTGCTTGCCTGCTTACAGTACGCACCCTGCTCAACTGCTAGCCTGCGTCCCGGACGCACCCTGCTCAACTGCTAGCCTGCGTCCCTCGCTCTGAGTCTATTGAACTGCCTGCGTCCCGGCGCACCTGAACCCTTCTGCGCCTGCGTCCCGACGCACCTGAACCCTTCTGCGCCTGCGTCCCGGCGCACCTGAACCCTTCTGCGCCTGCGTCCCGGCGCACCTGAACCCTTCTGCGCCTGCGTCCCGGCGCACCTGAACCCTTACTGCACCTACGTCCCTCCGGGCATAGATGATTTCAAGACTTCAGAAGTAACCCAGACAGTCATATCTACAGATCTGAACATGCGCCGAAGAGATCTTGGTCCATCAGTAGATTCGCCTTGTTTAGATCTAGACCAGATCTCACCCTCATAAGATATTCAACCAAAACCATACTCAAACCAAATGATCTCCTTTGCTTTATATAGGCAAGCTCCTCCTAAAATCATGGAACAATACCACGAGCCGACACCATAATAACCCAATACCGTCGGCTAAATACCAAGAGTAAAACATAAGAAACCCCATGTGTGCTTTTCTCTTCCTTAAAATGTGTGCACTGGGTGGACGCACCTCCTGAACGGCTGGCCTGCGTCTTTGGAAGCGGTCCCTGCATGGTGTACCTGCGGGTACGCACCTTCTGAACTGATTTCCTGCGTCCTTCTTAATTTTTCAATAAATGGAGAGCCTTGTCATGGGAGTTGCCATCAAGTACAACATCTGTAACATATAGCCATACCAGAATGCCAACAATCTCCCCCTTTGGACTTGATGGCAACCTCACAAACTTCAGCTTCATTCTCCCCCTTTGACATCAAGGGCAAAGGGGTATGCTCCCCCTAAGATCATGCTCCCCCTGAAAATGAACCAGATCTGCAGCAAAGAACCATAATCCACCATGAAAGAGATAGAGACATATTGCAGCTATTTCCAAGATCTCCTTCTGACCATCCTCCATAATGCCAACAATGCATTATATGCTCCCCCTGAACCTGTACCATCAATCAGAAAGGTTCAACAATAAGATGTTGCATCAACAACCCCCAGCTTTTGCCTGAGGTATTCAAAAGTGTCCCTGGGCAATGGTTTGGTGAGAATGTCAGCAACTTGTTCCTTAGAAGGAACATACTCCAACTTGACCTTCTGTTCAAGTACTTGTTCCTGGAGAAAATGGTACTTGATTGGTATGTGCTTGGTTTTTGAATGCATAAGCGGATTGTTTGAGATGCTGATTGCACTTGTGTTATCACATAAGATGGGGATAGGTGGTGTACAAGTGATTTGAAAATCCTGCAAAGTCTGCATCATCCAAAGGAGTTGAGTGCAACAAGATGCAGCAGCAACATATTCCGCTTCAGCTGTAGACAAGGCAATCGAACTCTGTTTCTTGCTGAACCAAGATACCAGTTTGGAACCCATAAAGAACGCACCACCACTTGTGCTTTTCCTGTCATCCACGCTTCCGGCCCAATCTGCATCTGTATAAGCATGAAGTGTAAGATCTGTATCTCTAGGATACCATAAGCCATAATTTTGAGTCCCTTGAAGATATTTGAAAATTCTCTTCACTGCCTGAAGATGAGTCTCTTTCGGATTTGCCTGAAATCTTCCAACTATTCCAACTGCATGCATGATGTCTGGTCGGGTACCTGTCAAATAAAGTAAACTTCCAATCATAGATCTGTAGGTTGGTTGATGTACTGCTGCAGATTCATCATTTGCACTGAGGCGACATCCTGTGACCATGGGTGTACATACTGGTTTTGCGTCTTCCATACCATATTTCTTCAAAATCTGTTTGAGATACTTGGTTTGAGATAAAAATATTCCTCCTTCTTTTTGTTGGATTTGCAAACCAAGGAAATATGTCAGTTCTCCTAGCAGAGACATTTCAAATTCTTTCTGCATGACAGAGGCAAAGTTTTGACTCATAGCTTCTTCATTGCTCCCAAAAATAATGTCATCTACATATACAACAAGTATTAGCAATTTGTCATTTTCAACTTTTATATAAAGATTGCTATCTGCTGATCCTTTTGAAAAGCCTTGTTGATGAAGATATTTGTCCAAACGGTAGTACCAAGCCCTTGGAGCTTGTTTGAGACCATAGAGAGCCTTTTTCAATCTGCATACAAGATTTGGATCATTTCCAAGAATGAACCCATCTGGCTGTTCAATGTACACTTCTTCTTCCAAGTCTCCATTCAGAAAAGCTGATTTCACGTCCATTTGAAATACTTTGAAGTTTTGAAAACTTGAGAGAGCAAGGAACATTCGGATGGCCTCAAGTCTTGCAACAGGAGCAAAGGTTTCTTCAAAGTCTATTCCTTCTTGCTGCGCATACCCTTTACAAACAAGTCTGGCTTTGTTTCTAATTACTTCTCCATTTTCATTCAATTTATTTTTGAAGACCCATTTTGTTCCGATAACATTCTTATCTTTTGGTCTAGGAACCAGCTCCCAAGTGTTGTTCTTTTCGATCTGCTCAAGTTCTTCATCCATTGCTTTCACCCAACATTCATCTTTGCATGCCTCCTTCACATTTTGTGGTTCAGTAGAGGACAGTAATGCCAAATAGCTTGAAGCTTCTGCAACTGTTCTTCTTGTTTGTACACCTGCTTCTTTCTGCCCCATAATCTGAGATTCTGGATGATTCTTCTGAACATATCTGGATGGAGTCTTTTCTTCTATTCTTGTTTGCTCCTCTGGTTCTTCTTCTTGAGGTTCTTCTTGAGGTTCTTCTTCTTCATCATTCTGTCGTTGGGGGTAGCCTTCATCTTCTTCGATGTCTTCATGATGTACTTGCCTAGGAATGTATCCCTTTTCATCAACCACTACATCAATGCTGTCAACAATTATGCCAAGTCTTTTATTGTACCATTTGTATGCTTTGCTATGTGGAGAGTAACCAAGAAGAATGCCTTCATCTTCTCTAGGTTCAAGTTTGCCAAGCTGCTCATCTGTATTCTTGATATAGCATTTGCTCCCAAAGATTTTGAAGTGCTTTACCGAAGGAGTCCTACCACTCCAGAGCTCATGAGGAGTTTGAGTGCTGTTTACCCGGACATTTGTTTTGTTGAGAATAACAACTGCAGCATGTGCAGCTTCACCCCAGAAGGTTGCGGGAGTTCCTGACTCATCAAGCATAGCACGAGCCATTTGTTGGATTGTTCTGTTCATCCTTTCCACAACTCCATTTTGCTGAGGAGTTCTTGCTGTAGATAATTCTCTTCTTATCCCATGTTCTTCACAAAAATCGAAAAATTCATTTGAAGTAAATTCCCCACCTCTATCAAATCTGAGGCACTTAATTTTGTGACCTGATTGATTTTCAACCAAGGCTTTGAAGGATTTGAATTTTTCGAATGCTTCATCTTTGTGCTTCATAAGTCCTAACCAGACAAACCTGGAGAAATCGTCAATGAATAATATCAGGTATTCTTCTCCTCGAGGTGTTCTTTTCCTGACAGGACCGCATGTATCTGTATGTACTAGCTCAAGAGGCATGCTAGCTGATCCTTCTTTCTCTGGAAAGTTAGTTCTGGTTTGTTTTCCAAACTGACATGATTTGCATATGGTGTTGTCAGGAATTTTGATATCTGGAAGATCACGAACTGCCTGATATTTGCATGCTTTCCTTATTTGTGAAAAGCTTAGATGTCCCAACCTCTGATGCCATAACCAGTGCTCATCATCCTTGCTCAGATAGCATTGTTGTTGTCCTTCTTCAAATATGTACAGATTATTTGGAGTTCTTTTACCTTTGATCACTGTTTTACCTGTATCAAGATCACGAACAAGACATCCATTTGATCTGAATATAACCTTGGTTCTTTGATCACACATCTGGCTGACACTTAGAAGATTATGCTTCAATCCATCAACATACAAAACATTTCCAGCCTTGACCTTTTCTTTTAACTGAGCAATGCCCTTTCCTTTTATAGTTGCAGGAGTATCATTTCCAAAAGAGACTTTCTTTCCCTTTTCTAGAGCAGAATAAGACTCGAGTTTTTCTTTATCACCTGTCATATGCTTCGAACATCCACTGTCAATGTACCATAGATTTTCCTGTCCCTCTGCATAAAATGCTATCCCACATCTTTCTGTTTGAGGTTCCTTTATTCTCCATGTTTTGGTGCTTGAGGCTTGTTCCTTTTTCTGCTGAAACCTGCTCCTGCATTCAGAGTCTTCATGACCAAAGTTATTGCAAATAGAACATTCAACTTCATTTTCAAGAATTGAAAAGTTGTTATAGGTCCTCTTTGTAATCCCTGTCATACTTCTTTGCTTTTGAGCTTCTCTAGTCATGATCGTTTTATATGCAACACATTGAGCTGCTTTGTGACCAAAGTTATGGCAAGAAAAACATTGTCCATTGAAGAAACTTCTGTGGTTATTGAATCTACCAGCCAACTGATTGTAGTTTCTATTTTCATCTATTCTTGAACCAAATTGAGAAGATTTTACCTGTTGCTGGTTGTAGCTTTTGTTCACCCTTAAGATGGATTGCCCTTGATAGTTTCTGTTTGTAATTCGTTCCTGCTTTACCTGTTGGTCTTCATTGTTCTTTTGCTCATTTCTTCTTGCCGCATCAAGATAACTTTTTGAGGTGGATGCTTGAGAAGTTTCTCCATTATAGCCCAGACCTGTCTTGTTTAGAGGAGATCGCTGCACATTGATAATCTCATCCAAAGTTTCAGATCCTTTGACAAACTTGAGATTAATAGCTTTTGTTTTCTCAATCTCTTTTCTAAGACCAACAATTTCACCTTCTAATTTTTCAAGATGTTTTTCCTTTTCATCAATTTGGAATTGTAGAGTATCAATGATCATGTTCTTTTCTTCTATACATCTCTTGAGTCTAGTAATTTCATCATAAAGGTTATCCACATCTACAGCATCCATATAATCATCATCTTCAAATGCCATTAACAACTTATATTCATTACCTTGTTCATCTTCATCACTGTTTGATAGACCATCACTATCTTCATGAGTGTAGTAGCTTTTCTTATTTGCGTTTTGTTTATTGTTCCATCTAGCAGGTTCTTTTCCTTTATCTTTATAAGGACATTTTGCAGCATAATGACCTACTCTTCCACAGGCAAAGCATTTAAATGGTAACTTACCTCTGAACCTTCCAGAACCCCTTTGAAGATTTCTGACAAAATTTGATTCTTCTTCCTCTTCTTATGGAACGTGGCTTGCTTCATAATAATCTCCTTTGCCCGATGCCTTGAAAGCAGCTTCTCTTCTGTCTGAAGGACCTCCCTTTCTCATTTCATAAGCAGTTAGAATTCCATGTAGCTGAGACATAGTAAGAATTCGTAGATTTTCCTTTTCTTCTATAGCAGATACTTTAGATTCAAACTTGGGAGACAAAGATCTTAGAACCTTTTCAACCACTATAGCCTCTCTTATTTCTTCACCCAAATTTTTCATACAATTAACAATCTCATCTACCCGAAGAAAATAGTTAGCCACACTTTCATCATTATACATCTTGAGAGTCTCATACTGAATCCTGAGAGTTTGAAGTTTAGCACGCTTTACCTGTTCATCTCCTTCATAGCTTGTGACAATTTTGTCCCATATTTCTTTTGCGGATTTGTAGTGCATTACCTTCATGAATTCCATTTGGGATATACATCCTAACAGAGTACTGACTGCTTTTGCATTTGTTTCATACTTTTTTTTCTCAGCTGGATCTGTAGGAGTAGCTGAAGGAAAAGCATAGCCTGTTTCTACAATGTCCCAAACTTTTGTACCAAGAGATTGAAGATATGCAGTAACTCTTACCTTCCAATAATTGAAGTTTGTTCCATCAAAAACCGGTGGCCTGATTGATGCTTCTCTCTCGTAGTTGCTCATGATGAACGATCTACCTTCAAGCGATCAAGCTTCTCTGAAGGACCTGCTCTGATACCAATTGTTGGAAATAATACTGAGAGGGGGGGTGAATCAGTATTATATAATACTTTTAATAAATCTTCTTTATTTGTTCTTTGAATTATCTTTGCATGTCAGTACCATAAAATAATGAGCATGAACAAAAGAAAACAGATAGTCACACCAAAGAACACAAGATGTAAGGTGGAAACCCAATGTGGGTGAAAACCACCTGCTGCAATATGTCTCTATCTTCTTTCAAATTAGAAACTCCTTTTACAATGGTTTTGTACTGGTGCAGTCCTTTACCAGTACGCAGGCTGCAACCTGCAGAGAGCTACAACTCTCTCTCGTTTTCCAGTCTCTCCTGGAAGGGAGCTACAACCCCCTACTTCTTTTCTTACAAGGACCACTTTTCATAAATTTTCAAACTGGATCCATAAGCATCAATTGATCATCAAGTATGAGAGAATCACCCAATCAACTATAGTAACCAGATCAACAGTAATAGGACCAAACCCAGAACACAACAATGATAAACAAAGATTTTAAGAGAAGGAAGCACCCTGCTCCATTGCTAGCCTGCTTCCTGGACTCACCCTGCTCAACTGCTAGCCTGCTTCCCGGACTCACCCTGCTCAACTGCTAGCCTGCTTCTCGGACTCACCCCGCTCAACTGCTAGCTTGCGTCCCAGACGCACCCTGCTCAACTGCGTCCCTCGCTCTGAGTCTATTGAACTGCCTGCGTCCCGGCGCACCTGAACCCTTCTGCGCCTATGTCCCGACGCACCTGAACCCTTCTGTGCCTGCGTCCCGGCGCACCTGAACCCTTCTGCGCCTGCGTCCCGGCGCACCTGAACCCTTCTGCGCCTGCGTCCCGGCGCACCTGAACCCTTCTGCGCCTGCGTCCCAGCGCACCTGAACCCTTCTGCGCCTGCGTCCCGGCGCACCTGAACCCTTCTGCGCCTGCGTCCCGGCGCACCTGAACCCTTACTGCACCTACCTCCCTCCGGGCATAGATGATTTCAAGACTTCAGAAGTAACCCAGACAGTCAGATCTACAGATCTAAACATGTGCCGAAGAGATCTCGGTCCATCAGTAGATTCGCCTTGTTTAGATCTAGACCAGATCTCACCCTCATAAGATATTCAACCAAAACCATACTCAAACCAAATGATCTCCTTTGCTTTATATAGGCAAGCTCCTCCTAAAATCATGGAACAATACCACGAGCCGACACCATAATAACCCAATACCGTCGGCTAAATACCAAGAGTAAAACATAAGAAACCCCATGTGTGCTTTTCTCTTCCTTGAAATGTGTGCACTGGGTGGACGCACCTCCTGAACGGCTGGCCTGCGTCTTTGGATGCGGTCCCTGCATGGTGTACTTGCGGGTACGCACCTTCTGAACTGATTTCCTGCGTCCTTCTTAATTTTTCAATAAATGGAGATCCTTGTCATGGGAGTTGCCATCAAGTACAACATCTGTAACATATAGCTATACCAGAATGCCAACATAATCATTGTGAAAAATATAGTGTAGAAGTGCAGCAATTAAGAATTACACCTTTATTACTGTAACTGGAGAAAACATTTATAATAGCATAGATTGAGTTCAGGGTAGTATGTGATTAAATCCTAGAACTATTCTTTTTCCTTGTCATTTAATTGTGAAACACAAAACATGATTGAGCTATGAGAAGATGACAAAAACACATAATGAAGAGTTTAAAGGAAACTTATTGAGTCATGAAATACGCAGGAATCCTGTAACATTCAGCTAAACACCACAATGCATCAAATAACGCAGAGCTTTGGAAATTCCATCACTTTTTTATTAATAATCTGGAAGTTTACAGCATAAGAAGTCTGGAAGAGAAATCATCAACAACCCCTGCAAACTTATGCAAGGGGGGAATATATACAAGCGGTCATACAAAATATCTGAGGTGTTGAGTCATCTGAGAAATAAATACATTCACCAACTTGTACAGAAAGCAGATAAGAAGTTATTACAGCTTTGAATACAACATAAATGCTCTTTAATGTTGTCAGAAAACTTTTTGACCTTTGGAGGCCATTGAGTCGGATGACCGCTCTGTTATAAATGATGAATGACGTGTCTTTGTAGCTCTGTCATCCTGTAGCTTTTCGGCCCTGTCACCTGTGACTGTTACTGCTTCTTTGGTGGCCGAATAGTTTTGCTGAGTTGGCTCAGCCCATTCTTCTCCATGCATGCTGATTTTATCAAAATTTTCGTGTGCATGATAACTTGTATTTTTTGATGAAAAAACTTAGTGAATGGCTTCTTGTCTATAATATCATCTGTATCGCCTTAGTCCACCATTCCTGTGTGGGCAATTGATGTCTCAGAATTGCCTCTAAAGTCTCATCTGCCTCTGTGTATTTGTAGAAGTTTGGAGGCACTTCAAACAGATGTTTAATTTCATTCATTATAAAGAATAAGTTCTCTACCCTGTTGTAGAGACTTTGTCCTGTTGCTGGTCCTGTTTCTTCTGAGGTACTGGGCCTTTCAGTGATCTGATTAGTAGAGAATGTATTGACCCTCTTGGCATAATGCTCATGTGAAAGTAGTCTGCCTGCGTTGTTCAGTAAGCTAGGAAGACCTTTGCCCTGCAATGCTGTGAACTTGTCCATGAACTTATTTACCTCTGTCTGCATGTCCTGGCTTCTTCTTTCCAGCGTTTGTACCAGGCTTCTTAGTGTGAGGACCCTCTTTATCAGCTGGATGGTTTCAGTTCTACTGGAGATTCCCATTTCCGCCAGCTGAGCACTTGTTCTGTTATTAAGCACATTGATCATTCTATTGGCAACCTCAGGCATATTGCCTAGAGATGCCCTTGATCTTTGGATTTCTCTATGTGCTTTCCCTATGAGCTCTATCTGCTCATGAATGGTTTCAATGTATTTCCATTGATCAGTGATTGATTGGCCAATGTTGGCCCATAGAACTGTCTTAAGCTCAGCTGTCACTTTGTCAAGTGTGAGCTCCTTCTCCAGCTCCTTTATCTTATCCTTAAGGGCCTTTATTTCCCTACCCTTTTCTGCTACAGTCTGCTTGGATTTATCATATCTTTCGTTGATCTTGGCTAGACTCTCCCTGGCCTCATTTAGCTCTGCCATTTGGGCTTCCAGGGCTTGGATTTCATTCTTGAGCTTCTGCATATCCAGGCTTGGAGCCTGCTCTGTTGTTGGTGCAGTTGCTGATGTAGATGGTGCTGTCTGTTCAGTAGGAGGAGCTGTAGTCTGAGGAGCTTCCTCCAGGTTAATTATTTCTGGAGGAGGCTGAGATGTTTGTCCTCCTTCTTTTTGTTGTAATTCTGCCTGCAGTGCAGCCTGTGCAGCCTCTGATTCTCCCAATTTTTCTTGTGTTTGGATCAGCTGTTTGTATAGGGACACCAGCATATCTGATGCATCTTGGTCATGTCTCAGCTGGGAAACTTCTCTAGTTTGTGGGTGAATGGTTGCTGGGACTTTCACCATTTTTCTTAATGCTGCCATATCTGCATCTCTCAATTTCAACAATGCCTGCACAGCCTTGATGTCCTTGGGATCATGCCCAAGTTCTATGATAATCTCCTCCAAGGCTTTGATTCTGTTGTCCTTTGCTTGAGAGGATGCTCTCTCCAACTCCAGTTGGGCAACTGTATTATTTAGGCTATTTTCTAGCCTGTAGTTCTCCAAGGTCTTATCTGCCAAGGAGGCATACACCATCTCACCCGTTTGCTTATGCAATTTGATTTTGTCCATTGGGTGGATGTCCTTGGCAAGGACCTCAAGGTTGGTCCTTATGTAATCTGCAGCTGACTGCGGCTGCAATACGGCTGGCATGAAGTGGCTCATGATCATCTTGCCCTCTTGGACATCAAATGCAGACATTAGTCTTTGCTGGTTAGTGGGAGCCATTTTCAACAGATGATTATATAACTGTACTCTTATGGGCTCGTTCCTCTTCTTTATGTCAATGAACTGCTGCTTGATGCCCACCTCAGCTCCTCTTTGTTGGCTTGAGGAGCTGACTTCTCCTCCCACTGTCCTCTCTTGTTCCTACTGGAAGGAACTTGCAGATGCCTCCATGCTAGGTGGGCCCATGCCAAAAGATTGCCCTATAGGCATTTCTTCCTCTGAGAAGGGATTCATTCTATGTCTTTTCTCCCCATGAGTTGTTGATGTTGTGAGGGGAGTCTCTCTGTCCCTCTTTCTGCTTATGTCTTCTTTTTGTGGGGTTTGGAGGACTAAGGCCTCCACTGTTGTCTCCTGCCTAGGAGGCAAGGTGTCCTGAGCTTGCTGCCCGGTGGATTCTAGGGCCTGTGATATATTTTCTTGTTGACCTGATTTCTCCTTTTCTTGCTGCTCCTCTTGTTGTTGCTGCATTTCCTGCTGCTGTACCTGTTCATGCTGCACCTGCTCATGCTGCACCTCTTCATGAGGTGGCTACTCTGGCTCCATTTCTTTCTCTTTGCCTTTGCTAGAGGTTTGATCAGTAGCTTTGGCTGTTTGCTGCTGTGCTGTGGAGGATGAGGCAGCTGCTCCCACTTGAGTGCCTGGAAGAGCAAATACCTGTGCACAAAGCTCTAAGTCAGCCATCTTTTGGATATTTTTAACTGCCCTTTGATTTAATTCTTCTTGTGTGACAGCTTCCTCTAAGGTGCCTCTCCTCCACTTAATTTGATTTGCATACTTTTCTATGTGAGGCAACCTTACATGGTCATAACCGGACAGCCTATTTTTGACCCTTCTTAAAGTTATGAAGTGATTGGGGTCATAAGGTTTCCAAAGGAAACTGGTCTGTAGGCCAAGGGATTCAAGCATTCTGTCTGCTTCTTGCCAACCTTCCTCCCTTTTGTTGTAAATGAAGTGGCCTAATTGGTTTCTTACTTTGAGCTGTGCTTTCTTGCCTTTGCCTGAAAAATGTAGCACATCAGCATTCCCAAACTGCCTGAAATATTCAAGGGCAAATAATCTCATGGGCACATATCTGGGCAATCTGTATGGGGGCAACTCACACCCATATATTCTGATGACTGTGTGGTGTTGGTAATAGTACCAATCCCCAATGTTGTATGCCTTGGACAGCTGAAGAATCCTCTGCATCTCATCAGTTAGTCTAGGAGGAGGTGAGCTCATGAGCAGAGACATGGCTGGGTGGATGAAAAGGTCTATAAACTCACAATAAGTATATGGAGAACAAGATCTGCAGTGGAAGGCAGAGGACCAATAAACTACTGACCTTGGATTGCCTTGTGCATCCACTCTCTTCATAGCAAAGTGGAACTTCTCATGTTGATAATACAAAATCAGGTGGTAGATGTAGGAGGTGTATCTGAACACCCTTTCTCTTGAGAAGTTCATTAGTTGCTCATGTATTTTGTCAGATATGTAGGTGGCATAGTCATAACAGATTGGAGACTTGCCAGGGGAAAACATGAGCATCATTACCAGCACAGTTTCATCAACAAACTCAATTGAATTATAGCCCAGAATGGGACTGATCATATCTACAAGGTCCCTGCCCAATTGGTTGAGGTAAACATGAGAAATGGGAGGGTACTTCACAGTGTCAGACCCAATGTATAACTGATTTAGTTTGGTGATCTGAGCCTCTGTCAATTTAGCTCCTTGCTTAATCAGATCAGCCAGTGATAAAGGGACTAATTTCTTCTCAGTTTTGAAGTGCAACATCTCTCTGATGGCTTCAGGGGTGACATAGAAAACAACTGAGCCTGAAGGGTCAATCACAGCCCTCTGAGTGGCGTCGTAGGATTCAGCACATAAGTGGATTAGGTCAAGAAACTGGTTGACCTGAGGGAGCTTGAAGAGAGGGAGGAAAGAATCCCAAATGCCCAATACGTCTGTTCCAGCCTCATGTTTAATCTTCAACTCATTCAGCAAGTAAATGTGGTACTTGTTGTGCATTAGCATTTCTTCTGATATCTGATAATCCAGGTCTGCTAATGGCTGCCAATCCAATTGTCTCTGAGGAGCATTTAAAGGAGCAATGTTCAAGGCTACAGGAGCTACTAGAGCATCCATGGTTACTTTAAAGCTCTGTTGGTATGTAAACTGGTGTTACTGTGCAGAGCAACACAAAAAGAGTAATTCTTAAAAAGAGAGGTGATTTACTGAGGAACAGAGGATAAAATGGTAATGGCAGCAATTGAAATACTGCACAAGCGCTGATAGGGCGAATGCTTGGCCTTAAAAAACTCTTTTTCACAGCAAATTGGTGCAGTTTGGGTTCTCCGTTCACGATTGCGCGAACAGAATGCAGGTTTGTGAAAACTCGGGTAAACAAGGCTTAGCAGGTGAATTTCGACCTTACAGTTGCAAATGGAGACTAGGTACAGAGGATTTGCCGGTAAATTATGTGTTTTTTCAGTGTTTTACGTTATCCTTGGAGAATTATGGACAAACTTAGGCGCAGGGAGGATAATTCAAATAAATACCTGGTACACTGCGGCAATGGTGACAAATGCAGGTGGGTTTGGCGCACCAACGGTCTCCAGGTCGAATTCAGCAGGTTGGTGAGAGCTTGGACGTAAAATGCATGCATAAGAAACAACAATCGTTTTTGCAAAAAGTGCAAAAAACACGGTTTTTTGGCCAAAATATGGATTTTTGGAACATTGGCGCTTTTTTTTGGATGACGTCAGCATGACGTCATCAGGTGGGGTCAAGGTCGGATGACGTCAGCATGACGTCATCGAGCGACGTGGCGGCTTAAGAGTGGTCCACGGGGATGGTGACGTGGCGGACAGGTCAGAGCAGTGGCAGACGGGGGCGCTGACGCGTCGGTGATGCAGCAATGACGTGGTAATGACGTTGGCATAGCGGGTTAATGGAAACCGGAAACAATGAGCGGTTTGATATCGCACCGCCTTATATACGGAAGCGGAAATGTCAGGGGGTGCTCCGATAAAATTTGGGGGTGACGCGTGGCAGAGGCCTGACGTCGCCCTCTGAAAAATATCAGAAGCTATCTTACAGACGTCGGGGCCACTCCGATATGCATGTGGGCCGTCGGATGAAAAGGGTCCGATCCGACGGTCGACGGATCGTTAAGCTGCTAGGTCGATACAGATATTGGCGGGAAATAAAATAATATTTTCTTTGGTAAATGCGCCCGGCGGGGACCTTAGAACTTTGGCGGATTTGCATGATTTTTCAATGTATTTTGTAAAAACGCGCCTAGCGCCCAGAACTTAGGATAAAGGGAAAAAGTGGGTTTTCATGCATTTTTGCAAATGAGCGGGTTAGGGGTAAAAATGGGCTTATTTACAAGGTTCTTTAGCAAATGAAGGGTTTAATGGTTTAGAAAACTTCTGAAGGGGAAAGAGGGGTTAGGTTTGGGTTCTTAAACTGACCAGATGTCAATTTAATCCCTGATTGTGAATCATATGGCTATAATGCCCGGGGAAAGGATATCTATAGAATGCTTGGGGTTTATACACCATAGTGTTTATAATAATAGGGAAAGGGTAACATAGGGGATTTAGATAATAAGAATTAGGGGTTAATATGAATGTAAGAGGTGAATGAAGAGTGAGATCGCTAAGTTTATATAGAAACAACTTAGCTAAGGGAGTAGATCAAAATGAAAAGAATTTTAGACAAGAAATGTGGCTTTTAAAGGAATAAGAACCAACATAAAACTTGGATTCTCTTTCATGAACACAACTGATGAAGGGATGTTAGTAATGAATGTGAAAAAAGGGGGGAAAAGGAAGTTAGTCATGCTCCTTTACTTTGCTGCAACATGATGGAGAAGAGGAGCTTCTCTATCCACTGATTTTCCTTTATGCTAGACCAGCAAGATCCAGTTGAAATAAATGACACTTCTGCAACCCCATCTACCTACCCATCTACTTGTCTAGCATTTTTTGTTTCTTCATGGAGGGTGCACTTAGACTTGCAGACCCTTATGTGCCTTTTCTTTTCTTTTGGCTTTTTTCTTTTGACTTTCTATCTAAAGCTACCCTTATTGCTGCCAAGGTCCCAGATTAAGCAGTTGGAAACCTTACTTTCTCTACCTAGCTACTGGTCTGCCAAGATTACACAGTTTGGACAGACTTCTTTCTCTATTCTACAACAGAAAATTGAAACATGGCATGATCCAGACTAGGCTGTTGGACCATCCATCAAAATTTAATCAACATGAAGCTATATACACACATTGTCTCCTTTTAGAAATATGGGATCTTTGTATCACCAAAGCATAGCATATTTGGAACTTTCTTTGCCAATCATGAAATATGAAACCTATTGGTATAGGTAGCTAACAAGCACGATCATACAAAATAAGCCTTCGTCATTCTCAGATGTCGTCAAGCATCAAGTATGGAAGGATGCTATGACCGAAGAATATGAGTCTATCATAAAGAATGATGTTTGGGAAGTAGTTCCCAGACCCCAGGACAAGACTGTTGTTACTTCCAAATGGCTTTACAAGATAAAGCATGCAACAGATGGAAGCACGGAAAAGTATAAGGCTCGTTTTGTTGCTCGAGGTTTCTCCCAAAAGGAAGGTATAGACTATGATGAGATATTTGCACCTGTTGCCAGATATACGACCATCCGCTCGATCATAGCCCTTGCCGCTTCACAAGGATGGAACCTACATCAGATGGATGTCAAGACTGCGTTCTTGCATGGCTCGATTAAAGAAGAGGTCTACATGGAGCAACCCGGAGGATTTGAGATTTATGATCGAAAATCTAATGTATGCAGGTTGAATAAAGCTCTCTATGGGCTTAAGCAAGCACCCCGAGCATGGTATGAGAGGATCGATAGCTACTTGATGAAGCTGGGATTCACTAGGAGTGAAGCCGATCCTAACCTTTACTTTAAGGTTGAAGATGACAAGCCTCTCATACTGGTGTTGTATGTGGATGACCTCTTTCTAATAGGTGCAGACCCTTTCATTCACAAATGTAAGAGGGAGCTGGCCTCTGAATTTGAAATGAAGGACCAAGGACTTGAAGTGTGGCAAAAGCCAAGGGAAATTTTCCTATCTCAAGGAAAATATGTGGTAAATATATTGGAAAGATTCGGTATGATGGACTGCAAGCCTGTGACTACCTCGAGGATCTTAACTTTTAGAAGTTATATGGTAGTGATGTCGGACCAGACTTGGGAAATGCCTCTGAGTTTCAAAAACTCATTCACATTGATGTTCTTGGTGAACCTCCGTCCGAACATATGTTTTGCAGTTAGCATTGTGAGCTCATATTTGGTTGAGCCTCACTGGATTGATGCCAGGAATATTCTGAGATGTCTTCAGGACACACTCTCATGGATTAAGATACACTGCCGGAGATGTGAGACTACTTGGATATACTGATGTTGATTGGGCAGGCAGTGTGGTGGACCGTAAGAGCACTTCCGGGTACTGTTTCACCTTGGGATCTGCTTCAATATCCTGGATGAGCAGGAAGCAGAAGTCGGTGGCTTTGAGCACCGCCGAAGCAGAATATATTGTTTCTAGCATAACCTCGTGTGAGGTAGTCTAGTTGTGAAAGCTCTTCGGTGAGCTGTTTTGATTTACATTGGATACCACTGTGATTCTCTGTAACAACCAGAGGTGGGATTCGATTATTGAGGAATCCCGTATTCGTCAATTTCTCCAACAGATAGACATCATGTGGGATATGGTAATTCGATGAGCAAGGAAGCTCCATCACATTAAGATGATGTACAAGTTGATACACCTTGTCAAAGCCCCGAGGAAAGATCTAATCTGTGATTTTCCCAAATGACTTGGAGTCGGCAAGAAACCCTTGTACAAGGGTCCTGCATGTTGCATACATTGAGCTCTGGGAGCTCTGAGGGCTTGCGATTCCTACTGGAGCAACATATGACCACAAGGTGACTCACCCTCCCCTGGTGGTGCACACTGGAACAAGATGATTCGCTCTCTTGTGGGACAAGATGATTTTCTCTCTTGTGGAACAGGATGATTCACTCTCCTATTGTTATAGACATTTTTGTGCCTTACAGCATTGAGCATGAAATGTCCATAATCTAAGGGATCCAAAGTCCCTAAACATGTTGTTCCTACCCCTAGAGGAACAAGGCTAACAAACCACAACAATTCACAGAAGTTCTCCACCAGAAACTGCTCAAAAACAAGTCAATTCAGGATCATTTCAGTGGCTCCACTAGCTGTCTGCGCTGAATGTCAAAGCCAACACTGGCCACCTGCGCTGAATGTCAAAGCCAACACTGGCTACCTGCGCTGAGCGAGAGTTGACATGTGGCAAGTTCATTCCAAGAGGTGTCAAGACCCAGGAAGCTTCCAGAATCTTCCTCAATGACACTTGCCTCAGTGAATTTGACTGGTGATGAGTAAGAGGTTCCAAATCTCCAAGTGGAAGCAAGAACCTCCAAGTGGAATCAAGAACTGACAGAGGGAGAGGACACTAGTCAGATCTCAAGCTGACTCATCCTCTCTCCAAACATCTATATATGGATCTCTCCTCCATGAGATCTAGAGGCTGGAATTTTGTTATTGCAAAGAATTTATGTTGGTTTGAGATTGGAATCATTGGGTGTTTAATGCTTTGAAGGGGGTGAAGATAGGAATTCCATTTACTGGGAAGGAGATGCTGGATTGGAGCCCTCTGGGTTGTATCTCTTCCTGAACCTTGTTATTCATCAATAAAGCTATCTTGGTTTCTCCTATATACTGATGTATTTTTTATGTATGATTGCATTAGTATGTTTAGTTTATTTCTAATCCTGAACTAGTTATGAATATGAATCCATGTCTTGTGTAGTGTTCTCTTCTTGTGATCTTGCAGAAACCTCTTGAAGCTGGGCGAGCGAGAAGGCAAGTAGCTGGGAACTCTCCAAGAGAAGAGAAGCCGGATCGAGGGACAAACGGAAGACACCGGTTAGTCCATCCATCTCTCTCTGCATTCTTAATTCATAAAGGAAGAATACTAGAATAGCTGTCTCTGTTTGTTGCTAAGGCACTGTCACACCTTAGGTGGATAGGATCGTCCTACATAGGCATTTTTCCCCACAAAAAATTGGCGACTCCACTAGGGAGATCTGTTTAGTCATTTTATTTGTGTTTCTATCATTGTTTGTTTCATAGACTCGACAGCAACAATCGAACTGCATCTGCTATTCCCAGATGCAAAGTAGACAGTTGCTGCTTTGATCCAATCACTGGACTTGTCTATGATCTGAACAATGGACTCAAAAATGATTTGATGATCCTTTGTGATAGATCTTAGTACTCCCTCAAAGCATCCCTTTGATTGCACCTTGCTTGTTGCTTTTATTTGGCCTGAAACAGTAGATTAAATAGAAATCTGTGACCCAGAACCCAGTGAGAAACGAGAGTTTCTCCTTCAGCGCAGACCCTGTGAAGGGATTCTGCATTTCAACGCAGGTCCCGTGAAGGCTACCTGCGCTGAATGTCAAAACCCCTGTGTTGAGGTTGCGCTGAACCAGTTTGGCCTTGTGCAGCTGGGGTTCTCTGCTCTGTTTTGCCTTGTTTTGATCTCTGATTTTTGCAGCCTGTAACCAGCATAGGTACCAGTCTGATAACTCCTTTTCTCTGCTTAAATTCCACCTCCTTTTGTACAAAAAGACTGTGAGTGTTTTTATGTGTTTGTGGCATAATTTGCAGTTTTCCTTTGCATGAGTGAAATAATCATCCTGTAGCCCTTGATTCAGATCTGTTGATTGTGATCTTAGGAGAGAGTTCATTGGTTGTTTGCAGTTGATTATAAATTTACTCTTGCTTATTGGTTTGAGTTTGTCTCTTTTAAGTGTCGAAACAAGTATTCATTTCGGAAATCGTTAACTGTTGTAATCTCTTCTACCCTCTCTGATTTCGAAAAAGTAAACTTGTTTGTATTTGTTATTTAAAAGCAAATTCAAAGTTGTACAAAAAGC
This sequence comes from Pinus tabuliformis, assembly GCA_031772625.1. Classification (NCBI taxonomy): domain Eukaryota; kingdom Viridiplantae; phylum Streptophyta; class Pinopsida; order Pinales; family Pinaceae; genus Pinus; species Pinus tabuliformis. Next base: position 2,037,445,531 of record CM062818.1, read on the forward strand.
TTTCTTTGTAAGCATCAATAGTAAGAAAGCGGAAAACAAACACCTGCATTGTGCATTTGCATCTTGATAGTTTGCATGTTTTATTTAGGAAAAGTGCATTAGAGTGTGCTGATTGCTCTTTGAGAAAAGATGGTGTCTTTCTTTTCCCTTAGTAGCTAGGATTTTCAAAGTTGAAAAGATATAAAGCTTGCTTATCATCTTTAGACTGCATTTAGGAATTGTATCATACATCTCGTGGTGAACCTTGAAAGGAAAACTTCTAAAAAGATCAACCTAAAATAAATTGAATGAATTTAACAACGCTTTGCAACATAACGCACAACATAGAGGTCTAGGCTAGAGACATGTTCCGGCGTCGTAAAGCCTGGTGACTGTCGATCTCGTTGATGGTGGGTGATTCCTCCTGAGGGACGATAGCGCCAGTACGGATTGTGCTCCCACGTACCATCACGTATATATTGGGAGACCCCTATAGGCATAAAACCTTTATCCTTAGGAAGCCCTGTCGGCCGCCCTACTGATCGCAATGCACTGAACACAGCATTCAGGAAGATCGACCGCCCGTACCCTAAAAATTATTCTGCGGTTTTGCGAAAAGTTTGGCACACCCTCTGCCTAGAACTCCAGAGCAGTTCCTTTTGGCCTTTTTCAGACTCTATAACAGAAAAAGTCCATCTGAGCATTTGTCACTTCGGGCTCGTTAAAACATCGAAGGAGACTAGAGTCATCTTTAGCTTTTTCTCGACTCTTTAAAAGTGAAAAAGCAAGTTGTGTCTAAAAGCGTCTAAAAATTCATTTAATTCGGAAACACACTTTCCCCTTTTTGTATTTTGGTTGATCGAGTAATCCACAATCGTGGAAGAAAGTCAATTGAAACCCCGTCGTTCGCGGAGGCTTACGAGTCAACTGTCTTTGTCTCCGGAATCGAAAACAATACGGACGAAGCGAACTCGTTTAACCGGTTCAAAATCTCCTATCAAAGTTAGAACAAGTGTTCCAACAACATCTGAGATTCCAGTTACTCCAAACATTTCTGGAAACCCTGCCTCTATAGAAGAAGTTCAACAGCCACAGAGGGACAGTAACACTGATCCTAGTCTGGGAGCAAATACTTGCGTTACTGAACCAGTTCCATCTGTAACCGGTTCAGAGAGTCTTGCTCCTCAAACAACTGTTGCTGTCGATTCAACCCCTTCTTCGACACCAGAAATATTTTACGGACCTGACGGTCTTCCTCTTCCACCTGGTTTGATTGCGATAGAGGAAATTGCAGAGGATCCGCAAGCAAGTACTCCAACACATTTTGGAGTCGGGGTCACTCTATTTCCTTCATCAGAAGTTAGTCTACCACAAGTGGAAGTTCCTGTAGAATCGCTAGGTAATCTCTTGGATAGACTCAAAATGTTTGAACAACCGACAACATCTAGGACTGTGTCGAATGACACGGCGACAGCAAAACCCCCTACCGTCACTCCAACAATGTTTGCCGGCATACCATCTGTCCCAACTAGCTCACAACCGCTAGAAGGAGTCCACCCAGGGACTATTTCGACAGTGTGGTCTGTTCCAGTTTGTTCCTCCGGAATAATATTCGGCAACTCTTATGTTGAAACTCACCAGATTGATCCATTTGGAGGTCAATTTGGGCAATCCAGTCCCCAAGGACAAACAATCCCCTTGAGTTCCGGATTGTTACCGTATGGGGGGAAGTATGCCCTTTCATTACCCCCTCTGGGAGGGTATTCATACGGGAGTTCACAACAGTATTCAGGTTATACTGGAGTTACATCAAGTGGTTGGATACCTATGCTACCTCAACAACCAAGGGTTGTATATTCTATGCAACAGTGTGTACCTATGTCGAACATCCCAACCACACCGGCTATTGTGACAGTGTCGCAAGTTCAAACGTTGCCTGTTGTATGTCAACCTCAGATTTCTCAGGTTGTAATGCAACAACCCCTTGACCCTGTGACTCAACCACAATCGCCTACTGGTGGGGCGACACAGGTCCAAACGGGTACAATTACCCCACACCTTGGTCCAACGGTTAGTATAGCACAGCAGAACATGGCTTCACAACCGTGGCTGGTGCAATACCAACAACCACAATTCCAGCAAGTGTACCAAGGTTCTGAGCAGCAGATCTTTGCAAACAGTGGACAACCGTATATTCAAAACGGTCAAAACCAACCGCTTTACAGTGGTCAAGTCCACCAACCGTATCAGTCATACCAACATCAATTACATTATGCTGGTATGCAAAGGCCCACTGCTCAGGCGATTCCATCGTACCCTGGGTATGCTTCACCTAACCTGAATCAACAGTTACCATTCGTGGCAACTTTAGAGTTACCCGATTTACACCGGTTAACCAACGATCCGATTGCTTACGCCCCTTGGTGGCCAGCGATTCATCACAAACTTCCATCAGACATTCCTAAATTTAATGGAAATCCAGGTGAAGACCCATCGAATCACGTGATGACTTTTCATCTGTGGTGTTCATCAAACACCCTGAACGATGATTCGATAAGGCTTCGCCTTTTCCAGAGGACGTTAACGGGTCCAGCGGCTAAATGGTATATTGAATTACCTAGAGCCTCGTTCGACAATTTCAGCTCCCTAGCCACGACTTTCTTAACCCATTTTCAATTACCGATAAGGTATGAAACGGGAACGGAAATCTTAACCAACTTCAAACAGACAACGGCCACTCATATATCCGATCATATACATGAGTGGCGTCGTTGTCGTAGAATGGTGAAAACGTACGTTCCCGATCAGCTATTAGCTGAGTGGTTTATCAAGTCGTTACTTCCTGCCATAACAGAAGATGTGGCCAAGGGGGGAGTCGTAACGGAGGAGCAAGTTATTGCTCGTGCACAATATCTAGACTTGGTCTACACTTAGTCTGGCACGCTCTACGACAAAGTACCTGACGCCCCTAGACCGGAATTCTCAATTCCTCCTCCTCCTAAATCAAATAGTGACTCTCATGCTGGCGATGGTGTGATTGGCACAGCAAACGCGAAGTCGACAAAGGCCAATTCCAAGAAAGCCCGTAAGACTTCAGATCAGAATGCAAAAGAAGAAATTCTTGCTTCAGAAGTAAATGCCGTATCAGCAGATAAAGGCAAAGAAACCAATCAACCAGGAAGCAAGAAAAAGCAAAACAAAGGGAAGAAGAAGAAACAGGGTGAGTCATCCCCTGAAAAAACTTCTTCAAACCCTCCTAGGAAAGGGAAGCCAAAAATTCCATGCATGATATGTGACGAGAATCATTGGACAGCTGCTTGTCCATACAAAGCTGAGCTTAAAAGGTTCTTCAAAAGTTTGCAAACCTCAGTTGTGTTAACTGATCCATTTCCTAATCCAGGTCAAAATCTGGTTGATAGTGGAAATGCTTCCCCGTCACAAGTGCTTATGTTGTCAGTTTCAAAACAACAGAATGATGCTTTGATTTCGACAAGGAACAAAGATTACGGGAATCCGCAGTTGTCGAACGACAAAGGTAAAGATCAACCAAGTAGTTCGACAACAACTTCGACAGAAGTTGTACCGCCCATCATTCCTGAATTAACAATAAAACCACGCCAGAGCGGCGCAGCATTATAACATAGTGGAAGATTTGGCCCAATCGCCATCCGCTATGTCGACTCTTGAAGTACTACAAAATTGCCCATCCCAAAGGCAGGCTTTGTTATCGGCTATTGGTGGGGTTGATCCTAAGGATTCCAATCTTGTATCCTTCGACCACAAAGGATACGATCCTCAGTTACCAGCTCAACTAGCTTTCCTTATTCAAGTGAAAGCCCTCAACAAAACTGTTCACCGAACAATTATTGATGAGGGGGCATCTACATGTATTATGTCGATGAGTTGCTGGAAAACTTTAGGGTCTCCGACCTTGTCATGATCTTGGACGACATTAAAAGCATTCGACGGAAGGACCTATACCCCGTGCGGTATCCTTAATAACTTGAAAGTTGAAATAGGAGGAAAAACAGTAGAAATAGATGTTGAAGTCATCGATGGGAATCTTGACTACAACATCCTACTGGGAAGACCGTGGATCTATGCCATGGCAGCTGTTGTGTCGACTTATTTTAGGAAGATCGCATTCCCTTTTCAAGGAGGGATTACAATCGTTGACCAACAAGACTTCCTCCCTAATGGTTCACAAGTTACAAGAATCATTCCCATGATCCATGGAAGCAACCAATCGCTTCAAGACATCGGAGTATGCCTACTGAAAGACCCCACATTAATGGGAACTTTCGCACTTCCACCTCCAATCTATATAGGAGAAGTAGCATTGGTAGGAGCCTGCAACATGATATCTTCCACGAAGATCTCAGAAGATGATATCGCCATGGATCATGCAATGGTTTTGCCCCCAAGCCCAATAGAAATATTGTAGCAATCAATGTTTCAATCATGGGAGGCGAACCCAAATCAACACTCATCAAGCGTTTGGGTAGATAGGTCTAGAGAATATGGTACCCCATTAGATCCTTGGTCGAAAGTGCATGGGACTGATGAAGGAATCCTACAATCAATGTTGATTGAGGGGGCACCATGGAATGATTGCCACCATCGTTCCCTTCTTCCAGAATATGAAGAAGATACTCAGCATGACCTTTACCACCCTTCAGTTTTTGAATTCCTATCAAACACTGTAAATACGGTGGATTACGAGCGAAACTTATCCAATATTGAAGAGACTATAGCCATAAATATCTCGACTAAAACAAATGTTGTAGAGAATATTTATGTCGGCAAAGGATGTTCTCCTTCAGAACTGGAAATATATAACACTCTTTTTCGCGAGTTCAAAGATGTCTTTTCTTGGTCATATGATGAAATTCCAGGCATTGACTCGAGTATCATTGAACACGAAATTAAGATGTATCCTGATGTCAAACCAGTAAGACAACGGCTTCGGCAGGTGCACCCCAAGAAAGCCACTGCCATTAAAGCAGAAGTTGAAAAGCTCCTCCATGCTGGTTTCATCTACCCGGTTCCTCTAACCGATTGGGTATCGAATATTGTCCCTGTTATGAAGAAACAAGGGACAATTAGAGTGTGTGTCGATTATAGGGATGTAAACCAAGCTTGTCCGAAAGACAACTACCCTACACCCTTCATCGACCAGATAATTGATGAATGCGCCGAATGTGAAATCTTTTCATTCATGGATGGATTTTCCGGGTATAATCAAATAAATATCCGCCCACAGGACCAGTCAAAGACTGCATTCATTTGTCCGTGGGGCACATTCGCTTATCGAAAATTACCCTTTGGTTTAAAGAACGCAGGGGTGACGTTTCAGAGGGCAATGAATTATGCCTTCCATGACATCAAGAGCATCGTTCAACCTTATCTCGACGACCTTCCGGCTCATTCGCGAAAGCGGACTGATCATCCGCAGCATTTAAGAGCGATATTTCTACGTTGCCGACACTACAAGATAAGACTCAATCCGCACAAATGTGTATTTTGCATCGGTTCTAGTCGTTTACTTGGCTTTGTAGTCTCTAAGGATGGGATTCGTCTCGACCCTTATAAGGTTCAAGCAATCATTAACTTGCCTCCACCTTCAAATTTGCTTCAGATTCAGAAACTCCAAGGGAAAGCAAACTTTCTGAGGAGGTTCATTCCAAATTACGCAGAACTTGCTAAAGGTTATACTCGTCTTTTGAAAAAGGATGTACCTTTTGTCTGGGATCAGGTGGCGCAAGCTACTTTTGATGCTCTGAAAGGTTCTCTAGTAAAGCATCATTAATGTATGCCCCGGACTATCAAATAGATTTTAACCTGTATCTGGCTGCAGCGGATACGACCATTGTGATGGTTTTAGTTCAAGAAGTCGATGGAATTGAACATCCTATATATTATTTGAGCAAAAACTTGAATGATACAAAAAGAAAATATTCTTATGTTGAAAAGCTAGCACTCGCTGTTGTTCAAGCGATACAAAGATTTCGACATTATGTCCTCTTTCGGAAAACTACCATTCTATCATATTGCAAGCCCATGACTTATATATTGTCGCGACAGTTGCTGGGGGGCAAATATTCAAAATGGATAGCGATCCTTCAAGAGTTTGATCTGGAATTTGTAAAATCCAAATCAAAGAAAGCTTTGGTTTTCGCAGAATTATTGTGCGATCTCCCATCGTCGTCCAACGATGAAACATCCGAAGAATCAATCGTGGATGAGCATTTGTTTCTGATATCTGCAAGCAATGAGTGGTATGGAGATATAATAATTTATCTCCAAACCCAAAAATTCAGGCCTAACACCTCTCACTCAGAACAGAAACGTATACGATACCAAGCGAAAGACTACATGATCGTCGGTGATACGCTTTACCGTCGTGGTATCGATACAGTTTTGAGAAGGTGCCTTACCCATGAAGAAGCCGAAAAAGCCCGGAATGAGTGTCATTCAGGCGCGTGTGGGGGGCATCAATCTGGATATGCTACAGCACAAAAAATCTTACGAGCAGGATACTTCTGGCCAACAATGTTCAAAGATTACATAACCGCAGTCAGAAGTTGCCATGCTTGTCAAATTTTTGATAGCAAAACCAGAAGACCACCCGCACCTTTACAACCAATAGTTGTTGTTGGGCCTTTCGCCAAATGGGGCATCGATTTCATGACATGTAACCCCACCTCGACCGGGGGGCATGGGTATATTATAGTCGTCGTTGACTATTTTACCAAATGGGCCAAGGCGATTGTTGTGGGGGAAAGTATCCAACTCGGAATGACCCTAACCCACTCTAAGGGTGGCAGTTCCTTAGCAACAGCTGAAAGCAAAGCTATATAAAGTTTCTTCTTTATGACATGCAAGAGATAAAAGGGAGAGATCCACTTACCGATGTCTTGCGCAAATGGTCGGTCCAATCTCCTTTGTTTGCCGCTTGCTCCCAGCTCCAAGTCTTTTCACGGGCCCAGCTACACGAGATCCTGCAAATAAGACAAGAAAAGGAAACTACAAGAAGCATGCATTCATAATCGATTCAAGGATTAGCATAAATCAAAGACGTAAGTAAGACAATACACCATTGAAACACATGCGAATAGAAGAACCTCAAATGCTTTATTAATATATGGAAGTAAGGTTCAGGCAGTGATACAACCATGAGAGGTCCAATCCAGCATCACCTTCCCGACGGAGAGAAATCTCTTCTTCACCTCCCTCAAGCAATCACCCAATACTCTCGACTGTAAACCAACAGCAATTCTTTGCACCGAATTCCCCCCTCTAGATCCCATGGGATGAGATCCTTATATAGAGTTTTGGAGTGAAGATAAGTCAGCTTGATGTGTGACTTGTTGTCCTCTTCAACTCCAGTTGTTCTTCAGTTCTTCACTCGGAGTTTCTACCTCCCACTTGGAGTTTTAGAAGCTCTTAACTCATCATTAGGCGAATCTTATGATTAAGTGTCTTTTTGGAAGCTTCCTGGGCACTGGCACATTGAGAAAAAGATTCCTCCACATGTCCAAGTACACCCAGCGCAGGTAGCCTTTGTTGCACTTGCTATGCAGCGCAGGTACACCATAGAGCTTTTGTCTTTCAGCGCAGATGCCTAGTGGAGCAGCTGCTTTGATCCAAAATTGACCTGTTTTTGAGTGTTTTTCAGTGGAGAACTGATTTGCAGTGCTGTGGTTTGCTGACCTTGTTCCTCTAGGGGTAGGAACAACATGTTTAGGGACTTTGGATCCCTTAGATTATTGACATTTCATGCTCTATGCTGTAAGGCACAAAAATGTCTATAACAGTTGCCCCCTAAAGTATGAGGTCGTTTATCGGGTGAAATGCTTTATTAGGAGGATCCGAAGTTCATTCAATCGTCGGGAGGTGACCTGTAACAAAATACAATACAATACATTATCTTTTCATACTTTCTTTTCATGATCTAGCTAATGCGGGCATTTCCCATGCTCAGCTTTATAAATACATTTGTTGTACATAAACAGACGATCGTCTGATAATAGACTGATAATTCTCTGCTTTTAATTATCATCCTTTTAGTAGGATGCTCATCTGCTGCACATGTCTATGTTTTTATCTCCTGAATATATATCGCAGCCCGGATGGATGAAACTAGATCCGAGGTCTTCAAACTTGTCCGATCTTCACTTTAGTACAAGTCGGTCCATGTGAGAATTTCTTGAAGTCGAACATGGAAAGACATCGCTTGATTACCAGTCATTAATGTAAACTGTTAACAAGCGCGAGAGGAATCACCGATAATGATGATGACCCTCAAGGTACTGCAGCATAATTCACGTGGTGTGAACATAGGATCTGACGTCGAACACCAAGCAAAGTCTCCTGGTCGAAGGTCATTAATGTATACCTATCGCCGGGAGTGAGAAACTTGCCATTGAGGCATGCAAGCTTCAAAGTACTAAGGGGGTGTTCCTAGATCAACTTCTTGGATAATGAGCTGATGTCGACAAGAAGAGATCCATCAAAGGAGGGCCTTAATGAATCCCACATCAGTGACACGGAACGGAGCTAGTGATGATGGTGAAAACGATCTGTGAAATATGATTCAGGGTGGCGGTCATGGAAGGATGAAAGATGATGTATGGTAGTGGATGGGACTCGGTTGACACTTTCTGAATGACATCTCTTGAACATATAACGACACTGATGTGATGGATCGGTAGCATTACCCCATGTACGGATGGTATGGCGAGACCATGGTGAAGGGACCAGTGAATGATAATAACCCAACCCGGTATTTACGGAGGCAAAAGTGTCATGTTCAAGAGCGACTTGCTACCATTAAGCTTTGAGGTTCTTCCCAATTTTTCCCCAATCATTTCTGACCAGTACCTCTTTATTTTTGTCAAGCTTGAGGAGGATAACATATGCTTGTTCTATAACCTGCCCTTCGGGCAAGCCCATCGCTATGTTTTAACGAGCCTAGCGATAGGGAAACTCGTTCTCGTCTAAAGACAAGTTTGTCGCTATCTAATTGTAGGAATTTACAGGGTAAGTTCCACAGAAAGAATACCAAAAGGACACCGCTCACAACCAGATCTCAAATCAATACACCAGTATTTTTGACGTGGTTAAAACCCTCAGAGTGCAAGGAGGGAAACAGTCCACAGCCTGTCCCAACGTGGGTACTACAGGAAATTTATTAATCAAAGAATGAAAATTTACATAAGCTTCTCTCATGCACGGATTACCCGAACAATGACCCTCCATGCGCTTTAAATAGAACTCATGGACCAATCGGGTGTCAAGCCACGAATCAAGTGTCGGTAATACCGAGGTGAGAGTGAACCGTCGGATCACTACATATCGTGACCATCGGATTGTAAGTTACAAAATGTACAACGGTAAAGAAACACACTTTACCTAACTCTAACCTAACTCTATGCTAGACCAAGTTGAACTTAACTATATCCTATGTGTCGGAATATCCTAACATCCCCCCTTAAGAACAACTTGGGATAGGATTGAAGGATTTACAAATATGACACAATAGGAGAAGGAAGGAGGCACTAGAGCCTATCCCCCCTTAGTGACAACTTCCTGAACTCCAAGCATATATCGAAGTTTAGTGAACTTCGCCTCTGTGAGAGCCTTTGTGAAGATGTCTGCAACCTGATCATCTGTTGGACAATATTGCACTTCAAGAACATGGTCATGAATGAGCTTTCTGATGAAGTGCATGTGTAGTTCAATGTGTTTGCTGCGCTGATGCTGGACTGGATCTTTGCATAGCTGAATGGCACTTTGATTATCACACCAAAGTGTGGTTGGATGCTGCTGCTCAAAGCCAAACTCTGATAGGATCTGACGAAGCCACAAGGCTTCCTTACTAGCTTCCACGGCACCACGATACTCTGCTTCTGTTGACGAAAGAGAAATGGCAGCCTGTTTCTTACAAGCCCATGTAATAGGTCCTGAACCAAGAGTGAAGACATAACCGGCAGTAGACTTTCGATCATCAAGGTCACCAGCCCAATCAGAATCAGTGAAACCAACTAACAGAGGAGCTGCTTTGGCACTGTAATGAATCCCAAACTGTACTGTACCTCGAACATAACGAAGTATTCTTTTAGCTGCTTTCCAATGACTTTCACGGGGGTTTTGCATAAAACGAGCAACAAGGCCAACAACAAAGGAAAGATCAGGACGAGTATGGGTTAAATACAAGAGTTTTCCGACAAGTTGACGGTATAAGGTAGCATCAACTTCAGGAGAAGTACAAGAGACTGAAAGTTTGACTCCAGACTGAAAGGGAGAAGGGGCTGGCTTACAGTCTTCCATGTGAAAATGACGAAGAATATCACAAGCATACTTGGACTGGGAAAGGAAAATACCCTCTTGGGATTGCAAGACTTGAAGACCGAGAAAATAGTGTAAGTGTCCTAAGTCTGTCATTTCAAATTTCTTTTTAAGGCTGGACTTCACATGGTTTATAAGGTTGGGATCACTACCAGTAAGAATAAGATCATCAACATAAAGAACAAGGATGATAAGAGAGTTGCCCACTTTCTTGGTGTAGACAGTATTGTCAGAATGACACCTAGAAAAGCCAGATTCTAAAAGAAAGCTATCCATTTTGGCATACCAAGCCCGAGGAGCTTGCTTGAGACCATAAAGGGATTTCTTAAGTCGACAAACGAGGCTGGAGTCTGTTTGTATGAAGCCAATGGGTTGTTCCATATAGATTTCTTCCTGCAAGTCCCCATGCAAGAAGGCAGATTTAACATCCATTTGATGGACTTCCCATTTTAAAGAGGCAGCAAGGGAAAGAACAAGGCGGATAGAGTTCATTTTGGCAACTGGAGAGAAGGTTTCAGTGTAGTCAATGCCTTCAACCTGTGAAAAGCCCTTAGCAACTAGACGAGCTTTATGTTTATCAACTTTCCCATCTGGTCCATACTTGGTTCTGTAAACCCATTTGCATCTAACAAGTTTGCGTCCCTTTGGTAGAGGAACAAGATCCCATGTATCATTTGTCATCAATGAATGATATTCTTCATTCATAGCTGCTTCCCAATGTGGATGGCCTGAAGCTTCTGCAAAAGTGTCAGGATCATGATTTACTGGAGCTTGAGCCAGTAAAGAAGAGGCTCTTTCAAACTGAGAACGTGTACGTCGCTGATCTGTAGGATCACCGGCAAGATCACCTGCTGCATCCCGAGTAGCACGGACCCATCTTGGAAGTTGAGGATCCTGAGAAGGTGGGGGAGGATTATCATCCTCGCTTTCATCATCAGAAGAAGAAATGTTTTCAAAGATAGAAGAGATAGGAAGAGGTGGCACATCCGCCGGACTAGGCTCGCAGGCCGATTTATTTTCATCAAATTTTACATCTCTTCTAATGATAACATTTTTGGACTTAAATGGAATAAGTCTATAACCTTTTACATCTTCAGAATATCCAACAAAAGTACATTTCTCACTCTTAGGTTCTAAAGCTTTATGCTTTTCATCTGGAATATGGGCCCATGCTTCACTTCCAAACACACGAAAGTGACTTACATCTGGTTTAATGGAACTCCAAGCTTCTTCTGGAGTGATATTCTCTAGAACCTTAGTAGGAGTGCGATTGATTATATAATTTGCACAATTAATTGCTTCGGCCCAAAAACTAAGACTGAGTCCTTTAGATTGCAGCATACAATTAGCCATTTCCTTTAAGGTGCGATTTTTCCTTTCAGCTACACCATTTTGTTGTGGAGTGTATGGAACAGTATGTTGCATTTGAATTCCATTTTCGGTGCAAAAGTTGATGAATGCGTTTTTAACATATTCTCCACCATTATCAGTTCTTAGCTTAAGAATTTGATGTCCAGATTGTTTTTCAACAAATGCTTTGAAGGCCAAAAAAGTGGTAAATACTTCGCTCTTGAGTTTTAAGAAGTATACCCAAGTGCGTCTGGAGAAATCATCAATGAAAGTTAAGAAGTACTTGCAGCCAGAGAATGAAGCAACAGGAAGAGGACCACATAAATCACTGTGCACAAGCTGTAAAGGGGCTGAGGCGTGCCAAGAGGCACGTTTGTCAAAACTGTCCCGATGATGTTTTCCGAGTACACATCCGGAACAAACACCATCTTTGCAAGATACCATAGGAAGACCTGTCACCATATTTTCTTTACATAGATGCTGAAGGGAGCGATAGTTTAAGTGACCAAACCGCTCATGCCAAAGTTTGCTCACTTCATCATTATGAGCAACAAATACTGAGGGAAGATGGGATGACCCAAAGTTGTGAAACTTATACAACCTTTTGGAATCATCAGCAAGACCAGTAGCTAGAATCTGTTTAGGATCTTTTAGATCCTTGATTACAACATCATGAGGTGAAAATTCAACAATTTTACCTTCACCTGAATGAGTTATCTGATAGACAGATAGAAGGTTGCAGGATAAGTTTGGAACACATAATACATCATTGAACTGACCATTGTCTAGATGAACAGTTCCAGTCCCTACAACATTAAGAGATCTATCATCACCAATATATATATTTTTGGTGTTACAATCATTTAAAGAAGAAAACATGGCTTGGTTTTTGGCCATGTGACAAGAGGCTCCAGAATCAATGAGCCACTCATGAGAATGAGAAGAAGAAGAAGATACATTTAATGCATAACCAGACTGAGATGATTGACGATGACATGCAGAAAGTGCCATTCCGGAAGTTGAAGTTGAAGTAGGCTCCACATGGATGTTATGTTTCTTCATTGCGGCTTCCAAGGCTTCCATCTTCTTAAAGCATTTAGATTCTAAGTGGCCATCTCGATTACAAAAGTTACAATGTCTATCAGTCTTCTTCCATTTGTTTTTATTGGTCTTATCATTTTGCTGAAATGATCTTTCATTTTGAGGCTGAGATGGTTTAGGACCATTCTTTTGAGGATATGACTTCTTAGGATTCTTTGAATTTGGTTGCTGCTGGGCGGCTAACGCTTTCGTGGAAGAGTTTCCAAGATTAAGAAGACCAAGGTGTAAGAGTTTTTCTTGTTCTCTTATTAAGGAATCACAAAAGGAGTCAAAGGAAGGGGCCTTGTAGTCTTGTCCTTGACAAATGAAAGCTTCCCTTGTAGAATGGAAAGTGGAAACAAATACAGAGTAGGCTGGTCCTAACTTAGTAAGGATGGAATAAATAAGGTTACCATCATCTTTCTTAACTTTAACACCTTCCAAGAGATATCTAAGGGTCTTGAATTTGGACAAGAAATCTTCAATGCAAGAAAAATTATTAGGATCCAAAGTAAGCAGCTCATTTTCAAGTTGATGGGCTCTAATTTCATTTTTAATCCCAAAAACTTTAGCAAGTTTTTCTAATGCTTCATGAGGAGTCTCAAGTCCTGCAATGTGGAATCTAAGATCAGGAGAAATAGACATCCCTATCAAACCACGTGCTTGATCTTGTCTATTTTCCCATTTTGCCGCCTTGTCTTCATCTGTTGGTTTCTTCTCTTGGTTTGTGGCTATTTTGAAGAGACCTTTACTTCTAAGTAAATCTTCCATGTAGGCTACCCATTGGAAGTAGTTAGTGCTGTCAAGAATGACTTGGCATGGACTTTCCATTTTTTTTTAAAAACTGAAGCTGAAGATGCTGAAAGTAAGTGTACCAATGGATAGATCTCGAAAAAATAGGCGGTTTTAAAAAAAACGGCTCTGAAAAAGGCTTCCGGATGAAGAAGTTATGGCTTTTTGAAAAAAACTTGTTGACGTTGCCGGCAAAGTGCGCGAATGTGCGGGAATGAAAAAATCCGCCCCCACAAAATGGAGACTTGAACCCAAGACCTCTACTCTCTAAAAATAGCTTTGAACCAATTGATCTATACAAAAAATTTGAGAGAGAGAGAGAGAGAGAGAGAGAGAGAGGGGGGGGGGGGGCCTCGGTTTTGCGTGCTTGCCTTGAGAAAGCTCTTTTTCCCTACAAAACACAAAACCCAACACGAATATGCAAAGAAAAACGAACCTTGCGGCTCGAAGTTAGCTTTAGCCAAAAAACTAGAAATTTTTAAAAAAAATCTCAAGTTAGCTTTAGCCGAAAAACTAAATATTTTTCTCAATGTTTCTGATTTTCCGAGATCACACTAAGGTGCAGGGAAAAGAGCATACGCATGAGAAAAATCCTTCCTTTCTGTTTCTGATTTGCCCAGATCGCACAGAGTCGCAGGGCAAAGAGCATACGCAGAAATGAAAGGTATAGATCCGGTTAAAAAAAAAGGCTAAATAAACTGAGACCGAAATAAGCAGAGAGAAATTAACAGTAAACTGCAAAAAAAAACACTGTATACCTCCTGATCTGAAAAATGACGCAGCTAGGGCTACCGGAAACCTTTTTGCATGAAACGAAAGGGGTTCCTCACTGGAACAGATGCTCCGAACGCAACAAAGCAGTCCTCTCGGCCCGAAAGCAGTCAGAAACAACAGATCTAGGAAACAACAGCCGCATGCAGTTCTACCGGCTTCAGATTTGGATCACCAACGGACGCGGCCCTCAAATAGCTCTGATACCATGTAGGAATTTACAGGGTAAGTTCCACAGAAAGAATACCAAAAGGACACCGCTCACAACCAGATCTCAAATCAATACACTAGTATTTTTGACATGGTTAAAACCCTCAGAGTGCAAGGAGGGAAACAGTCCACGGCCTGTCCCAACGTGGGTACTACAGGAAATTTATTAATCAAAGAATGAAAATTTACATAAGCTTCTCTCATGCACGGATTACCCGAACAATGACCCTCCATGCGCTTTAAATAGAACTCATGGACCAATCGGGTGTCAAGCCACGGATCAAGTGTCGGTAATACCGAGGTGAGAGTGAACCGTCGGATCACTACATATCGTGACCGTCGAATTGTAAGTTACAAAATGTACAACGGTAAAGAAACACACTTTACCTAACTCTAACCTAACTCTATGCTAGACCAAGTTGAACTTAACTATATCCTACGTGTCGGAATATCCTAACACTAATATTTTTAACGAGCCCAGCGACAAAGACAAATCGGTCCTTTTCATTTTTAGAGAGTCTGAAAAGTGTACATAAAGTAGACTCCAGGGGTCCTTTTTCGTCATCTAATCCCTTAAGTCCGAAAAATTATAAAACAATACAGAAGGGATGAATGTTCGATATCTTTATCGAGCCGAACTAGACAAGCGCTCGATCTTTTTGTGCAATAATCCCTCAGGTCCAAAAAGATTAAAATCTAGAGGAGGGATAGCTCTTCCGGTCCTTTTAACGAGCTGGAAGGCCAAAACTCGGCAAACTTTTCAATTTTTACGATTCAGTGAAAAGAGCTCAAAGAAGACTCGTATTTTGAGGAACGAGTGATAAACAGGGATAGCAGCAGATTCCAGGTACAGGTTGGAATTTTCCAATCACGGCAGTATTACAAGGATGGCTAGGTGGGATCACTCTTCGCAGCTGTTCCTCAAAATAGGTAAACAATCAAGTGGATGTGAATGATCGGCCAAATGAAAAGTGGAGGTGACGGTGCACAAACACGACCAAGGCTTTTATGGCTGATGTATTTACGGTCTCAAATGGTTATTTACCGGTTCATTTTTTCTGGATGAGCTTGCACTCTGGGGGAAGCCTGCTCACTAGCTTATGTTTATTTTTTAACGAGCATGAATTTCCGCATTAAAACTGCTTGGATCTTGCGTTTATTTTTTAACGAGCATGAACTTTGCCAAAACTGCTCGTTTGATAAGGTCAAATTCATATTTTACCATGACTAGTTTTTCTTTTCCAGAGATAGTACCGTTTCATCAATTGCTGCAACAAACTTGTTAGAAATGGATAACATGAAGTAAAAATACTAATATTTCACTTTGAACTACGTAAAAAGCGATTAAAAGATGTTTTTACCTCTCATTTTACCATTTCATGTGCATTTGGTTTGTTGGAGCTTTGGAGGTGCCTCTTCCTCTCGATTTTTCACCAGCTGATTTCGGGAGATTCTGTGGATGATTTTCAGCGCTGTTTCCACCAGGTAGGAGCTAAACCCTAGCTCTATCTTTTCATGGCCTTATTTCTCAGTTTTATGCTTGTTTTCATGCCCCCATGAGCCCCTGGGGTTTCTCTAGGGCGCTCTGCCATCAGCGCAGGTGCCCCATATCGAAACCTACGTTGGGGGTTCTCTCTTCAAAGGCAGTTTGTCTCCCAACGCAGGTGAGACCCTTCCCTACCTGCGTTGGGCGCAGAAAACATCTTGGCTGCACAATTTTTTATGAGATTTTTGCCATTTTCTTTACTGAGTCAGGGATCTTACTCCTCCTCTTGTTGGTTTTGCAGAGTTTATTGGAGTAGAATGACTCTTACGTGGCGAGAACGAGAGCATGAAGAGGAGGACATGATCGCCCCCCATGATCCCGTTGCCGTGAGTGCGTTGCGGAACTGTGGCTTGCTAAAATTCTTCCGTATATATAGCATGAGGGCACAGATACGTTTACTGCAGTACCTGCTTGATGCTTGGGATCCTGTTAACCAAGTGTTCCAGATTAGGGGCAAGTCCATCCCTTTGACCATAGTGGACATTTACTTCTTGACCGGGTTGTCAAGGCGGGGTGCCCCCATTTCCTTGTCCGGTTCGGCCCGAGGGAGTGATTCCGTGAAAGATTATATCCGTCAGTATTGCAGGGAGGGATCTCAGCTGAGCAGAGACGGCAAGATTTCTATCTGTGATGTCACTGACAGGTCTCTCAGGTCTATTCTGTACACGATTTGTAGGATGGCTGGTAGTGCATCCCCTCATGTTGCCAACAGGTCATATGTGCAGCACGCCCTGGAGTGTCTTCAGCCGAAAGTTTTTAACTGGTGTGATGCAGTACTGGTTCAGATGAAAAACCAGTTGACCAAAGTAAAGGACAGGAGACTGAAGAATTTGGCTTTGGTTCAGTTTTGACTGCCTTCGCTTTGGAGAAGATACCCCTGATGCAACCTCAGTACATTGTTCTCGACTTGCCATCTCCTACTGAGCCACGCATGCAGAGGTGGGTTGACCACATGGCTAGACATGCAGGCCAATCTCGGATTACTTTTACTGATGCCTTCTTTAGGTGGTTCGAGCGGCAGGATATGGCTTTTTCCGAGTATCCATATATTGGCATGGATTTCCGAGGTGATCCGGATTTGGTACTACCGGATGGCGAGCAGTGGGGTGATCTTGGTAAATATTTTGATCTTATCACCGTTTACTATTTTTTATTTATAATGTCCTTGTGCTTTACTCTATCAAGACTCTAATCAAACTCATGTGTGCATGCAGATGTGGGCCCCGTCCGTCCAGCAGTTCGTCCGGGAGTTCCGGCCGCTGCCCCAGCAGGGGAGGCTCCAGGGAGGGCTATTCTCCGTGACCTTGACTTGGCCGAGACTCTTGCTGCTGTGCAGGAACAGGTCGAGGGTCTTACCTTCGGGATTCCGTATGTACGGATTGACGAGTTGCCTCTGCGATTGCAGCGACATACTGCTGGTGTTCCTAGACGATGGTCTCGTCTTCTGCGCATGATCACACAGGCCGTGGCATGTTATCATGAGCATCACTAGGCTAAGGTGCCCCCCAGCCATTTTTGAGTTTTGGGGTCGTATGACCGATTTTGTCTTGGTTACAGAACATTATATGTAAACCGTAAACAGTTATATATATTTTTGATTTTCGGGGTTTATCTCGGTTTTTATGTGATCCATGTATGAAACATCGATGATGCTTCTCTTTTTATCAAATTTGCAAATGTCTATCTAACACATAATTTGCTAATGAGTCGGTTAATGTGTTTAAGTTTCTGGAAATGTGTTGATATTGGATAAAATCAAACTGTCTTTCCAAGATTTTAACTCTTAGGAACTTGCGATAAATAGCTGGATTTCGGACAGAGTAGGTACCTTTGAGCTGTAGTACCACGAGCTGTGAGTCTAGCCTGACGACTAGCCGGCGTATGCCATGGGTAATGGCATCAGAGAGGAGCTCTATCAACACGCTATACTCAACGATATTATTTGTTGATTGACCAATACATACCCCCCTGAAACTCATTAACTCGCCGCTTGGGTTAAAAATGGCCCATGTTGCTGAGGATAGATTCCTCGAACTACGACTCGCTCCGTCAGCATATCCAACCCATGGTTCCAATGGATTTGACATCTGCAATAAGTGTAAAAAAGCGGATTACTTAAACCGGAACAAACGCTTTAGCGAAAACAAAAATGTAACAAAAGCATACAGGTTACTATTAGGCATAGTAACGCTTAAGGTACAACCCGTTGCGGGGTTGCGCCAGTGGAATTCCGTCATAATCTACCAACTCGTAGGCACCTTTTGCTAACACACTTTTAACAATATAAGGGCCCATCCATAAGGACTTGAATTTCCCAGCTCCCAATTTATCGGATTCTTGGTCATAAAGCAAGACCAAATCACCTTCCGAGAAGACGCAGGGTTTGACATTTTTGTCGAACTGCGCTTTGACTCGTTTCTTATGGGCTTCGTTGGCCAAGGCGGCATCACGACGGGTTTCATTCAACTGGATTAACTCCAAGAAACGAGCTTCTTCTTCTGAGGTTCCGGGGAGGAGATCAATTGCGAGTTTAAGGGACGAAATTTCGCACTAGATTGGTAGGATCGCTTCCAGGCCATACACCAGTTGAAACGGTGTGAACCCAGTGGCATTCCTTACCGATGTTCGGTAGGCCCACAAAGCTGAGTACAGGATCAAATGCCATCTTCTTTTGTGAACCACTACCATCCTTTGCAGCATGCGCTTCAGGACTTTGTTGATCGCTTCAACTTGTCTGTTAGCTTGCGGATAGTACGGACTAGAGCTGTCGTGAGACAATCCTAGTTTGGCAATTAATTCAACCATCATGTGATTGTGGAAATGCGATCCATGATCTGTTACTATGGCCTGTGGCACGCCGAATCTAGCGACCACATGATTAAAAAAGAATAGGGCTGCTGTTTCACCAGTGTTATCCAATGTAGGCATCGCCTCGGCCCATTTGGTAAAATAGTCAACTGCGACTATAATATACCCATGCCCCCCGGTCGAGGTGGGGTTACATTGCATGAAATCGATGCCCCACTTGGCGAAAGGCCCCACAGCTATTATTGGCTGTAAAGGAGCGGGGGGTCTTCTGGTTTTGCTATCAAAAATCTAACATGCATGGCAACTTCTAACTGCGGTTATGCAATCTTTGAACATGGTTGGCCAGAAATATCCTGCTCGTAAGATTCTTTGTGCTGTAGCATATCCAGATTGATGCCCCCCACAGGTACCTGAATGACATTCATTCAGGGCTTTTTCGGCCTCCTCGTGGGTTAGACACCTTCTCGGGACCGTATCGACACCACGACGGTAAAGTGTATCACCGACGATCATGTAGTCTTTTGCTTGGTATCGAATGCGTTTTTGTTCTGAGTGAGAGGTGTCTGGCCGAAACTTTTGGGTTTGGAGATAAACTATTATATCTCCATACCACTCATCACTTGCTGATATCAGAAACAAGCTTTCGTCCACGATCGATTCTTTGGACGTTTCATCGTTGTATGATGACCGGAGATCGCATAATAATTCTGCGAAAACTAAAGCTTTCTTTGATTTGGATTTCACAAATTCCAGATCAAACTCTTGAAGGATAGCTATCCACTTTGAATATTTGCCCCCAAGCAACTGTCACGACAGTATATAAGTCATGGGGTTGCAATCTGACAATACAGTGGTTTTCCTAAAGAGGACATAATGCCGAAATCTTTGTATCGCTTGAACAGCTGCTAATGCCAGCTTTTCAACATGAGAATATCTACTTTCCGTATCATTTAAGTTTTTACTTAAATAATATATAGGGTGTTCAATTCCATCGACTTCTTGAACTAAAACCATCGCAATGGTCGTATCTGCTGCAGCCAGATACAGGTTAAAATCCCTTAGATAGTCTGGGGCGTACATTAATGATGCTTTGACTAGCGCTTCTTTCAAAGCATCAAAGGAAGCTTGTGCAACCTGGTCCCAGACGAAAGGTACATCCTTTTTCAGGAGACGGGTATAACCTTTAGCAAGTTCTGCGTAATTTGGAATGAACCTCCTCAGAAAGTTTGCTTTCCCTTGGAGTTTCTGAATCTGAAGCAAGTTCGAAGGTGGAGGCAAATTAATGATTGCCTGCACCTTGCAAGGGTCGAGACGAATCCCATCCTTGGAGACTATAAAGCCAAGTAAACGACCAGAACCGACGCAAAACACACATTTGTGCGGGTTGAGTCTTATCTTGTAGTGTCGGCAACGTAGAAATATTGCTCTTAAATGATACGGATGATCAGTCCGCTTTTGTGAATGAGCCGGAAGATCGTCGAGATAAGGTTGAACGATGTTCTTGATGTCATGGAAAGCATAATTCATTGCTCTCTGAAACGTCGCCCCTGCGTTCTTTAAACCAAAGGGTAATTTTCGATAAGCGAAGGTGCCCCACGGACAAATAAATGCAGTCTTTGACTGGTCCTGTGGGCGGATATTAATTTGATTATACCCAGAAAATCCGTCCATAAACGAAAAGATTTCACATCCGGCGCATTCATCAATTATCTGGTCGATGAAGGGTGTAGGGTAGTTGTCCTTTGGACAAGCTTGATTTACATCCCTATAATCGACGCACACTCGTATTGTTCCTTGTTTCTTCATAACAGGGACAATATTCGATACCCAATCGGTTAGAGGAACCGGGTAGATGAAACCAGCATGGAGGAGTTTTTCAACTTCTGCCTTAATGGCAGCGGCTTTCTTGGGGTGCACCTGTCGAAGTCGTTGTCTTACTGGTTTGACATCAGGATACATCTTAATTTCATGTTCAACGATACTCGAGTCAATGCCTGGCATTTCATCATATGACCAAGCAAAGACATCTCTAAATTCGCAGAAAAGAGCTTTATATATTTCTTGTTCTGAAGGGGAACAACCTTTGCCGACATAAATATTCTCTACAATGTCTGTTTTGGTCGAGATATTTATGGCTATAGTTTCTTCTATATTGGATAGGTTTCTCTCGGAGTCCACCGTATTTACAGTATTCGTTAGGAACTCAAATACTGAAGGGTGATACAGGTCGCCTTGAGTATCTTCCTTAGGAAGGGAACGATGGTGGTTATCATTCCATGGTGCCCCCTCAATCCACATTGATTGCAGGATTCCTTCGTCACTTGCATGCACTCGTGACCAAGGATCCAAAGGGGTACCACATTCTCCTGACCTATCTACCCAAACGCTTGACGAGCATTGATTTGGGCTCGCCTCCCATGCCTGAAACATTGATTGCTACAATATTTCGATTGGGCTCGGGTGCAACACCATTGCCCGATCCATGACGACTTTGTCTTTTGCGACCTTCGTGGAAGATATCATGTTGCAGGTAGCCACCAATGGTACATTTCCTATGTACATATGATTTGGTAGCGAGAAAGTCCCCATCATCGTGGGGTCTTTTAACAGGCCTACTCCTATATCTTGAATTGAATGGTCGCTCTCATGGATCATGGGAATGCTTCCCGTAACTTGTGAACCATTAAGGAGGAAGTTCTGTTGGTCGACGACCGTAATCCCTCCTTCAAACGGGAAAGCGATCTTCCTAAAATAAGTCGACACGATAGCCGCCATGGCATAAATCCATGGTCTTCCCAGTAGGATGTTGTAATCCAGATTTCCATCTATGACTTCAACATCAATCTCTACTGTTTTTCCACCTAGTTCAACTTTCAAGTTACTTAGGATACCGTAAGGGGTATATGTCCTACCGTCGAAAGCCTTTAGTGTTGTCGAAGATCTCGACAAGGTTGGTGACCCTAGCGTTTTCCAGCAGCTCATTGACATAATACATGTCGATGCTCCCTCGTCAATAATTGTTCTGTGAACAGTTTTGTTGAGGGCCTTCACTTGAATAAGGAAAGCTAGTTGAGCTGGTAACTGAGGGTCATACCCTTTGTGATCAAAGGACACAAGATTGGAATCCTTAGGATCAACCCCCCCTATTGCCGATAACAATGCCTGCCTTTGGGATGGACAATTTTGTAGTACTTCTAGAGTCGACATACCGGATGGCGATTGAGCCAAATCTTCTACTATGTTATAATGTTGCGCCGCTCTGGCACGAGGATTAAACGTCGACTTGTGTACTACACCCTTAGGTGGTTTTATCGTTAATTCTGGCATGATGGGTGGGACAACTTCTGTCGAAGTTGTTGTCGAACTGCTAGGTTGATCTTTACCTTTTTCGTTTGACAGTTGCGGATTCCCATAATCTTTGCTCCTTGTCAAAATCAAAGCATCATTTTGCTGCTTAGAGATTGACAACATCAGCACTTGCGACGGGGAAGCATTTCCACTATCAACCATATTTTGACCTGGATTGGGAAATGGATCAGTCAGCACAGCTGGGTTCTTTGGACTTTTAAAGAATCTCTTGAGCTCAGCTTTGTATGGACAATCTTGTGTCCAATGATCCTCGTCACATATAAAACATGGACCAGGTGGCTTCCCTTTCTGTTTCCCTTTCCTAGGAGAGCTTGAAGAAGCTTTTTCAGGTGACGGATCATCCTGTTGCTTCTTCTTCCCTTTGTTTTGTTTCTTCTTGCTTCCTGGTTGATTGGTTTCTTTGCCTTTATCTGCTGATATGGCATTTACTTCCGAAGCAAGAATCTCTTCATGGGCATTTCGATCTGAAGTCTTACGGGCTTTCTGAGGTGAAGCCTTTCTCGACTTCGCGCTTGCAGTGCCAATCACGCCATCTCCGGCATGAGAGTCAATATTCGATTTAGGAGGGGGAGGAATTGAAAATTCAGGTCTAGGGGTGTCAGGTATTTTGTCGTAGAGCGTGCCAGACTGAGTATATACTAAGTCTAAATATTGAGCACGAGCGATGACTTGCTCCTCTGTTACGACTCCCCCCTTGGCCACATCTTCCATTATAGCCGGAAGTAATGACTTTATAAACCATTCAGCTAATAGCTGATCAGGAATGTATGTTTTCACCATCCTACGATGGCGACGCCACTCATGTATATGATCTGATATGTGAGTAGCTGTCGTCTGTTTGAAGTTGGTTAGTATCTTGGTTCCTGTTTCATACCTGATAGGTAATTGAAATGGGTTAAGAAAGTCGTGGCTAAGGAGCTGAAATTGTCGAAAGAGGCTCTTGGCAATTCTATATACCATTTGGCCGCCGGACCTGTCAATGTCCTCTGGAAGAGGCGAAGTCTTATCGAATCATCGTTCAGAGTGTTCGATGAACACCATAGATGAAAGGTCATGACGTGATTCGACGGGCCTTCGCCCGGATTTCCATTGAATTTAGGAATGTCGGAGGGAAGTTTGTGAGGAATCGCTAGCCACCAAGGGGCATAGGCAATCGGATCGTTTGTCAACCGATGTAAATCGGGTAACTCCAAAGTTGCCACGAATGGTAGCTGTTGACTCAGGTTAGGTGAAGCGTACCCAGGGTATGATGGAATCGCCTGAGCAGTTGGTCTTTGCATACCAGCATAATGTAATTGATGCTGATATGATTGATACGGTTGATGGACTACTCCACCATAGAGTGGTTGGTTTTGACCGTATTGTAGGTACGGTTGTCCATTGTTCGCAAAAATTTGCTGCTCGGTACCTTGGTACACTTGCTGGAACTGCGGTTGTTGATACTGCACCAACCATGGTTGTGATACCATTGGTTGTTGTGCGATGCTTACCACTGGGCCAAGATGAGGGGTAAGGGTACCCGTTTGTGCTTGTGTCGCCCCGCCAGTCGGCGATTATGGTTGGGTTGCAGGGTCAAAGGGTTGTTGCATTACAACCTAAGAAAACTGAGGTTGACATGTAACAGGTATCGTTTGAACTTGCGACACAGTCACAATTGCTGGTGTCGTCGGGATGTTCGTCACAGGCATCTGTTGTTGCATAGAATACACAACTCTTGGTTGCTGGGGTAGCATAGGTATCCAACCACTTGTAGTTATTCCAGTATAACCTGAGTATGGTTGTGAGCTCCCGTATGGGTAACCTCCCGGAGGGGGTAATGAAAAAGCATATTGCCCCCCATACGGTGGTGGTCCAGAACCGAGAGGATTTATTACACCTCGAGGACCGAATTGCCCAAACTGATTTCCGAAAGGATCAATCTGTTGAGTTCCAACATAGGAGTTACCGGGTATTATCCCGGGAGAACAAACAGGAACAGACCATACTGTCGTCATGGCCCCCGAAGGGATCCCCCCCAGCTGTTGAGAGTTAGGGACAGATGGTATGCCGGTGAACATTGTCGGAATGACTGCAGGGAGTTCTGCTGTCGCTGTGTCATTCGGCACAGTCCTAGATGTCAACGGTTGTTCAGACATTTTGAGTCTATCCAATAGATTGCCTAGTGATTCTTCAGGAAATTCTCTGGGTGATAGGCTAGCTTCTGATGCAGTAGGAAGTAGAGTGATCCCTGCTCCAAAATGTGTTGGAGTAGTTGCATGCGGATCTTCTACAATCTCTTCTATTGCGATCAGACCGGGTGGAAGAGGAAGACCGTCAGGTCCGTAGAATATTTCTGGTGCCGAAGAAGGGGTTGTTTCGACAGCGACAGTTGTTTGAGGAGCAAGACTCTCTGAACCGATCACTGATGGAACTGATTCAGTAACACAAGTATTTTCTCTCAGACTAGGATCAGTGTTACTGTCCTTCTGGGGCTGTTGAACTTCTTCAATAGGGGCAGGGTTTCCAGAAATGTTTGGAGTAACCGAAACCTTAGATGTCGTCGGAACACTTGTTCTAACTTTGACAGGAGATTTGGAACCAGTTGAACGAGATCGCTTTGCCCGGGTTGTTTTCGATTCCGGAGACAAAGACGGTTGACTCGTACGCCTCCGCGAACGACAGTTCATCGATTGACTTTCTTCCACAATTGCGGATTACTTGATCAACCAACAATGCACAGGGTAATGTGTTTTCGAAATGAATTAATTTTAGACGCTTTTTAAGACACAACTTGCTTTTTCACTTTTTAAGAGTCGAGAAAAAGCTAAAGATGACTCTAGTCTCCTTCGATGTATTAACGAGCCCGAAGTGACAAATGCTCGGATGGACTTTTTCAGTTATAGAGTTTGACAAAGGCCAAAAGAAACTACTCTGGAGTTCTAGGCAAGGGTGTGCCAAACCTTTCGCGAAACCACAGAATACGTTTTATGGTACGAGTGGTCGATCTTCGTGAATGCTGTGTTCACTGCATCGCGATCAGTAGGGCGGCCGACACGGCTTCCTATGGATAAAGGCTTTGTTCCTATAGGGGTCCCCCAATATACGCGACGGTACGCGGGGGCACAAGTCCGTATTAGTGCTATCGTCCCTCAGGAGGAATCACCCACCTTCGTAGAGATCGACAGTCACTATGTTTAACGACGCCGGTTCACGTCTCTACCTAGACCTCTACTGTGTTTCGTTATGTTTCAAAGCGTTGTTAGATAAATTCAGTTCTTTTTAGGTTGATCTTGCTTAGCAGTTTGCCTTTATGGATCACCACGTGATGTATGATACAACTCCTAAATGCAGTCTAAGAATGATAAGCAAGCTTTTTCAATTCTTTCAACTTATGAAAACCTTAACTACTGAAGGAAAAGAAAGACATCATCTTTTCAAACAGATCATAGAGCACACACTGATGCACTTTTCCTAAATCGACATGCAAACTGTCAAAATGCACATGCACAATGCAAGTATTTCTTTTCTTCTTCCTTAATGTTGATGTATTACAAAAAGAAAGCTGTTGTATAATTTCGAATTCAATTTCAAGCGAAAGCAAACAAGTGTTTGTCCAATAATCAAAAGAACACCTTAAGATTCACTCGTTTCAACACAAGAAATATTGAAATTCGAACCATATAACGAAAGCAAATGCTCAAGCAGCTATGAACAGCAATAAACTAGCTCTTAGAATTACAACGACACTTTCTCATAGGTCTAGATCCAAGAGGTCATAGCAAGACTAGTTCACTTTCGCTATGGGAAACTGCGAATGACAGCAAGAAATACAATAAGAACAATCACGGTTTCTTCATACAACTGAGGCGGAATGAAGGCAAAGAGAAGTGGTTTCAGCTGGGTATACAGGTTGACAACAAGCTGCAAAAACAATACTGAAAACTGGGCAACAGACAGTGGGGAATCCCAGTTGCACAAGGCAAAACTGGATCAGCGCAGGTGCTGCACTGTCAATCTGAGATGCAGCGCAGGTAGCCCCTTCGGGACCTGCGTTGCAGTGCAGGTAGCCTTTGTTGCAGCTGCACTGATGAGACAACTCTCGTCTCTCTCAGATTCCGGGTCACAGTTTGCTCAAAAATCAATGGTTTTTGGCCAAATCAGAGGTTATCAGTCAAGTATACACTAGAGGATGATTAAAGGAAGATGAACACTATCACAAAGAGCTAAAAAGAGTCCTTGTGGATCAACTCTTCAAATCATAAACATGCCCAGCACTGGGCTAGAGTAGCTGCCCTCTACTTTGCATTCGAAGAACTCGAATGCAGTTCGATTCGGTACTCCCTCTGTTTAAGAAATGAATAGCAAGAAACACAAGCTACCAACAAGACACGATCCCCAGCGGAGTCGCCAGTCTGTTGTGGGGGAAAGTATCCAACTCGGAATGACCCTAACCCACTCTAAGGGTGACAGTTCCTTAGCAACAGCTGAAAGCAAAGCTATCTAAAGTTTCTTCTTTATGACATGCAAGAGATAAAAGGGAGAGATCCACTTACCGATGTCTTGTGCAAATGGTCGGTCCAATCTCCTTTGTTTGCCGCTTGCTCCCAGCTCCAAGTCTTTTCACGGGCCCAGCTACACGAGATCCTGCAAATAAGACAAGAAAAGGAAACTACAAGAAGCATGCATTCATAATCGATTCAAGGATTAGCATAAATCAAAGACGCAAGTAAGACAATACACCATTGAAACACATGCGAATAGAAGAACCTCAAATGCTTTATTAATATATGGAAGTAAGGTTCAGGCGGTGATACAACCATGAGAGGTCCAATCCAGCATCACCTTCCCGACGGAGAGAAATCTCTTCTTCACCTCCCTCAAGCAATCACCCAACACTCTCGACTGTAAACCAACAGCAATTCTTTGCACCGAATTCCCCCCTCTAGATCCCATGGGATGAGATCCTTATATAGAGTTTTGGAGTGAAGATAAGTCAGCTTGATGTGTGACTTGTTGTCCTCTTCAACTCCAGTTGTTCTTCAGTTCTTCACTCGGAGTTTCTACCTCCCACTTGGAGTTTTAGAAGCTCTTAACTCATCATTAGGCGAATCTTATGATCAAGTGTCTTTTTGGAAGCTTCCTGGGCACTGGCACATTGAGAAAAAGATTCCTCCACATGTCCAAGTACGCCCAGCGCAGGTAGCCTTTGTTTCACTTGCTATGCAGCGCAGGTACACCATAGAGCTTTTGTCTTTCAGCGCAGATGCCTAGTGGAGCAGCTGCTTTGATCCAAAATTGACCTGTCTTTGAGTGTTTTTCAGTGGAGAACTGATTTGCAGTGCTGTGGTTTGCTGACCTTGTTCCTCTAGGGGTAGGAACAACATGTTTAGGGACTTTGGATCCCTTAGATTATTGACATTTCATGCTCTATGCTGTAAGGCACAAAAATGTCTATAACAGCGATGCCTACATTAGATAACACTGGTGAAACAGCTGCCCTTTTCTTTTTCAATCATGTAGTCGCCAGGTTCAGCGTACCACAGGCTATAGTTACAGATCATGGATCGCATTTTCGCAATCACATGATGGTTGAATTAGCTGCCAAGCTAGGGCTATCTCACGACAGCTCTACCCCGTATTATCCACAAGCCAACGGACAAGTTGAAGCGATCAACAAGGTCCTGAAGCGTATGTTGCAAAGGATGATCGGAGTTCACAAAAGAAGGTGGCACCTAATCCTGTACTCAGCCTTGTGGGCTTACCGAACATCGGTAAGGAATGCGACCGGGTTCACACCTTTCCAACTGGTGTATGGCCTGGAAGCAGTCTTGCCAATCTAGTGTGAAATCTCGTCTCTTAAACTCGCAATTGATCTCCTCCCCGGAACTTCGGAAGAAGAGGCTCGTTTCTTGGAATTAATCCAATTGGATGAAACCCGTTGTGATGCTGCTTTGGCTAACGAAGCCCATAAGAAACAAGTCAAGGCGCAGTTCGACAAAAATGTCAAACCCCGTGTCTTCTCAGAAGGTGTCTTGGTCTTACTTTATGACCAAGAATCCGATAAATTGGGAGCAGGTAAATTTAATTCTTTATGGATGGGCCCCTATATTGTTAAACGAGTGTTAGCAAAAGGAGCCTACGAGTTAATGGATTATGAAGGAATTCCACTGGCGCAACCCCGTAATGGGTTGTACCTCAAGCGATACTATGCTTAAATAGTAACCTGTATGGTTTTGTTGTATTTTGTTTTCGCTAAAGTGTTTGTTTTGGTCGAGTAATCTGCCTTTTTACATTTATTGCAGATGTCAAACCTTCTGGAGACATGTGTGGGATATGCCGACGGAGCGAGTCGTAGTTCGCGGAACTTGTCCTCCGCAGCCTGGGCCATTTTTGATCCAAGCGGCGAGTTAGTAAGTTTCAGAGGTGTATGTATTGTTCAATCAACGAATAACATCGCTGAGTATAGCGCATTGATAGAACTACTCTCTTATGCCATCACCCATGGTATACGCCGACTAATCGTCAGGCTAGACTCACAACTCGTAATACTACAACTCAATGGTATATATTCCGTCCGCAACCCAGCTATTTATCGCATGTTCCTAAGGGTTAAGATTTTGGAAAGACAATTTGATTTAATTCAATACCAACATATTTCCAGAAACTTAAACACATTAACCGACTCATTAGCAAACTATGTGTTAGATAGACATTTGCGACATTTATAAAAAGAGACACATCATCAATGTTGTACATATGGATCATATAACTCAACCAAAATAAACTCCGAAAATCAATATATATATATAAGTTGTTTATCATTTGTACATAATATTCTGTAACCAAGACAAAAATCGGTCGCATGACCCAAAAACTCAAAAATGCTAAGGGGCACCCTAGCCTAGTGATGCTCATGATAGCACGTCACGGCCTGTGCAATCATGCGTAAGAGACGAGTCCATCATCTAGGCACACCAGTAGTATGTCGCTGCAACTGTAAAGGTAACTCATCGATCCTCACATCGGGAATGCCGAGAGTAAGGCTCTCAACCTGCTCCTGCACAGCTGTAAGGGTCTCGGCCACATCAAGGTCACGAAGAATAACCCTCCCAGCAGTCTCCCCTGCTGGGGCAGCAACTGGCGTTCTTGGGCGAACTGCTGGACGAACAGGACCAACATCTGCATGCACACATGAGTTTGATTAAAGTCTTGATAGAATAAATCACAAGGACATTATAAATAAAAACAGTAAACAGTGATATGGTCGAAGATTTTACCAATAGCGCCCCACTGTTCGCCATCCGGCAGTACCAAGTCCAGATCACCTCGGAAATCCATACCAACATATGGATACTCGGAATAGACCATCTCCTGACGCTCGAACCACCTGAAGAAGGTATCAGTGAAAGAAATCTGAGATTGACCAGCATGCCTAGACATGTGATCAACCCATCTCTGCATGCGTGGCTCGGTAGGAGAAGGCAAGTCGAGTGCGATATACTGAGGCTACATCAGTGGTATCTTCTCCAAGGCAAAGGCAGTCAAAATAGAACCAAATCCAAAGTTCTTCAGCTTCCTGTCCTTTACCTTGGTCAACTGACTTTTCATCTGAAGAAGTACTGCATCACACCAGTTGAATACTTTCGGTTGGAGGCACTCCAAGGCGTGCTGCACATAGGATCGGTTGGCAACATGAAGAGATGCGCTACCGGCCATCCTACCAATAATATACAGAATGGACCTGAGAGATCTGTCAACAATCTCACGGATAACGACCTTGTCGTCTCTGCTCGGCTGAGATCCTTCCCTGCAGTACTGGCGGACATAATCTCTCATTGAATCATTCCCTCAGGCCGAACCTGACAAAGAAATGGGAGCACCCCGCCTCGACAAGCCAGTCAAGAAGTAAATGTCTACTATGGTCAGAGGGATAGATTTGCCCCTAATCTGAAATACTTGGTTGATAGGATCCCAAGCATCAAGCATATACTATAGTAAGGAGATTTGTGCTCTCATACTAGAGATACGGAAGAACTTCAGCAGGCCACAGTTCCGCAGCACGTTCACCGTGACAGGGTCATGGAGGGCAATCATGTCCTCTTCTTCATGTTCTCGTTCTCGCCATGTAAGGGTCATTTTCCTCAAAAGTCCCTGCAAAACAAACAAGAGAAAGAGTAAGATCCTGGATTTGATGAGAAACTAGCAAAATTTTCATCAAAAACTGTGCAACAAAATTGTTTTTCTATGCCCAACGCAACTGGCTAATGTTCCACCTGCGTTGAAGGTCAAACTGCCTTCATGCAGCTTGACATTCAACACAGGTTTCGAGTGAACTACCTGCGCTGATGGCAGAGCGCCCTAACAAAACCCCAGGGGCTCAGGGGAACAGGAAAACAGGCACAGAATGGAAAAAGGAAACCATGAAAAGAAAGAGCTAGGGTTTAGCTCCTACCTGGTCCAGACAGTTCCGAAAATCGTCCGCAGAATCTCCCGGAATCAGCTGATGAAAATCAAGGGGGAAGAGGCACCTCCAAAGCTCCAACAAACCAAGTTCAAATGAAATGGTAAAATGAGAGGTAAAAACACCTTTTAATTTCTTTTTACGTAGTTCAAAGCGAAATATTAAGGTTCTAATCTCATTTTCAAGCAAATGTTATTCATTTCTAACTAGTTTGATGCAGCAATTGAGGATACAGTACTATCTTTGAAAAGGGCAAAGCTAGTCATGGTAAAAAATCAATAATTTGACCATATAAATCGAGCATTTTTAGCACACAGTTCATGCTCGTTAAAAAATAAACGCAAGATCCGAGCAGTTTTAGGGCATAGTTCATGCTCGTTAAAAAATAAACATAAGATCGAGCAAATGTTTCCACCTGTGTTTAAGCTCGTTAAAAAATGAACTATCCCGGTAAATAACCACTGTGAATGTAATATCATCAGCCATTAAAGCCTTGGTCGTGTTTGCACCGTCACCTCCGCTTTTCATTTGGCCGATCGTTCACCTCCATATGTTTGTTTACCCATTTTTTAGGAACAGCTGCGAAGAGTGATTTCACCTAGCCATCCTTGTGACACTGCCGTGATTGGAAAATTCCAACCTGTACCTGGAATCAGTTGCTAACCCGTTTTATCACTCGTTCCTCAAAAGACGAGTCTTCTTTAAGCTCTTTTCAACTGACTCGTAAAATATGAAAAGATTGCCGAGTCCTTGGCCTTCCAGCTCGTTAAAGGGACATGAAGTGCTATCCCTCCTCTAGATTTTAATCTTTTTGGACCTGAGGGATTATTGCACAAAAAGATCGAGCGCTTGTTTTATTCGGCTCGTTAAAACTATCGAAAACTCATCCCTTCTGTATTGTTTTATACTTTTTCGGACTTAAGGGATTAGATGAAGAAAAAGGACTTTTGGAGTTAACTTTATGTATCTTTTCAGACTCTCTAAAAATGAAAAGAACCGAGTTATCTTTGTCGTTAGACTCGTTAAAAACATTAAATAGCGACAAACTTGTCTTTAGACGAGAACGAGTTTCACTATCGCTAGGCTCGTTAAAACATAGCGATGGGCTTGCCCGAAGGGCAGGTTATAGAACAAGCATATTTTATCCTCCTCAAGCTTGACAAAAATAAAGAGGTATTGGTCAGCAATGACTGGGGAAAAAATGGGAGAAACTAAAGAAAACTTTGATGGTAGCAAGTCTCTCTTGAACATGACACTTTTCCTCCATACCACAATCGGTTTGGGTTGTTTCATTCACTGGTCACATCCATGGTCTCGCCATACCATCCATATTTGGGGTAATGCTACCAATCCATCGCATCAGTGTCGCCATATGTTCAAGAGAAGTCGTTCAGAAAAGTCAACCGTGTCCCATCCACTGCCGTACATTATCCTTCATCCTTTCATGACCGCCACCCTGAATCATATGTCTCAGATCGTTTTCACCTCCATTAAAATCATTAGCTCCGTTCCGTGTCATTGATGTGGGATTCATTAAGGCCCTCCTTTGACGGATCGCTTCTTGTCGACATCAGCTCATTATCCAAGAAGTTGATCTAGGAACAACCCCTTCAGTACTTTGAAGCTTGCATGCTTCAATGGCAAGTTTCTCACTTCCGGCGACAGGTATACATCAAAGACCTTCGACCGAAAGATTTTGTGTGGTGTTCGACGCCAAGTCCTTTATTCACACCACGTGAATTGTACTGCAGTACCTTGAGGGTCATTATCATTATCGGTGATTCCTCTCGCGCTTGTTAACGGTTTACCTCATTGACCGGTAATCAAGCGATGTCTTTCCATGTTCGACTTCAGAACATTTCTCACATGGATCGACTTGTACTTAGAGTGAAGATCGAACGAGTTTGAAGACCCCGGATCTAGTTTCATCCATCCGAGCTGCGATATATATTCAGGAAAGATAAAGACATTGACATGTACATCATTGCAGCAGATAATCATCCTACTCAAAGGATGATAATTTCATCAAAATTATCAGTCTACCATCAGACGATTGTCTGTTCTATGTACAGAAAAATGAATTTATAAAGCTGAGCATGAGAATGCCCACCTCAGCTAGATCATGAAAGCAGTATGGAAAATAATGTATTGTATTGTATCTTATTACAGGTCTCCTCCCAGCATTGGATGAACTTCGGATCCCCCTGATAAAGCATTTCACCCGATAAACGGCCTCATACTTTAGGGGGCAACTGTTATAGACATTTTTGTGCCTTACAGCATTGAGCATGAAATTTCCATAATCTAAGGGATCCAAAGTCCCTAAACATGTTGTTCCTACCCCTAGAGGAACAAGGCTAACAAACCACAGCAATTCACAGAAATTCTCCACCAGAAACTGCTCAAAAACAAGTCAATTCAGGATCATTTCAGTGGCTCCACTAGCTGTCTGCGCTGAATGTCAAAGCCAACACTAGCCACCTGTGCTGAATGTCAAAGCCAACACTGCCTACCTGCGCTGAGCGAGAGTTGACATGTGGCAAGTTCATTCCAAGAGGTGTCAAGACCCAGGAAGCTTCCAGAATCTTCCTCAATGACACTTGCCTCAGTGAATTCGACTGGTGATGAGTAAGAGGTTCCAAATCTCCAAGTGGAAGCAAGAACCTCCAAGTGGAATCAAGAACTGACAGAGGGAGAGGACACTAGTCAGATCTCAAGCTGACACATCCTCTCTCCAAACATCTATATATGGATCTCTCCTCCATGAGATCTAGAGGCTGGAATTTTGTTATTGCAAAGAATTGTTGTTGGTTTGAGATTGGAATCATTGGGTGCTTAATGCTTTGAAGGGGGTGAAGATAGGAATTCCATTTGTTGGGAAGGAGATGCTGGATTGGAGCCCTCTGGGTTGTATCTCTTCCTGAACCTTGTTATTCATCAATAAAGCTATCTTGGTTTCTCCTATATACTGATGTATTTTTGATGTATGATTGCATTAGTATGTTTAGTTTATTTCTAATCCTGAACTAGTTATGAATATGAATCCATGTCTTGTGTAGTGTTCTCTTCTTGTGATCTTGCAGAAACCTCTTGAAGCTGGGCAAGCGAGAAGGCAAGTAGCTGGGAACTCTCCAAGAGAACAGAAGCTGGATCGAGGGACAAACGGAAGACAACGGTTAGTCCATCCATCTCTCTCTTCATTCTTAATTCATAAAGGAAGAATACTAGAATAGCTGTCTCTGTTTGTTGCTAAGGCACTGTCACACCTTAGGTGGATAGGATCGTCCTGCATAAGCATTTTTCCCCACAACACCTGTGTAGCAGGATGATTAGTTCTCCTGTGAGGCCTGGATTGGTGTTCTCCATGGTGATTGTAGCAGGATTGATGTGTCTCCTGTGAGGTCTGGATTGATGTGTTCTCCATGGCGATTGTAGCAGGATTGATGTGTTCTCCTGTGAGGCCTGGATTGATGTGTTCTCCATGGCGATTGTAGAAATATTGATGTGTTCTCCTGTGAGGCCTGGATTGATGTGTTCTCCATGGCAGCCTGGATTGATGTGTTCTCCATGGCGATTGTAGCAGGATTGATGTGTTCTCCTGTGAGGATAGGATTGATTAAGTTCTCCTGTCGAGGCTTCCTACCCATGCAGTCTGGGACTCATGGGAAGTACCTCTCATCTGATCAATGAGCAGGGAAATGAAGTTAGGGACCATAGTAATACCGATGGACGCATCGTTGTATCTACCATACTCCCTATGCTAGGATGTCCTCCATTGATCTGGGATCAATGATACTGGTCAGGGACCAGTGGTAGGAGTTGTACATGCTATGACGCTGACTTTGGGTCGGCTGAGACTGGTCTGGGACCAGTGGTACATACTCCGAGACTGACTTCGTGTCAGTGCAGTACTGGTCTGGGACCAGTGAGAGTGGTACATACTATGACGCTGACTTCGGGTTGGTTGAGACTGGTCTGGGACCAGTGGTAGGAGTTGTACCATACTATGACGTTGACTTCGGGTCGGTTGAGACTGGTCTGGGATCAGTGGTACATACTCTGAGACTGACTTTGAGTCAATAGAGGATGATATTGGTCTGGGACCATTGGAGTTGTACTCACTATGACGCTGACTTTGGGTTGGTTGAGACTGGTCTGGGACCAGTGGTACATACTCTGAGACTGACTTTGAGTCAGTATGATACATCCTCGATCATTTCTTCTTCTTCATAATTCGGACAAAAGCAGAGCAGAACAGAACAATGCAAGAGCAGAGCAGAATAGAACAAAACAGTACAGATCAGTGCATGGTAGAACAAGACAAAGCAGAACAGGCAAAATAGAGCAGAGCAGGGCAAGGGTCAGGCTGTACAAGGCAGTGCATTTGATGGATGAATATTAACGACCGATAGACAGATTGCAGATGAAGTTCTCCATGGTTGAGAGGGAGTCTTAAAATTGGCAACCAGGGCAAAACTTCATGTGGGTCATCTTATTCATGGCTAATAATATTTTTATTAGATTCCTCTCGTCGAGAGGTGTAGGATTGATATAAAGATCATCGAATTCCGATAACTATTCATGGAGATATGAATTTATTTTGATTATGGAATTATTATCAAGCCGACCTACAACTCATGTAGGCTCAGAAGCCCAACAGTCGCATCTATTCACCCACCAACATTGTGTATAAATATAAGAGGACTTTTCCTCATTTGGACTCACTCATCTCATCAGATCTCTCTCTCTCTCTCTACTGGGCAGATATGAGTCTCTTCTCTACTGCGCTGAAATGGGTCTCTCTCTCTCACACATGTGAAGTCGAAAGCTGTTGAATTTGAAGCTACAACTGCAGAACCAAAGATTGACTTGCGTGCCTTGGAATATCTCCTCTTTGGAACTGTGTTTTAGGTTCATCTGAACCTCCTCTGAAAGCCGCAACTTTTGGTGGTGGAATGAAGTCAATCCGATGAACGGTTTGCAAGATATCGACTGCCCTAGTTTGAAGCCGGAAACTGCTGAAACTGAAGCTACAACTGCAGAAGCAAAGATTGACTTGCGTGGCCTAGAAGATCTCCTCTTTGGAACTGCACTGTAGGATCATCTGAACCTCCTCTGAAAGCCTCAACTTTTGGTGGTGGAATGAAGTCAATCCGACGGTCGGTTTGTGAGATATCGTCTACCCTAGTTTGATAATGAAGCCGCTAATGTTGATGCTGCTGATCTAGGATTTGCTACTGCTGATATGAATCAGATTTATTGTACTATTTCTCTCTGGTGAATTATTGAAGATAAAAAAAGATTTGATCAAAGGGTTTCCCCACACATTGTGGGGTTTTTCCCTGGCTAGCCGCCACATCTTGTGTCTCTTGTCTTGGCTTGTTTTCTGTCGATCGTTTAATGTTCTATCTGCACTTTACTTTATGTACATGTGATTGCTAATCGGTGGAATATAATAAGAAAAAGAAGTAAACTGTTATAAGCATAGAACATACCATAACTTAACAAATCCCATGGGAGCGCGAAAGCTCTTGTACTTCATATTCGGATGAGGAGATAGAGCGATGGCAGAACCGGTTACACGAGGTAACCACGCTGAACTATAATATGATGACAAGATCATTGCGCTACGTATCAACAGAAGTGAGGTATCTGCCTACTTATGATGGATTAGGTGGGGAAAACTATTTCTTGGACAGATTTGAAAGGGAGGTGACAAAAAAGCAAGCTTTGAGGATTGGCATGAATGCAGGAGAGTGATGCGCATGCATTTTGGGAAGCCTAAGATGCGATAACAGATAAATACAATGTACGGGATGGTTTGCACGTGCATCTATCCAGGTGGGTACAAGCATATGGTAAAGAACCTGCATGGATGCACATGGACTTTGCGTTGGGGAACACGCTCAATAAGAATGTGTTGGGGGGGAAATTGCGCAAACGGTCCCTCAAGTTGTAAGGACAGAGTGTGGAAAGAACGAGTGTGCAGAAGGTTACCCACACAGAAGAATTTAACGAAGTGTGCGAAGCACTGATAAGGTATGTAATGCGCAGCGAAGTGATTGGGACCTGCGCGTACCAGCAGTTATGTGGGCTTATAGGACAACATGCAAGAAACTAACGAGAAAAACGCCTTCTAGGTTGGCCTACGGAGAAAACGTTGTAGTATCGATGGAGTATATTATGCCTAGTCCGCGCATAGTAGAGCCTGTGGATATGACGGTTTGTGGAGCCTTGGAAGAAGGGATCGTGCAGCTGAACGAAGAAGAACGCTTGGGACCTAATGAAGAGATCCAACAGGGTGATCTTAGGCTCCAAGAACTCATGAAGGAAAGAGTTTGGTTAAGGGCGAAAAGTTCCATGATGGAAGAAGTCAAGAAACTTGAGGAAGGAATAAAGGACTCTCTTGATAAGAAAACTGTGGTGATAAAACAAGTTGCGCACATTTAAGTTGACAAATTTGGGGACTACCGTCGAGAGTTGATCAGCTTGATGCCTTGGATTGGACTGTATATTACTAGAGGGATCACCAATGGTGGTGTCATGCAAATGGAAAAGTGCGCAACACATATAGTAAACTTAAAAGGCAGAGTTTTCCCAGAAAAAGAATTTGAAGGTCGATTAAAGTCGTATACAAGTGACCTGGCCACCTGACTAGCCGTGGGAAGCATAGCCTTAGCGCTCCAAGTAGTTGAAAGGAGGCGGGAGACTATAAACTATTCTTCCCGAGATTTGTGCGGTGTCAGGGCTGCGCGTAGGAGCGAAGTGTCACAAGCTCTGCGACAGCGTAAGGGTAGCTACACTGCTGCGTGGGTTAGCTGAAAAGTGACCGTTATAGTCACTATTCATGATGTGATGCTTGGTTTGAGACCACATGGAGCAGACAGAAGGCATTTAAGGCAAGCTTTATGGGAAAAATTTGGGAAAATATGCCACGAAGGGAGCATTAATGAACCAAATTTGGGGGGAATGGTCGAATTTGGATTTAAAAGGTGCTATAAATTGCAAATGGTTGCCCAGCAAACAACACTTGGCCAATTGAGAATTGGGCTATTGCGTGCCCAGAGATCTATGAACCCAAATCCATTCGATTTGTTGAAGT
This sequence comes from Pinus tabuliformis, assembly GCA_031772625.1. Taxonomy (NCBI): domain Eukaryota; kingdom Viridiplantae; phylum Streptophyta; class Pinopsida; order Pinales; family Pinaceae; genus Pinus; species Pinus tabuliformis. The sequence goes on from CM062818.1 coordinate 2,037,483,328, forward strand.
CGAAGATGTTGTTTGAGTACTTACCTGAGCTATTGAGAGATTTGTGTAGCAGCAGTATTACCACGTCAGAGGAAGCCATGAATATCAGCGAAATGACCGTTGAAGAGGTCGCGCATGCCATAACAGTAGGAGATGTCCCTGAAAGTGCCAGGATAGTTGCAGAAATCCCTAAATCACTACACACACTGAGGCCAAGAAGGATAAGGAGCCTATGATTCCAATGTGCATGTCCCCTCGAAACTCGCTGAGAACTAAAATGACCATGGAAGAAAAGGGCAAAGCGGTTAATGTGGAAACCGATGAGGAGGAGGAAGACCTTGAGGAAATCCTGGTGGAAGAGGAGGAGAATGAAGAAATGAAGGAAGAAACCGAGGGTGCAGGACCTCCGACCAAACTAGGCAAAGGTGCCCAAGGACCTAGATGAGAGCAAGAGCTCTCTGCAGACTCCGCTGCTACCTAACGATATAATTTTTGAAGGAGCACACTTGGGACAAGTGTCGAGTCTGAAGTTTGAAGATTGGGATCTCGCAGACCATGAAAAATTCCCACACTTGGAAACCACGTAGCTCATGAAGCCAAAGAAAAACAATGTGGCGGGATTTGTACAGTTGGAGCTGCACAAGTGGTTGCGAGGAGTCGAAAAGGTAGGGTTGTTGAACTTGCTCTGGGTGCCGCATTACCATCGCGCCCCAATGACTATCTTCGTCATCAGTTAGTTTCTCTGCCTTGTGCGCGATGGGTGTTTGTGGCTGGAGGATCCCATCCCCATCACGGACCACCTAATCCATAGAATTACCCGACTCCCTTGTAAAGGGGAAGACCCAGCAGAAATTTCGAAGGGTATTAGCACTGACTTGACCATCACGGAGGCCATGAAGGAAAAATTCTAGCTAGAGAAGAAGAAGAGAGAGTACGCGATCTCTAGTATCAACAAAAAGGCAGTCAAAGTTGTGACCCAGATACTGGTTGGCAAGGTTATGTGGAAGTGTTGCACGGATAAGGTGCATGCGCAGGTGATAGCACTTGTCGTGTAGTGTGCAAAGGGCGTCCAATTTAACTGGTCAGAGTACTTGTGCAAGGAATTCCTGGAGAATTGTCGTGAGGCACAGGAACAAGGGAAGACCTTCCACTATGCATGGCTTCTACTGTCCATAGTGCTAGTGGCTAGGGAATTGCCTAAGGATAGCCATTTCCCCCTAATTGAGAGGGATCTCTCGGAGGCCGCGAAGTACGCTTCGCTGTGAGCCACTAAAGATGCGCGTAGGATCCGAGATAGTAAAATATTTTGGGTGTTCATGGAGATGAACATTAGAATGGGGATTAACTACAAGCCACGGTTATCGCCCACTATCTACAATAGCCTACAAAGCTTCACGGAGTTCAAGGCAAAATTCCACCACGTGTATGTCAGGGTGTGCAAGGACCACTCAAAGAAGTGGAATCAGCTCCCGTACCTGGCCACGAATGATGTCATATTCGCCGTGCTGGAGTCATGGCCACCGGAGTGGCACACTCTAGCCATATCCGTGACGGAAATGGAAAAGTCTGATGCACAGCGGAAGAAGGAGGAAGAAAAACTGTGGATGGCACAATTGGCAAAGAAGAGAAGAAAAGAGGTAGTAGCAGTAGAGGCACAAAAGGCAGCAGAGCAGGAGTGCGAGATCCGGAAGTCACCTTCGCTTGAGCAGGAACAAGAAATGGAGACAGATACAGAGGAGGGTGGCACGGACCTACAAACAGTGACGACACAGTTAAAGTGCCAGCGCCCGAGAGAGTAGGTGGGGCCGCGAAAGAAGTCGAAAGCGTCTAAGACTTCTTTCGACCCGATCACCCTCACTGAGGGAGATCTGCACGATATAGGGGAGATGGTGCACGATGTCACCGCAGAGGCCCTCCAGTAGTTGGCAGAGGAGAATCAGATTGTGTTGGGGGCCCTCCAGGCACAAATTCAGGAGTTGCAGGTGCGCACGTCCCAGGCTGGTACTTTCTTGACCAGGCTCATAGTAGGAACGGCCGCGGCTGAGGAAATGTTGCGCGCCCGCGTGACCAACACAATAGTGCTGCCAGAGGGGGCATTGGTTACAGAAAATGAGGTCGACATGCCTAGGGGCACTGGTTACAGAAAATGAGGTCAACAGGCCTAGGGTCAGTGCGTTGAAAGGAGTAGGAATCAACATGGCTGCGCTCTCTCGATAGACACTATATGTCCTACAGGACAGAGTGACTGTAAAACTATGGGCCAGGGAGGGCCGCGCACTACAGGTGTTAAGTGAACAAAGAATCAACATAGAGAAACTGAGCCTGCAGTGCGACGAGGTAGTGGCGCAAAACCAGAAGATGATGCAGGTGGTTGAGGAGGCCTGCCAGATGGTCCTTGAGTTGGCTATCCCAACAGAGGCACCAACAGAGGCGCACATCCACAGGTTAGCAACAGGGGTGCATGAGGCACGAGAAGAGATAGCCAAGGTTCAACTGAAGCTGAACCTTCAGATAGTAGAACTACGGTTGAAGGCGCATACTTCAACTCCTCCAGAGGTAAGGGAATAGCGCGCCAGCTCCATCACAGTGAGAATAGAAGAGATCAGCAGTGTAGTGAAGGACTACACCAAAATGCTGGAAGAGTTGTTCAAGGTCCTCACCACTCTGCAGGAGGACCCGAACATACAATGCTTAGAAACATAGGCGCGTGAGCCATAGCAACAGTATGACGACGTCAAAGGGATCATGTAGAAGGTGGCCCTCATGCAGAGGCTCACACGAATGCAACAGGAAAAAGTGCTTAAGGAGCAAGTAGACGTAGCACGACATAGAGAAGCGGTTCTAAAGGTGCGCATCCAACCATGGATCGACGAGGCCTTTGTTATCACAACAAAAATTGAAGCAAGCTAACGTAGATGTAGGGGATGCAAGAGCAGATACAGGGAAGCAGTTTAGATACCGCGGTCTCTGAACAGCCCGTCCAAGAGATACAGCAGGCAGACGCTCATTGTGTTGCCAACCTTGCGGCAGTTCGAGCAGAGTTGGGAGGTCTCCACGCGAATATCTCTGCACCGATAGAGTGAATCGAGGGTCAGTCATGATGTTTGTTTTGGGGGACTTTTGGGTGCGAGATCCCCCAAGGAAAGTTTTGGGGCTTAAAGCCTAAGCTTTGACTAAGTCTGATGTAAAGACTCCGCGATTTGTGGGCGTGGAGTGTGAAGTTGTAATTAAGTCATAGGGTTGTCCGCCCTTACTTTTGTAATGTAATTTCAGCTTGAGAGTTCTACCCATGGTCCATGGACCATGGGATTGTATAAATAGAGCGAGACTCTAAGTTGTAAAGAGACATCTAAGAGATCGGACAATCTAAGAGAAGATGACGCAATGAGTCTTAGTTGAAGCATCGAGTCGTGTCTTTGGGTTGTAGAGTAGGAGAAGGCTCTGCAGCTAAGTGCGTAGAGGCCTAGTAGTCTACAGCTGAGTGCACGGACCCCTGTAGCTGAGTGTGTAGGGTGAGTCGAGTCTGTAACCATTGGAGAAAATAATAAAGAGAAGTTTCTTATCATTCTATGTCTTTTTCCTGTTTTATGCATTGAAGTATATTGGGTATGAATTGCAAGTTTACTGTTTATTCACTGCACGAACTTATATGAATGTGTTGAATAAGCGAATATAAGATAAGCATCTATTTACGTGAAGTTAACTAACAGTTATAAGAAGATAAGTAAGATCTATAGTGTAACTTAAGAAAAGAGCATAGATCACTTCCTTAGCACCGCGGAAGCACCTCAACCCCTCGTTAGGGTTGCACAAAGGCAATTATAACAGATCGCGAAGGCCTCATAGGTCAGGAAAGTGTGTGAAGTGACCTGCGCAAAGATATTCACAGTTGGACTAAATCGACCCCTCATACATCTCAAGGGTGCGGAAACTTGGTTCCAACATCCCCCCATACTGCTTCGAGTGAGAACTCAGTCTGTGCTCTGCAGGCTATTGCCGAAAGGGCCAGTAGCACAGGGATTTGTTTGGCTAAATAACTCTGAACCTGGGTCAAGCCCCCTCAAGCCAATAGTGATCCTTCTCATTCTTAGGTGGCTGCGACCATACCTTGGCTTTATTATGATCCTTTCTGTTGGATGGTTGTGCTAATGCCTTGGATCCATTTACATGATCATTCTCTGGATGGTTGTGTCCATACCACGATTCATGTATCATTATTCATAATTTTCAATGGTGTATATGTATCTATGCTTGCTTGCAGGTTTTCCGATAACGGACTCTGGTTCCCCACTTCCACTAATAAATAATTTCACCCCTCACTCTAGTTCGGCCTTCACACTTTAGGGAGCATCTGTTACACAGCATTTTGTCACTATCCCTGCACTCCCCTTCTACGATCCCGAAGGACCTCTACAGTGTACCCAACATTCTTTCCCATCATGAAGAAACTCCCAGTATGTCCCTCTTCATGAGCAGAATAATTCCCCTTTGCATCATTTCCCAATAATCTTCCTTCTATCCCAGTTTACAAGACCGGCACTACTGACCATTTTTCTCCTCACGCCGATTTACAGAGGTTAAAACTAACCCTTGTGTCGATCGGATCGATTAAGCCCTTTTCTAGTCACGTCGATCCACTTTTGGAAGGTCTTTTAAATAAGGAGCCGAAGCTTCCATGTCTAGAAGCTTCATAACGGAAGTCTGGTAGACGGGTCGGATAGAGCCGAGAAAATCAGTTTGGGCTCCTTTCCCCTATTAATACCTTCTCCCAGAATGAGAGGAACCATCTCCCATCCATTCAAACTATATAAGCCTCTCTTTTTCCCAAGCAAATGCTAGTTGGAGTTTTGGAGCAAGTGTGAATAACCAGCAAGTCATTTATAGCTTATAGCTTTCTAGTGTGTGTTTGAGGGAGAATAGTGTGATTTTGGTTTGGTTTGAGACTAGAGGGAAAGAGGCCTTAAACTTCCATTTGTTGGGGCTATCCATGAAGTGCTAGAAGAAGTGTGGGAACCCGGATACATCGGAGGACACAATTGACGTCAAGGCACCAGTTGTAGCAACTCTCAATTGATTTCCTACATGAAGTGTCATTTTACATATTTATGGCTTAATGTTCCTTGACCTATTAAGTAGGTTGAATACAATATTGCATGTTGTCACGTTTGTTGTTGTTGTTGTTTGCTTGTTTCAGGTATTCGAAGGAAGGAAACGGAAGGTAGCTGGAGTGAGGACGTAGGATCATCATCGAGCAGAATAATGTTCTAAGAGGTAGGCCCTCTTAATTGATTCTAGCTTAAGGAGATTTTCCATAGATTGTTTGTTTGTGGCTAGACCCGCTCTCTCAGGCTAGAGGAATTGTTTGTGTCCACATTGAGAATTTACCTGCACCACAACAAGCCATCTATGTGCTCTGATGCATGCCCCAGTGAGTTAAATGGATGAATGGGTCGGCAGCTGAAGAACAAATGCAGAATGACAAAGTTGATTGTTGAAATTTGCTAGACATGTAGAAGACTCTGAAACAAGGAAATGAAGACAATGGTCCACATAAAATTCATGCCGAAGTACATTCAAGTTGTGTGAAACTGTGAATAAGCATGGAGAGCCTTAGTGATAGGATATTTGTCCACAGAAAGGACAGTGCTTGGTTGAAGTGTGCAGGAGGACTGGGAATTAATTCTTAGTGTGGAGAAACAGTCAAGTGGCCATTCTCATGTTTAATGTCATGGTAGAGACCAAGTCAGACGCAATGGAGGAATTGAAAATCCATTCTAAATTACACTAGGGCAGTGTGGATATAAGATAAGAGTGGCATCATCGATCAACGAGCAACAAAGGAACAAAACAGACAAGCCCAGTTAAGCATAATTGTGGGGGCATACAACATTGTAGAGTGAGCTGTGTGGAGAGTTAGTTTCCGAGAGAGCATTGTTGTGTGTAAGGCTAAGTGATCCAATTTTGTAGAGATATACTAGAGAGTGCCTAAGCATAATTAAGAGATCCCAAGAGAATTAGTGTTGTAGTACGAAAGGTCGAAGGTGCCTGCGCTGTGTGAAGAAGTTCAAGCAAGCCAATGCTATGATGTGTAACAATACAAGGGCTTGATGAATAAAAGAGGCTGAGAGTTGACTGTATGCAGTCAAAGAGCGGAATGCAAAGAGGACTATGTGGCCTAGGTGTGTTGGTGAGTGTTGTGAGTGGAACAACAAGTTGTTGCAAATCGTGCAGAGGGACAAGAACAATAGAGTGTTGTAAAGAGTTGTCATGAGTGATTATTGTTGAGTAGATTAGTGGGTTGTCACAGAATGAGTAGAGTGAGCAGGGTTGTGAAGAGAACAGAGCTAATATCAGGTAGAGTGGTTGTCAATTATAGATAGCATTGAGTTCCTTATTGAGTGTGGGTTGGAGACTGCATAAAGGGAGTTGGTGCTCCCATCTCTAGTGGGTGCTTGAGAAGGCTTAGGGGTTGGTGCCTCCTACAAGTTGGTGCTTGCATAAATCCAAGGAGCTACAATTTGGTTCTTACAACAAATACGTGAATTTAGTGCTTCACATGGTTCTTCTGGTAAGTTGGACGGGTGTCTACAAAAAGAGGGAGTTGGTGCTTCCTGCTAGTAGGTGCTAGAAAACAATCAAAGGGAGTCGATGTTTCCTGCGAGTGGTGGAATACAAAACAGATTTATGTAATAGAGGAGGTGTCCTTATTTTACATCAATAACAACAACAAGCTTTGGTGGTTTTTTCTCGAAAAGTTTTCCACGTAAAACCTTCTGTCTCATGTGTATGATGCTCATGGTGTGTGCTTATACGTTGATTTCGTATTCCTACCATATTATATGTTGTTGTTGATTATATGGATGGTTTCCAAGTTTGAATAAGAAAAGAGAATTGGAATAAATAATTGAAAGTTAGCATTATTACCGATTCACCCCACTCTCAGTATTAACATTGTTTCCAATAATTGGTATCAGAGAGAGGTTTCTTTAGGAATAGATTAACCGCTAGAAGGTATATCAATGGGAAACAATGGCTAATCAATCATGGCTTTCTTCTAAAGGAGTTCCATTATTAAGTAAATCAAAGTATGTATTGTGGAAAGTCAGAATGGAAGCCTTTTAAATGGCCTTGGATGTCGATGTATGGCGCTCTATATTGAATGGAGAAAAGAGTGAGCATAATGAAGAAGCCAAGGAGGTCATCATGATAGAATTGTCTAGTCCAGAAGTTGATAAAATAAGGAATTGTGAGACAACAAGGGAAATGTTGGATAGGCTACAATGTTTGTATGGAGGAGATAGCCCTGTGGCTCAAGAAGAGGTTGAGGAGCCATGTCGTTCTAGCATGGAATCAGAACATGCAGAAGTTGTTGCTCAACACTTGTTTGGATGATGTAGAAGGACTCAAAATGGATACCAGGTGATTCTGAAGGTAATATATTTATTTTTGATGAAGATAGAAATAGGCATGCATCTAGTAGTTGTGATAAAGATAGACCCATTTTAGTAGCAATAGAAAATGAGGGATCCTCTAAAGGAGAAGAGAGTATATCCCATGAAGAGAATAGGGGTATCATTGAAAGTGATGAAGATGGAATATCCCTTAGACCCGTGGAAGACTCCATGGACACAGAGATGATTATAGATCTCTGTGGTGACTCAGCTAGCACCTCTGATAGTGAAGAAAAGGATCTAGATGAAAGGATATTTTTTAGAAAGAAGTTGATATCTTCTCTAAAGGAGATCAAGGACCTATTAGAGGAAAATCTCAAGCAAAAAGAGAAACTGAAAATTTATGAGCTTGAGAATGAAAGGTTGAGAAAAAAATTAGTTGATCTAAATGCTCAACAAGAAGAGGCTAGCAGACTAAATGGGAAGTTAACCAATCAGCTAAGTGATAAAGAAGCTTATTGTGTGAAACTACAAAATGAAGTAGTCGCATTGAGACATGGCTTAGAAAAGTAAAAAATGGAGTTGTCTCAATAATAGAAGCTTGAGGGGAGAACAAAGGCCTTGGATGAGATGTTTTTTAAGCAGAGATCCCCTCTCATCAAGGTTGGGTTGGGTTTTAAAGAATAAACAAGCTCCAATAAGGCAAAGGATGAAGGGTCAACTTCCCATGTAAAGGTTGTTAGACGTTCCAACAAAAACAAAGGAAAAGAGGTTGTTGGAGAACAACAACAATAAGGAAAGCAACAACAACAAGAGAAGGAAAGGCAGAAACATAAGGCTAAGAAGAAGAAACCAATAGTGCAGTAAAAGAGATTTAGGCAACTGCAAGAAAGAGTGCAAGGAAGAAATGCAAGCTGTCATGGAAGGCACATGAAGAACCAGCAGAGTTTGCTTCCTTCTCAAGGACAAAGCCTTCAACGAAAAGGTAACCTCTATCAATAGAAGCCTTTTTATGGGTATTGTTTTTCTTGCAATAACTTTGGACATAAAGCCATAGACTGTGGATGTCATGCAAGAAAACAAGATATGTTTGGTAGTAGCAACCCAAGGATGCATAAAGAGGCTAGGAGAAGGCATGTTGGCCGCAATAAGTGTTTTGAAAAAATCATCGTCAAGAAGAGTAACTCCTCTACCCCATTCTTAAGCCATGTTGAGTGTTACAACTATGGAAATCTCGGGCACAAGAGAGCTAGCTGCATAAATGAGAAGAAATATCATGTTCCTCAACATATGCATGCAAATGTAGTAGCTCAAGACTTGAATACAAAAAGGCAAAAAAGCAGCAAGAGAATTTGGGTGAAGAAAGAGGAGTTGAAAGAGAAGGTTCCTCTATCTATGGGCAGCCAAGAGAAAGCTCAAACATGGGCAAAGAAGAACCTGGAGAGTAATGCTTATGTCAAGACTCGGCAATTGAAGGTATGGAAGAAGAAGAAGAAGGATGATCTACTCAGGGGGAGTAGATCCTATGTTTCTCTTCAGTGAAGGAAGAGAATTGTCTCAATGGGAGGACTAGTAAGTCAGATGCAAGAAGCAAAAAGAATGAAAAAAAAGGTGCTCATGATTGATGAAGGCATGGTCATGTTGTCTTGTTGATTACAAGAACAAATTGGTTTATTTTGAATGTATCAACATTGAAGACGAGGAGTGCAACCAGCATGAAGAGTACACAACAATATCTTATGTCGTGGGAAGAAGAAGATGGGTTGCAGCTGAAGAGAGGTTCGACAGGAAGCTCACAGTCAAGTTAGGTCGACAAGATCATTCCCCACACAGAGGCGAGAAAGAATGGCAGGAAATCAGAGAGAATTGGCTCAAGGGGAGTTGTTTCGATAAGCAATAGTAGGCAACAATTGTTAGCCTCAGAAAGGAATATTATTGAGCAAATGAAAAGTTTGCATCTTGGGTGAAATACCCTTATTTCATTTACGTTGTGAGTTTGAGTATGCCTAGTAGTCTTGTGTTTATGAAACACAATTGGTGTAATCTTTCAATGTCCTTTAGTCTTTCAATTGGTATCACCATGGGAATTGATAGTTTGGGCTCATGTGGAGTAACCTTGTGTGCAAATGGACATTTATTTCTGAGAGGAAGTATTAGAGTGTCTGGTACATTGTTCCAATTGTATCTTTTTTTGGTACAATTGGTATTGTTTAAGCAACGGTCCATATTTTGAGGCTTGAACTCAGGGGGAGCAGTGTTGATTGTAAAGATGCTCAGGAGAAGTGAGCATAGAAAATGAATAAGCGGTAGTGAAGAAGAGCAAGCTTAAATGCATCATCATTGATTGGTATTTGAAACAACAACAATATCATGAGCAGTTTAATTCAAATCAGTTTTTCTTTCTAACGGATACAAGAGGTGCATTGTTATGAGAGATATCCAGCCAGGAGCCATAAGATGTCTAAGACTAGAAGCACAAAGAAGAGTCAATGTATGTTCAGAGGAAGCATATCACATATGGCCAAGTTATGGAGTAGAAATAGCGACGGTCCTTGAAGAGATGTCTGCAAAATAGAATGCACATCTCAATAGCTAGACCTTGGTCTTCACAACCAATGATTTCATGAGGAGAAAAAGGTATCATGTAGCCCCTTGCCATTGATGTGAAAGGGGGAGATAATTTGTTGAGAAGTTGTGATGGCCTATGAAGAAGAGAGAAGGTCATTGGTGGCTCATGCTAGGAGAGGTTTGGAAGCAGCGTGTGGCGTTGCCATCAAAATGAAAATAAGGATGAGGTGTTTCCATCAATGTCAAAGGGGGAGATTGTTGGACAGTTGGCATTGTCTGGATGGCTAGTGGCCTAATGAAGATATTTGCAAGTGTGTTGGCATTGATGTCAATATTCATGTTGGGATATGTGATGGGCAGTTACCATTTCCTAATTGTTGGATAGTTGGCATTGCCTAACTATTGGCGAGAGTGTTGGCATTGATTTCAACCAAACTTGCATGGATGCCTGTCATAGCAAATGTTGGCAGTAATGGCCCAGGTGGAATTCCATGGTTGTTGCAGTTCTTTGCAGAGAATCATCACAGTAGCAGGCTTATTGTAAAAGCCATAAAATAATGACTGTAGTGATAGGGAGTTCAGGAGGAATCTCATGGTTGTTGGAGTGCTCTGTAGAGAATCATCACAGTAGCAGACTTATTGGAAAAACCATAAAATTATGACTACAGTGATGGTCCAGATGGAATCCCATGGTAGTTGCAGTCTTCATGTAGAGAATCATCATAGTAGCGGGCTTACTAGAGAAGCTATAAAATGATGACTATGGTGGTTGGGAGTTCAGGATTCCAGGCACAAGAGAGAAAATCAAGGAGAAAAAGAGTGGTATAGAGTTTGCATCCATTTTATAGGGTATCATATGGGCTCAAATCCTACATTGGAACCTCTCCATTGGAAAGTTCTCTCGAAGAGATTTCAAACGGTGTGTGGAAGTCTAAAAATCACCTCCTGGATCAAAATTTATGGTATACTGAAATCAGGGCCTTGAAGTCCTAAGCAGGTCGATAAATCAGATAGACTATATCGGAGATCGGAATATCAGGACCTTGGAGCAGGTCATATCGGCATATCAAAGGTCAGCAGAGCAGAAGGATGAGTATCGAAGCATCGAAGCATGCCACATTAGAGGTTGGAGAATATAGGAACCTCGGGGCAGAGCATATCGGGATATCGGAAGCTGGACATCATCGAAATACCAGAGGCTTGGGATATCAGAATATCAGAATTTCGTAACAGTGGTATTTTAAGAAGTTATGATATCCAACAGGGTCGATATTGCTAAAATCACTGAGGAAATATGGGCCAATTTAACAAAGGAATTGATGCCAAACCGAGGTTGTTTGGGACTCTTTCTCTCTCCTTTGGTAGGACACATGGTGGCATGAGATTGGCACTGAGAAGGTGCAGTGGCAACTGATGTCAGCGTGACATGGAAATGAGGTGGACATGTAACATCCTGTGTTAGCATTTTCGGTGGCCAGATGGGGAAACCAAGGTGACACGTGTCACCACTCAAGAGGGGCCACGCAGAGAAATGACGAAAGCATGACGTCATATCGAAGGTTAGCATATTGGAAGATAAGGACCTTGTAACTCCTATGCAAATGGAATTCAAAATAGTTACAATAAATGGGGCTCTGATGTTAGTTTGGCGCTCGGTCGTGATAATTCCAAAGGAACCAAGGGCTGAACAAAGGGAGCCAAGATGCAATCGAAACTTTGTTGTAGTCATGATATAAAGGGGCTCTGATATAACATTAAGCCATCAGTCACAAGCACGATCCTATGAGAAGGAAAATGCACAGGGAAGCTAAGCACCAAGGGAGTTGAAGATATTGAAACTGAGTAATATCGTAACATCTTGTTTGTTGAAGTTACGATACAGAAGGGCTCCAATATAAGTTCTAAGTCGGCGGTCACAAGCAGCGGTCCTATGATGTGAAAATGCCAAAAGGGCTAAGGGTATCTAAACTAAGCGATATCGTAACATCCCTCTTGTATGAGTTATGATATGTTGCGACTCTGATATGATAGTGCAAAGGTCTATGGCAAATGGATGAGTTGACAGCAAGGACCATGATCGTGCAGAGGAGTTGGTCTCAGGATTAATGGAGACTATCAAATATCATTGGGTCAAGGAAGCAAGCACCATGATTTATAGAAAAAAGGTGTTGGGTCAGCCTTGAGGTGAGACAAGCCATCTCTATGCTTTGATGTGTGCCTCAGTGAGTTACATGGATGAATGGGTCGACAATTGAAGAAAAAATTTCGAACAACGGAGTTGATTGTTGAAGTTGGCTAGACCTGCAGAAGACTCTAAAACAAGGAAACAAGGACAACGGTCCACAAAGAAGACATGTTGAAGTACAATCAAGCTATGTGAAACCATGTACAAGCACGGAGAGCCTCAGTGATAGGAGATTAGTCCACATAGAGGACAGTGTCTGGTTGAAGTGTGCATGTGGACTGAGAATTAATTCTCAGTATGGAGAAACAGTCAAATGGCCATTCTTGTGTTTAATGTCGTGGCAGAGACCAAGTCAGATGCAACATCGGAATTGAAAATCCATGCCGATGTAAACTCGGGAAATGTGGATAGAGGACAAGACTGGCAACATCCATCCACGAGCAGCAGAGGAACAAAACAAAGAAGCCTAGTTGAGCAGAATTGTGGGTGGATACAACATTGTAGAGTGAGATATGTGGAGAGCTAGTTGTTGAGAGAGCATTGTTGTGTGTAAGGCTGAGTGAGCCAATTCAGCATAGATAGGTTGGAGAGTGCCTAAGTAGAAGTAAGAGACCCAAAGAGAACCCGTGTTGCAGTAAGAAAGGTCGAAGGTGCCTGCACTATGGGAATAAGGTTGAGCAAGCCAGTGCTATGATGTGTAATTTTCAAAGGGCCTGATGAATAAAAGAGGTCGAGAACTGACTGTATGCAGTCGAAGAGCAGAGTGTAAAGAGGAATATGTGGCTTGGGTGTGTTGGTGAGTGTTGTGAGTGGAACGAGTTGTTGCAAATTGTGCAGAGGGACGAAGAGCTGTCATGAGTGATTATTGTTGACTAGATCAGTTGGTTGTCACAAACTGAGTAGAGTGATCAGGGTTGTGAAGAGAACAGAGTTTATATCAGGCAGAGTGGTTGTCAATTACAGAGAACATTGAGATCTTTATTGAGTGTGGGTTGGAGCCTGCATATAGGGAGTTGGTGCTCCCATCTCTAGTGGGTGCTTGAGAAGGTTTGGGGGTTGGTGCTTCCTGCAAGTTGGTTCTTACATAAATCCAAGGAGCTACAAGTTGGTTCTTGCAACAAATCCGTGAAGTTAGTGCTTCACATGGTACTTCTGGTAAGTTGGACAGGTGTCTACAAAAAGAGGGATTTGGTGCTTCCTGCTAGTGGGTGCTAGCAAACAATCAAAGGGAGTCGGTGTTTCTTGTGAGTGATGGATTACAGAATAGATTTATGTAATAGAGAAGGTGTCCTTATTTTACATCAATAACAACAACAAGATTTGGTGATTTTTTTCCCAAAAGGGTTTCCACGTAAAACCTTGTGTCTCATGTGTATGATGCTCATGGTGTGTGCTTGTATGTTGATTTCATATTGCTACCATATTATATGTTGTTGTTGATTATATGGATGGTTACGAAGTTTGAATAAGAAAAAAAAATTGGAATAAAGAATTGAAAGTTAGCATTAATATTGATTCACCCCCCTCTCAGTATTAACATTGTTTCCAATAATAGGTTGTGCACTTCAAGGGTGAGCTCAATTGAGCAAATCAATTGTAATACATCTCTATTCATTTGATTAATGCAAGCAGGCTTGGGGTTTTTAGCAGATTGTTTTCTCCAGATAACAATACTTGTTGCATTTGTGTTATTTCTTCTTGCATGTCTGAGAATTTTTTTCTAACTTGTGAATTACTTTCTGCAAAGCAATTAGGTTTGTGTCTTGTGATTTTGATTAAAACTTCATGAACAATTGCAAATCTACATCGCAATTTCTACAGTTCTTCAAATTCTACTATGGCAACATGTTTATTTTGTTTTCACTTTCTATCATTTGATATTTCCGGACAATAATGTCTATAGTGACCAAATTTGTGACAATGATAACATTGGACTCTTGAGATATCTCTCTTTCCTTGAGAAGCATATCTTCTTCCATCATTTCTTTTTTTGAAACCAAACTTCTTTCTTCCTTCAGCCTTCTTGAAAAATGTTACATATGCTTGAGAGTCACTTTCTTCATATCTTTGAATCTTTCCTTTCGACATGAGCCTAGATTCTTCTTGAGTACATGCAATCCAAAGTTATTCAAACTTTGGAGCTTCTTTTCTGGAACATATACATGATGCAAATGAGTCCCAAGATTAAGGTAAACCATCAAGTGTTGTAGTTACTGGTTCTCTTTCATAAATGACTTCACCAATTACTTGAAGTTGATCTCTTAATTGAGAAATCCTCACTAAATATGAGGCTATGGTGTCACTTCTTGCCATTCTAACATCATGAAGCTCATTCTTAAAACTCGTTGTTTGATAAATGTTTTCGATAATGTATAATCCAATTACTAAGGGCATCATACCTCTGTTTTGAGGATTCAAGACTTACAACATAAGAAATCAAATGATCTTTGATAGAGTCTACAATGATGCTCATAGTTGCGATGCCATTCGTCTCATATTTTGTTTTTTCCCTCAGTATATGAAGGTTCAATGACCTTGTCTTTCATAATACCCAAGAGGTTATTCTTTGCAAGAATGAGGTCAATCCTTGTCTTCCAAGTGTTGAAAATTGTAGCTCATTCCAATTTGTTCTCGAGCTTCATAGAGTAACCCATGATCATAGATAACCAAACAAATTGTAGATATAGGTCTTCTTCAAAAGTGATCTTTTATCAAAAGCTTCTTCAAGAGTGATCTCAATGTCCTTTTCGTTACCAAAGCTTTGATACCATGTGCAATAGATACAAGCACAAATTTCTGAAATACTATAATTACTTCAAACGATGTAGATCTTTTAACAATTCCAATTTATCATTAAGTAATTACACTTCAGAAAGTCAACCATAAAACCACAAGAACAAGAGAGATCACAACACACAAAGAGAACACAAGATTTACCCCGAGAAAACTCACTTTGGGGAAAAACCTAGTAGCCTTTTATTAAGAGAAATTCTTCAATTCAACAAGAGATACATCTAATGCAGCTAATCAACTTTGAGGTCAAATTGACCAACAATGTTATGATCAAACCTAGTCAAGTCAAGTCAAGTCAAACTTTTTCCCTTCAACTTCAACCCTATCTAATCTGCCTAGGCCAAATATCGGCCTCCCAAAATATGCCCAAAAATTCAGCCCTACTAGCTATAACAATCTACCCAGAATTTTGCTTGCCCGGGATATGCTGCTCAAAAATTCACATGTACGAGATCAAGAGAGAGAGATAGACGCTAGAGATGAATTCATCCTTCTTATCCTTCGTCCTTCTTCTCATTTTCTTGGATGTCCATAATATTACATGTATTGTGAGAAGTTGAATGGTGCCTTGAGGAGGAGGTCAAATGCTATGTATATCTGAATGGGTGTCTCTCTTCATTTGGGCCAACTTGACTTGAGGGAGGGCCAACTTCACTAGTTTGAGCCAAAAATTCAAATTTCGAAAATGTCTTATAATAATTCTTTCAAGGGTTAATCAATGAAAATGACATCAAAAACATGTGTTACAATTACATTATACATTTCAAGTGCTAAAATATAAATTATGAAGACCAAACATAGCTACAAAATTCAACACACTAAACTTTGAATTCAATACCTAATGCTCAGCTTTGCGCAAGGACCTTTCGAAAACTCGAAAGCAAACAATCTATTGTGTTGTAGATTACATTTCAATGTGTTTAGACCAATTAGATCATACGATCAGAATTAGAAAACACTTAGATGTATTACATTTAATTTATGTCTACGCCCAAATAAATCATGAACAGATTGAATTCTTTGGACTTTGCACACCATCAAACTTGCATAACCAAATTAGTTATTGGACCACTCCTCTCGATTGAGCACAAAATTTAATATATATTTGTTGATCAAATATTATATCAGGCTCTAGTTGTAGCGTGTAGCGTTGAGATCTCAATTCACAGTTATATTGAATCACAACATCCAAATCTCAATTCACAGTTGTAATGTCCATCATTCATGGTTCCATGATCTAGCTCCAGTCCACTTTTTAATATGGTTCAAATCCAATTTCCAAAGATAGAAACTCATATTGGACAGATAACTCCGGTTGCAGCAAATGTCAACATTGAATGTAGCATGACACAATGCTAAAAAAATATTCCACTCCACTACAACATCCACACCCTCGCAAATTTTCACTCTATCCAACTACTTTTCAGTCCACTTGATCATCAAATTGATCAACCCACTAACTCTGCGACCAGATCAACAATGTGTTCATTCCTTAATGTTCTTGGAGACTTGTGCCAAAATAGCAAAAATAATAACAACCAAACCATGTCGCGAGCTTAATCTCATCATAACAAGATAAGATAAAATCCTTTAGACACCAAATCAATTTCCATTCATGATCCATTACTTCATTGGAGACCAAATCAAAATGTCAATGACCAGATCAATAAAGACTTGCACCAAGCATTTCCATAATATTTGAACATTAGCCAAAGTCACTTAAAACAAGCAAGCTTAAAACAAGATAATTGTTACACTCAAAGCCATGTTCTTTGAGTCCAAGGGCTACACACACACACACACACACACACACACACACACATATATATATATATATATTGAGGTCCTTGGGCCGATTTGCATATTTGAATTTTAAGCTTGGGGCCAACTTGAGCTCATAATTTTAATTTGAAAATAATATTCCAATTAATTTAAACCCTTTTTCAAAATGATAAATCCTTCATTTAATACTATCTTGGTCATCATGGAGAGGTAACCCTTTTGCAATGGCTAGGAACTTTTAATCTTATGCCAACTATAGTGCTTTTGTTACAACTCGACTATTATGAACCGTGTGGCATGCAACCTACCGTTGGAAACAACATGATGAGTACTATCTGATGATGATGGTCTTGCAAGCAAATATATTGTCCTTCCCAATCATTTATCTCAACAAGCGTAGGGCATCTTGATCACACCACTAGGACTTCTATGTTTTGGTCTTCCTTTCCTCTCCTCTAGGGCTTCTTGTCCATTGGAACTTCCAATTATTGTAAACCATTTGCATATATTAAAAGTGTTCAAGTTAAAACATTCATATCATGACTTTCCTTCTTTCCTTCTGTTATCACTCAGAATTTTCTCAAGGTTAAAGAAAGAAATTTCCGAGGTAACCACAAACCTAATCTTTTAGACTCGGGTTCTAGCCAACCTAAGTCCATAGAGGGCTCTCTCTTTATTATTTAACTTTTTTTTGGGTGGGATTTCAGGCTAGTTCTTAATGCTCAAGATGTTTTGTTTTGATTGGGTGGTGGAATTAAGAAAACAGATGGGCAGAACAAGTATTTAGGCCATTGGGATATTGAGTCAATCAAAGAGTGGCTTATTGGATCTGATTAATCACTAAAGTAAGAGTTCACAGGGCAGGCTAGCACAATAAAAGAAAATCTGCAGGTTCAAATGGATGAAGTAGTCCTAACCAGGGCAAAGGGCAATGAAGAATCCTTAACCGGGATTAAGATGAAGAAAAGAAGGATGATCAGTAGAAAAGGGCAATGAAGAATCCTTTACTATGGACCAAAGGGGGGAAACTACGGAAGTAAGGGAGCAATTAAGAATTCCCAGACCAAGATAGTTTAGAAGAAAACATAGAGAAAGTAAACAATCAAGACAAAGAGCATTAAAGTTAATTCTGAAATATCATTCCTTGTTTACCATTCAGATTTCGTAGAGACACATGTGAATATTTATAAACATGAAGAGAAACCATTAATAAACATGAGAGATAATACTTGTTTGATTTCCGTTGTGCACAAGAATCTTGTGAAATGTCTTTAACTTTATTCCATGATCCAACAAGCCAATCCAGTCTTAATTACAATAGCTCTTTAACTTGATATGAAATTTCTATAGAAATTTCTTTGAATCCATCCAAAATACTTCAAATGAAGAAGTATTTATACTAATTCTAAATTGAAATATCTTGCAGAAATATCAAGATTGGTTTTACAAATATCTCAAACAGTTTTAAATTAATAGAACTTAAATAAAGGTCATTCAAAACTAATGAATCTATTTGGAACTACTTTTATGGATTTATGGTGATAAAGAAGAGAAATTCAAATTTGATAGCAACTCTTAAGTGATGATGAGGCTTCCAAGTCACTAATTGCCTCCTTCCTTTGTGCATTTTACCCTAGAAATTCTGCAAACTTAGGGTCCAATGATACACTTTTATATCTCAATCCGAGCTAGATATGTAAAAAGTGAAAGAGTTTATTGTAGATAAGAATGTTTTTGAGATAAACCTCTCTCAGTTTCCCAAAATTCAGCTCCAGTTGTTCACAATATTCTCTGCAAAAAGATGTCAAAAACAGGACTTTGCACAAACTGAAAAATAGGCTGTGAAGACATGCACTTATCTCACTTTTGGTAATACCTGTGTAAAAAGTGAGATAGGTTTTTGTAGATTGGCCTATTAGGAACAAAACCTCCTCCATTTTCTCAAAATACATCTTGGATTGGCCACAATAGTTTCTGAAAAACTATGACTTAAACAGGAAATTTCTGAAGAATGTACCATTTCTGCTCTGATTTCATCTTTTAACCTCAAATTTCTTTTAACTGTTTTTCACTTTTACTTTGGATAAACTTCATTGTTTCTGGTGAAAGTGTTTTCATCTCTGTTTAACCCTCACTGCCTCCATGTTTACTTTTATTGTTTTAATTTTACCGTTCTGTTTTTTCATCTGTCTTCACTTTGACATGAATTTGTATGCTATGCTTTGTAACTGTCTTCCATGTTGTTTATCTTCATGCTAGATGATTTACTTGACTTGGTCTTCAATATGATACTCTTTAACCCTGATACACTTTGACTGTTCTTTACTGTGTCCTTTTACCTTCACTGTATATTTTAGTTTTTTACTGTATATTTCAACAGTAAATCATTTAATTTCATGTTTCCTCTGCTTGTCTTTTAACTGTATGTTTTATTTTCCATCTTTGTTTGAATAGATTTGATAACAATCTCGGAGTAAACAAGTCTTATGACTAGTATTAAAACTATTTATCCAAGGCTGTGGTCTTCTGATCACCTATAAAATAAAACAAACTATTAGGAAAATGTTGGGTTGACAGGGAGGTTCATTAATGCATTTATCAAACTTTATAGGTCTATGGAGTGAGTCCAAAGTGATTTCGGGAGGTAAACCATGCTTGAATTAGTTAGCAAAGGCTTCAGGTGGAGCAGAAGGGTTTCATAAGTTTACACAGTAGAATAGGCGAAGGGCGAGAAAACCTGGGTTCTAGGGGTTTGAACTTTAACGGGCAAACTTTTTAAAATATGGCGCGAACTGAACAGTAGATGATTTGTCGCATAGCGGGCGGGAGGTAAGTGGTTTGTTTCGCACAGCATTTGGGTGCTTGGCGGTATTGGGGGGAGGCCGCCCGATGCCATTCATCGGGTGCCACGTAACGGCATGGTGAACAATGAAACCACTCACATCGGACGGGTAAAGGTCGGCCTTCGGAGGCGCCTGATATGAGCGTTGATTGTTGGATCAAAAGGGGTTACATCGAACAGTGATCGGGGCGATGATTTAATCGGAGGTTTAATAGAGGGGCCCGACAGGGTTTTAATGAGCGAAAGGGTTAATTAACTGCGGATTATGGAGGATTAAGGGCATCGGGGGTGATTTCATTGGTGGATGGTTTGACTAGTAATTAACCACGGATTGATTAATTATGTCGGGTTTTATTCATAAAGTTTATATTTCAAGCTTTCGAGGTGGGGTATTAATATAAGGGTTTTATTGATATATATACGTGAAGGGTTTATATTTCTTTTTGGGATTTAATACATATAGAAGTGTTTAGAAATTAATATGAAGATGGTGGGGAATGGGTTTTTAGCGCTAAGTGTAATGTATCTAATTCATTTTATTTTCATAAACACATTGTAACTTAGGCTAAAAAGGTAATTTTTGAGAGTTTTTTAGGAAAAAGGGTTTACATGGGAGTAATTGCTTTTCCTTAGGAGAAATAGTGTTTTACCTTAAGAAAAGGGATTTGTTTGGGAAAACGATGGAGAGTGAAGGGGGTAAATGTTTATGAGGGGATTCTCAATACTTAGGACCTATAAGTCATTAGGTCGAGGGTCTGGTCCCTCCATAAGTCAAATAAATGCTCTGAGCCCCTTTGAATTAAGATTTTAGGTACTTATGACTTTTCTTGGAAATTAGTTAAGTGAAAAGTGTAATGAGTGAGGGAGATTAATCAATTTTGACTTTGTGGATTTGATACATGCCCAATTATTATCCATACTTAGAAATTTGATGATGAAGGTGAATGATATGATCTTTATCTAATTAATCATCACAATTCTGCAACCATTCAACTACTTACCCACCTACTCATCCTACCATTTTTACTTCTCTTTATTATGGTCCACTTAAGTTGGCAAACCCTTATCAAAACCTTTTTCTTTTCTTTTACAATGGTATTCTAACTAATTCTAACATTATTACATCCAAGGGCTCAGATTAAACAGTTGAACTCTTTTTTATTTACTCTACCTATCTAATTATCTACCAAGATTAAACAGTTTGGTCAGATTTTATTCTCTAACTAAAAACATAAAATTCAAAGCATGGAATAACCAAGATTAAACTGTTTGATTACCATGGATTGTGGCATGAATAACAAGTTGCACACAATCATTTATTTTGCACAAAAAGTAAATAGTAGTGGTTTTTTAACTTGCACACTTTCTTGGTCTTTTTGTTTTTGGGGTTCATATTCTTTCATTTTTTTGACCTTCTCTTATTTTTTTTGTCCTTTTATTTATCTTTTAGGACATACCCTCTTTACATTTTTAAATTTTTATAATATGGAAAACATTTTCAGAAAGAAAAGGTATGTACATATTACGGATTTAATCTCAGCGATTCAAAAATTATAACTCCTATTGGTATAGGAACCTAACAGTGGCTCCAATTGGGGATGGAATTTCCTTGTTAAATGTCAAGAAAACCGTCGACTAGTAGCCTGATCCATTGGGCCAATCCCACACATGTGTATGCTCTGTTGTATAATCTATGTGACTGAAAATTTTGAACTGAAATTGTAGCCTTTTCTGCAAACTGAAATCTGATCTAACATAAAGTTGTTGCTGAAAACTGAATTTATTCAAACTGAAATCCTACCTACTTACTCTAATCAGTTGTCCAACTACTGGTTAGGTAAAATGAAACAGCCAATGCAACCAGTCAAGCATTATATACATTGATGGATTTTGCTGCTTGGGCTTGTTTGTGATTAAAACTGAGGTTCTAAAGCCAAATATAACCTTGTCAACCAATGAGAAGATAAGGAAATACTTGCTTTCCTTTGTAGGCTCTAAAAATTGTACAAAAGGATCTTCCAAAATATACACACTATTTTTCAACTGATTTAAGCAACTGCACACTTTTTCTGGATGGCTTCCATGCCATGAAACTGAAATATCACTTTTATCTTTAAAACTCTGCAGACTTTCAGATGAGCTTTGTGATGATACTTCTACTGATTGTAATGTCTGTTTGGTGAAACCTTTATCATCTTGATTTTTACTCTCATAGTATGTTAATGGAGAAAATATTTTATTGCATTCACTATCCAACACATTAGTTATGGGATCATGAAAAACTTGGAAGGATTGCTGCAAATTATTACTCATAGGTTTGAATGGAACTTCATAGATTTCTACAAGCTGCTCATCCTTTTCTTTAGAGATGTTATACCACATTTCCTTTAAAAACTGAAATGATTCAAAACATAGAGGCAAAGAAGCTTCACTTATTTCCAAATTTTTTGCACTTTCTTCTTCACTTTCATAGCTGATATGGATAAAATGATCACTGTTTTCAAGCTGCTGAAACTGAATTTCCTTATTCCCCAAACTAGCTTCTGATTGCTCTTGATCTTCATCAACCATATCATATACAACAGGGAAGTCTTTATCATTATCTTTGTCATGTAGAAGCTTGCAAGGGAGTTGCAAACTCTCATTAATTTCAGATGAAAGATCATGATCTATCAAAGTATGTTGTCTTATTTTATTTACATCCAAGGAGAGAAAATTTGGGAGATGGTTTTCATCAAATAAATTTGACTGGTCTTTAATTTCTGAAGAAACCACTACTTGCTAAAGATGCTCTTGTGGATCAATACTTTTAAGCTCTACCACCTCTATCTCCATATCATCGGTCTGTTGTTGATTTTCACTGTTGTCTTCTACTTGAGCCAGTTCAGGGAGCTGAATTTCTTCTTTACACTGATCAGTTTGTTGTGCTGCAAGAATTGTTTCCTGTGGGGAAACTTCATGGACCTCTAAACAACATACATCATCTTTTTCTTCCTGAGGAGAAGATCATTCAAGCAAGGCTTATACTTTTTGAAAAGATTTTTCTTCTAAAGCCTCTAATATTTCATCATCCATGAACTGATCATCATCATAGTAATCTTCCAGATATTGAATAAAACTTTCAAAATTGTCACAACAGTCTTGAATTAACAACAAAGATGAATAACTTTCCTTGTATTTTTCATGAAACACAGTATGAAAATGCTTTAAAGAACATATGCTAGAGGCTGGTAAATTTTCATACCAAGATCTAGCCTTTTCCTCTAAATTTTCCATAAATATTTTCATAAGAAAATCTTCATGGAATTTAACTTTAAACTTTTGGATGTGCATATGAAACTTGAATAAATGTGAAGCAGCATCATTTCCTGTTTCATCTTTAAATAATGGAAGATTTTTTGACCAAACAACGTTGGGCATAGGATTTGGAAAACCTAAAACCTTTGACCTGTCCAAAGGAGCATACATGCGTTGTATTCCCGAATACATCTTGAAAACACTTTAATGGTAGAATGGAGTCACCATAGGTTCTCAACAACTCCGGATTCTTTTACCAGTGTAGTTTTGATTATTTGGGGCTTCTTGATTGGAAAGTGATCATCATAAGATTCAGAAGGATGTTGTTTAAACGGATAAGGAGGATATGTATTTACAATTTTCAAAGGAAAATAATTAAAAAATTAATCTAAAATCTTCTCTAAAATACTATATACATTGAAAAACTTTCTTGATGAAAAAGAACATAATGTCTTGGATAACAATCCAAGTTAAAAGCCTGATCTTTTCACATAGTTCTTTCAGGTTCATTCCTCTAGTGGAGTCTTGATTGTGGAATTGATTTAGAGTCGCTAGGTGGATGATTTTAACCTTTGTGTGTCTGATCACTATCCACCATCATAGATCAGATCTAAACCTGTAAAACAATTCTGAAGAAAATGTTAGTTCTCCCCAGTATGGTCGCCACTATGTTATCACTCAGAATTTTCTCAAGGTTAAAGAAAGAAATTTCCGAGGTAACCACAAACCTAATCTTTTAGACTCAGATTCTAGCCAACCTAAGTCCATAGAAGGCTCTCTCTTTATAATTTAACTTTGTTTTGGGTGGGATTTCAGGCTAGTTCTTAGTGCTCAAGATGTTTTATTTTGATTGGGTGGTGGAATTAAGAAAATAGATGGGCAGAACAAGTATTCAGGCCATTGAGCTATGGAGTCAATCAAAGAGTGGCTTACTGGATCTGATCAATCACTAAAGTAAGAGTTCACATGGCAGGCTAGAACAGCAAAAGCAAATCTGCAGGTTCAAATGGATGAAGTAGTCCTAACCAGGGCAAAGGGCAATGAAAAATCCTTAACCGGGATTAAGATGAAGAAAAAAAGGATGATCATTAGCAAAGGGAAATGAATAATCCTTTACTATGGACCAAAGGTGGGAAACTATGGAAGTAAGGGAGCAATTAAGAATTCCCAGACCAAAATAGTTTAGCAGAAAACATAGAGAAAGTAAACGATCAAGACAAAGAGCATTAAAGCTAATTCTGAAATATCATTCCTTGTTTACCATTCAGATTTCATAGAGACACATGTGAATATTTATAAACATGAAGAGAAAACATTAATAAACATGAGAGATAATACTTATTTGATTTCCGTTGTGCACAAGAATCCTGTGAAATGTCTTTAACTTTATTCCATGATCTAGCAAGCCAATCCAGTCTGTTGGAAATAATACTGAGGGGGGGGTGAATTAGTATTATCAAGTCAATTATTTTTCATTTCACAATTAGATTTGTATACGCTACTTCAGTTAGTTAAAACTGCGTATATACGCAACTGTAGTTAAGGAAAATAGCGTATAACCTGCAGAATTATAATTTAATTTATTCTTCATATGTTGATCATTAATCTGTGCATCAAAACCATATAAACAATAACCATGTATAGTAAAACAGAGCAGACAGTCACACACAAGAACACAAGATATAAGGTGGAAACCCAATGTGGGTGAAAACCACCTGCTGCAATTCGTCTCTACTTTTAATAAGAAACTTCTTTTTACAATGGTTTTGTACTGGTGCAGTCTTATACCAGTACGTAGGCTTCTACCTGCAGAAGGCTACAACCTTCTCTCATTTTCTAGCTTCTCCTAGAAGGGAGCTACAACCCCCTTAGGTTTTGTACTAGCTGATGTTGGCCTACAGAAGGCGACAACCTTCTCTTTTCTTCTAGGGACCACGTTTCATAAATTTTCAGACTGGATCCATCAATAACAATAATCAAACATCAAATACATCTGCATCAACCAATCTCCTTTGTACCATTCAAAATTGAATCAACCAATCAATTCTCTGAAAGATGTAACCAGAATACAGTAACAGTAACCAGAACCAATCCTGAACCCAAAACACTGCAGCAATAAACAGAAGTAGCTAAAACATATTCCATGAGACATACGCTACTTCAATATGTAGAACCTGCGTGCATATGCTTCTGTATTACGACAAACCTGCGTATACACAGTTTTGTAATACTGAACCAACGTGTATATGCGCCTTTGCTATGCTGAACCTGCGTACAGATCTATAAAGGATAATCTACCCTTTCAATTATTCAGACATCAGTTATACCCAGATTATCAGATTTATAGATCAAGTTATGCGCCAAATGTAACAGATCAAAATCACACAAAGATACTTCTCTTCAAGTCTAGAGATCTTGACCCATCAATAGAACTTATCTTGCTTCTAGCGCTCAGGTTTCTCCTTGATTCAGATCCAGCTATGCACCATAACCTAATGACCAGTATTCTAGATCTTTCTCTTCATAAGATATTCAATCCTTGAGTGTGCCTTTTCCTAATGATCTCCTTCCCCTTTTATAGTCTTAGGCCTTACTCAATACCATGGTCCAAAACCATATAGAATCAATACCTTGGACCCAATACCTGGGGTTAATACTTCGGACCAAATACCATGGACCAATACCAAAATACCATGGACCAAATGCCACGGACCAAAACCAAGTTTTCCAAACTGTACGCGCTTTTCTGTGCATGAAAGTGTGTGTATACGCATACACGCCTTTTGGTCTATGAACTTGCATGTATACGCGGCTTCGTCAATGGGAACCTGCGTATACCTCCTTTTTCTTGATTCTGAGAGCCTGTGAGCCTAAACTGTCATCTGAGAGATTTTCCAAGTGAGTAGCCATCAAGGACAATATATGTGCCATAGTGCCAAACATGTGTCATAATGCCAACAATATCCCCCTTTGGACTTGATGGAAACACAAGATACTCAAATTCATTCTCCCCCTTTGTAATCAAGGGCAAAGGGTTATGCTCCCCCTGAGTACATGCTGAAATTTCTACTCTGTTGTGTTGTCCATGCTCCCCCTGACTATAGGCAAGGTCTGCAAAAAAATGTTCTACAAGAAATAACATGACTCTATACATCATAAATGACCTTCCTATCACCGAAGACTCATACATACATCCATCTCCCAACCAAGTGGGGATTGAATCATCCACCCAACCAAGTGGAGATACACCAAAAGTTTACACATGATCAAACAAGAACATTACATCATCCATCCCAGGCATAGTGGGGAAACCAAAACAGGTCTTTACATGACCTTGATAATAAAAGAAATACATGACATAGAGACTAAATATCTAAGACAAGATTATGATAGTCATCAGCAACTAACATCAGCATCATCTGTCAATCATCATTCAGACCGACAACCATGATCTCCCTCTGCACCTGTTCCACCTGAAACAAAAACAATTGTGAAATTGAACCAAGATCTTCTAAGATAATGCCAACAATGCATTATTAGAAGTATATGCTCCCCCTGAACCTGTGCTAGATGGTCTCTAATAGACCCATATCAGACTCTTTTCATCCTGAGTTTGGCCCCACTTTTTGTCTTCAAACCAACATATACGTGACTGTATCCAAAGAAACCAGTGTATGTACGCAGATATGCTTCATGAAACTCGCGTACAATCACTGATCTCTAAAACAGATAATTTCAACAACAAGATGATGCATCAACTACTCCCAGCTTTTGTCTGAGGTATTTAAATGTCTCCCTGGGTAATGGTTTGGGGAATATATCAGCAACCTATTCCTTGGAGGGAACATACTCCAATTTGACCCTTTGTTCAAGCACTTGTTCCCGAAGAAAATGATATTTGATAGGTATATGCTTGGTCTTCGAATGCATGACTAGATTCTTTGAAATACTAATTGCACTTGTATTATCACAAAAAATGGAGATAGGTGGAGTACAAGTGATTTGAATGTCTTGCAATGTTTGCATCATCCAAAGGAGTTGTGTGCAGCAAGATGCAGCAGCCACATATTCTGCGTCAGCTGTAGACAATGCAATTGAACTTTGTTTCTTGCTGAACCAAGATACTAATTTGGAACCCATAAAGAATGCACCACCACTAGTGCTTTTTCTGTCAGCCATGCTTCCTACCCAATCTGCATCTGTATATGCATGAAGTGTGAGATTTGTATCTCTATGATACCATAAGCCATAGTTTTGCGTTCCTTGAAGATATTTGAAAATCCTCTTAACTGCCTGAAGGTGTGCTTCCTTTGAATTTGCTTGGAATCTTCCAAATATTCCCACTGCATGCATGATGTCTGGTCGAGTACCTATCAGATAGAGCAGACTACCAATCATGAATCTATAGGTAGGTTGATGTATTGTTGTTGATTCACCATTTGCGGTGAGGTTGCCTCTTGTTACCATAGGGGTACAAACTAGTTTCGAATATTCCATGCCATATTTCTTCAAGATCTTCTTGAGGTATTTGGTTTGTGATAAAAAGATACCTCCTTTGTTTTGTTGGACTTGTAAACCAAGAAAATATGTGAGCTCACCAATTAAGGACATTTCAAATTCTTTCTGCATCACCAAAGCAAAGTTTTGACTCGTGATTTCTTCATTGCTACCAAAGATGATATCATCAACATACACAACAAGTATTAGCAATTTATCATTGTCAATTTTTATATATAGATCGCTATCTGTTGATCCTTTGGAAAAACCTTGTTGATGGAGGTATTTGTCCAAACGAAAATACCAAGGCCTTGTTTAAGGCCATAGAGAGCCTTTTTGAGTCTGCATACAAGTTTTGGATCATTTCCAAGGATGAATCCATCTGGTTGCTCAATGTACACTTCTTCTTCTAAGTCTCCATTTAGAAAAGCAGATTTCACATCCATTTGATATACTTTGAACTCCTGAAAGCTAGAAAGAGCGAGGAACATTCTTATGGCATCAAGTCTAGCAACTGGTGCAAAAGTTTCTTCAAATTATATACCTTCTTGTTGAGCATACTCTTTACAAACAAGTCTGGCCTTGTTTCTAATAACATCTCCATTTTCATTCAGCTTGTTTTTGAATATCCATTTTGTCCCTATGACATTCTTATCATTTGGTCTAGGAACCAACTCCCAAGTGTTATTCTTTTCAATCTGCTCAAGTTCTTCATTCATGGCCTTGACCCAACATTCATCTTTGCATGCTTCACTTACATTTTGTGGTTCAATGGATAAGAGCAATGCTAGATAGCTTGAAGCTTTTGAAATAGTTCTTCTTGTTTGTACACCTGCCTCTTTTTGCCCCAAAATTTGAGTCTCTGGATGATTCTTTTGGACGTACCTGGATGGAGTCTTTTCTTCTACCCTTATCTGTTCTTCTGGTGCCTCATAGGTTTCTTCTTCATCATTAGTCTGATTTGATGTTGAAGGATAGTCCTCATCATCTTTGAAATCTTCGGATTTTACCTGCCTTGGATTGTTTCCTGCTTCATCAACCACTACATCAATACTTTCAACAATTTTTCCAAGTCTTTTATTGTAACACTTATATCCTTTACTTCAGGAAGAGTAACCAAGGAGAATGCCTTCATCTGCTCTAGGTTCAAACTTGCCAAGGTTTTCATCAGTCCTTTTGATGTAACATTTGCTTCCAAAAATTTTGAAGTATTTTACCGTAGGAGTCTTACCATACCAAAGTTCATGAGGAGTTTGAGTGCTGTTTACACGGACGTTTGTTTTGTTGAGAATAGTAACGACAGAAAATGCAGCTTCACCCCAGAAGGTTGCAGGAGTTCCAGACTCATCAAGCATAGCACGAGCCATTTGTTGAACCGTTCTGTTCATCCTTTCCACTACTCCATTTTGCTGAGGAGTCCTTGCAGTAGAGAATTCCCTTCTTATTCCATGTTCTTCACAAAAGTCGAAAAATTCATCCGAGGTAAATTCCCCTCCTCGATCAGACCTGAGGCATTTGATTCTGCGATCTGATTCATTTTCAACCAAGGCTTTGAAAGCTTTGAACTTTTCGAAAGCTTCGTCTTTATGCTTCAGAAGTCCTATCCAACACATCCTGGAAAAGTCATCAATGAACAATATAAAGTATTCTTCTCCACGAGGTGACTTTTTCCTTGATGGACCACATAAATCAGTATGGACAAGTTCAAGTGGCTTACTAGCTGATCCTTCCTTCTCAGGGAAATGAGTTCTGGTTTGCTTACCAAACTGACATGATTTGCATATTGTATTGTCTGGAATTTTGATGTCAGGAAGATCACGAACAGCGTGATATTTGCATGCTTTCGTTATCTGAGGGAAGCTTAGATGCCCCAATATTCTATGCCATAGCCAGTGTTCATCATTATTGCTTAGATAGCATTGTTGTTGTCCTCCCTTAAGTATGTATAAATTATTTGGAGTTCTTATGCCTTTGATCACTGTTTCTCTTGTATCAAGCTCACGAACAATACATCCATTTGATCGAAATATTACCTCATTTCCTTGATCACGCATTTGGCTAACACTCAATAGATTATGCTTTAAGCCATCAACATACATAACATTTCCAGCTTTGACGTTTTCTTTCAAAATAACAGAACCTTTACCTTTTATGAGTGCAGGGGTGTCATTTCCAAATGAGACCTTCCTTTCCTTTTCTAAAGCATTATATGACTGAAGTTTTTCTTTATCACCTGTCATATGTTTCGAGCATCCACTGTCGATGTACCACTGATTTTCCAGTCCTTCCGCATATAAGGCTATACCACATCTTTCTGGTTACGGTTCTTTCTTTCTCCATATTTTGGGACCCAATGAAGATTGCTCCTTCTGAGATGTTTGCCGAAACCTACTCCTACATTCAGAATCTTCATGACCGAAGTCGTTACAAATAGAACATTATATTTCATTTTCAAGAGCAAAAAAATTATTGTAGGTCCTTTTCATGATCCCAGTCACACTCCTTTGATTTCGTGCTTCTCTAGTCATGATGGTCTTGTAGGAAACACATTGAGCAGCTTTGTGTCCAAAGTTATGACAAGAGAAACATTTGCCATTAAAGAAATTTGTGTGATTATCAAATCTATTGACCATGTGATTTTAGTTTCCATTGACATTCATTCTTGAAGCAAATTGAGAATGATTTACCTGCGGTTGGTTGTAGCTTCTATTCATCCTTGAAGTAGATTGACCTCGATTTACCTGGAGATCTGCTTTATGCCTTTGCTAATGATAGTCAACCTGTTCACTTCTTCTTGTTGCATCAAGATAACTTTTGGAGGTGGATGGCTTCTGTGCTTGAGATGCTTCTTCAGTATATCCAAGACCTGTCTTGATTAGAGGAAAACGCTGCACTTTGACAATTTCATCTAAAGTTTCAGATCCTTTAGCAAATCTAAGATTAAGAGCTTTTTTTTTCTCAATATCTTTTCTAAGTCCCACAATTTCACATTCTAACTTTTCATTGTGTTTTTCCCTTTCAGCAAGTTGGAATGTCAGAGTATCTATGATCATACTCTTTTCTTCTAAACAGGTTTTAAGTTTAGAAATTTCTTCATAGAAATCATCATCTATAGCATCCAAGAAATCATAATCTTAAAAAGCCATCAAAAGTCTATAATCATTACCATGTTTATCTTCATCACTATTAGAAATTCCATCGCTATCTTTATGTGTATAATAACTCTTCTTACTTACGTTCTATTTTCTGCTCCATTTAACCGGTTCCTTACCTTTATCAAGCTTATCTTTATGAGGACATTTGGCTGCATAGTGATCGACTCTTTCACAAGCAAAGCATTTGAAAAGTAGCTTACCTCTGAATCTTCCAGATCCCCGTTGAAGGTTCTTGACAAAGTTTGATTCTTCCTCTCCTTCTAACGTATGTCCTGACTCATTGTATTCTCCTTTTCCTGAAGCTTTGAATGCGGCTTCTCTCATGTCTGATGGACCCACTTTTCTCATTTCGAAAGCAGTTAGGATTTCGTGCAGCTGTGACATAGTAATGCTTTGAAGATTATGCTTTTCTTCTATGGCAGAAACTTTTGATTCAAACTTAGAAGACAAGGATCTTAGAACCTTTTCAACTGAAGTAACTTCTTTTATTTCTTCACCCAAATTTTTCATGCGATTAACAATCTCATCTATACGTAAGAAATAATTAGCCATGCTTTCATCAATGTGCATTCTGAGAGATTCATATTGAATTCTAAGAGATTGTAGTTTTGCGCGTTTTACCTGATCGTCTCCTTCATAGCTTAGAATGATCTTGTCCCATATTTCTTTGGCGGTTTTGAGCTGCATAACCTTGATGAATTCTGATTGAGATAGACTCCCCAATAGAGTATTGATAGCCTTTGCATTTGTTTCATACTGCTTTTTACCAGCCGTATCTGTAGGAGTTGTTGATGGAAATGTGTATCCTCCTTCCACGATATCCCAAACTTCTGTACCAAGAGATTGAAGATAGGTTGTGGTTCTTACCTTCCAATAGACGAAATTGCTCCCATCAAAGATTGGTGGCCTAATGGATGTCTTCTTTTCATAGTTGCTCATGATGATAGATCTTCCTTCAAGCGATCAAGCTTTTTCTGAAGGACCTGCTCTGATACCAATTGTTGGAAATAATACTGAGAGGGGGGGTGAATCAGTGTTATCAAGTCAATTATTTTTCATTTCACAATCAGATTTGTATATGCTACTTCAGTTAATTAAAACTGCGTATATACGCAACTGTAGTTAAGGAAACTAGCGTATAACCTGCAGACTTATATTTAATTTATTCTTCAGATGTTGATCATTAATATGTGAATCAAAACCATATAAACAGTAACCAGGTATAGTAAAATAGAGCAGATAGTCACACATAACAACACAAGATATAAGGTGGAAACCCAATGTGGGTGAAAACCACCTGCTGCAATTCGTCTTTATCTTCTTTTAATAAGAAACTTCTTTTTACAATGGTTTTGTACTGGTGCAGTATTATACCAGTGCGTAGGCTTCTACCTGCAGAAGGCTACAACCTTCTCTCATTTTCCAGCTTCTCCTAGAAGGGAGCTACAACCCCCTTAGCTTTTGTACTAGCTGATGTACTAGTACGTAGGTGCTGGCCTATAAAAGGCGACAACCTTCTCGTTTCTTCCAGGGACCACGTTTCATAAATTTTCAAATTGAATCCATCAATAACAATAATCAAACATCAAATACATCTGCATCAACCAATCTCCTTTGTACCATTCAAAACTGAATCAACCAATCACTTCTCTGAAAGTTGTAACCAGAATACAGTAACAATAACCAGAAACCAATCATGAACCCAAAACACTGCAGCAACAAATAGAAGTAGCTAAAACATATTACATGAGACGTACGCTACTTCATTATGTAGAACCTGCGTGCATACGCTTCTGTATTACGACAAACCTGCGTATACGCAGTTTTGTAATACTGAACCAGCGTGTATACGCGCATTTGCTATGTTGAACCTGCATACAGATCTATAAAGGATAATCTACCCTTTCAATTATTCAGACATCAGTTATACCCAGATTATCAGATTTATAGATCTAGTTATGCGCCAAATGTAACAGATCAAAATCACATAAAGATACTTCTCTTCAAGTCTAGAGATCTTGACCCATCAATAGAACTTATCCTGCTTCTAGCGCTCAGGTTCCTCCTTGATTCAGATCCAGCTATGCACCATAACCTAATGACCAGTATTCTAGATCTTGCTCTTCATAAGGTATTCAATTTTTGAGTGTGCCTTTACCTAATGATCTCCTTCCCCTTTTATAGTCTTAGGCCTTACTCAATACCATGGTCCGAAACCATATAGAATCAATACCTTGGACCCAATCCCTGGGGTCAATACTTCAGACCAAATACCATGGCCCAATACCAAAATACCATGGACCAAAACTAAGTTTTCAAAATTGTACGCGCTTTTCTGTGCATGAAAGTGCATGTATACGCATACGCGCCTTTTGTTCTGTGAACTTGCGTGTATATGTGGCTTCGCCAATGGGAACCTGCGTATACCTCATTTTTCTTGATTCTGAGAGCCTGTGAGCCTGAACTGTCATCTGAGAGATTTGCTAAGTGAGTTGCCATCAAGGACAATATCTGTGCCATAGTGCCAAACCTGTGTCATAATGCCAACACAGTCTTGATTACAATAGCTCTTTAACTTGATATGAAATGTCTGTAGAAATGTCTTTGAATCCATCCAAAATACTTCAAATGAAGAAGTATTTATACTAATTCTAAACTGAGATATCTTGAAGAAATATCAAGATTGGTTTTACAAATATCTCAAACTGTTTTATATTAATAGAACTTAAATAAAGGTCATTCAAAACTAATGAATCTATTTGGCACTATTTTTATGGATTTATGGTGACAAAGAAGAGAAATTCAAATTTGATAGCAACTCCTAAGTGACGATGAGGCTTCCAAGTCACTAACTGTCTCCTTCCTTTGTGCATTCTGCCCCAGAAATTCTGCAAACTTAGGGTCCAATGATACGCTTGTATATCTCAATCCGAGCTAGATATGTAAAAAGTGAAAGATGTTATTGTAGATAAGAATGTTTTTGAAATAATCCTCTCTCAGTTTCCCAAAATGCAGCTCCAGCTGTTCACAATATTCTCTACAAAAAGATGTCAAAAACAGGAGTTTGCACAAACTGAAAATAGACTGTGAAGACATGCACTTATCTCACTTTTGGTAATACCTGTGTAAAAAGTGAGATAGGTTTTTGTAGATTGGCCTGTTAGGAACAAAAACCTCCTCCAGTTTCTCAAAATACTTCTTGGATTGGCCACAATAGTTTCTGAAAAACTATGACTTAAACAAGAAATTTCTGAAGAATGTACCATTTCTACTCTGATTTCATCTTTTAACCTCAAATTTCTTTTAACTGTTTTTCACTTTTACTTTGGATAAACTTCATTGTTGTTGGTGAAAGTGTTTTCATCTTTGTTTAACCCTTACTGCCTCCATGTTTACTTTTATTGTTTTACTTTTACCGTTCTGTTTTTTCATCTGTCTTCACTTTGACATGAATCTGTATGTTATGCTTTGTAACTGTCTTCCCTGCTGTTTATCTTCATGCTAGCTGATTTACTTGACTTGGTCTTCAATCTGATACTCTTTAACCCTGATACACTTTGACTGTTCTTTACTCTGTCATTTTACCTTCACTGTATATTTTAAGTTTTTTACTGTCTATTTCAACAATAAATCATTTAATTTCATATTTCTTCTGCTTGTCTTTTAACTGTATGTTTTATTTTCCATCTCTGTTTGAATAGATTTGATAACAATCTCAGAGTAAACAAGTCTTATGACTAGTATTAAGACTACTTATCCAAGGCTGCAGTGTTTTGATCGCCTGTAAAATAAAACAAACTATTAGGAAAACATTGGGTTGACAGGGAGGGTCATTAATGGATTTATCGAATTTTATAGGTCTATGGAGTGAGTCCAAAGTGATTTCGGGAGATAAACCATACTTGAATTGGTTAGCAGAGGCTTCAGGTGGAGCATAAGGGTTTCATAAGTTTACACAGTAGAATAGGCGTAGGGCGAGAAAACTTGGGTTCTTGGGGTTTGAACTTTAATGAAGAAACTTTTTAAAATATGGCGCGAACTGAACAGTAGATGGTTTGTCGCGTAGCGGGCGAGAGCTAAGCGGTTTGTTTCGCACAGCTTTTGGGCGCTTGTCGGTATTTGGGGGAGGCCGCCCGATGCCATTCATCGGGTGCCACGTAGCGGTGAGGTGAACAGTGAAAGCACTCACATCGAGCGAGTAAAGGTCGGCCTTCAGAGGCCGCCCGATATGAGCGTCGACCGTTGGATCAAAAGGGGTCAGATCAAACGGTGATCGAGGCGATGATTTGATCGAAGGTTTAATGGAGGGGCTCGACAGGATTTTAATGAGCGGAAGGGTTAATTAACTACAGATTATGGAGGATTAAGGGCGTCGAGGGTGATTTCATTAGCAGATGGTTTGACTGGTAATTAACCACGGATTGATTAATTATGTCGGGTTTTATTCATAAAGTTAGAATTTCAAACTTTCGGGTTAGAGTATTAATATAAGGGTTTTATTGATATATATACGGGAAGGGTTTATATTTCTTTTTGGGATTTAATACATATAAAAGTGTTTAGAAATTAATATAAAGATGGCGGGGAATGGGTTTTTAGCGCTAAGTGTAATGTATCTAATTAATTTTCTTTTCATAAACACATTGTAACTTAGGCTAAAAAGATAATTTTTTATGGTTTTTTAGGAAAAAGGATTTACATGGGAGTAATTGATTTTCCTTAGGAGAAATAGTGTTTTACCTTAGGAAAAGGGATTTTTTTGGGAAAATGATGGAGAGTGAAGAGGGTAAATGTTTATGAGGGGATTCTTAATACTTAGGACCTATAAGCCATTAGGCCGAGGGTCCGGTCCCTCGGGAAGTCAAAGAAATGCTCTAAACCCCTTTGACTTAAGATTTTAGGTATTTACGACTTTTCTTGGAAATTAGTTAAGTGAAAAGTGTAATGAGTGAAGGAGGTTAATCAATTTTGAGTTTGTGGATTTGATACATGCCCAATTATTATCCATACTTAGAAATTTAATGATGAAGGTGAATGATATGATCTTTATCTAATCAATCATCACAATTCTGCAACCATTCAACTAATTACCCACCTACTCATCCTACCATTTTTATTTCTCTTTATTAGAGTGCACTTACGCTGGAAAACCCTTATCAAAACCTTTTTCTTTTATTTTACAATGGTATTCTAAGTCTAACCTTATTACATCCAAGGACTCAGATTAAACAGTGGAGCTCCTTTTTATTTACTCTACCTATCTAATTATCTACCAAGATTAAACAATTTGGTCATATTTTATTCTTTAGCTAAAAACATGAAATTCAAAGCATGGAATAACCAAGATTAAACTGTTTGATTTGGATTGTGGCATGAATAACAAGTTGCACACAATCATTTATTTTGCACAAAAAGTAACTAGTAGTGGCATTTTGACTTGCACACTTTCTTGGTCTTTTTGTTTTTGAGGTTCATATTCTTTCATTTTTTTGACCTTCTCTTATTTTTTTGTCCTTTGATTTATCTTTTAGGACATACCCTCTTTACATTTTTAAAATTTTATAATATGGAAAACATTTGCAGAAGGCAAAAGTATGTACATATTACGGATTTAATCTCAGCCATTCAAAAATTATGACCTATTTGTATAGGAACCGAACACCTTCATGACTTTCAAAGAGGATGCACTCTTTATGCTAACTTTTACATCATTCAACAATAGCCATCACAATATACCCAGCAAGGTAATGATCAAAGAAGACTAAAAAAATTATGCCCAACAAAAATAAGCTTAGAATGATCAAAGTGATGTTGCATTTTTAACTAATTTAGCCAAAATAAGCTTAGAATAATCAAAGTGACGTTACTTGCATTTTTTAACTAATTCAAGTGATTACGAGCTCCAACCAAGGAATACATACATATGCATTCATTAGTTTTCAACTCTACGACTTAATTAAAATATTTTATCCCAACCATGTTTTGGGCATCGTCTAAAAACATGCTGCAAAACAACTTTGATATCTCAATCAAGTATTATTATTTACCCTCCAAATATCATCTACTTTGATATCTCAATCAAGCATTATTATTTACCCTCCAAATATCATCTTCTTGTGGAAGAGTGTATTTCTTACTCCAAGTTGAGAACTCGTTATCCTCTCTAATATGACATGGTGATGAAAAATTTAGAAGGAGAATTAGATTGTTTATTATGCCAAAGTTACAATGTATCATATGTTGATAAAAAAAATTGTAGAAAGAATTAGGGTATTTTAATTTTTCAAATTAACAAAATTTCAAATTAGGATAAGAATGGAAGAGTGTATTTCTTACTCCAAGTTGAGAACTCGTTATCCTCTCTAATATGACATGGTGATGAAAAATTTAGAAGGAGAATTAGATTGTTTATTATGCCAAAGTTACAATGTATCATGATAAAAAAAATTGTAGAAAGAATTAGGGTATTTTAATTTTTGCAAATTAACAAAATTTCAAATTAGGATAAGAATATATATTGTCTCTAGTTTTTTATTTAGAAAAAGTCTAATTATTTGAAATATGAACTCTGGTTAATGCCTTTGCAAGTAATAGAGACCAAACATAATATTTATGAAATATCATGAATAATGTTTATTAAATAATATTATAATATTATGAATATCATAAATATTGTTTAAATAATATAATGGCTTTGTAATGATAAACAAAAAAACAAAAAAACATATATAATAGCTTTCTAATGATGTAGACCAAACATAAAAGTCTTAAATAAGAATAAAGAGAAAAAACAGAAACTATGAATAAATATCACTCAACAGATTCATGAAGAAATTATTGTGAAAATAGTTATCCATGTAGACCAAACCTAATATTTACGAAATATCCTGAATAATGTTTAAATAATATAATGGCTTTGTAATAATCAATAAAAAATATATATAATAGCTAGCTTTGTAATGGTGTAGACCAAACATAAAAGTCTTAAATAAGAATAAAGAAATTATTGTGAAAATAGTTATCCATGTAGACCAAACCTAATATTTACGAAATATCCTGAATAATGTTTAAATAATATAATGGCTTTGTAATAATCAATAAAAAATATATATAATAGCTAGCTTTGTAATGGTGTAGACCAAACATAAAAGTCTTAAATAAGAATAAACAATAAAGAGGAAAAACAGAAACTATGAATAAATATCACTCAACAGATTCATGGAGAAATTATCGTGGAAATAGTTTTGCATATGGTTAAACTAAATATATAACTATATCATAACTATTATGATCATCTATTGCTATATAAAGAACCCAATTGTATAATAGATATAAAGATTTATTGAGTGTGAACTCGTAAAATCCCTTTACTTATGCATGTTTTAGTGCATTTGCTACAAGTTTATGCCAAGTCCATGTCAATGTCTAACAACCACGCTCTTTTTCAGTTCCTCTCAGCCTCGAGCATATTCTTATTCCCACGCTTTGATGCCTCAATCAGACATTATTAGTTATGCAGCAAATATCCCCTTGTTGGCCGAGTATCCCTCACTCCATGTTGAAAAATTGGTTATCATCTCTGATATGGCATGATGATGAAAAAATTGCCGGGAGGATTTGATTGTTTATTTCACCAGGTTTACAACGTATGACATACACTGTGATGAAAAATTCCAGGGAGAATTATATTGTTTATTTTGCCAGAGTTGCAATATTTTGACTTGGAATAATGACAATCATATTGTATTTCTGGTTTTTCATTAAAAGGTTTCACAATATTAATGAGTTCTCAAGCTCAATTTGTAATAGCCAGAGTCTAACAATCATGCTCCTTTTTCAGCTCCACCCTTGGGCGTATTCTTATTGCCTTATATACAATGAATCATTCACCTAAAAGCCGCTGCACTGTGTTTCCTCACTAATCCATATGAATTGCTCCCAAAAACTGTTTTTGGATATCGAGACTGGTTTTAATATGACCTGCAAAATTATGATGGAAAATTCATAGTTCCACTAGTGACTACTGTTAGGAACAATGTATCGACGGACTCTATTTCCTGCTTAGAATTACTTGTAATTTTGATGGGAATTTGTTTATGACATGTAGCTAAGTTGTCCAAATAACCTCTCAAAACGCAACCGCAAAAACGGTACAAGGCATGCATAGGAGTGCAATGGGTGTAAAGCTCGAAAAAATTCACAGAAAAAATAAATTCTTGATAAAGTAGATTGCTCATTGTGGTTTGACTATTTTTCAAAATGATATTTCAAAAATTGCACGATTTATTATCAAACATTCTGAACCTCAATTCTCTTTCAGGACTTAACAAATTACAGATCTCAGTGACAAAATTTTGTGCGCTTATGAAGCTAGAAGCAATACACTCTTTGGCTTTTCCTCACCCGTAATCGACATTTTGACCAGATTAAGAATTTTCTGGCAAGTCGCTAAATTTGTAGTATTACTCAATAGCCAACTAAAGAGGCACATGAATATTTGTATATTAACAATGAAAAATTATACATCGACGCTTTTCAAGTTCCAAGGATAAAATCTCATCCTAGTCAACGATAACTCTATTATAAATGGGTTGAAGTTTTTTAATGTAGTACTTTGATCCACGGGTTAGATTTATCCTTGTTCTCCTCGATTCTGGAATAGAATCTATGGTACATTCCAAGAAACCACGGCTGACAAACCTGCAATAACATCACAGTATTTGATTAGTCATTGCATACATTGCACTATATGAGCTTCATTCATGATCAAAATATCCTCTAGTGGTTATATGTACCATCAGAAGATATTAACGGCCAACAATATCTAACATAATCATTTTCATCATACCAACAAGTAGCAAGCAGTTTCAAAATGTTTTCATTTTATTTTCTTTCGCCAAAGTGCCGTCATTTTATCATCCATCACCACATGGTGCGAGTACAACAGCAGAAATGACACAGTCAATGCCCATGTCCAAGCATCTCATATACATGATATGCATAATCTCATATACATGATATGTTGATGCAGGAGCATCTACAAGCCAATGACCATTTTTGACCTCTTAGGTCAAAACTCATTTAGTAAGGGAATTGGAACCCTAGTTTGTTTATCCAGGGAAGTTGGGTTCCCTAAGACATTTAATTAGGGAAGTTGGGTTCCCTAAGATATTTGATTTGTAATATTTCCTAATATAGTCCATACGGAATTTGATTTGTAGGAAGTTAGCCGAGTTTCACTTAATTTCTATGTAAAAGGGATAAACTAGCTAAATCTGGGATTTGTTAGATAATTTAGGAACTTTGTTAGACTTGTAAGAGAAATCTATGGAAAAGAGTTTCCCTATGTAATTGAGTGATCAAAAAGAAGAGAGAGAGATACATACAATGAGAAATTGATTCTGTCTTATTAAAGAAATCTGTGCAGAATTGTGTAATGGGTAATTTCCTTCTATTTCAGAAATAATATTCAAATTTGTTTCCCCCTGGTGTTTAAGAATCTGTGTATATGTGAGGTTGTGCTAAGCAACTAGATCGGCTTCATTTGCAAGTTAACACGGCAGTAAAGTCTCAATAGACAAACACAACAAATTTTATTTTTCCCAGCTTTTTATGAATTGACGGAGATGTGAATTTTTTTTCCCTCGACCTTTTCTATCTATCGGCCCTCGGGGATGGCAGAGACTTTCACTTCGCGCAATTAACCCTTTGTTAGCCGATCCGATAACCGTCGACCAGTCACGTCGAGTGACAGACCTTTTTTCGTTTCCGTTTCCCGTTTATCAACCTTCGGCAATGAGTTAGTAAAAGTTGGCGCTTTCATCAGTTAACGAGCCCGATATACAGAAGTTTTCACATCAGTTGCCGTCCTGTTTACCGCCCTATCGTCCTGCAAAGAAAAAAATGGAAGTTTAAAATGCCAACGAGAGAGCGTTCGGTGGTCCCATCAACAAACAGGCCCGATCTACGGGATTTTTTTCGACAGTTGTAGGTTATGCCACCACCATCACCGCCCGGTTTTTGTTCACCGCCTTTAATTATAACAAGGAAAACGTCGACAACAGCGAGGGGCCACGGTCTACCGCCTTTCAATTTCGGCCTTGGTTACAGTGTTGGTCCAATGGACCGTGCTGGGTAGCTACAAGAGCTAGCAAATTGGGGACAGTGACTATCGGCATTATATGTCAACATTGTACAGCCAAGAGAAGTAGACCAAAAGAACCCCCTTTTTATAATGAAATACACATTTTTCCAAATGAATTAGTCCCCATACCCATTCTATAATGCATCAATTTATGTTTTCCATGGTTGATTGTATTTTCAAGTGTCTACAATCACTGCAATGCTTATAAGTTATAATGATATCGTGTATGCATGGAATATGTATGGCTCGTTTTGTACCTGTGCAACGTTCTTACATATCTAGCAGTAAGGGTATTTTTGGTCATATTTTCAATGGTGTAAATAGTTTTGATTTTCACTTGATTTTTCCATGTTTGCACTGTGCTAGTCTCTGCGAGGGCATGTTGTTTTGGCGCAGTTGGTTGAATCCTTTATATCCCACACTCAAACCTAACATCGTCTTTTTGGTCGTATTTTCAATGGTGTAAACAGTTTCGATTCTTCACTTGATTTTTCCATGTTTGCACTGTGCTAGTCTCTGCCAGGGCATGTTGTTTTCGCGCAGTTGGTTGAATCCTTTATATCCCACACTCAAAGCTCACCTTGTTGACCAATGACTTACCATGTTAGTAAATAAAATAATTATTATAAGTGTGAAAAATAAAGTCAATATGTTGTAAGTATTGGGAGGAGGCACAAGGTAAGTATTATATAAAGGGGTATCCCATAAAAATAAGGGAATTTTTCACTAAAAAGATATATATACAATTATACAAGGACGGGGTTTAACAAGACTTTGGAATGCATGTATCAATATCTAGTGAAATTAATAGTATTCCATGAACTCACATGCTATGTCACAAACCCATCCGGGGAAAACCCTATGGAACTAATTACCCACCAAAAGTGGGTGACCCCTAGGAGAAAAATTTTCTCCCAATTGATCAGTGAGTCAGGTCCTCGGATGATCCACAGATAGGTTAACTTCAATGTTTTCCACCTATGCTCCAAACAGTGCTCTCTCCCGTCTAGCATACTTTTTAAAGGAAGGTGGGTCATCTATCAAAGGTACACTAACTATTTTTGTAAACATGTGCTTTCATTTAATCTTAAAGGCATTACTAACATGGATCACAAGTTGAGCTATATGATTCACCGCTCTTGATTGTACCATTGTGCCCACACTTCACCTAGGAAATTATCCTTTGGCCCTAGTCCAATATGACCTCCCTTGAGGCTCTTCTCTTCCACTATTTAGAAGGGGTATGAATAGGAGACACTAATTAATATAGTGTGCTCCATGTAATCCATACTTACCACTCCCCATATCTCCCTTATATTCGCTTCCATTCTTTAGATTGATTGCCATTGGTCATTGGTCATGTACTAGT
Source organism: Pinus tabuliformis (assembly GCA_031772625.1). Classification (NCBI taxonomy): domain Eukaryota; kingdom Viridiplantae; phylum Streptophyta; class Pinopsida; order Pinales; family Pinaceae; genus Pinus; species Pinus tabuliformis. The sequence continues at coordinate 2,037,525,330 of CM062818.1, forward strand.
CATGATAGTTTCAAACCAGGTAGAATTCATCCTTAAGGGTATCAACAAATCCCTCCCAAGTGGGTTAGTTGTAGACTCATTTATATGATGCCTTTCTTCATAACTTTCCCACCAATCTTTGACATGGGGACAAAGCCTTAAAGAACACAAAGGCATCCTTTCAATATCCAAAATTTTTGAACCAAGTAATAACTCAAATTTAAACATTTCTCAAAAATATATACATCTATCTTGCCTTCTAACAAAGGAATATCAAAGTTAACTTGTACCATGTGTTAGAAAATCGGGAGACCTGAAATTTAATTTAAATTTTCCTTGCATAGTAATTGCTTGTGAAATCTATTAGCTTCTTTAATTTATCTCTATCATGATTCTTTCATCAAACAATTACCATAACATGAACATGAAGATCACAGAAACAAAAGGACACAAGACATAGGCTCCAAACCTGGGAAAAATTGCTCCAAGGGGAAAACCCAAAAAATCCCTTCTTATAGAATCAGAGCAAATGAGATATCCAAGACCCATAACAACAAAAACTTCCACCTCTTGATACCAAGTCAAACCTTTCTTCTTTCCAGCAAATCCATCAGCAAGAGATTATCAACAAGAGATGTGCCAAGATAGACTTTCCACAAACTCTAATTCAAGAAGACATCCTCTATTTCACACTTTGTCCTCCACATCTCTTCTCTGCCACCTCTATGATATTTCAAACCATACTCCATCAAGTGTGTGTCCAAATGACCTCCATCTTCCCTTTATTTATATAATTCAGAGAGGGGTATGAATAGACATGTCCGTTGGGGCAAGGGCGAATTGACCTCTAGGCCGACTTGGCATCTAGAAGGGTTTTTGTCTCAAAATTACATTTAAAAATTGTTATTCTTTTTCTTTTACAATAGGTCCAAAATAGGACTTTGACTCTTTGATTCAAAACCTAGAAGCATGAAGTAAATGCTTCTCTAGAAAAATAATAATAATTTTTATTTTTGTTTTGTTTTGTTTTTACATAAAATACATAATGGTACAAATTGTGAAGATCGAAACTAGTTACATTCTCCAACACCATGAAGGTTGTTGCACCTCCAAAATGGTTGCTTGTTGAAGATGTCTTGGTTGCCATTAATGATCTAGGTGAAATCTTTGTCATATCATTCCTTTGTTATGTGAGGCCTTTCTTAAGAAACAACTTGACGGAATCTTCTGCTCCATCATCTCTCTTGATAAGGTGATATGAATCACTAATTAGGTTCAAATGTTCAGGATTTCCATCACCATTTCACTGATTATAAGGGCAATCACCAACATTATGAAGTTGCTAACAATAAGGACATTAATCATCATCATCCTTCCTAATTAATAATCTCTATAGGAGCTAAGGTACTAGGAACATCTTGTTTAACAGCAAGTCTATTGTTTTGATCTTCATTCCTTGTTATTGAACTAAGGTCTAGGAGGATAATTGGGACAAAGTTCATTATTATTCTCCAAAACTATTCAGTTTATTCATCAGAGCAAGTTGCCCTTAAAAAACTTATTTGGTTACTTATCATATTTGTGAGCAAATTATTGTAATTCACTTGAGTCAGCACAATTCATGCCTCTAGCCTTGGTTCTGAATTTGCTATAGGTTTGAAGAAAATATCAACTTTTGAAGTTAAAATATTTTCTTTAATGATGATAGTGTACACTCTAGCTTGAGCAAGGGCCTTGAGGTCTTTATCCCTTAGAATGAAACTAAACTATCTGTCAAAAGCACTAGTATATTACAATAAGATAGCCTTTTGCGAAGGTTTAAGGTTATTATGAATGATTTTGACCAAACTGTCAATTCTTTGTTCAATTTCTAAAAAATTTACTTTCTTCTTTACCTCATGAAATTGCACAATCAATAACTTTCCATCTTTCCTAGGTGCCCACTTTTTTGTGAAAGCATCTATGAATTCATCCTAGGTTTTGATGTTCTTATTAGGTAAGTCCCTCAACCAAGATTGAGTACTTCCCCATAGCGACACGTTGTCGAAGTTTGTAGCTCGGGCAAGTACTTATGCGCAGGCCTTGTGTCTAAGCATGCCAAAGTTGCCCACATTTCACCTTAGAATATTTATTGATATCACTTAGCCCCAGTTAAACTTAGGAAAAAGCACATAATTATATGTTGGCTTATTGAGCTAAAATAAAACTTAGATAAAGTATTCACTTTAGTCATTAAGTTTTAATCTTAGTCGTTGCTCACAAGTGAGACGAGATCTAATCTCGGTCATCCATCACTTTGAGATTAGGGTTAGGGTTAGGATTAGAGCTTTGGCTCAATGTAAAGTTATAAAGGTAAAGGCTAAGGTGAGGAGAAGACATAGTAACAACACAAGATTGAGAGGGGCTTCTCAATGAGTGTATGCTAGGTCTGAGAGAGTGTAATGAGATTGGTGATCAATTTTGTATTTTCTCAGTTAGGCCATTATCCCTAATACAGGAGCCCAAGTAAGTTCTATGACAAATTTATTAAGGAAAAATTGTTGATTGGGCAGAAATTTATGTGTATGTGTGATTCAGATTGAGTTTTTTTTGTTTCCGTTGTATTTTTTGTGCTAGGAATCTAGTCGCGTATTCGTTCAATTAATAATTCTTGTGAACAGAATACCAGGGATTGAGTTCAAGAAATTCTAACACTAGTATATTGCAATAAGATAGCATCTTGTGAAGGCTTAAGGTTATTAGGAACCATTTTGACCAAATTGTCAAATCTTTGGTTAATTTCTAAAACATTTTCAACGTTCTTTACCTCATGAAATTGCACAATCAATAACCTTCCATCTTTCCTAGGTGCGTACATTTTGGTGAAAGCATCTACGAATTCATCCCAAGTTTTGATGTTGTTATTAGATAAGTCCCTGTTGTGCTCTACAACAACCCCCCATTTCATATCATCTTTATTTACAAATATTAACGTATGAAATGGGTCCCTTCAAAAATTAATTGGTATCAATACTTTTATTGTTCAAAAGAGGTCCGATAATCAAATGAATTCATTTCATAAAACCCTTTTTTGAAAAAACCCTTTAAAGAAATAAGGCAAATCTTTGTCATTGCGATAAAGCGATCGCAAGATCGCATATCGCAATGACATAAGAAATATAAATAAGCGGCACATTGATTACCCCCGATGCGATATCGCAATCGGCGATCGGCATCACTTCATACACATCTTAAAAAATGCACATAACATAAGCTCCGACGCGACGCGATATCGGCGATACTCCGTATGCGGTCAAGGCAGATTAAGTCATTTACTCCGATCCGATGCAATTGCGCAATCGGTAGTCGGCAACATCCCATGCACATTAATGAGGCGCCCTGGTCTTACCCCCGATGCGATGCGATATCGGCGATCGGGGAATCGGCAAAACACTCTAAATGCACCTTGTTATATTTCTTCGCGCTAATCCGATACGACGTCGCAATCGGCGTTCGGGAGGATCCTGTGCTTATGATTATATTATACCTATTCTCCTAAAGCGATGCGATATCGCTATCGGTGATCGGAATTTCAAAGGGCATAGCTTGAAGATCTAAAGTATTATTGATATCCGATCGATAGAGCGCGGATTTTGAAAAAAGCCGTTAAATGGAGGGATAAGGTGATGTATTCATATTTAAAGTTTTGCCCCTTCGATTAACGATCACCTACGTTCAACCGCCAAAATATCCATTGCACGCTTAAGGGAGTCATTCAACCGGATAATGGTGTAATAAGCATTTAAGGAGTAGCAAGCCTTAAACGGCCATTTAATATATCTGTAATATCTTCTCATTGATTGGATCCGCAACCATTTTTTGAGAGATAATCTCTCAGCACGCTTCAATTGATATATCTTTCCCACCGTAAGTCCTCATTATTATATTTCTATGTTACGGTTTTTCTTGCCTTTGTGCAGAATTCATCTTCTAACAGAAGCCTGAGCATGATGGGAAAGAAATCTAAGAAGACCGCGGGTTCCGCTGCTACAACAGTTGCAGGACAAGCTGCCACAGATAAAAAGAAGGGCTTAATATCAGATACTACATGCACGGGTCTTACCAGAGCTACATGGCAAGGCACGTATAATTTGATTGAAGCCGAACAACCAGAAAAGGCAGTGACAGAAGCTACTGTGGATCCTACTCGCAAGTCTGATTCCACTCTCAAAGACTTAGCCGACTCTTTCCTTCACAGGATAGCGGCCAGAGAACAGATTCTCCCCTACACAGACGTCGTGCGATGGGCAATTGAGGAAATTCCAATCCTCGACAGAACTTTTTGCACCAGAGATGGGAGGATTTTTGGATCGTTCAAGCCAGAGCATCTAAGGCAAATGTATCATTTGCCTGAGCCAGAGAAAGTGTATAACAAGACGTTCCTGGAGAAATTTGCAGCTGATAATGAAGTGGAATCCGAACCCATCCGGGATTGGAGGCAGAATCCAGCCAAACGCAAGCACGAGTCTTCCAGTAAGTACTCAGTCGATTCTTTGGCTTCTCCCTATTGTTATGCGGGGATAATGATGTGTAGCCTATGGGGATTACATGACTGCTAATTTTACCATAGAGATGGTTCCTCTAATGGAAGCAGCAGTAAACAGCATAATTATGGATTGGGCTACTATTCTCTCTGATAAGCTAGTCGTAGTTGTTCGTGATTTTAGAAAAGGTTCTGTTGTTACTGAAAGGAAAATTCCCCCGTTTTATTACAGTGCATATATTTTAGATACATTATGTTTCAATTCTGAGTTTCCCGTCCTCGGTTGGAGGTGGACTCCCCAAGACCCCTCACCCATTCATATATACCACCAGAAATTGTGGAAATCTTCTTACAAACACCATTTGTACCAAATCTGCAATGGCTTTATGGTTCCCATTCATTATTCTATTTTTGATAAGCCCATTCCCAGAATCTCCTATCTAGCTTCCTTTGATTTACCGGCGGTAGCGAGTTGGTTTGGAGAAGAGAGATTTACCTACATTAGGGTTTTCGGCAGCCAAGCCAATCCGCATGTTCTCCCTTTGTATATTCCAGATAAACTGCTAGCAAGAGAAATCTCCTATCAAATTATGGCAGAGAGTACTACACAGACTCTCAAGAAAGAAAAGAAGAGGGGTTGGCCCTCTTTTCCCTTGAGAATTGGTGTCTATACTCTGCATGATCTCAAACACGCAGAAAAGGAAGCCACAAAGATTCATTCCTTAACCCTGGCCACTATCCCGAATAGGCTATATGATCCAAACAAACACGCCTATACTGCATTAGAACAGGCCAAATTAACAAAATGTGACCATCAAGAAGATTGGTTTGATGACCTATTTGTTTCAAACGAAACAATAGGTCAAGCTAGAGAACTTGCTCGATTGAAATATAATGATGAAGGGGTAACTGAGTTCAATAAACTTAGAGAGCAGAGGTTGCAAACTCTGCCTCTAGATTTACTGGCAACAACCCCAGCGACGTCTTCAAGCGAGCCTGGTCGGCAACAGTCAAGCCAGCCTCCTGTTATAACAAAAGATCAGAAGAAACAACAGGAGGAAAATCAGAAGAAGCAACAGGCAGAAAGGCAGAGAAAAGAACAAGTGGAAAGACAAAGGAAAGAACAAGCAGAAAAACAACAGAGAGCACAAATGGAACAAGAAGAAAGACAAAGGAGAGAGCAAGAAGAGCAGCAGAGAAAAGAGCAGGAAAAAGAGCAGCAGAAACAAACCACCGATGTCAATGTGGACACTACCATAGACCCCAAACTATTTCAAGAATGGCAGCAATTTCATTCCATCATCAATGGATTGGAATGTTCAAAAGATGGGGACACTTCCAAGACAAATGATACATAGGACATCACTTCTCCTCAGGTTCTAAGTGGAACCAGCGGCCCACCCATTCCCCAGGATCTTGAGGTAATTCCTAAAGACCCTTCCGATCAAATCGTTCTCCAAGTGGAAGATATTCCTCCCTTGGATGTTTTCTACAGCCCAAGGCATAGAGCGGTTGTGAAGCGATCAAGGAAAAGACGAAGGATTGATCAACCTTTTATCTTTCCAGAGCAAACAGTCACGGGTAATGTAGTATGGAAGGAGGAATTGGACCCCTCCGATGACCTAACAAAGCTGTCACAGTATGCAGGAGCCTACTCTGCAGCAACTATTGATAAGGCATCAGAGGTAAGTCTTCTACTGAAGACTAAAGATCAAGAAATTTTTGCACTACAGGCAGAAGTGACCGAGGCAAAGCAGAAGGCAGCGCAAGCAGAGGAGCAGTTGTTGGTACAACAGCAAATGAATGATCAATTAACCCAGCAATTGCAGGAAGAAAGGCAGAGGATCGACCAAAGCGCGATCCAGAAACAAAAGGAATTATCGGAGGCATTGGCACAGTTGAAGACAGCAAATGAGCTGATGATGAAAACGAAGGACGAGCAAATAGCTCAATTATCATCACGACTCGAAGTCATAAAAGGCACCCAAAAAGTGGAGGATTTCAGAGCAGAGGCATCGCAAATAAACAGTGCTTTAATATCGCAGATTAGACTCCTGTGTAATCAACTCAACGAGGCAGAACCATTGGGCGAGCTAACTACATCAGTATGTCAGCAGGTAGAGAAGACCAGAAATGAGTTAGACCAAGCTGAAGAAACCATAATCGGATATCTTGATTGGCAAGATTCTGATGTGGGAAAAGCAGCGAATTTGCCTAGGATCCAAGAAACATACAAGGACATACTCTTTACAGAATGGCACACTCAAGTGATGAAAGCAGAAAGGGCGGCTTCAAGATGTAAATTAACTGCCAGCAATATGATTGATCTGATCAACAACACCCTCTACCTGGCAAACATGATCTCCCAGTGTACACCTAGAAGAATAACAACAGCGAATGTGATTGAGCAAACAAGTTATCATGACTTAGAGGAGAAGGGGAGATTAATCGCTGGGGTTAACACTTTGACTTTCGATGCATATTGGCTCTTTCTGATCAAGCCACACACACAAAGGTCTGCCCTCAAATGTTTAACCGATGCACTCGAGTGTATAATTCCCAATATTCAAGATGCCACATACGCTGCTCAGCTCAGTTCGCGCCTCAACAAACCGCCTGAAGTAGAGCCAATGCTTGCGACAAGTCAGCTCAGGTTTAAAGGCAAAGAGCCTACCTGATGAATCATTGCCGCCGATTGCCAGATCGCTCCAGTAAATAGGATCAATATTTATTGATGCCAATTATGTAGGATTTCTGTTTATTAGATATTTAGATTAGCTTAGTATTTATAGACCCTTTCATTGTTTTGGAAAGGGTCGTAAAATTTTGTAATAGACTTAAAGACTGAAGTTTGCACTACTGTGCTTCAGCCTATATTCTTTTATGAAACTCGACCAATCGTTCTTAATTTGACAAGGAAGTTTCTTTATGCAATTGCACACTACTGTCTTTTGTTGGGGATGTTTTCTGAGTCGAAGGAAGAACTGCGACATAGCGATTGATATATGGGAGTGTTAAGCAGCTTATATGGTACTTTTATCTGTATCTGTATTCATTCCTTTTATATGAATTGTTGTGTAATTATTCTTGCTATTGTTGAATACATGTATGTGTTGTAACGGCAAATCTCTATCTCATTCCACTATTGGATGTTTAGCGATATGCCTTTTCCTTTAATCATGCATGTAACAATGATATAAATGATAAAGTGTGGTAATTTCGCTGTTATCGCTTTGCGTAACTATTTATGCACAGCAGTCTTGAATGATTTAATATCTATGTTTTAGAGATGGAGTCATCTATATGCCTGTCTTAGAGCACAGACCATCAAACGCTACGCTTTAGAAATCAATAAGTCCCCGGGATAGATTATAGTTATTATACTTTGCTGATAGTTTTAATTATTCGCTTATCGCTAGCATATTCTATAAGTCATTCATCCATCCCGTTTACCTATAATTTTTGGGAAACTGGTCCCATTATCCCCAATCGGAGCCACTATTCCAAACGGAAAAGGAGCTATACTAAGGTCCGGACCGGGTGGTTTCCCCTATGTTGTTGCAGCGATTTTCGAGGCATCAACAGTCCCTAAACCAAGATTGAGTACTCCCCTCTAGGGATAATGCAAAAGCATCATTACCACATCTTTTTAAATATAAAAGCCACCCATGAACATGCAAAATTCATCAATATGTTGTTCAATTCTAACTATGTTATCCTTAGAGAATTTAGACAACCAATCATTAATCTTATCATGCATCTTATTTAGATACCTATGGATAGCAATCATATCCAAAGGTTTGAAATCATTAGTAAGCCATGCCTTGGCCATTGGAACTACTTTGAGAGGGTTCATTGAAGAGAAATTTAACTTAATGAGTTGTTTTTTCTTGGATCTAGGATGATTATACAATCTTCTAGTAGTTATTTGACTAGAGGTTCCCGAGTTCAGATTAGATTGTGGTGAGACTACAGAGTGTTGAAAAATGTAACTAGTATCGGTCTTCATAATTGTGCTTGAGTCATGATGTAATGTATTTGTCAAAAGAAAGAAAAATAAAACTATTATAAAAAGAAAATTTATTTTTATGAGCATGGGTTTCATGCTCTATGTATTTGTTTTTAGGTCAAGCCTCCATTGAAGGCTTCTAGGCTTGTATCTTGAGTCATTATCATTATCATTATATTCTAGACCCTTCTTGGGCTTTTAGTGTCAAGAAAGAAAAAGGTTTATGTAATAAATATGTGTCTTGTCCCTTCGCCACCAAGTCGGCTCCTTCAATTAACTAGTCGGCCTCATGAAGGGATTTGTCACCCTTGTAAAGTCTATAACTAAGAGAAGAACTTGGCCTCTTGTGGCCATTATCCAAGAAGGAACTCAGTCTACAATTAGAAGTCAAGAAAAATGGATGTGAAGGTCAAAAAGGAAGAAGTAACTCCAGCAAAGAAGAATGAGAAGTCTATCAAGCTAAGAGAACCGAATTTTTTACATCTTTCTGTCACATGTGCTAGGAATTTGAAGCTAGTTGCAAACGCTGAGGATGGAGGACAAATTTCAGAAATTGCAAAGAAGAGGAGTTCAAGGAGTTGTGTTGAAGGTTGACTTAGTGGATGAAGGAAGTCTTTGTCTTGGTCTAGGGTCAAGGTTGTCTCATTTGATTTGATTCTAAAGAAGAGAAGAAGAATTTCTGGGTTTTCCCCTAGAAGAGGGGTTTTGCCCTGGTTGAGTGCCTACATCTTGTGTCCTCTTTTGTGTTTGTGATCTTAATTGTTTGGCATTTGTCTTGATGATATGAACATAATAATTTGAAAGAAAAAAACTAATGAGAAAACATCACAAAAAAAATATCAAAGTAAGAGAAATCAATTCAAGAAAACACTAAATTGTCGCCCTAATGGATTTCTCAACATGGTATGAGAACTAAGGACAGTGTAATAAGGTAAGCTACAAGATCATTCCTGTACAAGAAGAAAGGGTTCCAAGTCTGCTCCTTGAAGACCGAATTATCTAGAGTCGGTATCAAGTTCAAGAACAAGATTATGGACACACTTTTATAAGTAAATCTTTGCGTCTAGGTCACAGGTCCGAGCAAGGATAGTGAAAGAATTTGAAGAACCCAGGAGCTTTGTTCAACTAAGAGGCTAGATCCCTAGATTAAATAAGGTTGAGATCCTTGAAAGGAAAATCGCAGTTTTGTGCTCAAGTATAGAAGTTTGAAATCACCATTAAAATCTGAACATTGTGTCATCTCAAAGATTCGAAAACCTCAGAAGTTTTTACATGTTTGTGGGTGGTCAATTCAAGGAGTAGAGTGTCTCATTGTGGACTAGAAGAAGCCTTTTCAATCCAGAATAAAGTTCACATGTTGACTAGCCAGGACCGAATTGTTTAGAAGCCTTATAAGCCTTGTTGGAAGGTCAAATTTGAAGCTACAGTGACCTAGAAGGATGAGTCGAGACTCCTATTGAGAAAGGAAGAAGTCCTGTGCATAATTGTGTGTACATAAAAAGACCCAAGAACGATCATTTAAAACATCTACAAGACTATTTTGGAAGGTTTGTCATTTAGCTACAACCACCATATTTGAAAAAGAGAACACAATTTTGTACATACATATGTATATGAAGTTTGAACTCTGATCGGTGGATCACACTCGTTAAGATCTAATGCGGAAGTCTTAGACCTAGGGTCTAACCTATAAAAGAAAAGCTACAGTGATAGTCAAGAGAAAGCAGACCAGCTTGAAGTCATCATCAAATTCAAGTAAGTATTGTTTTGTTCTTTGTGTCTCAATCATCTAACAATATGTCTTCAGTTTCCAAGGAGAGCAATAAATTCAATAGAGGACGGAGGTATGTAATTTTTGAGGTATGTATAAAGTGTTCATATGTTAAGAATCTATTGTCTTAGGATTTTATTGTGTATATGATCCTAGGGTCTGCAAGATCTCTTTATATCTATGAATTGTAAACCCTAGATACTACATATGAAAATCTCGTTTGCTTGTTCCCTCTTAGTATCTATATAATGTCTAGGGTTTGTAAGTAGTATAACAATCCTTAGCAAGAACGAAATTGAGTGATATCTAGATTTTGTAACTCAAATCCCTAGGAATTCATTCTCTAAAAGGTAATGGAAACCCTAGATAATCATCATGCTATTATACTAGTATATTTTGGTTGTGCTTGTCAATAAATATTTGAAGGTATATCAAGAATTATGACTTGGTAAATCAAGTTGGATCCTTGAATAAAAGTTGACTAATATGGAAATGGACCATGAAGATGTTGTCATGATTCAAAGGGAACCCTTCGATAAGGAAACCCTACAAGGTTTGTAAAAGAAACAACTCGAGGTATGTAAAATATTAGTAGTGGGTCTCTTCATTAAAAGGTACGATCATTTTGAAATTTGCTTTGTATTACTAACTCTTTCATGTCTAGGATTTGTTATAGAATCATTAAGATTTTATATTATTAGGGTGATTAAAATCTAGATCAAATCAACCCTTGTTACACATTCTATCTTTAGGGTTCACTAGAAAATTAACCTTTAGGGTTCACTAGAAAACCCTAGCCTTTTGATGCTTAGAGTATGTTGACATTAATGATGAAACCCTAGTCTATGTAGGGTATGTTGATAAAGTCTAGAATATATAATGAAATCCTAATCTCTTAATGTTTAAGGTTTGTTAATATGAAACCCTAGCCTTTTAAGGTTCATTGTTGATGTCTAGATTATATGATGAAACACTAGACTCTTGGGGCTTGTTAGATTAGGGTTTATGACAAAACGCTTGCAATAGTCAATGTAAAATCCTGGGAATGAAACCCTAGGTGTATATGCTTTCGTATGATTGAAACCCTAGCTTGGTCAAAATAGTTGAATATCTAACATTGAAGTTTTGGTGTTTGTATCTAGGGTTTATGACAACCCTAATAGAGATTGATATAAATTTCTAAGGCATAATAACGAAACCCCTAGATGTAATAATGCTTTCACTATATTTGAATTAGTTATTAATATCTAAGGTTTTAGTTTTGATGAAGAACTCTAGGGTTAGTGACAAAAACCCTAACAAAATTGATTGTGATGGTCTAGGGCATGAAAGGTGTAACCCTTGTTGATAGTAAACATAACTAGATTTAGGTTTCGATATCTAAAGTCTAGTTAATTATGCTTCCCTTGTGATGACATGCTAACCCTATATTAATAAAGTTGACTTCATGCTCTATATTTGAATTTGGTTGAACTTGTTGTTGAAGATTTGCAAGTACATAGTCCTGAAGCTGATGAAGATGTTTACCTACTTCATACTTGATGATGACTTGATGATGATGTTGAACATGATGAAAAGAGGGAGTTGTAAGAATCTTGGTGACATTGAAGTCGACATTGTTGACGACCTTGTTACCAAGTGAGAATAGAACAAATGATGCTCCGAAGAGTTGAAGTTCTCAGATGATATGATGATACGAAAGAAAGAGAATGTGTGGTTGAAGTTGATGAATTTGTCCCTAGTAGAAGCTTGGATAAAGAAAGTGTATATCTCCCTAGTTGAGAGGGAGCTTGGTTGAAGAAAAGTAAAACTCCTCCATAGTTGAAAGCATGATGTGAAGGCCATAAGGATGTTTGAGATCAGAGAATAGCTAAAGCACTACAGATGGTTATTCGTGAGTTGTATTCATGATAAATAAAGTTGTGAACAAAAATTGGATGTTTTGGAAAGTGCTAAGGTTGAGTTTGGTGTTGTTGGAGAAATTGAAGAAGGAAGCTTTCATTGAAATGTGTTTGGATATTATGATGACCTAAGCAGCATCAGAATAGTTGAAATACCTTGAAGATTATGCTAGCATACAAGAACATGTACATTGGAAGTTTGAATATTGATTGGGGTCGTGAAGCTACAGTACGTGCCAACAGATGAACAAGTAGTTGATGTGTTGATGAAATCTCTTCCCCATCAAAAGTTAGTTTTAGGAGCATCCTTGCATTGGTGAATGTGTTGATCTCTTCCTGAAAAGTTGGCATATTGATAAAATTATTTGATTTGGTTGAGAGGGAGAGACGAAGTACCTTAAACTTTCCTGTATGTTGGTACTTGGGAGGACATCGTGGCCTGGTTAGTATTGAGATCTCAATTGATGTCTATATCCTAGAGGGAGGGTATCATTTGGACCTCTGGTTTGGTGCTCATACCTAGATCCCTGTGAGGGTTGGTGTCAAGGCATGGAGGCCTAGATGATATCCTATTGGATGGATACCAAGGCTATAGTCTGATGGTACCTATTGTGGCAAATGCCTAAATGACACCTTTGTTAAACTTTGACAGCTCAGGGGTGAATTTATCCTAGAAGAAAGCATATCTTTCAATTCCGTTTGAACCAGCTATAATAAAATTTCATTTCTAAAAATTCTAATATGACTTTCCAAAAATAGTAAGTCACATTTCAATTTGGAAGTGACTTTCCAAAAATAGAAATTCATGTCTAAATGATCAAGGATGATCTCGACATATGGAATCCACTTTAAAATCAAATCAATCATGATTATACAAGTCAAGAATTAATATTTTTATCCTTACTAGTATTATTATTATTAAGATATTATTATTTATAAAAAGTCTAAAGTCATTCACCTTTAATGGATTAATAAAAACGAATTATCTTATGAAATAAGTAAATTAAATTCGGAATCTCTTACTTGGCAAATTGAACCTCTCTCTTAGAATAAAATAGTAACTCCACACTTAAGAGAATGTGACTCTCCCTCACTAATTCAATGTATGACAAAAGTGTAACTCCTCATTAAATGCACTTGTAACTCCCTCATTCAATTCAATTTGCAACTCTCACCATATACTCTCTCTTTCCCTAATTCGAATTGTAACTCCTCAAGCCAAGTGTACCTCTCTCTTTATTCTTGGGATGAGTTACACTTCTCCTCAAGTGACTCCTCCCTCATGGAATTCAATTCTCCTATTATTGGCTCAAGAAATGAGTTCATTTTGTAACTCTCATTTCTCATCTATTTAAGTAAGAGCAAGTGAGAGTTGAGAGTAACGTGTTCAATGTGAAGAAGGAGAGCTAGAGTTGAGTATGTGCAAAAGACGTGTGAGAGAAAGTGAAGAGTAAGAGCACGGGAAGAGCTGGAGCAAGTGTGTAGAGCAAGATCTAATCAAGAGGAGGAGATTTCCCAGCAAAGAGCACGAACACTTCAACTGCAAGTTGATTAAACATTGGTGACTTTATTCATTCTCATTCTCTCTCTCTCTGTACTATGTTGAACAATTGAAGAAATCTAATAGAAGAAGAATCATTTGGGTTTTCCAGTTGTGGATTTTGCCCTGGTCATTGGACCTAACTCTCAATGTCTCATATTTGTGTTTGGTTGTCTTCATATAATCCTTAAGTTTATGTTCTATCTACAACTGTTGTTCTAAAAAGTTGTAAAAGAAATTTGCATTCTAAGTAATTGTAACAGCATAGTACATTCAGTTTTATGCAAAGTACATTCAACTTTCTGCAAAGTACATTCAACTTGGTGCAAAGTACATTCAATTTTCTGCAAAGCACATTCAATTTTCTGAAAGTACATTCAGTTTTTTGCATAGAATGTTCAAGTTTTTGCAAAGAACTTTTAAATTTTTGCATAGAACTTTCATATTTTTAACATGGTATCAAAGCTTTGGTGAAGACAAGTCCAAGGAGACCAAAGATCACCACCTGAGGAGACCCCACTTGCTCTCAAAGTTTTCTAATTGAGATGGCTTTGTCCTACTTCAAGATAAATGAGAAGTTGAATGATGCTTCAAACTTTGGTCCATAGAACGCAGGGGTAGATATCACTCTTGAAGAACACGAAGTTCTGGAGTATGTTGAAGACACAATAGTTGATTCACCAGAGAATGCAAGTGTTGTCATCAAATCCAAATATAAAAAGGGTGAAATCAAAGCTAGAAAAATTATCCTTGATTCTCTTACTGATCATCTCATTACTTATGTTTCTAGTTTGAAAAAAGCTAAAAAAATGGATGCAAATTAATTGGCATGTTGCAATTAGTAACTTGAACCAGATTATTGCCTTGAAGAATCAGTTGAAGGACATCAAGATGAATAGAGGAGAGACGGTTCAGACATACTTCCTGAGAATGACTGAATCAAGAATCAATTGTCAACAATTGGTGAAATTGTACCCGACAAATAAATGGTGTTGATTGCGCTTAGAGGCCTTTCCCCTGTTTGGGAGACTTTTATCACCACCATTAGCAACATCAACATTGTTCTCACATTTGATGAGCTCTTGGAAAAGTGTACCCAAGAGGAGGCCAGAATGATCTCCAGAGGGAGAATTTCACGTCATGAAGAACGAGAACCTGTTGCATTTTCAACCTATGACAAAAGAAAGAAAAGTAATAAAAAGAAATCTGCTTTCAAATCAAGTAAAGGGAATCTAGACATGTCAAAAGTTAGATACTTTAACTATAAAAACATGGTCATTTTGCTCGTGACTATAAAGAAAGAAGATCTCCTAAATTCAAAAGCAAACCTAATTATAGAAATGACTCTTTTGAAAATCAAAGAAAATGGCATTTTAAGAAAACAAGAAATCCAAGATATAGAAATAATACAGCAGAAACTCAATCAGAATATTTTCTTGTTTCTGCACTTTCTGATTCTTCCTCTGCAGATTCATTTGATGGTTAGTTGATAGTGGTTCTTACAAACATTTTACTGTTTACAAGCAGGCACTCTCTCATCTAATTGAAAGGGAGACTAATTTAAATGTTATCCTTGGAGATAATTCTACTCACCAAGTTAAAAGTTATGGTTCAGTTTCATTTCAATTAGATGATGGAAAATCTATTTTTCTGCAAGAAGTTTTGTATGTCCCTAGTTTGAAAAAGAATCTTGTATCCATATCTGCTCTGGAAGATAAAGGAATGAAAATTGTTTTTATTAATGGAAAAGTTCTATCTTGGCCTTTGAACTCAAATATGAGAGAAGCCTTCACTCTTGAATCAAAATGTGAAGGGCTTTACAAAGTCAATGGTAAATCCATTCATGCATTGGTCCATGACATTGATCTTCAATGTGAACATGGCATAGAAGATTTGCTCACTTACACTACAAAGTCTTCCCTCATGCACGGAAGATGGTTTCTAGAATGCCTGAGATCATAATAGATCATGAAGGCGTTTGCCCAGGGTGTGCAAGTGGAAAGCATATAAAATACCATTCCCTTCAAGCAAAACAAAAATTAGTCAGGTACTACAACTTATACATTCTGATTTATATGGACCTATGCTTGTTACTTCTCTTGGTGGCTACTTGTATTTCATGATTTTTGTTAATGATTTTCTCGCAAGATATGGATTTTCTTTTTGAAAAAATAAAGGGGAAGCATTTGACATGTTCAGAGATTTCAAAGCTTTGATTGAAAATCAAACAGGAAAATTGATCAAAGCTTTACAATTTGATAATGGGGGAGAGTTCACCTCCAATGAGTTTAATGATCTTTGTACAGACGCTGGAATAAAAAAAGAAACCATTGTGCCGTATAATCCACAACAAAATGGTGTGGTTGAAAGGAAAAATAGAATCATTATGAAAGCAGTTAGAGCCATGTTGCATGATCAAAAGCTAACAAAGTTTTTGTGGGGAGACGCTGCAAATACTGTTGTTTATGTGCAAAATGGAACTCTTCATCAGGCCTTAGACAATAAGACTCATGAAGAAGTCTTCACTGGTAAAAGGCCTGAGGTGAGTTACTTGAGAATCTTTGGTTGTCCTATGTACTTCCATGTGCCGAAAGAGAAAAGGAACAAACTAGAAGCTTCAGGTAAGAAAGGTACATTTGTTGGTTATTGTGATAATTCAAAAGCTTATAGAATTTATGTACCTGGTCAAAGAACTATTGAGTTTAGCAAAGACGTAACATTTGATGAACATGCAGCTCTTAGAAAAAAAAGAGACTCTCCTCCTCCTGCCATTGCTGAAAGACAAGTTGTTAATGAAAAAAAGCCTTCATCTGAGTCTGAACCGAAACCTGAGAATGAGCTTGTTGATAATCCAATGGGTTCCATGGATCCTCTAGATCCTCCACCACATGATCCTCCTACTAGAAAGAGACCACTATGGTTGCGAGATACCTTGCAAGATGTTAAACATGTTGCCCCAAGAGGAACGTTCAAAGAAAGTAATGAGCCAAGTCGGTTTCAAGGGTACGTCGCTGCCATGAGCAACATCATTCAGACAAAACCATGCACCTTTGAAGAAGCTGCAAAAGAACAAGTCTGAAAAGATGCCATCACTGAAGAATACAAGTCCATCATCCAAAACTATGTCTAGGAAGTGGTTCCTAGACCTCAGGGTAAATCTGTTGTCACTTCCAAATGGTTGTTTAAGATTAAACATGGTGCAGATGGTAGTATTGAAAAATATAAGGCTATATTTTTAGCTAGATGATTCTCTCAGAAAGAGGGAATAGATTATGATGAGATTTTTGCACCTATAGCTCGATATACTACTATTCGATCTGTTATTGCCTTAGCTTCTAGCCAGGGATGGACTCCACCAAATGGACATGAAAACTACTTTCTTGCATGGCTTCCTCAAGGAAGAGGTATTTGTGGAACAACCACAAGGCTTTGAAGAGCATGACAGGGAAACTCATGTATGCGGACTCAAAAAAGCCTTATATGGGTTGAAGCAAGCTCCGAGAGTTTGGTATGCTCGCATTGATAGCTCCCTGATAAAGCTTGGTTTCACAAGAAGCAGTGCAGATCCAAACCTCTACTTCAAGAAAATCCAAGCTATATGTTTGATTTTGGTATTGTATGTTGATGATTTATTCTTGATAGGAGGAGAACCTCTTATCCTCCAGTGTAAGAGGGAGTTAGCTTCTGAATTTGAAATGAAATACCTTGGTTTGATGCATTACTTTCTAGGACTATAGATCTGGCAAAGACCTGGTGAAATTGATCTTTCTCAAGGAAAATATGTTGTTAAGCTTCTTGAAATATTTGCTATGGTAGAATGTAAGTCCATGCATACTCCTATGGCTATGAAATTTAAGAAATTATGTGGCAAAGTTGTAGGACCTTGTCTAGCAAATCCCACAAAGTATAGACAACTCATTGGTGTTTTGATGTTTCTGGTAAACACTAGGCCTGATATATGCTTTGTTGTAAACACTTTAAATCACCATATGATTGATCCCTTTCATGCCCCCTAGATTGCTACAAAATATGTACTCAGTGACTTGCATAGAACTATAAATCGAGGATGGAAATATACTACTAAAAATGTAACACTTCATGCATATACTGATGTTGATTGGGCAGGGAACTCTACTAATAGAAAGAGCACTTTTGGGTATTGCTTTAACATGGGATCTGCCATGATCTTTTGGATGAGTAGAAAGCAAAAGTTTGTTGCACTAAGTACAGCTAAAGCTAAGTACATTGTTGCTAGCATGGCTAGTTATGAGGCAATTTGGCTTAGAAATCTTTTTGGGGAACTATTTGAGCAAGTTCCATAGACAACAGTTATATATTGTGAAAATAAGAGTGGGATTCATTTTGCAGAGAATCATGTGTTTAATGACAAGCCCAAGCATATTGATATCAAGTATCACTATATCTAGGAAATGGCGTAGAGAGGCTCCATCACATCTCCATTGATCATTAGATAGCTGACATTCTTACCAAGCCTTTACCAAAAGGGAAGTTCTTGGTTTTTAGAGAGCAACTTGGACTTATGGACGTGACCCTTCTGGGACGTGGTCACAGTTGATCGAGAACATTGAGATGCCTTTCCCCCCTGTCAGAGCTCACAGGATTAGGGAATGATTTCGGAAAGCCCCTGACGATGAGGCACCTCTTGTGCAGTGTGCACCACAAGAGTAGGCCTCAGTATGCATCCGACCCATAGTCTGGGACGTGGGAAAAGTCGCCTATCTGGCCAATAGGTGTAGTGAGACTTGTCTGTGTGACTTGTTCTCCAAAATCGCGCAATCATGTCTAGCAGGGCCTTTGCTGCCTTGCTTTGCACTGTACTCCAAAACTACATAGACATGCCCAATCGACCCTCTGATGCATGTCCTTCACTGCTCTTAGGAATTGCGCAGAACTGCCCAGCAGGTCCCCTGCAAGGCTGTCTTGTCTTCCCTCCAAGAGCTGCACAGGAGTGCCCCGCTCAGGGTCCTACCTTGCAGCTACCACTGGTGTCCTTCACTGCGCAATTCTGTCTCCCAGTGGTCACTACGCAGTTTTTTCCCGACAGTGCAAGTTGTCCTCCCGAAGTTCCTCATTCAGCCTCAGTTGCGTTGTCTCAGTGAGTTGTCCTCCCTCCCTGTCACCCAAAACACGAGAACAATGCATCATGCTAGACTATGAGGTTTTGGATTTGATGTTGTCCCGTCATGAGTGAATTGCAGGAACAAGTACACTGATAGATCATGGCGAGACAACGAACGGGATGAAGAAGATGCGCACATGCTAGAAGACTTGCTCGCTGTTGGACAGACGTACCAAGCAACAAGCGAAAGGAACACATGCATCGAACCATCATGCAAAACCAAGACCATCGAAGACCCTACAGCACTATGCCATGCAAAGGAGAAGAAAAAGCACACCAAGAGTACATCCATCACTCAACAGCGCAGCAGCTTGACATGGACACCACAGTTAGCCAGTACATGTCAACAGTGTCATGTCGAGTTGTGTCATGAGTTATCTTGGCCACATCACCACTATGGGCCATATCCGTTGTAACTGAATGTAATGTAAAGTGAAAGTCTAATGGACGCACACAAAAAGTTGAAGAGTCATGTCAGTGGAAAAGTCATGGGAAGTTGAACAGTCACGATCGTAGTCCAAGAGTCACAAGGGTCAAGCATCACCCTTGGCTATATATACCCCTCCCATTGTATGAGCAAGGACTTTTCACCTTGGCTCCTCCCACATAGCCTTGAGAGTCTATAGTATGTTCTTTGAGGAGCGAGGAGTGGCTCCAATGTCCCACTACTAGGACTAGTGATGTATGGTGTACAGATGTGTCTTGGGACTTTTTCTTAATTCAGAACAATGTTAAGGCCATCAAGTTTTCAAACATGTTTTGTAGATGTTTGTAAGACTACTCTTTAAACATTTGTAATGCATGTTTGCTTAACCTGTACTAAGATAGTTGAACTACTTTGGTTATTTTAGTACTTACATTGTTGAAGATGTGTTGTATTGCTTATCACTGTTGTCTCGTCCTTGTGGACTACTTCGCAGGATATTAGACAGACCATCCATGTTTTCTGGTTATAATGATCGTCACCTCCGTGTGGACTACTCTGCTGGATGGTGTACGTGTTTTCCCTTGCACTTTGGTTTTAACGACTTCCGCATCCGCTGTGGACTACTCCATTAGATGCTGGACAAACCCTTGTTGGTTCGCGTGTGTCTCTCCCTGGGTGGTACTATTACCTCTCATCTAGAGGCTCACTTTACTCCCTCTACAGTAAGAGAACCCAAACACAAATTACATTACACACTCACCAGGCATACTCACCTCGCTTTTTGAAGATACAAGCATAACACTCTCATGTGCTGAACAACAAGAGCTAAGGAAAATCTCTAAGATAATGGCAATCGGGCCATCGTACTGGATGAGACTCCTACACCAAATGGTGTGAGGTCTAGTTGGGACTTCATACTAGGGAGATCCCCTGAATGTTGACGAGTCCAGCACCGTCAACATTTCTGGCACTAGAAGGAGGGTCGCTGGTAGTTTATGGTTGAATGTCCTACCAACCCCACTCATCTATCATCTAGTCAAGGCAATAACATGCACTCCCTCTCCTCTACGCGCAACTCTGAAGTTGGTTATTCCTCACCTCCCGGACCTGAACAAGAAATCTTGTATCAACACATCTGCTTTGTCCGTCCCATCACCCGTCAATTTGCTAAGGTTGTTGGCTTGATTCCAAGAGTGCATGCTCTTCCCTATTCGCAGAAGAAGCGAAAGAGAACTCCCACAGGAGTGGTAGTCTCATATGTGGAAGAAGCAATCTTCGCCACTCTTGAAAAGTTGGCAAAAGTTGTTGAAAACGAAGAGGAACCTCCAGCCTTTCGAGAGCGAGAAGAAGACAACCTCTTACTCTTGGGCTTCGGTTCCAGCACAGGAGGCAGAGGGGGAGGCAGCTGAGGAGGTGGAGGTGGAGACGAACCAATAGATTCAGAGGTAGAACCGTCAAATCCAAAAGAAGAGGAGGAGGACGAAGAAGAGGACAACATGGCTGACCAAAATCTGAAATGGATGACCCGGGGCCCATTGGCACTCTCGGCTATCTTCCACAAGATGCCAAGAAATGCAGAGTAGTTGTTAACAAAGTATGACCCTGACAAGACAGTAAAGGCGGAAGATCACTTAGACACGTTCTACCTACATTTGCAAACACTCTAGGTACGTTATGACGATGTTACATGTAGACTATTTCCATGTACCTTGGATGGCAGAGTAGTTGTATGGTACCACAGCCTTCTTGTGAACCCCATTCAAAATTGGGGGGTGTTTAAGAGAACTTTCCTTGAGAAGTTTGCTGAAGACAAAACCCTCGCCATGTTGCTAAAAGAGATGGGTAGTCTCAAGATGGAGCAGAAAGAAAAAGTCAATGATTTCAACCAGAGGTTTAATCGTATCTTGAACAAGTTCACAACAGACACCAAACCTCATGACTCCATCACTATTGACTACTACACGTCTGCATTGTCGACCAGCATTCCGCAGTTCGTCAAGCGAGCTACGAAACCAACACGATTGGAAAATTGCCAAGAGGCAATGGTTGTGGAGAAAGACCTATGCACTATTGGAGTCATTGTACATGACGAATCAGCTAAGGAATCCAAAGACACGGGCAAGACGTCTCAGACTACCGTGACTAAGGAAAAGGAAAAGGAAGCAAGTGAAATTGAGAGCCTTACTTGTCTCGTCAAATCCTTGACAACCGAAGTTTCCGAACTCAAACAATGGACGAGCGAGACAACTGTGAGCAATTGGCCTCCCAAGTTCACGCAGAGGAAGAATATGACTTCAGGCAGCAATAGCAGCGACCCGACCAAATCTGCATAGAACTCTAGCCTTGTGCTCAACTTGGATCAAATCGCGACAAATCATTACTGCAAGTTCCATGACGAACAACATTCAAAAAAGACTTGCCCGCGATGGAACCAAGGAATGAGGTCCCTGGCTACACAGTTGTCAGACCAATTCGCGGCCAGTGAACAGGCTCGACCTAAGGATGAAGACGAAGAAGAAGCTAATGCATCTGATGAAGCTCCAAGTGTTGGGCATGTAATCAACATGTATCAATGTGCTCGCACTGCCCAAAAGACGACCACCGAGAAGGAGCCTTCGAACAACTGTCCGGCCCCAAAACAAAACAATCGATACAACTTGAGAAGTCAAGGGGGCCCCACTGTGTTTGAGATATTGAAAGAAAAAGTAAGACATCTGCACAGAGCAGTTGATCTGTCGGTCAACTCAACACAGAAAACTCAAAGCAAGTCCGAGAACACAGATACAGCACAAGGTACATTTGTGAGCAGCAAAGACAAAAGCATCCCGACGGACAACACGAGCACAATTCTACCTCCGAACATCTCGATGAGTCTCCTGCTCTGGACTACAACATTGTTGAAGACATGAAAAAGACTCGTGTGAACATATCTCTGTATGAGTTAACCAAGATCACGAGTCAGCGGGATATTATTTTGCGCACACTGGGGCAAACCTCCACAGACAGTGTTACCTCTTCCAACAAGGGACCAAGTAAGTATCTCGACTCACTCGCATCCATGCTCAACGCGCTCCGTATGGAGGAAGAAAACTCGCTCTGCCCACCGTTTTTGTTGTCATTCGAAATATTCAACTTCAATGTTCACAATTGTTTGGTTGACTCTGGCGCATCAATCAATGTCATGCCACTCTCCATTGCTAAGAGGATCAATGCTCAATGGAGTAGCACAACTGCGCAGATCATCCAACTTGACAAAACATGTGTGCCAGCCATTGGTGAACTTCGGGATGTGATCATTCGGTTATCGTCCGACGGACGAGTTCATCAGTGCATTAACATTGTGATTGTGGACATCCCGGAAGCATATGTCTTACTACTTAGCAGAGACTAGTCTAGCAAGCTGCAAGGATACTTTGCTATGGACTGGTCACACTTATGACTTCCGCACAAGGGTAGAAACAACCAAATCCAGGTGCTATGGGAAAGATACATGAAATACAACATTACTCCCTTGAATGGCAAAAACGAACCGTTGGCTTTTGCAGAACTCATGTTCGACAATTACTTTCTAGAAACACAATTGGGGCGTTATCTTGCACAGCCAACTCCCACCCCACCAAACAAACAGTTGTGTCTCCTTCCTTGCCCAACTGGCGAAAATGAAACCTGTACAGTAGATTGTGACAGTAGTAGCAGTAGAGATAGTAGTAGTAGTGCGGCAAGCGATCCTCGTACAGATAATATGTGGACGTTATACTTTGACGGATCCAAGATGCAGGAGGGCTCTGGAGCCGGTTGTGACTTGACAAACCTGTTGCAAAGGAAACATTTTGTCTCTAGCCGCTTGGAGTTCGAATGCACGAACAACACTACTATTAAAATTGGCAACCAGGACAAAAATTCATGTGGGTCATCTTATTCATGGATGATAATACTTTTATTAGATTCCTCTCGTCGAGAGGTGTAGGATTGATAATAAGATCATCCGATTCCAATAAGTATTCATGGAGATATGAATTTATTTTGATTATGGAATTATTATCAAGCCGACCTACAACTCATGTAGGCTCAAAAGCCCAACAGTTGCATCTATTCAAACACCAATGTTGTGTATAAATACAGGAGGACTTTTCCTCATTTGGACTCACTCATCTCATCACATCTCTCTCTCTCTCTACTGCGCAAAAAAGAGTCTCTTCTCTACTACGCAGAAAAGGGTCTCTCCCTCACACATGTGAGGCCGGAAGCTACTGAAACTGAAGCTGCAACTGCAGAAGTAAAGATTGACCTGCATGGACTAGGAGATCTCCTCATCTAAACTGCACTGTACATTTCATCTGAACCTCCTCTGAAAGCCGCAAATTTTGGTGGTGGAATCAAGTCAATCCGACGAATGGTTTGCAAGATATCGACTGCCCTAGTTTGAAGCCAGAAGCTACTGAAACTGAAGCTACCACTGCAAAAGTAAAGATTGACCTGCGTGGACTAGAAGATCTCCTCATTTGAACTGCGTTGTAGGTTCATCTGAACCTCCTCTGAAAGCCACAACTTTTGGTGGTGGAATCAAGTCAATCCGACGAATGGTTTGCAAGATATCGACTGCCCTAGTTTGAAGCCGAAAGCTGCCGAAACTGAAGCCGCAACTGCAGAAGTAAGATTGACCTGCGTGGACTAGAATATCTCCTCATCCGAACTGCATTGTAGGTTCATCTGAACCTCCTCTGGAAGACGCAACTTTTGGTAGTGGAATCAAGCCGATCCAACGATCAATTTGTGAGATATCGTCTGCCCTAGTTTGATGATGAAGCCGCTAATGCTAATGTTGCTGATCTAGGGTTTGCTACTGCTGATATGAATCAGATTTATTGTACTATTTCTCTCTGCTGAAATATTGAAGATAAAAGAAGATTTGATCAAAGGGTTTCCCCACACATTGTGGGGTTTGTCCCTAGCGAGCCACCACATCTTGTGTCTCTTGTCTTGGCTTGTTTTCTGTCGATCGTTTAATGTTCTATCTGCAATTTACTTTATGTACATGTGATTGCTAATCTGTGGAATATAATAAGGAAAAGAAGTAAACTGTTATAAGCATAGAACATACCATAACTTAACATGGTATCAGAGGTGAGGTGAAGACAAAGCCCGAGCAAGAGCAAGAGCAATAACTAAAGAGAAGAATGGCGAGGCTATCCTAAAAGAACGATGGGGTCCTCAACACTCTTTCCTGCCGAAGACAAGCTCCATGAGAAAGCTGACTATCACGGTTGGAAGATGTCTATCGATCTAACCCTTGAGGATCAAGGAGTGTTGGATCATGTGAGAGGCAATACTGTTGAGCCTTCATCAAATGCACCTCCTGCTGCCAGGAATAAATGGAAGAACGGAGAAATTAAAGGGAAGAAGATCATCCGGGACTCTATCGAGCTTGGGGGCCTACATCTCTGAACTAGACACCTCCAAGGAAATGTACGATAGACTGGTGAGTTTATTTAAAGTTAATGATGCAAATCAAGCTTTGTTTCTTAGAAATAAGCTGAGGGAAATCAAGAAGGGTAAAGATGAGAGTATACTTCTTAAGAATCACCGAGATCAAGAACGATCTCCTATCTATTGGGGAGACTATTACTGACAGAAAAATGGCACTCACAACTCTTGGAGGATTACCATCCGAATGGTACGTGTTCAGGACTACTCTTCTGAACAATAATGTAATTCCTGGTTTCGAGGAATTAATGGCTAGATGCATTCAAGAAGAAACAAGGGTAGAAGAGCAAGAAATGCCCTTGCCTAAAGGTCCTCCTGCTGCTTTTTCTTCTCATGCGAAGAAAATAAATCATTCTGCATCGAAATCGAAAAGAAAGGCTGGACCTAAGGATGGAAGAAAAGGACGATGTTACATTTGCAATAAAGCAGGTCACTATGCAAGGGAATGCCCTGATAGGAAGGACTCTCACCGTGACGATGATCAAAATCCCTCTCATGGTAATCAAAGGGATGGAAAATTCAATAGAAAGGTAAAAGGAATGCTGGAAATCAAGGAAGAGGACAACCATTCAAGAAGGCTAGAAATTCCAGGATGTATTAAATGCACCTGACCTTCGAAAGAACCTGGTGTCCATCTCGGCAATGGAAGACAAAGGCTACAAGGTAACCTTCAGCGATGGCAAGGTACGTGTATCAAAAAATAATGTTAAAGATGCCTTTACTCTTGGGTTTCGTGTTGATTCATTATATCAAGTCGATGAAAGTCAGGTAGGTGTCATGTCTTATGACACATCTCTTTAGTCTTAACTTTGGCATCAGAAGTTTGCCCACCTTCATTATAAAGCTCTAGTCGGTGTAAAACAAATGGTGACAGGGATGTCCAAATTCCAAGTAGAAAAAGAAGGTGTATGTTCAGGATGTGCCAAAGGAAAGCTCAAAAGGGGACCATTCCCCTCAAGCCTAAGCAAGACCTCTGATATATTACAGTTGGTTCACTCAAGCATACCTGAGGTTGGCATTAAGAGGGAGACTACTACACCACATATTCTAGAGCAGAATGGTGTGGCACCGTATGATTGTGGACGCTGTCTCTATGGATAGATGATGTAACAATGCTCGATGTGGAAGAACCAATGGATCCTATTTATCCACCTAAGCCTTCCTCTTCCAGGAATAGGCCTTCATGGCTTAGGGGGATACTTGATGATGCTAAAAGACATGCTGCACCCCGACGAACCTTTCGTGAAAGTAAGAAACCCAAAAGGTATCAGGGATACCTGACAAGTATGAGCTCAATCATACAAAATGAGCCTTCATCATTCTCAGATGCCGTCAATCATCAAGTATGGAAGGATGCTATGACCAAAGAATATGAGTCTATTATGGAGAATGATGTCTGGGAAGCAATTCCCAAACCCCAAGACAAGACAGTTGTCACTTCTAAATGACTTTACAAGATCAAGCATGCAGCATATAGAAGTACGGAAAAGTATAAGGTACGTTTTGTTGCTCGTGGTTTCTCCCAAAAGGAAGGTATACACTATGATATGATATTTGCACCTGTTGCCAGATATACGACCATCTTCTTGATCATAGCCCTTGCGGCTTCACAAGGACGGAACCCACATCAGGTGGATGTCAAGACCGCATTCTTGCTCAATTCAATCAAAGAAGAGGTCTACGTGGAGCAACCCGCAGGATTTGAGATCTTTGATCAAAAATCTCATGTATGCAGGTTGAAGAAGACTCTCTATGCGCTGAAGCAAGCACCCAGAGCATGGTATGAGAGGATCGATAGCTACTTGATGAAGTTGGGATTCACTAGGAGTGAAGCCGATCCTAAGCTTTACTTTAAGGTTGAAGATGACAAGCCTCTCATACTAGTGTTGTATGTGGATGATCTCTTTCTAACAGGTGCAAACCCTCTCATTCACAAATGTAAGAGGGAGTTGGCTTCTGAATTTGAAATAAATGTCCAAGGACTTGAAGTGTGGCAGAAGCCAAGAGAAATTTTCTATCTCAAGGAAATTATGTGGTGAAGATATTGGAAAGATTCGGTATGGTGGACTGCAAGCCTATGACTACCTCAAGGATCTTAACTTTCAGAAGTTATATGGTAGTGATGTCGGACCAGATTTGGGAAATGCCTCTGAGTTTCATAAACTCATTCGCATTGATGTTTTTGGTGAACCTCCGTCTGATCATATGTTTTACAGTTAGCATTGTGAGCTCATATTTGGTTGAGCCTCACTAGATTAGGGTCAAGAATCTTCTGAGATGTCTTCACGACATAATCTCTCATGGATTGAGATACATTGCCGGAAATATGAAACTACATGATTATTCAAACGCTAATTAGGCAGGTAGTGTGGAGGATCACTGGAGCACTTTTTAGAATTGTTTCTCTTTGGATTCTGCTTCAATATAATGGATGAGCAGGAAGCAGAAGTCGGTTGCCATAAGCACCACCGAGACCGGATACATATCTACGAGTATGATCTCGTATGAAGCTGCCTGGTTGGGGAAGCTCTTCAGTGAGCTGTTTGAACACATGCCACTGTGATTCTCTATAACAACCAGAGGTGGGATTCGATTATTGAGGAATCTCGTATTCGTTGATTGCTCTAGTAGATAAGACATCATCTGGGATACGGTAAGTCGATGAGCAAGGAGGATCCATCGCATTAAGATGATGTACAGGTCGATACACCTTGTCAAAGCCCCGAGGAAAGATCTAATCTGTGATTTTCCCAAACGACTTGGAGTCATCAAGAAACCCTTGTACAAGGGTCCTGCATGTTGCATACATTGAGCTCAGGGAGCTCTGAGGGCTTGCGGTTCTTACAGGAGCAACATATGACCACAGGGTGACTCACCGTCCCCTGGTGGTGCGCACTGGGATAAGATGATTCGCTCTCTTGTGGGACAAGATGATTCGCTCTCTTATGGAACAGGATGATTCGCTCTCCTGTGCAGCAAGATGATTAGTTCTCCTGTGAGGCCTGGATGATGTGTTCATGGTGATTGTACCAGGATTGATGTGTTCTCCTGTGAAGCCTGGATTGATGTGTTCTCCATGGCGATTGTAGCAGGATTGATGTGTTCTCCTGTGAGGCCTGGATTGATGTGTTCTCCATGGCGGCCTGGATTGATGTGTTCTCCATGGCGATTGTAGCAGGATTGATGTGTTCTCCTGTGAGGATAGGATTTATTAGTTCTCCTGTCGAAGCATCCTACCCATGCAGTCTGGGACTCATGGGAAGTACCTCTCATCTGATCAATGAGCAGGGAAATGAAGTTAGGGACCATAGTGGTACCGATGGACGCATCGTTGTATCTACCCTACTCCCTACGCTAGGATGACCTCCACTGATCTGGGATCAATGATACTGGTCTGGGACCAGTGGTAGGAGTTGTACCATACTATGACACTGACTTCGGGTCGGTTGAGACTAGTCTGGGACCGGTGGCACATAATCTGAGACTGACTTCGTGTCAGTGCAGTACTGGTCTGGGACCAGTGAGAGTGGTACATAATATGACGTTGACTTCAAGTCGGTTGAGACTGGTCTGGGACCAGTGGTACACTCTCTGAGACTACGACACTGGTTTGGGACCACTGGTAGCAGTGGTACTTACTATGAAGCTGACTTCGGGTCAGTTGAGACTGGTCTGGGACCAGTGGTACGCACTCTGAGACTGACTTTGAGTCAGTGGAGGATGATATTGGTCTGGGACCAGTGGAGTTGTACTCACTGTGACGCTGACTTCGGGTCGGTTGAGAGTAGTCTAGGACCAGTTGTACATACTTTGAGACTGACTTTGAGTCAGTATGATACATCCTCGATCATTTCTTCTTCATAATTCGGACAAAAGCATAGTAGAACAGAACAAAGCAGAGCAGCGCATAACAGAGCAAAGTCGTACAGATCAGTACAGGGCAAATCAAGACAAAGCAGAACATATAGAATAGAGCAAAGCAGGGCAAGGGTCAGGTTGTACAGGGCAATCCATTTGATGGATGAATAGTAACGACCGATAGACAGATTGCAGATGAAGTTCTCCCTAGTTGAGAGGGAGTGTTAAAATTGGCAACTAGGGCAAAACTTCATGTGGGTCATCTTATTCATGGCTGATAATATTTTTATTAGATTCCTCTCGTCGAGAGGTGTAGGATTGATATAAATATCATCTGATTCCGATAAGTATTCATGGAGATATGAATTTATTTTGATTATGGAATTATTATCAAGCCGACCTACAACTCATGTAGGCTCAGAAGCCCAACAGTCGCATCTATTCAAACACCAACGTTGTGTATAAATACAGGAGGACTTTTCCTCATTTGGACTCACTCATCTCATCACATCTCTCTCTCTCTACTGCGCAGAAAAGAGTCTCTTCTCTACTACGCAGAAAAGGGTCTCTCCCTCACACATGTGAAGCCGGAAGCTGCTGAAACTGAAGCTGCAACTGCAGAAGTAAAGATTGAGCTGCATGGACTAGAATATCTCCTCATCTGAACTGCCTTGTAGGTTCATCTGAACCTCCTCTGAAAGCCGCAACTTTTGGTGGTGAAATCAAGACAATCCGACGAACGGTTTGCAAAAGATCGACTGCCCTAGTTTGAAGCGGAAGCTGTTGAAACTGACGCTACAACTGCAGAAGTAAAGATTGACTTGCGTGGACTAGAAGATCTCCTCATCTAAACTGCGTTGTAGGTTCATCTGAACCTCCTCTGAGAGCCGCAACTTTTGGTGGTGGAATCAAGTCAATCCGACGAATGGTTTGCAAGATATCGACTGCCCTAGTTTGAAGCTGAAAGCTGCCGAAACTGAAGCTGCAACTGCAGAAGTAAAGATTGACATGCGTGGACTAGAAGATGTCCTCATCTGAACTGCACTGTAAGTTCATCTGAACCTCCTCTGGAAGCCGCAACTTTTGGTAGTGGAATCAAGCCGATCCGACGGTCGGTTTGTGAGATATCGTCTGCCCTAGTTTGATGATGAAGCCGCTAACGCTGATGCCGTTGATCTAGGGTTTGCTACTGCTGATATGAATCAGATGTATTGTATTGTTTCTCTCTGCTGAATTATTGAAGATAAAAGAAGATTTGATCAAAGGGTTTCCCCACACATTGTGGGATTTGTCCCTAGCTAGCCGCCACATCTTGTCTCTTGTCTTGGCTTGTTTTCTGTCGATCGTTTAATGTTCTATCTGCACTTTACTTTATGTACATGTGATTGCTAATTTGTGGAATATAATAAGGAAAAGAAGTAAATTGTTATAAGCATAGAACATACCATAAGTTAACAACTACCCAGTATGAAGCACTCATCTTGGGCTTACAGAAATCAGCCTCAATATTGTTGTGCTAAAAGTGGTAGGTGATTCAAAGATCATGGTACGTCAAGTACGTAACACTATACATTGTGTGTCACCCCGTCTTAAGAGTTATCAACAAGAGGCATGGTGACTTATCTCTAATTTCCAAGCTTTCAATATTATTTTTGTACCAAGAATGTGTAACGCAGCTGCATATGCTCTGGCGAATGCAACTGCTAGGATGACACCGTTGAGGGATAGATTTTCAGTTGAAATTTTGTATAAGCCATATATTCCTGATAACATCACTAATTTACGTGTTTTTGATGATGACCAACAGATACTGCATTTCATGGCTAACGTTGACGTCTTCAAAGACGTAGCATTAGAAGAAGACAAGCATGAGCAGTCTCTACAGAACGCAGCTGATGATAACAAAGGAAACCTCAACCCCAAAGGTGTGGTATCACTTGAGAAGTTGTATGACTTGCAGAACCACTTTCAGGGGCCCATGAATGCCAAAACCCACAGTTCCACAATGTTGTACGAACAAATCAATCTAGGAACAGACAAAGATCTGAAGTTTGTGAATCTCAGTACATGTTGCACACCACAAGAGCAGCAAGATTTTGTCTGCCTGTTCAGACAGTACTATGATGTGTTCGTGTGGACGTACGATGACTTGAAAACATATGACATGTGAATAATCCAACACGTCATTCCAATCAAGGAAGGGGCCAAGCCTTTTCAGCAGAAGCTAAGGAAAGTGCATCCATCACTTGAGCCCCTCATACAGAAAGAATTGACTAAGTTGTTGGATGCTCGGATCATCTACAAGGTTCGTCATTCCACATGGGTTTCAAATTTAGTCCCTGTTAGAAAGAAGTCTGGGGAGATCCACCTGTGCATTGATTTCTGAAATCTTAACCATGCCTCGGACAAAGATAACTACCCAGTGCCATCTATGGAACACATATTGCAAATAGTATCTGGAGCAGAGATATTTCCTTTGCTAGACGGTTTCTCAAGATACAATCAGGTTCTAGTAGTAGAGCCTAACAAACTTAAGACAACATTCTGTACCAAGTGGGGCATGTTCGCTTACCGTAGCATGTCGTTTGGGTTGGTAAATCTAGGAGCTACATTTCAGCACGCAATGGACATCACTTTTCGTGGGCTCATCCAATGTTTTAAAAACCGAAACCGGTGACCGGACCGGTCCACCTAATGAACCGGGTTACCAACCGGAACCGATCGAACCGGGACTGGTTAGGTCTAAACGAACCGGTTTTAGAAAAATACATTAAATAGTTACTTTTTAATGAAAAACTATTTTTAAGATTTAAAACCATGATTCCAAGCCAATAGAGACAAAATATCCAAAGAATGCTCATTTATATACCATGTAAAGGTGAATGTATCCAAATGGCACCGAGTGCAATACATATCATCGACAAAATACATAAGCAATGAGGCTCTAAATGGCCTCTAGAGTGCAAAAACAAAGCCTACAAACTATGGGGCCAGTGGCCTACTACAAGACTCAAGTCTACAAATATGATAATAGTGATCAACATTATCACTTGAAACTTCTCATGAGTCATCATGATCAAACTCAGTTGGTTGAGTCTCGACTCCCAAAATTTGCAGTCACAAACTTCTCCATTGGTTTAGTGACTTGAGTCTTAAACTTCTGAAGGTATTCTGCCCTAATATGCCCTATTACTTCATTTGGTGCTCCACATGGCTTTACATGGCCTCCTATCCCAGCCAAGTGTTGCTTGAACCTGTTAATACCCCCTCCTTCAATGGATTTTTGGCAATATTTGCAGATCATTTTGCCATCAATCATATCACAATGAGCCCATGCAGTATCTTTGGCTTTTGGAAGCATAATGACTACTACTTAGCTTAAACTCTCTGTTGTTCCACTACTCCAGCAAAAACTCAACACTCTCCAAGCTCCCAAGCAAACCCACAAACACTCCAAACGAGATGTGTGAGACAAATGAGAGGGAGAAGGGCCTCTTAAAGGCTTGGAGAGGGTGTTTTTGGAGGGAAAGGACCCTTACTTTTCCTGCAAAAACCCTAACCACCTTGGATACGCTGCTGCGTGGGTCCTCCGCAAGCATGGCAGGTAACCGGTCAGTTTAGGACGGAATCGACCGGTTTGACCACAAACTAGCCGGTTAGGACCGTTTAGGGCTAAAAATTGACCAAATGACCTTGTTGACCGGGTTTTTCAGCGGGTTCCGACCGGTGGCCTTGTTGACCGACCAATTTGACCGATTACCGGTTAGGACCGACCGGTTTTAAAAACACTGGGCTCATCGCACAAAGCGTAGTGGTCTACCTCAATGACGTGACAATCTTCTCTAAATAGCGGTCAGACAACCTGTGCCATCTTAAGAAAATCTTTAAGAGATGTCGGAAGTACAAGATATCCTTGAATCCCAAGAAGAGCGTCTTCACAATATCTAAGGGTAACCTCCTTGGGCACATCATTCCCAAGAGTGGGATCAAGGTAGATCCAGATAGAGTTCGGACTATCGTGCAGATTCCTTACCCCGTGAACAAGAAAGCTATGCAGTCCTTCATGGGGAAGGTCAACTTCCTCAGAAAGTTCATCTCTGATTATTCGCAGATTGTCAAACCCATTCAAGAGATGACCAAGAAGGACGCAGCGTACAGTTGGGGGAAAAGGAAACAGAATCGTTCGCCCGGATTAAGCAAGACCAAGAAGGATGAAGCGTACAATTGGGGGAAAAGGAAACGGAAGCGTTCACCCAGATTAAGCAAGCTACAAAAAAGGCGCTTGCATTTTACAACCCAAACTTCAACAAGGATTTCTTACTCTACACTTTTGTTTCAAACACTTCACTCGTTGTTGTGCTCACTCAGAAAGACGAGCTAAACAATGAACGACCTATCTCTTTCATGAACACGATCATGCAAGGCCCTGAACTAAACTATCCTGCCGTGGACAAACAAGGATACGCAATATACAAGGAAGTTAAACACGTCAAACCCTACCTCCTGAAAAATCATTGCATTGTCTTTGTGTCGCACCCAACAGTCAGATCATTGCTTGTTCAGCAAGAGCTCGGTGAGAGAGGGGTGAACTGGATGACAGGACTGCAAGAATATGATCTTGACATCAAGCCAGTTCACACCATCAAGGGTCACGGTCATTGCAGACTAGCAACGGAAGTAGTACATGTGCAAGAGGAAGAAGAAGAGCTCGTTGGCATGGACCAAGAAACTGAAATGTATAATGTTGAGCGAGCCCTACCCCCCCCCACTTCGCATAGAAACTCTTGGTATGCAGACGTCCACCAGCACCTTGAGAATAGCACCATGCCCTCTCACTCTATACAACAGAAGAGGGCACTCTGACTAAAAGCTCTATCTTACCAGTTGGTGCATGGAATGCTTTACAGAAAACATCAAAACGACGGTTTGTTCAAGTGTCTGGAGGCACGAGGTTCAGAAAGGGTGTTACATGATCTCCATCACTGACAAGTCGGGGGTCACTTTGCGGGTAACACAATAGCGCACAAGGTCATGCTGGTCGGTTTCTATTGGCCTACATTATTCGAAGATGCACATGTTTGTGCCCACAAGTGCCTAGTTTGTCAGAGATGTGCCTTCAAAAAACGAAGGTCAACAGCCCCACTACAGCCTGTTGCAATGAACGAACCATTCCAACAGTGGGGCTTGGACATCATTGGGGATATTTTCCCACATTCGTCAAAGCAGCGCCGCTACATCTTAACTGCTACAGATTACTTTACGCGGTGGACAGAAGTTGTTCTGCTGAAACAAGTGAATGACCAGGAAATCATCAGCTAAAGCAGAACATCATCTCCAAGTTTGGCATTCTTGTATCACGTGTTTTTAACAATGCAACGTACTTTTATTCGTTAAAGCTTTATGACTTTGCATTGCAAAATGGTATTATTTTAAAGCATTCTGCTAACTACTACCTGCAGGGAAATGGTCTTGCTGAGTCTACAAACAAAAACCTTATCTGCATCATAAAAAGGACCATTTACTCTAAAAAACGAAACTGGCACTCCACTCTGGTTAATGCTCTATGCGCTGACAAAGTCACACCTAAGCCCTCTCTGAATACCTCCCCCTACTTCCTGGTATACAGAAAAGAAGCCATCCTCCCGCCAAACATCTACTTGCCTGCTCTCCAATTGTCCCAAGAATCCCAACGCAAGTCATGTCTATTAGTCCAGCGTAGCATGGACACATTGCACAAGTTGCAGGAAGAAAGGGTGAAAGCAAAGGAAAAGCATACACTTCACCATAACCATATCAAGAGATGGTTCGATAGAAATTCTTCGTGGAGTACCAGCTTCATTGTGGGTGACTTAGTCTTGAAGTGGGATAAACCCCACGAAGACAAAGGCAAACATGTGAAGTTTCAGTCCCTGTGGATTGGCCCATTCACTGTTCACGAGAAGCTTGGCCAACACACGTATCGCTTAAAATCACTTGGACGGGAAGATTGACTATCTCCCTGTCAATGGACAAGACTTCAAATATTATTTTCAATGATTTGGGGCCACACCCCGCACTATGTACATAGTCCTTTCATTGCTTGTTTTGTTCTTTGCTTTTCTATTTTTCTTTGCTTTACTTTTATGTTCTTTGTTTTGTTGTTTTTCTTTGCTTTGTTGTTTTGTTGCTTTGTTTTGTAAATAAGTGTTGTCACGCACTGCGTTCTGACTTCTGAATGTGTATGTGGCTGAAGTTCAAAGAGTCTTGTGACACTACAATGCTTGGCCAGTCCTGTGTGCATCTTCTTTGTGCTCGCTTGTAACTTTTGGCCGATGAACTCTTGACGGAAAATAAAATCTGTCTGTAAGGAAAGTTTTGGTCAACCCATGAACCTGTGTCCAATCTGGGAAACCTCATCCCTATACTCGGTTTTCTGCTCTCTGTGTTCAATCTTATCCAACTAGTAGAAACGAAGAAGGGGAAAATCAAAACGAGCAAACCTAAATCATAGGTCTTTACATGCTTCTCTGAAGGAACAACCTCTTATGCTCTCAATATGTCGGGATCCCTCTTCTGCCCCAAAAATAAATAAGTGCCTATGCATAGTCCTATTTCAAAAAATAATAAAGGCAAAAGAAGAGAAAGGCCTCCTGCGCAGAGAGGTGAAGCAAGCAACTCCACTGGGGTATTGTCTAGGCTCGTTGGCAGTGGAGCAATGTTTGTGTTCATGCGTAACTCTGTTGGGATACTGTCCAGGCCTACTAGCAGTGGAGCAACACCACGGATGAAAAATTATACTCTGAAAATATTAAGCTCGCGAGCCAAATTACCCTTCTCGATTTCAAACATTGTGATCTGGCTGAATTTTGTGTTGTGTTCAACTGAGTTGGTACAAGGGGGACCATGTTTGTCCATAGCGCAAGGAAGCCGAAGTGATCTTCACAATGAATCAATACTCCCCGAAAGGCCAAGGCCCTGCACTGTAAACGAAGCAAAACAAAGACACTGGTATTCAACCAGTGTGTCCTCAAGTGTTGTAGCGGCTACAACACCCTCCAAAATTTTGGCTTGCATCCAAATTGCGAAGCCATCCTTGGTTTTTCCTTTGATGGTTGCAAACACTCGAGCTCACCCCATGAGCTCTTGTGAATTCTTTTCATCCTTTTGCTTGTTTGACCAGCAGTCGTCTTTTGGCATATTGATTGCTTTGTCATGCTTGCGATCTTATTCTGGTGAGTTTGAAGGTTTGTCTTTGTGTGCTTGGGTTGTCTTTGCTATGTGAACACCCATCGTACTCACACACAAAGTTGTAAGCATTGTCGCGCAAGTGTCGTCACAATCATCCGAAGGTCTATCTCAAGTGTCGCACTTGTCGCTCTCAGCTCTAAGATAGTCTCATCAAGGGCATGTTTGTCTTGTTGTCCTGGTGGTCTATGTTATCTCATCGTCGAAGTATGCTAAGTGTGCGATCACAATGTCAAATCTGCAAAGTTCACTTACTCTCAACACTTAGCCATTTTCCTCAAATTTGTCCGACCAGACAACCCTCTTCCACCGAACCCCGACTGAGCTACACTGCGCAGTCTCAGCCCTTAGTGACCCTGCTCTACTGCCTGGAACTGCGTAATGCTTGAGGTTATCCTACAAGTCGGTTGCACTGCGTAATCCCGGAGGTGAGCAACTTGTCTACCTCCCAGAACTGCGCAGAAAACTGCCTCCATATCCAAACTGTATTGCACATTTCTCAAACATAGTCATCAAGCCTCCTTCTTGTCTACCGAAAGCCTGCACTGCTCTGAGCCCTGGGTCTACATTGTTCTCCAACACTGCGCAGACATGCTCAGCTAGTCCTCTGCTGCCTTGCTCTGCACTGCCTTCAGAAACATCGCAAACATGCCAACTGATCCCTCTGCTGCTTGTCTTGCATTGTTCTCCAAAACTGTGCAGTCATGTCTAGCAAGTCCTCTGCTGCCTTGCTCTACACTATTATCCAAAACTATGCAGACATGCCAAGTTGATCCTCTGCTGCTTGTCTTGCACGGATCTTAGGAATTGCGCAGAATTGCTCAGCAGGTCCCCTATAGCCCTGTCTTGTCTTCCCTCCAGGAACTGTGCAGAAGTGCCCCCTCAGAGTCCCACCTTGCAGTTGCCACTGGTGTCCTTCACTAGCAATTTTGTCTCCCAGTGGTCACTGCGTAATTTTCCCCAACAGTGCAGGTTGTCCTCCCGAAGTTCCTCATTCCAACCTTAGTTGTGCTTTGTGCTGTCTCAATGAGTTTTCCTCCCTCCCTGTCACCCGCAACACGAGAACAATGCATCATGCTAGACTAGAAATTTTTGGTTTTTATGTCATCCTGTCATGAGTGAATTGCATGAACATGTATAGTGATAGATCATGGCGACACGACAAACAGGATGAAGAAGGAGCGCACATGCTCGAAGACTTGCTTGCAGCTAGACGGACGTACATAGAATATCAAGCAACAAGCGAAAGGAACACATGCATTGAACCATCATGCAAGACCAAGACCATCGAAGACCATGCAGCACTATGTCATGTGGAGAAGACAAAGCACACCAAGAGTACATCCATCACTCAGCAACGCAACAACTTGACATGGACACCACAATAAGCCAGTACATGTCAACAGTGTCATGTCGAGTTGAGTCATGAACTGTCTTGGCCACATCACCACAATGGGCCATATCCGTTGTAACTTAATGTAATGTAAAGTGAAAGTCCAATGGACGCACACAAAAAGTTGAAGAGTCATGTCAGTTGAAAAGTCATGGGAAGTTGAACAGTCACGAGAGTAGTCCAAGAGTCACAAGGGTCAAGCATCACCCTTGGCTATATATACCACTCCCATTGTATGAGCAAAGACTTTTCATCTTGGCTCCTCCCACTTAGCCTTGAGAATCCATAGTATGTTCTTTGAGGAGTGAGGAGTGGCTCCAATGTCCCACTACGGGGACTAGTGATGTATGGTGTACAGATGTGTCTTAGGACTTTTTCTTAAATCAGAACCCTATTAAGGCCAACACATTTTCACACATGCTTTGTAGATGTTTGTAAGAGTACTCTTTAAACATTTGTAATGCATGTTTGCTTAACCTGTACTAAGATAGTTGAACTACTTTGGTTATTTTAGTACTTACACTGTTGAAGATGTGTTGTATTGCTTATCATTGTTGTCTCGTCCTTGTGGACTACTCCGAAGGGAATTAGACATGCCATCCTTGTTTCCTGGTTATAACGACTATCACCTCCGTGTGGACTACTCTGCTGGATGTGTACGTGTTTTCATTTGCACTTTATTTTTAACGACTGTCGCATCCACTGTGGACTACTCCGCTGGATGTTGGACAGATCCTTGTTGGTACGCGTGTCTCTCCCTGGGTGGTACTATTACCTCTCATCTAGAGGCTCACTTTACTCTCTCCCTTTACAGTAAGAGAACCCGGACACAAGTTACATTACGCACTCACCAGGCATACTCACCTCGCTTTTTGAAGATACAAGCATAACACTCACATGTGCTAAACAGCAAGAGCTAACGCAAATCTCTAAAGATAATGGCAATCGAGCCATTGTACCAGATGGGACTCCTACACCAAACAGTGTGAGGTCTAGTTGTGACTTCATACCAAGGAGATCCCGTGAATGTTGGCTGGTCCAGCACCGTCAACACACCACTTGACACTTGGTTGTGTTTGATTCTTGTCTGTGTGACTTGTTTGAGTCTTGTCTATGTCATGTCTGTGTTTTATCACCTATTTTTTTTAGATGAAAATTGGTTGCATATAGTCCTTGTTTATGTGACATGTGATGGTTCTTTCCTTTAAAAATTTGTGTCAAGTGTACGATTCTTCTTTAAATTGTGACTTCATTGTTATAGATGTTCCCGAGCAGAGTTGCACTGAGATGAATGAATGAGATCAAAGGAAGCAGAGATCCTTGATGCAAAAAGAAATTCCTCCCTAGCTAAGAGGGAGTGTTCAAATTTGACAGCTAATGGATAAATTTCTCCTAGAAGAAATCATGTCTTTCAGTTCCGTTTGAACCACCTATAATAAAATTTCATTTCTAATATGATTTTCCAAAAATAGTAAGTCTCGTTTCAATTTGCAAGTGACTTTCCAAAAATAGAAAGTCATGTCTAATTGATCAAGGATGATCTCGAAATATGGAATTCACTTTAAAATCAAATCAATCATGATTATACAAGTCAAGAATTAATATTTTTATCCTTACTAGTATTATTATTATTATTATTATTATAAAATAGTCTAAAGTCATTCACCCTTTAATGGATTAATAAAAATGAATTCTCCCATGAAATAAGTAAATAAAATTGAGAATCTCTTACTTAGCAAATTGAACCTCTCTCTTGGAATAAAATAGTAACTCCACACTTAAGAAAATGGAACTCTCCCTCACTAATTCAATGCATGACAAAAGTGTAACTCCTCATTAAATGCACTTGTAACTCCCTCATTCAATTCGATTTGTAACTCTCACCAAATACTCTCTCTCTCCCTAATTCGAATTGTAACTCCTCAAGACAAATGTAGCTCTCTCTCTATTCTTAGGATGCGATACATTTCTGTTAATTTTAGGCAACATTGGTATGTTCTATGCTTTAGAGCAATTTTAGTTCAATTTCTTTATTAGCCAACATGATAATAAAATGCAGATAGAACATAAACATAAACAATAGAAGACAAGCCAAGACAAGAGGACACAAGATCTGGCACCACCCAGGGACAAAGCCCATTGTGGGGAAACCCTTGATCAATTCTCCTTTAGTCTTCAATAGTTCAGCAGAGAGAGATAGTACAATTTACAAATCTGATAATTTATAACAACAACAAAAGAGCCCTAACTAAAAAAGTCAAATGCTAGTCAATAGGGCAGATTTGACCCTCGACAAATCGGTCAACTTTGGCCTCCAAACAGCAAGATGAATTAGCCCTCAAAATAGTCTAAAATCAGCCCAGTCAAAATCTTGTCAAACAGTCGACCTGCGGTTAGCCCTAGCCACAGTCAACGCTAGTCAAAGTCAACGGATTGCCTCGATTTCTGTGCCAAGAAATGTGACCTGCCCAAACAGAGATAGCCCTCACAAAAATGCAGTCAAAGGAGGTCAACGCATGCTAGTCAACGCTTGGTCAAACTATCCAAAAAATTCGCACTCCTGAAATTTTGGGCTCCTGAAATTTCGATCCCCTGAAATTTCAGACGTGTGGAAAGAGAGGCCTGGAAATCTGTACCCAATCAATGAGGAGAGAGAGAGAGAGAAGTATGAATATGAGTGTGTCAATATGAGGCTAAGACATCATGTATTTATAGCAAACGTTGAGGATGAATAGACGTCATTGTTGGGCTTCTGAGCCTACATAAGTTTGTTCGCCGACCTTGACAATTTGTCCATAATCAAAATAAATTCATAACTACAATTGTACATGTCAGAATCGGATGATCTTTAAATCAATCCTACACCTCTCGAAGAGAGGAATCCAAGAAAAATATCAGCTGCCATAAATAAGATGACCCATGTGGAGTTCAGCCGTAGTTTCCAATTTTAACACTCCCTCTCAACAAGGGAGAACTCCATCTGCTAATCCATCTGCCAATATGTACTATCTCTGCCATCAATGCACTGCTCTGTTGAACTATGAAGACGAAGAAGTGATCGAGAATGTATCATATCATTCTCTACTGACCCGAAGTCAGTCCCAAATAAAAGGGAGTGTCTCATACCACTCTTACTAACCCGAAGTTAGTTCCAATCAAAAGAGAGAGTCTCATACCACTCTTACTGACCCGAAGTCAATTCCAATTGATCCCAGATCAATATCAGTCATCCTAGCATATGGCGTACAGTAGTACATGATGCGTCCATTGATAGTACTATGGTCCCTATCCTCATTTCCCTACTCATTGGCCAAATGAGAGGTACTTCCCATGAGTCCCAGACTGCATGGGTAGGATGTCTCAGCAGGATAAGGATGAACCACTCATCCTACCTGCATATCACCAAGGGGTATCACAAGGGAAGGTTGAAACACTCACCTTGTGCACAGCAAACCACTAGGGGAATGTTGAACCACTCCCCCTATGGTTGCTCACCGCTCCAAGAAGTACTCCAAGCCCCCAGGGGCTCCCAAAGCTCAATGTCCATCTCCACGACTCCAAGTCGTTCTCGGAAGGCCAAGAATTTGACCTTCCCCGGGGGCTTTGTCAGAATATCGGCGACCTTCTTATCAGTCTCAATGTGATGGAACCTTATTGCTCCTCGTTGTACCATATTCCAGATAAAGTGGTACCTGACATCTATAAGATTGGTGCGATCATGAAACACGGGATTCTCTGATAATCGGATCCCACTTTGGTTGTCGCAAAGGATCACAGTAGTATCCAACACATGTCCAAACAGCTAACTGAAGAGCTTCCTCTACCAAACAACTTCACAGAAGGCCATACTAGCAACTATGTATTTGGCCTCAGCGGTGCTCAAGGCAACTGATTTCTTCTTCCTGCTCATCCAGGATATCGACGCAGAAACCAAAGAAAAACAACATCTATAAGTGCTCTTGCGATCTACCACACTGCCAGCCCAATCAGCATCAGAATAACCATGCAGCCTCACATCTCCGACAGTGTATCTCAGTCCATGAGTGATTGTGCCCCGAAGATATCTCAGAAGATTCTTCGCACCAATCCAATGTATATGATGAAGCTCGACCATATATTGGCTCAATGTGTTAACTGCAAAACATATGTCCAGACGGGAGTTCACCAAGAACATCAGTGCTCCTATGAGTTGACGATACTCAGAAGCATTTCGCAATTCAGGTCCAACAACAATACCACATAACTTCTTAAATTTAAGTTCCATCGGGGTAGTCACAGGCTTGCAATCCACCATCCCAAATCTTTCCAATATCTTCACAACAAATTTTCCTTGAGATAGGAAACTTTCACCTGGCTTTAACGAGACCTCCAACCCTAGGAAGTAGTGCATCGGTGCTAAGTCCTTCATCTCAAATTCAGAAGCCAACTCCCTCTTACATTTGTGAATGAGGGTCTGCATTTGTCAGAAAGAGGTCGTCCACATAAAGTACCAGAATGAGAGGTTTATCATTTTCAACCTTAAAGTAAAGGTTCGGATCGGCTTCACTTCTAGTGAATCCCAGCTTCATCAGATAGCTATTCATCCTCTCATACCAAGCTCGGGGTGCTTGCTTCAACCCATAAAGAGCTTTCTTCAACTTGCATACATGAGATTCCTGACCATGAACCTCAAACCCCCGGGTTGTTCCACATAGACTTCCTCTTTGATTGAACCATGCAAGAAAGCGATCTTCACATCCATCTGATGTAGGTTCCATCCTTGCAAGGCAGCAAGGGCTATGATCGAGCGAATGGTGGTGTATCGAGCAACAAGTGCAAATATCTCATCGTAACCTACACCTTCCTTTTGAGAGAAGCCTCGAGCAACAAAACGAGCCTTGAACTTTTCTGCAGTTCCATCACCTGCACGCTGTAAAAATTTATGTTTTCCCACCCCGGTTTTCAGTTTCACCTTATTTCTCCCATGTAGTTAAATGCTCATTCCCATAACCATACATTTAACAGACTGAAAAAAATAAATATCGCTGAAAACACAAATTCTGGAAATTTTTCAGAATGCTGGAAATTGCAGAAATAAAAATCAGCAATTAAAAACAGCCATTAAAACACATTAAAACACTGATATTTTTGGTCAACTTGACCCTGGAAAAACCCCCTACAACTCTTGGGGAAACCAGTTTGAGACCTCTTCTTTATTTTTGAAAATTGCCTTTTTACAGTGAGAATTATTCAGCAAAAAAATCAGCAAGCAAATTTACAACTTATCTCCTTTCCCGTGCCTCACAGCAATCTGGAAATTACAGCAAACAGGACAGCAATAAATGTTGTACAACCTCAGTTTTGTGTGCAGAAAAATCAGCAA
This sequence comes from Pinus tabuliformis, assembly GCA_031772625.1. NCBI lineage: Eukaryota > Viridiplantae > Streptophyta > Pinopsida > Pinales > Pinaceae > Pinus > Pinus tabuliformis. The sequence goes on from CM062818.1 coordinate 2,037,567,940, forward strand.
ACTGCTCCTCGATGTTTGTGCAAAAATCTGCCTTTCACTATGTGCTGAATCAGCTGTACAAATCTGCTCAACTGCTGCCTTGGAATGTGTGCCAAGCTGCTGTCTCCTTCTCCTTCCTGCTCAGAAATCTCTCTTGCTCTCTTGCTCTCCTTCTCCCAATCTGCTCATGAAAGAATGAATGACCTTTTCCTCCTTTTCCTCCTTTTCCTCCTTTAATATAACTCCAAGTGACTTTTGAGTGATCCAAGTGACTTTTGGGTGATCTCTAAATCCAATGGCTGAAATAGATTTAGATCAATGGTTGAGATTAAATGCTCATTTAAATCTCACTTTCTATTTTTTAATTCACCCCACTTTAATAAAGACCCACTTAGTCATTTATTTCCAAAGTCACTTTTCCTTTCTAATTTTTCATTGACTTTATAAAAGTCACTTTAAAATTAGACTTAATAACTTTATCACCTAAAGTCACTTTTAAATTAGATTTAACTTTAAAAAATTATAAAGTCACTTTAGGAGAAAAATTAAATTCTTTTGGACACTTTTCCCTAGGCCAAAGATCAAAGCCTAAGGGAACCACCTGTCCTCCGGTACCAAATTTCAACACTCCCTCTTACCGAGGAAGGTGTTCCTCACCACACCCATCTTGTCTCTGAAGTAGACATGCTTGCCCCGTGGTAAGGCTTTGGTAAGGATATCTGCAACCTGCTCATCAGTGGAAATATACTCAAGCTTCACAGCTCCCTTCTGAACATAGTCTCTGATGAAATGATATCTGATCCCGATATGCTTTGACCTGTCATGAAATATTGGATTCTCCATGAGTTTAATGCAACTTTGATTATCACAGTAAATCACTGAAGGTCTCAACGGCTGACCAAATAAGCCAAACAACATCTTGCGAAGCCAGATGGCCTCACAACTAGCTAGACTGGCTGCCATATACTCTGCTTCCGCTGAACTCAGTGCTACTGACTGCTGCTTCCGGCTGAACCATGACACTACTGCTGAACCCAACCCAAAACAGCACCCTGAAGTGCTCTTCCTATCAGAAGCACAACCTGCCCAATCCGAATCAGTGTATCCTGCCAATCTCACTCCATCTCTCTGCCTGTAGTCCAGACCATAATCCACTGTCCCCTGCAAGTACCGCAAAATGTGTTTTGCAGCCACCCAGTGAACCTTCCTAGGCTCACACATAAACTGACTCATCGTGTTGACTGCAAAACAGATATCTGGTCTAGTGTTGACCAAATACATCAAGGAACCAATCAGCTGCATGTACAATGTGGGATCCACCAACTCGGAATCTGAAGCATGAAGCTTCTTCCAGTTGGTGATCATCGGTGTCGACATGGGTCTACAATCCTCCATGTGGAATCTGCTAAGGATGTCCACAATATACTTCCCCTGCCCCAGGAAGAAATGCCCCTCCTCCTGCCACACCTCCAAACCCAAAAAGTAATGCATCAAGCCGATGTCCTTCATCTCAAACTTCGCCGCAAGATCTCTCTTGCAGTGCTCTATGAGTCTCTCTGCACCTGTAATGATCAAGTCATCCACATACAGCACCAGAATGAGAGGCTCCTCACCAATCACAATAAAGTAAAGGTTCGGATCTGCCTCACTCTTTGTGAAACCCATCCCCTGCAAGTATGCATCTATCCTGGAGTACCAAGCTCTGGGAGCTTGCTTCAGGCCATAAAGGGCCTTCTTCAATCTGCACACATGGGACTCCTTCCCATGCACCTCAAAGCCCTATGGTTGCTCAATGTACACCTCCTCCTGTATGAAGCCATTGAGAAATGCGGTCTTCACATCCATTTGGTGGATCTTCCAACCCATCTCTGCTGCTATCGATATAATGGAGCGGATCGAAGTATATCGAGCCACGGGAGCGAAGGTCTCCTCATAATCAACTCCCTCTACCTGGGAGAACCCTCTAGCCACAAACCTCGCTTTGAATTTCTCAATGCTGCCATCTGCAGCATGCTTTACCTTGTAAAGCCATCTGGAAGTAACCACGGATTTGCCCTCAGGCCTCGGCACCACCTCCCAAACATCATTCTTCATGATAGAAGAATACTCCTCCTGCATGGCCTCTCTCCAGACCTGCTGGCTAGCTGCCTCCTCATAGCTAGAAGGCTCAGAGTCAAGGATGCTGGTAACCATCGCCATATAACTACAGAACATCTCAGGTGGTCTACTCTCTCTGACCGGCCTCTTCGGCTCAGCAACAGATGTGGCATCTCTCAAGGTGTCCTGAAGCCACTTGGGCTTCCTCTTCCCTGAGCATGCTTCTCCCATAGGAGAATGAAACTCCTCCTCCTCATCACCATCAGTAGCCTGAACTCCTGACTGTCTGTCTGCTGTCCTCCTGCCTGCACCTGAACCTGTAGAAGCTGAGGTACCGTGTGAACTGTCCATCAGTGGACTCCCTAGTGAACTGCTCTGTGAACTGCTCTGCATGCTGCCCGGAGCACCACCCCTCTGGCTCGGCGAGCCACTGCTCACTGATGGACCTGACATCCTCATAGATGTACCTCCGGATCCTCCTGATCCCTGCCCATTGGATCCTTGCGACTGACTCAACTGCTGTTGAGGGTCTGGCTGATCCAGATACTCTAACTCCCGTGACCTCCTAAAGGCCCTGTCCTCCTCGAACTTCACATCCCGTCTGACAACAACTCTCCTCTGTGCAGGAATGTAAATCCGAAAGGCCTTTGGGGTCTCACTGTAGCCCACAAAGATACCCTTCTCTGCGGTGGGCTCTAGTTTGGTCCTCTCCTCCTTGGGTATATAGGACTATGTAATGCATCCAAAGATATGAAGATGACCAAGATCAGGTTTCTTCCCAGAGAAAGCCTCCTCAGGAGTCATGTGCCCCAAGGCACAATGCGGACTCCTGTTCTGCAAGTAAACAGCTGTGTTGCAGGCCTCTGCCCACAAGAACAATGGCAACCCCTAATCATGTATCATGGCTTTGGCAGCCCCTATGATGGATCTATTCTTCCTCTCTGCAACTCCGTTCTGCTGGGGGTTGTAAGGAACAGTAAACTCCCTCCTAATGCCTGCCTCCGCACAATAGTCAACAAACTCTCCAAGGGTGTACTCTCCTCCATTGTCCGACCTCAAGGACTTGATCTTTCGACCTGTCTGAGTCTCCACAAGAGCTCTGAACTCCTGAAACCGCTTGAAGACCTCACTCTTGGTCTTCAAAAAATAAATCCAGGTCCTCCTGGAGTGCTCATCAATGAATAACACATAGTACTCATATCCACTCAAGGAAACATGAGACATCCAACCGCTCACATCGGAATGAATCAAATCAAGTATCCCCGTCGCTCTGTTGTCACTGCTGGGAAAAAGGGATTTGGCAAACTTGCCCATCACACAACCTCTGCAAGTATCAAAGTGATCAGTACTGAAATCTGGCACACCTGTAGTGATCTCCCGCAATGTCCTCAAGGCTCCGTGATACATGTGTCCCATCCTGCGGTGCCAAATCTCACACAGCTCAGAACTGCTAGCTCTGCTGTCGGTACTACTGCTCAATGCCAAAAGGGGCTGGAATGCAAACTTGTACACCTTTGCATGGCGTACACCTATCACTCTAGCTGAATCAGCTGGAGCGTCCCTAGGATACATCAACACCTGTCCTCCCCTGAACAGTACCTCATATCCTCTGTCCTCCAAAGCTGAGACGGATATGAGGTTCTTCCTCATCCCTGGCACATAAAGAACCTCTGACACCTTCAAGGGAGGTTTGGACTCCCTCTGAAATGTCACTGTCCCCACCCCGACTGCTCTAACAACTCTGTCATCACCGAGTACTACCTCAATATCAGTGCCTCTCTGAAAGCTCTGAGAAGTACTCCCGGACTCCTGTCATGTGACGTGAAGCCCCACTGTCCACATACCAAATACCTGAAGATGCTCCGCTAATCGAGGGAAAAGCATGCTCCCTCTGAACCTATGTGGCAGGTGATCCTGTACTAGAGGACTCACACGTAGTGAACGCAAACTCTCGGTCAAAACGACCAGCAAAGTCCTCAATCTCTGTTGAAGCTGCCACGTCCTGGTTCTTCCCCTTCTTCTTCTTCTTCTCCGGACACACAACTGCATAGTGTCCCATCTTTTGACAATTCCAACACTTCACCTTGGAATAGTCCTTCTGTGAGTTACCCTGTTTACCTTTACCTTTGCCTTTGCCCCCACCACTGCTTGTAGAAGCCTGCTTCTTCCCTTTCCCTTTCTTGACTCCTGCCACCAGTGCTACGTCCTCATCCTGCTCAACTGGCTTGGCTGCCCCAAGCTGTCCTTTCCTGATCTCTGTCTGAATACAATCATCCCAAAACCTCTCCCATGTGGGAAGGGTCTCACGTGCACAAACCCCATCAGCAAAGTTCAACCATGAACGGGGGAGGCCATTCACTGCAATACGCACCAACTCAGTGGATGGAATGGCCTCTCCAATCGCTGCCAACTCATCTCTCACATTGGTAATCTTTGTGAGATATCCAGCTGCACTATCATTCCCCATCTTAATGTTCTTCAGCTTCTCCTTCAGGACCGTCTTCCGGTTCTCATTGGTACTCTGGTAGAGATTGGACAATGCTGTCCACATCTCATGGGCATTGCTCTTTCCTCTCACATGAGGAATGCAATGGTCTTTGATTCCGTCTAGAATCAGCCTCTTACCCTTATTGTTCTTCTTTTTATACTCAGCCAACTGAGTAACATCAGTGGGCACAACAACAGGGTTCTGTGCGGTATGCACCATGATATCCCAGACTTCTGCCTCCTCAAAGATACTCTGCATTCTCTCCTTCCAAACGCTGTAATTTATATGCCCATCCAGCCTATCCTCCACCCTCAATCCCAATGACATCCTGCTGTCCTAAAACTGAAAAATAGCACTGCTGTAGTAAAGATAAAACTGTTGTTTATGAAAAATCAGCTTGCTGGAATTTTCTGAGTGAAAAATCAGCAATTGTAATTTTTCCTTTTGCTGTCCCAAACTGCCCTTCAGCACTCAAACTCTGATACCATGTAAAAATTTCTGTTTTCTCACCCGGTTTTCAGTTTCACCTTATTTCTCCCATGTAGTTAAATGCCCATTCCCATAACCATACATTTAACAGACTGAAAAAAATAAATATGGCTGAAAACACAAATTCTGGAAATTTTTCAGAACGCTGGAAATTGCAGAAATAAAAATCAGCAATTAAAAACAGCCATTAAAACACATTAAAACACTAATATTTTTGGTCAACTTGACCCTGGAAAAACCCCCTACAACTCTTGGGGAAAACCAGTTTGAGAGCTCTTCTTTATTTCTGAAAATTGCCTTTTTACAGTGAGAATTATTCAGCAAAAAAATCAGCAAGCAAATTTACAACTTATCTCCTTTCCCGTGCCTCACAGCAATCTGGAAATTACAGCAAACAGGACAGCAATAAATGCTGTACGACCTCCGTTTTGTGTGCAGAAAAATTAGCAAACTGCTCCTCGATGTTTGTGCAAAAATCTGTCTTTCACTATGTGTTGAATCAACTGTACAAATCTGCTCAACTGCTGCTTTGGAATGTGTGCCAAGCTGCTGTCTCCTTCTCCTTCCTGCTCAGAAATCTCTCTTGCTCTCTTGCTCTCCTTCTCCCAATCTGCTCATGAAAGAATGAATGACCTTTTCCTCATTTTCCTCCTTTAATAAAACTCCAAGTGACTTTTGGGTGATCCAAGTGACTTTTGGGTGATCTCTAAATCCAATGGCTGAAATAGATTTAGATCAATGGTTGAGATTAAATGCTCATTTAAATCTCACTTTCTATTTTTTAATTCACCCCACTTTAATAAAGACCCACTTAGTCATTTATTTCCAAAGTCACTTTTCCTTTCTAATTTTTCATTGACTTTATAAAAGTCACTTTAAAATTAGACTTAATAACTTTATCACTTAAAGTCACTTTTAAATTAGATTTAACTTTATAAAATTATAAAGTCACTTTAGGAGAAAAATTAAATTCTTTTGGACACTTTTCCCTAGGCCAAAGATCAAAGCCTAAGGGAACCACCTGTCCTCCGATACCAAATTTCAACACACGCTTGATTTTGTAGAGCCACATAGAGGTCATAATCGATTTGTCCTAAGATCTAGGTACCACATCCCAGACATCATTCTTCATAATTGACTCGTATTCTTCATTCATAGCATCCTTCCATACTTGTTGCTTCACAGCTTCTTCGAATGATGAAGGCTCATTTTGAATGATAGTGCTCATGAGTCATGACGGTCAAGTATCCTTGATACCTGTTCGGCTTATTGCTTTCACGGAAAGTCCCCCTTGGTGCAATATGTCTCTCGGCATCTTCGAGAGTCTCCCTAAGGCATGAGGGTCTCCTCTTGGAGGAGGAAGGCTCATGAGGAAGTGGATTTATAGGATACATAGGTTGCAAGACATGGCTCCCAATGGACTTCCTCCAACTTCATACAAACTATCAACCAGGAACCCAAGAGTAAAAGCATCTTTAAAATTTCTTTTCCAAACACGTAACTTTCCATCGATAAAAGCCACCTTGAATCCTTTATTTTCCATTGTTGAAATGGACACCAAGTCCTTCTTGAGATTGGGTACATATAGTACTTCTTGAAGATGAACGATGTTACCTTGATTCAATTGAAGGGTAACATTCCCAACTCCCATCACGGGATAGGTGGCATCGTCTCCAAGGATGATCTCCAAGTTTGTCTCCTTTTCTATCAGATTAGAGAGGGCTTCCTTGTATCCGGTGAAATACCTTGAGGCACCACTATCAATCAGCCAATTTCCCAAAGTGTCCAAAGGAGAGGCAGTGGGGAGCGCCAATATAAGATATACTCTTTTTACTTATTGTTAAGAACATTGGATTCTTATACCTGGAGTTCCTTGATTTCTTGGAGGGTTGACCATTTCCTTGATGTCCCACATTCCTTTTTCCTTTGCCATTGGACGTGCCATTCCTTTGATCATTGTTGTTGAAGTTGCCCCTGGAGTTGTTATGATAGTCGTCATCTCGACGTGTGTCCCTTCTATTAGGGCACTCCCTTGCATAGTGGCCAAACTTATTGTAAACAAAGCATCTTCCCTTCCTTCCATTTTTAAATTTCGGTCTTCCTTGACTTTGCTTCTTTAAACCTGCATTGTTCTTCCTCTTGGTATGAGCGGAGAATGCAGTGGGGTTGCTTCTATTAGAAGGCATTTCTTGCTCCACCATTTTTGCTTCTTCTTGAATGCATCTCGACATCAATTCTTCAAATCCTGGAATTCGATTATTGTTGAGTATAGTGGTTATAAATACATACCACTCAGGTAGGCGTCCTCCAAGGGTGGTGAGAGTAAGTTCCCTGTCAGGAATGACTTCTCCAATCGAGAGTAGATCATTCTTGATCTCAGTGATCCTCAAGAAATAGGATTGAATGTCCTCGTCCTTGCCCTTCTTAATATCCTTCAATTTATTCTTGAGAAAGAAAATTTGATTAACATTACTAATCTTGAACATGTCAACCAACCTGTCGTATATCTCCTTGGAGGTCTTCAATTCAGAGATATAGGCCACTAGATGCTTGTCAATGGAATCCCTGATAATATTCTTTGACTTGACTTTAGCCCTATTGCACTTTACCTTTGCAGCAGTCGGTGCATTTGAAGGAGGTTCAGGGATTTTACCCTGCACATAATCCATCACTTCTTTTTCTTCCAAGGTCAAATCAAAAGACATATTCCATCTATGATAGTCAGATTTATCATGGAGCTTGTCTTCAGTCAGGAAGTAGGATGAAGAACCCATTGAGTCTTTTGTCCTTGTCCAACTGTCTTTGGTGATTGCTCTTACACTCTTGCTTGGGCTTTGTCTTCACCTCGGCTCTGATACCATGTTCATTTTAGGCAACATTGGTATGTTCTATGCTTTAGAGCAATTTTAGTTCAATTTCTTTATTAACCAACATGACAATAAAATGCAGATAGAACATAAACATAAACAATAGAAGACAAGCCAAGACAAGAGGACACAAGATGTGGCACCAGCCAGGGACAAACCCCAATGTGGGGAAACCCTTGATCAATTCTTCTTTAGTCTTCAATAGTTCAACAGAGAGAGAGATAGTACAATTTACAAATCTGATAATTTATAACAACAGCAAAAGAGCCCTAACCAAAAAAGTCAACATTGGTCAATAGGGCAAATTTGATCCTCAACAAATTGGTCAACTTCAGTCAACTTTGGCCTCGAAACAGCAAGATGAATCAGCCCTTAAAACAGTGTGAAATCAACCCAGTCAAGATATGTCAAACAATTAACCTATGGTCAACCCTAGCCGCAGTCAACGCTGGTCAAAGTCAATAGATTGACTTGATTTTTGTGCCCAGAAATGCGGCCTGCCCAAACAGAGATAGCCCTCACAAAAACGTAGTCAAAGGAGGTCAACACATGTTGGTCAGCGCTTGGTCAAACTGTCCAAAAATTTCGCTCTCCTGAAATTTCGAACGTGTGGAGAGAGGCCCGGATATCCGTACCCAATCAATGAGGAGAGAGAGAGAGAAGTATGAAGATGAAGTGTGTCCAAATGAGGCTAAGGAATTATGTATTTATAGCAAACGTTGAGGATAAATAGACATGACTGTTGGGCTTCTGAGCCTACAAAAGTTTGTTGGCTGACCTTGACAATTTGTCCATAATCAAAATAAATTCATAACTTCATTTGTACATGTCAGAATCAAATGATCTTTAGATCAATCCTACACCTCTCAGGGAGAGAAATCCAAGAAAAATATCAGTGGTCATAAATAAGATGACCCATGTGGAGTTTGGCCCTAGTTGCCAATTTTAACATCTTCAAGTAACTCCTCCCTCGTGGAATTCAATTCTCCTATTATTGGCTCAAGGAATGAATTCATTTTGTAACTCTCATTTCTCATCTATTTAAGCAAGAGAAAGTGAGAGTTGAGAGTAACACGTTCATTGTGAAGAAGGAGAGCTAGAGTTTAGCGTCTGCAAGAGAAGTGTGAGAGCAAGTGAAGAGTAAGAGCAAGTGAAGAGTTGGAGAAAGTGTGTAGGACAAGATCTAATCAAGAGAAGGAGGAGATTTTCCAACAAAGAACAAGAGCACTTCAGTTGCAAGTTAATCAAACATTGGTGACTTTATTCATTCTCATTCTCTCTCTCTCTCTTTGTACTATGTTGAACAATTGAAGAAATCTAATACAAGAAGAATCATTTGGGTTTTTCCTTGGTCATTGGACCTAACTCTCAGTGTCTCATATTTGTGCTTGATTGTCTTCATATGATCCTTAAGTTCATGTTCTATCTACAATTGTTGTTCGGAAAAGCTGTGAAGAAGAAATTTGCAATCTAAGTAATTGTAACAACATAGTACATTCAATTTTCTGCAAAGTACATTTAGTTTTCTGCAAAATACATTCAATTTTCTACAAAGTACATTCAACTTTTTTCAAAGTACATTCAGTTTTCTGCAAAGTACATTCAAATTTTTGCAAAGTATATTCAATTCCATTCAGTTTTTTGCAAAGCACATTCAATTTTCTGCAAGTACATTCAGTTTTTTGCATAGAACTTTCAAGTTTCTACAAAGAATTTTTAAATTTCTGCATAAAACTTTCATATTTTTAACAACCTTCATCCCTATTCGAAGGATACCTTGGGAATGAGGGCATCCCAAGCATTGTGTATGTTGTTGTATTCTTCTTTGTAATCTTCTAGGAACATTTCAAATTGAGGTCAACCTTGTCCAAGTTGAACAATTATGAATACCTCCCTAGTTAATGTTGAGAAATCTAGGGCATCAGTAGTTATGTGATTTCTCTACTTACGATAATTGCTTGTGATAGACTTTTGCTTCTTCTTATGATCTTCTCTTTCTTGTAATTATTATTGTGTTCTTTTTATCAAGACAAATACCATATCATGAACAAATAAAGAAACAAGAGACACAATATATAGGCTCGTCAGCCAGGGCCAAAACCTCGCACTCTTTGAGAGGAAAACCCAAACGAAATTCTTCTTATAGATCTTCAATTGACGAACACCAAGACCATGACAATGACCTTTGACACTAGAGTCCTCCCAAGACCAAGTCACTAGCCTTCTTTCCAACGCTGCTCTTCTTCTTCTTCTTCTCGGTCTCCTTGATGTAGGTCTACAACCCTATTTCAGAAACCTTAGAACACTTTCGCTCCTTAATGAGTCTCTTCAAGAGAGATACCTATTGCACTTCTACTCGACTCCTTCTAGCGAGGTCTTCTACCCAAATAACATCACCTTAATGCAGCTACAAAACCTTCGACCTTCTTCTGGCACCCTCATATCTTCTGCCTTAGCACGTGGGAGGATGCATTACCCAAAACAGTTCACAAACTAACTTCACTCTTCTTCCCTCTTGCTTCACTGAGATAGAGGCTTTCTCTAGTATGTTTCTCGCACTTCTTTGTAGACTTGCTTGATCGAATTGCTTGCCTCCAAATTAAGTCGAGCACCGCTATATACACATGTTTTCTCATCTTCTTTAGGCCGACATGATCACTTGAAGGAGGGTCGACATCATCTTCTAGATTTCTCCCTTTGTTATAGGCCGACTTGAAGAGGTGTAGTGACAAGGTCTTGGAGGATGACTTTACATAGACAAGTGTGACTCTTTACAATGTGTAACATGTCTTCATTACATAACAATGACTCTTTATACTTTTATGACTAGATGACAAAATTCTCAAGGGCTCTCAATGGGAGCCTGTACTAAAATAAAATCTATGCAAGTATTAAAAAAAATTACTTTTCTTCTTTACATCTCTTACATAAAATCACAATTACATGTCATTATGAAGACCGAACCTAGTTACACTTTTCAACACTCCCTCTTAACTCGGGAGGTATTCATAATGGTACTCGGCCATTCTCAATTTGAATAATTTCTCATAAGAAGAATCGAATTGGTGACCCAATTGTTTAGCATCATATTAACTAGCATTGTTATATAGCAAGGCCTTGACTAACAACTCTCCACAAGATTTGAGCTCAATGCTGGCGATACCAATGTTTTATAGGCACCCTCATCATTTTCTCTCTCGGAACATACCCCACCTGGGTTCTCAGGGTGTGCTCCATGAGGACTATTCTTATCTTGGACTCCCCAACCCTTAAAGAATATCGGTCCTCCACGAATCCTCTTATTTTGGATTCCTTATCTCATCCTCAAAGAGTGTCGGATTCCAAATCATTACCCAATCCTTTATTCTGTCTTCCCAAGTGAAGACAAGAATAATGTGTTTATCTCTCCCTCTCAATTAGGGAGGACATATCTATTCCAATAAACAAATGTCCTCATTCCCACAAAAGGAATGTACCTAAGCTCCCTCTTGGCTTCGGAATTTCCAAGTTTCTTCCAAGTAAGAAACTTGTTTTCCAGGGTCCCTCCTAAATAGGAACCTACAACAACTCCATCGGTGGAGATGATGGGACGACTAGTTGCTTAAAGAACTCCTTCCTTCAATGTCATGAATTTCTTTGTCTTAGATTCTTCATCTTTTGGGGACTTCTTCATAGGGCATGAACCATCCATCACTTTCATCGATGAGTCAGTCATGTCATCATCCCTCTCATCAGAAAGTGAGCTATCAGTCTACATCTGGCATTGCTTCATGTTATGCTACCTTCATCATGCTTTCTTCTTCAGAAGGATCTTGCATCCTTCTATATGGTTATCTTGGAAGATACCCATAGTTCTTCCCTTTGGTAGTCTTGCATAAGCCCATCTAGATACTAGTTCATAAATAACCAATGAACACTTAAATCATAACTACCTTTGTGAAATTTTTTCATCATGACATCTTGTAGGCATCAGCATTCAACGTACATGTTGACACATCTCCTAAAGATATGCATTTTCAAGGGTCTCTCTTATCTTTTCCAGACTTCCATTAGAGTATTCATATCTTTCTGGGAGATATCATATTCAAATCTTCTTGGTCCCTTGGATGTTGATTGCCTTTACCATTGTTGCTTATTCCACGATCTCTTCCTTTCTTCTTCACATCTTTCATTCCCAAGAATTTCCAATTAGAGTTCCTCAATTGTAATCAGTTACCTCATCTTTCATATGAGGACATATTATGTTGATTTCATCTAGTAAATATGTGATCTATGAATTCCTGCATCCTAGGAGGAGATCCTTTCTCTAATCATGCTTCTCAAGATAGAACATTGATTCATGATGTCTATAACCATATCACTTGTGAGCATACATACCTCATCTTTCCTCAGACTTTCTGCAACAACTTCCTCTGAATGAAGGAGCCTTATTCTATTGACCTGCTTCCCTGTTATGTCATCATGTCATTATCCTATGAATTCCACTTGTCTTTCTTCATGATCAATGAACCTTACAATGAAGATTCCATCAGAGAATCTGGAGGATCTAACATATCCTATTATGCAGATGTATGATGAGCCTTGTCCTAGATGACTTCTTCCTTCTCCATAAGTATATTTCAATGAGGTTTTCAAGAGCTATACCCTATATAGCTATAGATTTTTGTCCCAGACATTTTACATGTTACCTATATCATGAGGTCGTAATGCTTCTACCATGATGTCATTCTCTAATATGATGCATCCTATCTTATTTACAAAGCTTCCTACCTATACTTTACACAATAGAAGAATATTTGAAGGAGATCATCTCAGTCATAGTAGGCATATCTCACTTCCTCCTTCTTAGGGTTCTTCATTTTAGGTTCTTCCACTTCTTTAGTGATATGAGCTTCTTCTTTGTTTCTCTTGTTATTGTCCCTTTTAATTTTAGGACAATCTCTTTTATAATGCCCATATTCTTGACATCCATAGCACTGCACCTTAACCATGTTCTTCCTTTTCTTTTGAGGACCAAATTTTCCAAACTTTCCTTTTCCTTTTGACATAGCAGCGTATGCTTGATTCTGCTCATTCGATCCCACATTAGTTTTTGCCTTCAGTCTGGTTTCTTCGATTTTGCATAAAGACCATAGAGCTTGGAAAGGGGTGGCTTCTTTCTTCCCATAAATACTTTAAGTGAAGTTGCCCCATTCCTCCGGTAGTGCATTTAATACTACAGTGGTCATTTCTTTATGAGACATTATTTCTCCCAAATCCTGAAGTTGATCTCTTATTTATGAAATCGTCATAAAATATGAGGTTATTCCTTATTCTCTTGAGATCTTCAATTTGTAGAGTTCTTGGCTTAGAGAGATAACTTCTCCTGCAGTACTTATGGAAAACAACTCTACCAATTTGTCATATACAGCGTTTGAAGAGTCTAATTTTGATACATATGGGATGAGAAAGTCTTTGATGGATTCTATGAGAATCCTCTAGGCCCTCACCTCTCCTTTCATGTATTTAGCAAGTGCTTGAGTATCTTCTTTGGGAGGTTGGGTTATTGACCCCTTGATGTGATCCATGACTTCATTCTCAATGAGGTTTAGGTATGTTCTTTTCTTCCATGCAAGGAAATTTGAAGCTGCAACCAATTTGTTGCTTTCCTTGCAAACAGAAATTTTGGTAGTTTAAGATGAAGTCATATACTTACATGAGTAAATGTTGCTTCTTCTAGTTGCTTCCTCCTTAATCTTGATGTTGATGTAGATAGTAGAAGATTATTCCTTGAAAGAGTCATGAGAGAGAGCTTGTTTTATGAACCTTCTTGAAGATTAAGACAATGTTCTTTGATCTAGCCTTCCTTATTAGTCTTTTGAAGAGCTTCCACTCCTTTGGTGATGGATGAATGATGAACTCAGAAATGCTTCCAGGGTTTCGATCCTTTCTTTATGTCTCCCCCTAGATAATAATTTCTTCGATCTAGGGTTTCGGTATGATGAAGATCTTAATCTCTTGCTTGATATCTTTTGTCTCGCTTTGATCCTTGCTTGAAACTCGATCTTTGTGTGCCTTCTTGATTAGATGCCCCTTCTTGACTTTAGCACCTTAGCTCTGATTCCATGTTGAGAAATATAGGGCATCAGTAGTTAGGTAATTTCTCTACTTATGATAATTGCTTGTGATAGACTTTTGCTTCTTCTTATGATCTTATCTTTCTTGTAATTATTATTGTATTATTTTCATCAAGACAATTACCATATCATGAACAAATAAAGAAACAAGAGACACATTATATATGCTTGTAAACCAGGGCCAAAACCTCTCACTCTTTGAGAGGAAAACCCAAAAGAAATTCTTTTTATAGATCTTCAATTAACGAACAACGAGACTATGGCAATGACCCTTGACACTAGAGTCCTCCCAGGACCAAGTCACCAACCTTATTTCAAACGCTTCTCTTCTTCTTCCTCTTCTCGGGTTCCTTGAGAATCTCGATCTCCTTGATGTAGGTTTGCAACCCTATTTCAAAAACCCTAGAACACTTTCGCTCCTTAAAGAGTCTCTTCAAGAGAGAGACCTATTGCACTTCTACTTGACTCCTTCTAGCGAGGCCTTCTACCCAAATAAGATAACCTTGATGTAGATGCAAGACTTCGACCTTATTTTGGCACCTTCGTATCTTCTTCCTTCGCACATGGGAGGATATACTTCCCAAAATAGTAAACAAACTAACTTCGCTCTCCTTCCTTTTGCTTCGCTGAGATAGATGCTTTCTCTTGTATGTTTTTCGCACTTCTTTATACACTTGCTTGACCGAATTGCCTTCCTCCAAATGAGGACAAGCACTGTTATATATACATGTTTCTCATCTTCTTTAAGCTGAAATGCTCACTTGAAGGAGGGCCAACATCATCTTCTAGATTTCTCCCTTCGTTGTAGGCCGACTTGAAGAGGGCTAGTGACAAGGTCTTGGAGGATGACTTTACATAGACAAGTGTGATTCTTTACAATGTGTAACATGTCTTCCTTACATGACAATGACTCTTTATACTTTTATGACTAGATGAAAAAATTCCTAAGGGCTCTCAATGGGATCCTATACTAAAATAAAATCTCTTGCTCATGAAACCCATGATGCAAGTATTACAATAATTTTATTTTTCTTCTTTACATCTCTTACATAAAATCACAATTGCATGTCATTATGAAGACCAAACCTAGTTACACTTTTCAACAGTTAAGAGAGAGTGCTGAAAAATGTAACTAGTATCGGTCTTCATAATTGTGCTTGAGTCATGATGTATTGTATTTGTCAGAAGAAAGAAAATTTATTTTTATGAGCATGGGTTTCATGCTCTATGTATTTGTTTCGAGGTCAAGCCTCCATTGAAGGCTTCTAGGCTTGTATCTTGAGTCATTATCATTGTCGTTATATTCTAGACCCTTCTTGGGTTATTAGTGTCAAGAAAGAAAAAGGCTTACGTAATAAATATGTGTCTTGTCCCTTCTCCACCAAGTCGGCTCCTTCAATTGACTAGTTGGCCTCATGAAAGGATTTGTCACCATTGTAAAGTCTATAAAGAAGAGAAGAACTCGACCTATCATGGCCATCATCCAAGAAGGAACTCGGTCTACAATCAAAAGTCAAGAAAAAGGGATGTGAAGGTCAAAAAGGAAGAAGTAACTCCAACAAAGAAGAATGAGAAATCTATCAAGCTAACATAACCGATTTTTTTTTGTCTTTTTGTCAAACATGCCAGGAATCTGAAGCTAGTTGCAGGGGCCAAGGATGGGGGACGAATTTCAGAAAATGCAGAGAAGAGGAGTCGGGCTTCTAATTAACTTCAATGAGTTGTGTTGGAGGCTGCCTTGGTGGATGAAGGAAGTATTTGTCTTGGTCTAGGGTCAAGGTTGTCTCATTTGATTTGATTCTAAAGACGAGAAGAAGAATTTTTAGGTTTTCCCCTAGATGAAGGGTTTTCCCCTGGCTGAATGCCTACATCTTGTGCCCTCTTTTGTGTTTGTGATCTTCATTGTTTAGCATTTGTCTTGATGATAAGAAAATAATAATTTAAAAGGCGAACTAATGAGAAAACATCACAAGAAAATGTCAAAGTAAGAGAAATCAATTTAAGAAAACAGTGAATTGTTGCCCTAATGGATTTCTCAACATGGAGTTGCCAAATGAGCAATTTAAAATAAGCTTTGATATATACTCATCAAGGGAAAGGTTGAAGCATAAACTTCAAATCTTGAGGACGACTCAACTTCTCCCACAACAATGTTAAAAATGTTACTGCAAAATCTAGCAGCAAGTGCAAAGCCACACTAGGTGACCTGTTACGGACAAAGTTCATATACACAACCGAATACTCAAAATATCTAGTATATGTAATATCCATCATAGGATATATATATAGATATATATATATACAAAAGAGATATGAGACGAATTGATTACAACTGAGGGTCCCGTATATATAGCAAGGCAGGTCCCCTTTCACAAACATTCATGTCTATAGAGACATGCCTCTTCAATACTAATTATTAGTTAATTAATCATTATCATTATTATTATTTATATTATTTGTATTATTTTTATATATATTTTATTCATATTGCCTTCTTCAAAAAGCTTTGTCCTCAAAGCTTATCACTGACAAGGCATGTTATCTGTTTCTTTGTTTTCTAATCATTTCGTATCTTTTAGAGTTCTTCAAGTTGTCATCTTCGTTGATACATGATGATAGGATCCTCCAAGTGATAAACAAAATTGTCATACTCAGAAGGGATTTAACCATCCTAAATCAAGCTTCTATGCAATCTTGCGGTTGCTAAAAACTTGTGATGAGTTGTTATCATAGGATTGGATTATGCAAACTTCAACATTCTTTAGAACATAAGTTTGTTGCTTATGTTCTGAGTGATACAGATATGCAAATTGATTAAGATGTCTTCTCTTGAGTTCTTCTAGTTTGACTTTCCCTTATCATATGTATGGTGATTCCCTGATTTACTTCAGGTACTGATGTTGTTGAGTTGATTACAAAATCTGTTGAAAAATGTGTAACTAGGTTCGGTCTTCATAAATATGAAATGTACTTTTGATTCACGTAAATTGTAAAATGAAAGAAAATTATTATTATTATTTTTGGAGCATGGGTTTCATGCTCAAGGCCTTTTATTTTATAGGTCAAGCACCCATTGAGTGCTTCTAGGGTTGGTCCTAGGTCAAGAAGTCAAAAGAGTCATTGTCATAAGTTGAAGACCCCATTGGGCACATTGTAACTTGTAAAGAAAATTATTCATGTCCTTAAAAGTGTCAAAATAGCCTTTAAGACCAAGTCGGCTTGGCAGCTGGCAAGTCAGCGTAATTTGAGGAGCCACGTCCACTTGGAGAAGCCTATATAAAGGAAGAAACTCGACCTCCTTGAAGCACAATCATCACTCATTCATCCAAGCGAAGGAGGAATAAGAAGAAGACAGCGGAGAAGCAAGAGAACAAAAGAGACTTGTTTTTGGCCTATTTCTCCTTCACACTTGTGAAGGAAGGCTAGGGTTTTTGTAGCAAATCTAGGGTTTTCTTCTGCAAGTTCGATCTTGAATAAAGGAATGAAAGAAGGTCAAGCAAAGGTCACAAGAAGGCATCCTCAAGCTCCAGAAGGAAGAGAAATCCAAGCGAAGGTCTAAGGAAGCCTTGGAAGGCTAAACGAAGCTCACTCTTGTGGCAACAGCAACTACAAGAGGGCCGAAAATTTCAGGTCTACAGTGGAGGTCGAAATTTTGTTGTTGGGGGTCGAAGTTGTGCTACTGGAAGAGATTTGAATGGGTTTGATTTGTTCAAGGAAAGAACATCATCAAGAAACATTGGACTTGGTCTTGGAGGGTATCGGTCTTCGTCTAGAGGTCTTGGAATTCGTCAATTGAAGAATCTACAAGGAAGAGAAGAGATTTGCGGGTTTTCTTCTCAATTGGAGAGGTTTTGGCCCTGGCTTGCAAACTATATTTTATGTTCTTGTTCTTCTTGTTTTGGTAGTTGTTTGATAATATACAAACATAATAATAAGTAAAGAAGTTAATAAGTAAGAAAAAGGTAAAATACATCACAAGCAGTTATCAAAGAAAGAGAAATCACTCTAATCAATGCCATATAGATTTATCAACAGAATCTTCACTTGGAATTTTCATCATTTGAACTGCAACATCTGAATATGTTTTCAGTTCAATTGGATTTGGATGTCTGAACTGTGGAATTAATGGAATATGTGTTTGCTCCTTTTTCTTCAACTTGGACTGCTACGTCTGAAGATTTTGATGCTTCTTTTGCGACAACTTCTTCAAATTTATTCTTCAATGATTTCTTATCATCCTTAAGTTTCTTAATATGATTATGCAGATTTTGGTTATGATTTTTTTTAACATGAAAGTTCTTCGTTTTCTAGATTGTTGATTTTATTCTTAGTGTTTGTGTCTTCTTTATTTTTTATTTGTTCTAATAACCTTCGATTAAAGGTTTTTAAGCGCAAATTTTCTTCTTCTTTTTGTGATAGACTCTCGTTGACTTTCTTCTCAAAACTTTCATTTTCTTGCTTTAATTTTTGTTTCTTAACCTTGGACTTCTTGATCTGTTCAAGTAATTTTTTATTAGTGTCCCTTAGGCACAAAATTTCCTCGCCATTTTCTTTTGACTTTCTGTAAAACATGTCTTTGAAATCATTATATTTCTTTTCTGATGCATTGCTTTTTTGTTCAAGCTCCGCGAATTATTCCTCTGATCTTTTTATTTGTGTTTCTATTACCTTGATGTTCTTCGGTACTAATAATCTTCCACATGTTGGACAACATAATTTGCAATTTTTTTGATATATATATATATATATATATATATATATTCAATTTTTGTTAAACAAAATGGGCACTTAGTCCAAAATGTTGACTAATGTGTTGAACTCATCTTGATTTATTTATTTTAGGTATATTTCCTTGCTATAGAAATTTTTTATTAAAACCTTTGAACTTTGATTGGAACTTTTTGAATTGAATTGGTGATTTCTCTTCTTTTTTAAATTGTCCTTTGTTATTATATATTTTTCCTCTTCACTCCGAATTGGCCTTGTATTTTTTTTTAATTGACTTAAATGTACTCTTTTAATAACTTTACACTGGTGCTTAAGGTTAAAACCTAAGTAATAATAATTTTTTAATAAAATCTAAATTCACTTAAAAAGTCATGCCTTTTAATATTCGAAAGGGTCACAACATTCGCTCACTGGATGATTTGAAGAAGCTTTCAATTTCTCCTACATGAACAAGGGCGAAACAGCAACAATATGTGTACACACAACGGACAAGCTGCAACAAAAAGCTTTGAATGTATGCGTCAGCCAATTTCTGTTTTTTTTTCTCGTCTCAGTTTGATTGATTCCTTGTTTGTTGGGATGAATGACGACGCAATATGGCAGATGGTGGCACAATACGGAGTTGTTGCAAGGATGTAGTGGTGACTGGTTGAACGCAACAGTGGTCAGGAATTAAACTCGGGGGATCTGATTATTTTCAAGGTTTGATTGTGCTTGTGGTTGTTGTTTGCAGTGACTCGAACTAGACTGGACAGTAGCAGTGGCTGGATCAGTAATCTGTTATGCGACGGAGCGAGGGGCCGAGCACCAAGCAGCACATTGGTGTGGTTGCGACAGCAGCCTTGACGGCGAAGCGAGACAAGGCTAGTACGAGGCCGCAGTCGCAGTTCAAACAGAGCAGCGTCCTCGGCGACAACTCTGTCCTAGATGGCGACTGCTGTCGGGCGACCCTAGCTGGGCATTTTTTGTTATGATCCAAAATACATAAATCTTAGTTTAATAATTAGAATATAATATTTAATTTAAAAATAGTAAATTGTTGTAAAAAATATGGCATCTAGAAAGGTGTCGTTTCTTAGGCTCCAATTGAGCAAAATAGTTAGTAGATTTGTTAGGATAGCATTTAATGTAAATGGACAATTGTTAATTAAAAAAGTGATCCATAACTAAAATAGGTTAGGGCATTTAGCGTATTTAAAGCACATTTTCCTGCTTGCAAGAGTGTTGAGTTTTCGAGTGTAAACTCTTGCAAATTTTCTATGTAATTTTTCTTTTCCTTGTTAATAAAATTTGTGTCTGAGGACACTTCTGCCATTATTGTGGTATCAGAGCTACAACAATGCCAGATGTTATGAAGGATTTTTCAGCTCTGCAGGCTTTTGGAAAACTCTACCAAGCAGTGAATTGGTATGCAAATTGTTTGGTTTTTTGTAAAAGGAAAAGAAATTTCAATTTGATTTCAGATTTTGAAATTTGTCAATATTTTTTTCTACAAATTATCAAAACTTGAAAAAAAAATCTGGAGATTGTGGTTAATTACTATAAATGTAGTATTTGGGCCACCAATGAAAGAATTTCAATAGCGCTAAAATTTAGCACATTAACCGTTGTGAACAAAGCCCAAGCCAGGATTTAACTCCACCACTGCCCGCTACTTCCAATTCTCCCATTTCCTCTTCCCGGAATGCTGCCAAGTTTGTGAGGATACAGAGCATGCTTTCCTCAAACTAAGTTGTCGTCAGCCTAGACGAATTCAACGACTGAGAGAACGCCTTTCTATTGAATGCGAACACTGTACGGCTCTATTGGTAGTTTCTTTAGCATTCAATGTTGTATATGGGTGAGGACAATTCAGTGTTGTATATTGGTGAGGACCACAAAGGTTAACTTGGATTAATTTGGCATCGGATCACACTCACAACCAACTATAAAGTTTCAAAGGACTCTTCTCCGAAGAAGTATGAACCAGGATGAGAAGCCACTAGTTGAACACAAATACAATGGGCGACTACTGGTAGAATGGTCTTCTATTCCAATTGTTGAAACTACTGTGTAGCTTGAAATATATAGTGCAAAAATCCACGGTCCATTCTCAGCGGTTGCGCCTTCATAACCATTGTTTGAGCAGCAAGACTAAGAGCAGTAGGTGATCGCACTTCCTCAATATCTAAACGAATATCTTCACAATCTGACAAGTTTAAGATGGTTTACAACTTCCCATACACCAGAGAGACAATTCGCAATTTTCTCTAAAGGCTCAACTAGTCCTAACCAAGTTGACTATATTGTTGCAAGACGTGCTTCCAGGTGTTGTATGTTTCTAATTCCTTCCTTTTAACGTGCATTCATGAATTGTGCTTTGACCTTTCAAAAAGGATATTCGTTCACTTTTAAAGTGACTCCATTCACTTTTTAATTCACCTTTTTAAAGAATTTCATAAAATTCTTTTAAATGGGAGTTTAAAAGAAATTATAAAAAATTATTAAAGTTCATTAATAAAGTGATAAGGTGTGAGTTTTGGAGTGATAAGGTGTTTTTTATTTGGAGGGATAAGTGAAATGTCGAGTGATAAGTAGATTTTATTGTTTTGCAGTAATAAGGTGCATTTCTTTTTTGTAATTTTGGGAGTAATTAGTTATTTTTGTAATATTTGGAGAGAAAAGGTGTAATTATATTTTGAAATTTTGTATTTTAGTGCAGTAATAAGGTGTGATTGAATTTTGTAATTTGGAGCAATAAGGTGTGAGTTTTGTCACTTTGGAGTGATAAGGTGTCGTTATGTCATTTGTAATTTTTGGAGTGGTTATTTTTGTAAAATTTGTAAATTTGGAGTAATAAGGGGTAATTTTGTAAATTTGGGGTGATAAAATTGTAACTCAAAGTAAGATTTACTTTGAGGGGGGGTTAGAGTCAATGAAGACAGAATTTGCAAGAGCATTGTAAACAGTCAATTTTGAAAGTTTCATTGTAAATTTTTAGAAAAAATGACTAGAGCCAAGTGCAAAGCTCATTCATTTTTTCTCATTCAACGATTATACAAAGGTCAAGGCCAAGCCCCGATAGATCGTTTTTTTTGCGTCGCGTTTTGTGTATGCTGTTTGCTCATCTTCTTTTTCTAGTGCATGATCCAGCCTGGTGCCTTATCACATTTACTTTTACAATGTCAAAGCTCGTAAACTTATTTTCTGATTCTGACAAACTTGTAGGTGCAAAGACATACAAGACATGGAAAAGGTTCATTGAAAGCACTTTAATTTATAATGAACTTTGGCGAGATGTATGTGATGGTGATGTTAAACCAAATAAACCTACAGATGTAGCTCTACTAGCTAAATGGGAGATCAAAAAATGCCAAAGCATTAGCATTAATCAAATCTTCAGTTAATGATGAAATGTATGTTCACACTGAAAATGCTTCTGATGCATGGTCTACTTTGAGAACTTTTAGAGATTTGTTTGATATACAACTTGAATCTAAGAAATTTGATCCTCAATTCAAGTTGCTTCAACAGAAATTGACTAACGGAGGAGATGTACTTGAATATATTTCAAGACTTAAGAACATTAAGCAAGAAATAGTAAATGTTGGTTTTCAAGCAGTGGATGATAGTTTCATGTCCACAATTCTGATTGCTAGTTTGTCTTCATCATATACTCATTTTTTGGAAACTCATTGCTAGTTAAAGTTTGATGAATTAAGTGAAATGCTAGTTGAACATGACAAAAAAATTGGGAAGAAGAAACAGATTGGGGAAGATGGCTTCTTCACAGAAGCTAACACTAGTAAATCTTCAACTGATAATTCTAGAGGTAGAGGAAAAGGGCACTTCAATCAAAATCCAACAACACGTAGTGGACAAGGTCATGGTAGAAGTCAAGGCAGAGGGAACAACTTCAACAGAGGCAACAGTTTTGGCAGAGGCAATTTTCAAGGCAAAGGAAACAGTCAAAGCAGAGGAAACAATCAAGGAAGAGGACAAAGTCAAGGCAAAGGACAAAATCAAAGTAGAGGACAAAGCAAAGGTAAAGGACAGAGTCAAGGCAGAGGCAGAGATTTCAGTCAAATTGTTTGTAGAAGATGTAATAAAGTTGGTCATTATGTTGAAGATTGTCGAACTTCTATTGACAAAATTCCAAAGTTTCATCAACACACAACACAGTTTGCTAATGATCAAGAAGATGATGGCTCAAAATATGTCTTTACTACACATCAAAGTTCAGAATCAACAGCATTACAGGTCTCCACTTATCTTAAAAGTGATTATGAAGATGCTTGGATCTTAGATACAGGAGCAACACAACACATGACTTTTCGACGTGACTTCTTTTGGAATTTTCAACAATGCCATCTCAATTCAATCTTTCTTGCAGATGATACAAAACACACTCCTTGTGGAAAAGGTGTAGTAAAAGTTTATCTTCCTCGCATTGGAGAAAATTTGATTTCAAATGTTTGGTATGTACCAACTTTCAAAAAGAATGTGTTATCTTTAGTCACGATTTGACAAGCAGGACATCAAGTTGTTATGGAGGATGGCTTGGTCAAAATCAACTCAATCAAACAGAGTATGAAAACGGACATGACAAGATATGAAGATGGAAAACTGTTAACGATGAAAGGAACAGTTATTTCACGAAATTCTAACTTTGCAGGAGCAGCAAGTACAGATATATCACCAATAAGATTGTTGCATGTAAGATATGGACATTTAAATTTTGAAAGTCTCTCTCAACTTCAAAAACAAGAAATGGTTAAAGGACATCCAACTTTTAAGAAAGAAAATGCAAAATGTGAAGCTTGCATTTACGGGAAACAAAGTAGAGAGAGTTTTCCAACAAGTTCATGGCGTGCAAACAGGCGTTTGCAATTGGTTCATAGTGACATTTGTGGACCTCTACAAACTTCTCTAGGAGGTTGCAGATACTTTTTACTCTTCATTGATGATTTCAATAGAATGATTTGGGTTTATTTTTTGAAGCAAAAGTCATAAGCATTCGAAAAGTTTAAAACTTTTCGCCAACTTGTTGAGAATGAAGTCAAAGAAAAGATTGGCACTCTTAGGACAGACAATGGAGGGGAATTCACTTCCAATGAATTCCAAACTTATTGCAGGGACAATGGTATAAAAAGACATCTTACAAATGTCTACACTTCATAGCAAAATGGACTAGTAGAGAGAATGAAGCAATACATACAACAGTCTACTTAAGGAACAAGTCTCCTACTGCTTCTTTAGATGGTATTACACCTTATGAAGCATGGTTTGGTTTCAAACCTCGAGGTAAACATCTGAGAGTTTTTGGATCAGTGCGTTATGCCTTAATTCCAAAAGAAAAACGAACTACACTTGATTCACGAAGTTTGAAGTGTACAATGATTGGGTATTCTGATGAGAAGAAAGGGTATCGACTTTTGTCCAATGGAAAATTTATTGTCAGCAGGGATGTGATTTTTGATGAAACAGAAAGCAAGAGTGCCACAGAGATCGAAAATCTTCTACAAAAATTGGAAACTAAGGGAGATAAAAGGAAAGGCAAAATGCAAAGTCAACAAAGTTCACAACATTGGTATGAACTCGATTTTCCTTCATCTGAAAATGGTTCATCCAGTCCATCTACTTCGACTACACCATTTGGATCTTCTGGCACTTCATCTGAATCTCCTACCAACAACAGTTCTTCTGACAGTGACTCTCCACCCCCTGAATCTTCAGTTGATCGACGAACATCTGTTTACATCAATCCACTTTACAATGATGGTGATTATTCAGATCCTCAAACAAGTGAACATCAACTACCAAAATGGGTTGTTCAACTTTTGAAGATGTTAGGCCTAATGAGCAAAACAAAACAAGCACACAAGGGTCACACAAAAATGAAGAAATTTTTTCCTTGGTAACAAATGATTTCACTGAACTCTCCACATACAAAGAGGCAGTAAAACATAAAGAATGGCAAAAGGCTATGATTGAAGAATACCAAGATGTAATAGAAAACAACACTTTGAAACTTGTTGATTGTCCTCAAAATGTCAAACCCATCGGATGCAAATGGGTTTACAGAATTAAGTACAAGCAAAATGTAGACATTGACAAGTACAAAAGCAAGACTTGTTGCTAAGGCTTTTGCACAACAAGAAGGCATCGATTATGAGGAAACTTTTGCACCTAAAGCTAAATGGAACACCATCTAATTAACACTTGCATTAGCAACTCAGAAAGGATGGAAAGTCCATCAGATGGATGTTAAAAGTGCTTTCCTCAACAGAGATTTACAGGGAGATGTATATATGACACAACCGCCAAGTTTTGTGATTGAAGGGCAGGAACATAAAGTATGCAAATTGATCAAGGCTCTATATGATTTGAAACAAGTTCAACGAGCTTGGTATGCAGTTCGTATTCTTTTGCACTTTATGTAGGAACCACGAGACAGGCATTAGAATGCAGCCAAAAGGGTCCTTAGATATATCCAAGGAACGAAAGATTTTGGTCTTCTTTACAAAAAGACTAAGAACTTTGTACTTGGAGGATATTCAGATGCCAATTTTGCTCGCAGTATTGATGATCGGGCATCAACCTCAAGTTATTTGATGAGCATGGGGACAGCTGCAGTTTCTTGGAGTTGCAAGAAGCAAGCTACAATGGCCACTTCTTCAACAGAAGCAAAATACATATCAGCATGGGAAGCACCATGTGAAATTGTTTGGTTGTGCAGAGTTTTGCAGGACTTGAGCATTTCTCAAGCAGAAGCTACATATTTATTTATCGACAGCCAATCAGCCATAAAGCTTGCCAAAAATCCAGTTTTTCACTCCAAAACAAAGCATGTGGACACAAAGTATCATTACATCAAAACGCTCATTGCAAAGGATGTCATCAAGCCGATATATTGTCCTTCAAAAGATCAGATCCTAGATATTTTCACAAAACGACTTGGCAGAATCAAATTTACTAGGTTCAAGGATGAACTTGGTATATGTTGTAATGTATCTTAGGATCATAAGGGGGAATGTTAGATGATCCAAGATTATGCTTACCAAACCACAAGATTTTCTTTTCGAACTCTCTTTCTTTGCTTTCTTCATGATGCTCCTGCAATACTTATTAGCAAACGCAACCAAGCAAATGTAATAGTAAAAGTATGATGTCCATTAGTCATTCTAGGGTTTCCATGGAATCTAAGAGGATGGACTCCTAGGGTTTTCGAATACAAATCTCGAAATCATCACATCCATTCATACTAGGGTTTATCATATATTCTAAGCTACATACAAGCCCTAGAAATCAGGACATATGGTTTCTATGAGGGAATAAGTTAGGGTTACCATATAGCTAGGGTTTCTCATGTACCATCTAGGGTTCACAATCCTAGACATCAACAATTTCAATAAAGACTACAAACCCTAGAACCATATATAAGCAACCAACCCTAAGACATCTCATCTTAACCAAATGAACATGTTGTACATACCTCAAGGTTACAAACCTCTGTCATAAGGGCTTGCTCCTTTGGATGCCATGGTCTCCTTATCGAAACTTCCTTCAAGGTGTAAAGTAACTTCCATGTCGCATAATGTATTCTATCTTCCATGTTAAAGTAGAAAGACATTCCTTTTGACTCCTTGGCTTGCTTCTTTCAAACCCTTGTCTTTTATGAGTGACAACTATAGGATTTGTATTACTGCTTCCAGGGAGACTATTCTTCAACGATTTTTCTTTAGTTAAAGGTTTGATACCTTTTCAAGGAAATTGTTCCTTCTTAAAACTCAAATATCCTCTTACTCTTCTTGCTTCAGGATTAGTAAGTTATTGCTCTTTTGCTTCCAAATCAGTGATGCACAAGTCCAGAGAGTTGACTACTATGGATGCAACAATATCCCTTTACCCAAGAATTTTCTAAAGTTTTCTTCTATCAAAAGTGTCGATCGATTTTGAATGATTCAACAATGATTGTCAAAGCAGAACTTGTCTTGCATTGATTCCAAGAAAATTTCCTTGTTGTCATTGTCACACTATTGTGACCTTACTTACTCTCTATAACTTATATGTCAGGGCTTCCTTTTCAATGGGAACAGTCTTTGTACATGTAGCTTACCTATAGATGACTAGGGCTTTCAAGGCAAACCCTTAAACATGTTCCCTAATGATAAGACTTCTTCACAATATATATTTGAAAGTATACCTTTCCAACGTCAAGGGAGTAGGTCGGCTCATTGTTGATGAGATTCGGACTATATATATATATACTCAAAATTTCGACACAATGCAAGCACAAGACTTCCACAACATCGTGGATCCTATAACATAACTTCTAGTCTTTTATGCCATTCCACAGGGCAACGAATTATGTTGACTATAGCTTGATGATTTGCCTAATGTGCCTACAAAAGATTCGTTCTAGGTCTCTTTTGCATAGAATTTTTGTGGACCCTATACCACAGTAGGTATGTATCACCTTATGGTTTTGTTGCCATTATATATGCAATGTGCATGTGAAATTATGAGTGATGGATCTACCATAATGCACAGACATTTTAGTCTCACAAGAAGCACTTTAAAGAAGTTTGGGCTTTCTCCTTCAAGGTGATAGTGGCCTTCCAATTAGGTGCACAATTCGAATTTTATTAACAACTGCTACAAACTTGCAATATGGAATTGATGCTCAAAATTTCTTCTAGACTTTCAACTCGAATATGCTCCGAACTTCAGTGCATAAGTACAAAGAATAGGTCTTAGTTTCCAATTATACTTATGCTTAGAACTTTGGCTCCTTTGATGACTTCCTTTCTAGGGCTTTCAATGTAGTTTTTGTTGAATTTTGTAGCTTGGGAGGTACTCCAAGCCCCAGGGGTTCAGGGGTTGGAGGACAAAGCGCCACAAGGGCAGCTTGTGGGCTTGGAACCCAAGAAAGAGGTTTTGGAACCCATTGTGTTTTTGGGACAAAACCATGATGGATTCACGGCATGTGATGGATGAGGATGATAATGCTTGGAAAGATGATTCCAACGCATCGAAAATTGTCTGAATCCGAGTTTTTGTTAGAGAGATATAAATTTTTGAAGTTAACATAATCAATTAATTAATTGTCAAGTAGGCCATCTTGACAAGTATCACTTCAAATGTGACGTTGAGCCTTCATATGTGTATAAATATGAAGCATATTGAAGTCATTTAGGCATCCAAGTGAGGGTAATACATCTCCAAGTGAGCTCTGGAATTTTCGGTGGATAAGAAGAGTCAAAGGCACAGCGTGAGGAGGGCTAGAAGGCAACGTGGGTTTCTCTATTTGTTGTAGGTGACAGCGTGGTGAGAAAGGGTTGTTTGAGGGCTATCTAAGGGTTGTTCTAGGGCTCAGTTTTCAAGACAAAAGTAGAGCCAAACCGCAGTGGGAAGGAGACTTGGATCAGCGTGGAAAGGTCTGCCCTAGACAACATGGAATTCTTGTAGGTGACAATGGATTGTTTGTGGGCTAAGACAAGGTTGTTGGGCTGATATTAAGTGCAGATTAGGGCCAGTTTGAAGGGTTTTCTAGGCCGAGAAGAATAGGAGCATGGCAGTGTTGTTTTAAGCGCTGGTTGGTTGTGTTTTGGAGGAGAACGAAGACCTACAGCAGTTGTTGTGCTATGCTGCAGGCCATAGCCAACAGCTAAGTTGTTTCAAGGGGGTAGCGTTGAGGTATACAAGCCTAGATTGGGACAGCGTAGGTGTGGAGGAGCCTCTCCTTGGAGAACTGCAGCCATAGAAGGCTTAGTTGCTGACTGTGTGAAGGGTGGAGGGGCAGCGTTGTATGCCCTAACCAGAGTTGCAGTGACAGCAGGTGCAAGCGTGGAAGACAACAGTATTTTGTGGAGAGGTATTGGGTCAAAGTATTGACCAGAATTGGATCAGATTTGTTGGTGACTGTTGGAGCCAAGTAGAAGACATATTGTGGGGTGCAATTATCCTCTTAGGTGCAAATCCAACAGTGGTAGATTGGGAGTCATAGAGCTGGTGGAGGGCAGTGAATTGACCACCCAAAAGGAGCCCTTGACAAGCTATCTTGAAGGACAAAGAGCAATTGAAGGTTGGGTGAAGGACAGTGCCAAAGTGTAGCACTTTGATGGACGAAAGTTGCTGCTAGCCTGGCAGATTGGAGCTCGGGTATTGGCCAACCCAAAGGAGCAGATTGGATCAGCCCAAGTACACCATGCAGAAGGACGTGCAATAGTGTTAGAGGGCAGCCCTCCTGAAGTTGAGCAGAACGGGTGTGACGGACCGGCAAGAAAAGATACGACATAGTAGCAGTGAAGCAAGTTTGTCATTATATCTTGTAACCAGTGTGGAAAAAGTCTGCAAAAAATCCCGATTTAATCCTAAAAATGCGATTTTTTAAACTAAACGATTTAATCCCCCGACTTTTGGCGACTTTTTCAGAAAGGAAAAAATCGTGATTTAATCGTTATACTCCCGATTTAATCGAGAGTCGACCCAAAAAGTCTGCCTCCCTCCCAGGCCATGGATAAAGAGGCCGCAAAGGTGAAAATGATATAATTTTCTCCTGTTTAATCTTAAGGCAGAGAGTGGAATCTTTCAAACATAGCCCTAGAAATTTGGTGATAACGTTGTGCTGTGCAATTTGTTTTGTTGTTGAATCTTAATTTCGAGCATTATAGTTGGTTGGTGTTACTGAGAAAATTAATTGCTTGGTTGCTATATTCTGTTGAATGTTGAAACATATACGACTATTATTGGTTTGCTCTTGCTGGATGTTATGTCTACAAAACAATAGGGATCTATATGAGATGTGCAAAAAAATACAAACAAGAGACATTAGCCGAAGGCTAAGCTGTCAGAAGGCTGCTATAAGAAACTGAGAAGACTATGAAAAAGAAGTGCATACCTACCTCGACAAGCATGATTGTGAGACATAAGAGAAAGAGGACAAGGAGTATCTAGACTAGCAAGCAAGGAAGTGTAAATAGCTGATGAACATTCCCAAGAATCAACACTATTATGATCATAATTTTTGTGGATAATGTTGAAAAAAATTGGTGATAAAATGCACTTAGAATGCAGACTGCAAGAGTGTAACATCCTTTTAGTGATCAAATTCACATGTAAAGAATGACATTGTAGTAAAACACTGAAAACACCTCTAAACTATGATTTCGACTCTAGATGTTAAAAAAAAATGAATAATTTTGTGGTTTTTTAATTTTGACGACTTTTTGCCGACTTTTTCAAAAAACTCCCGACTTTAACGAGTTTTTCAACTTTTGGACCCTTGCCGAATTAATCCCGACTTCGACTTTTTCCACATTGCTTGTAACCATAGACTAATGTATTTATCAGTTTGGATTAATATAACGAATATTGGTGATTGTACATTATTGTACAATTTTGTTTAAAAATTGTATATATTGTGCATGTATGACTTACTGCTTTAGAATTTTCCGCTGTGCAAAGTAGTTTATGGTTGAGACTCTTGGTTTGGTAGCGTCCGTGATTTAAGACTCTAACCTAGATCCAAGGTCACAGAATTTAAACAGTTTTATGCTCAGAACGAAGTCAACAATACCCTCCAACAAAACCAAATATTTTTACCTTATGAATTATGCTCATAATTGGAGAAGCCTTGACTCTTTTCTAGGTTTATTGGGGTTGAAAATATATAGGCCTTTGATGCCTTGGAAAACTTAGAACTTCCTTAACAAAAACTTTTAACAAACTAGCTCTTGGATACAAGGATACATAGCATAGATTTTGCACAGAGTGTCGAACCCTTTTGATGAGGATATTATACCTTGTAAGGTCCCTTTTAGACCCTCGCTCTATCACCAGGATGTGCGGCCCACCTTGAAATGCTAGGTCAATCTTTACGTCCTCCCAATACAAGACTTTTATACCTTCACTCTTTTGCTATAGGTCTACAATTTTGTCACAATGAAGAGCACTGATAAAGGGTGCAAAAACTTCATTTTCTTTGCCAGCGATCTCGACCTAGAGTGGGCTATTGGATTAGCCCTTCGGTCTCTTAAAACAGGGCTTGTATGCCCTCCAAATGCCCTCACTCTCCTTGTAAATGCCTGCGGCCTTATCACTACAATTAGGGCTAGATTGAGTGCCCAAAAATTCGATCCTCTTCCTCTAGGAGCTCGGTCCTAGATAGATGACCTTCTTGAGCTGAATTGGTGCCAATCTGATCTCCTTTTCTGCCCTTTCTTCAAAGCCCTAGCTTTGATACCATGTTGAGAAATCTAGGGTAGAGTAGTTAGAATAATTATTAATTTGATTTCTCTTAAATCTTGACACTTTCTTGTGATATTAGATTAGTGCTTCATCATTATTATATTGTTCAATTCATCATCAAGACAAATGCCAATAAGAAGATCACAATGCAAACAAGAAGACACCAGAAATAGGCTCCAAGCCAGGGCAAAACCCCACAAGGGGAAAACCCAGAAACTCTTCCTTATAGAATCAATTCAATGAAGACTTCCAAGACCTTGACCCAGACCAACCAAAAGATAAGCCAGCCAAAACCCTTCAACGAAATTTTTGCAAAACAAATCTGAGGAAACCCTAGTTTCCTCTAACAACTCACTTGTGTGACCTTGTAGAAGTGCCAAAACAGAACTCTTCTTCCTTCTCTCTTCTTTGCAGCCCTCTTGGCTATCTTGCTCCTCTTTCTTGCTCTTAATCAAATCAAAAAATTATGGGATATCTGTCTCTAAATGAGGATGGCTTCCTTCTTTTATAAGCATCTTGAACGCAGATTTAGGCCGACATGAAGGGGTTAGCCAACTTACCTTTTGGTGGCTTCTAGATGTGGAAATTTCTAAACTGAAATTCTACTGCAGCAACTGATTTATTTCACTTACATATTATTCACAATAAGTTATTTACGAAATCCCTTCAGCAAATATTAAAATAATTCTACTGCAGTTATCACACAATTACCCAAAGAAAAATACATGCACAAGAACCAATCACATCAACACAGTGGTTTTGGACAATTGTCCCCGGAACAACCCAATGCAGGAAAACCGGTGCAAAGATGAGGGCTTTATTAATCTTCAGCAGCAATTGCTTTTACAAGGAATGGTTTTACAGAGAAACTGAAAGAAAACACCTTAGACTTTCCCTTTGAGACTTTCTGACACTTTGGAGACCCTGCTCCCACTCCTGCGTCACCTCTGCGTCACTCTGCGTGACCCGGCGTGGCTCTGAGTGGCTCTGTGTTCCTCTGCGTCAGCATGCATGAGTTGTGTCTCTCCTCTGGATTGCGTCTCTCTCTGCATGGTCTCCCACTATCCCTTTGTCACCTCCTCCTCAGTCACTACTTGCTGTTGATGCCCTCCTCCTCCTCCACCCTGCAACTCTCCCTATGAAATCGACCTCCTTTACTTGAGAATCGATTTTCCTAGAGATATTGAATATCTGTCAGTGTATCTCCAAATGATCCTCAAGTCTTCTCTTATACTTTTCATGTTGATGAATCAACCGCCGAGATTAAGTCTCTAATCAACGACTAAGATTAAAACAAACTTGATCATCGTCATCGTCTCTTAAAAGCTTCTCACCCTTATCTTTATTAATACCCATTAATATTTTTATTTTCCTAAGTTTAGACTTAAGAACACATTAAAAATATTAATTATTTTAATAACTCCTCATCCTGGTGGAATTTCTCAAAACGATTTCTGGGTTTTGGAGATCTCATGTGCCTTAGCCTCTCCTCCAAATTTCAAGGCTAGAGCACATCTGATGCTACCAAAATCAACACTCCCTCAACGAGGAATGTGCTCTAGCAATGCTTCACTATAGAAACATCACACTAATCTTCTGCATCAGTACCTGTGTTGATGCTTGGCCTGCTGCCTCACATTCCCTGCACTGCTTCTTACTGTACTATTGCCCATGACACTGCCACTGCCACCGCTACATCTGTACTACAACTCCCTCTCAACATGCTATATCATGTTGCCCATAGCACTGTCAGTGCTCACTGCTACACTGCAACTCCCGACACTTATCCATTTCTGCTACTGAAATGGATTCTTTACCATCCCCATCTTCTCCTTGAAATAAACAAACTTTGTTCTTCCTAGAGCCTTGGTGAGGATGTTTGCCACCTGTTCTCCTCTATGAGTGTACTTCAACTGTACTGCTCCTTGTTTGACACAGTGTCTGACAAAGTTACACTTGATATCAATGCGCTTTGACCGATCATGAAATATTGGATTCTCAAAGAGCTTGATGCAACTTTGATTATCACACATGATCCTGGTTGTCTCAATCCTTCTCCTGAATAGATTCACAAGCAATTTCCTACGCCATATGGCTCTGCACGAAGTTGTGCTAGCTGCCATATATTCTGCTTCAGCTCAGTTCAAAGCCACGGATTTCTGTTTCCTACTACACCAGGGGGTCATTCCTAATTTAATGTAGAAACAGTAGCCAGTTGTACTTTTCCAATCTACTGAACTTCTAGCCCAATTTGCGTCAGTGAACCCACTCAGCCTGATGTCATTGCCTTTGGTGTACAATAGTCCATGCTACCTGAGAACATGTTTGGTTGTTGCCCAGTGCGCCTTCTTAGGTTCCACCATGAACTGACTGAGGGTGTTGACAATGTAACAAACATCTGGCCTGGTATTGACCAGATACATCAAGGACTCTATAAGCTGCCTGTACAAGGTGGGATCAATGTATTTATCTTCTAATGCATCAATCTTCTTCGAGTTGGCGATCATTGGAGTAGCCATAGGTCTACCTTCCTGCATCCTGAATCTCTTCAAGATCTTTGTAGCATATCTCCCTTGCCCAAGGAAGATCTCACCCTTCTGTTGCCAAACTTCCAACCCCAGGAAAATAATGCATCTGTCCCAAATCCCTCATGTCGAATTATGTGGCTAGGTTCTTCTTGCAGTCGTTGATGAGCCTAGATCATCTTGTCAAGAAGAGATCATCCACATATAACACTAGGATTAGAGGCTCATTCTCTGACAAGATAGTAGAGATTAGGGTCTGCATCACTCTTGACAAACACCATCTTCTGCAAGTAGTCATCAATTCGACCGTACCATGCTCTAGGTGCCTGTTTAAGCCCATACAAGGCTTTCTTCAATCTGCATACATGAGATTTCTTCTCATCTGTCTCAAAACCTTCTGGTTGTTCAATGTATACATCCTCTTCTATTACCCTATTCAATAATGTCGTCTTGACATCCATCTGATGAATCTCCCACCTCATTTGTGTTGCAAGAGATATCACGGTTCTAATAGAAGTATCCTTGGCTACTAGGGGGAAGGTTTCTTCGTAGTCTAACCCTTCCTTTTACGCATATCCTTTAGCCACAAACTTGTCTTTGTATTTCTCCACACTACCATTTGCAGCATATTGACATTGTCGATCCATCTCGAACCTACCACTGACATGTCCTGAAGCCTAGGTACCACTTCCCAGACATCATTGACCATTATAGAGTTGTATTCCTTCACCATAGCATCCACCCATACTTGATGTTGAACAGCCTCCTGAAAACTAGAAGGTTCCCCAACTTGAGCTACTAAGGCTTGGTATCTTTTTGGTGGTCTTCGCTCCCTTTTATTATTCCTGGGTGCACCAATGAAGTCCTCTACATCCCCTAGAATTTGTCGAAATTCCCGGCTCGTTCTTCCAATGGTAGTAGGCACATCTATCAGCTCTTACTCTTCATGAGATTCTTCGTGTTCTGATGCTTTGTCTTCAAGAGAATTTTCTCGTACTAGTTTCTGATGGTCGAAGTGGTTTGGACAACGGCTCATCTTTCGACTGCTCCTTGGAAAGCATTTCTCGGGATTTCCTGAAAGCTCTGTCCTCCATGAATTCAAAATCTCGTCGAACTACTACCTTCCTACTCCCTGGAAGATAGACTATATGCCTTAGCATTCTCACTATATCCTACAAGATATCCTTTCTCAGCAGTTTGATCTAATTTCTTTCTCTTTTCTTTGGGTATGCGGCAATACGCTAAACTCCCAAATATCCTGAAATGACTGACTTCAGGTGTCTTCCCTGTGAATACCTTCTCCAGAGTGATTTTACCCAAGGGCATGTGTGCAGCCCTGTTCTGGACATAAACTGTCGTGTTGCATGCTTCTACCCACATCAATTTAGGCATATTCTGATCATACAGCATTGTCGTAGTTGCTTCCATGATAGTCCTGTTTTTCCTTTCTGCTACTCCATTCTACTCCGGATTGTAGGGAGTGTCCACTCTCTTCTGATGCCTTCCTTAGTGCAAAAATCGGTGAAGTCCTTGTCAACATACTCTCCACCATTGTCTGAGCGCAACACTTTTATCTTCTTTCCTGTCAGATTCTCCACTAGAGCCTTGAACTCTTTGAATCGACCAAAAACCTCATCCTTGGTTTTCAGAAAGTAGATCCAAGTCTTTCTGGAATGGTCATCGATGAAGGTGACAAAGTATTCGACACCACTAAGAGCTTTTGTGGACATTGGTCTGCAGATATCTGAGTGTATCAATCCTAGAACACTCTTAGTCCTATTGTTATTTTTGGAAAACGCTGCTTTGGCATACTTGCCCAAAGCGCACCCTCTGCATACATCATCTCGTTAGGTACTTAGTTCTAGAACCCTTCACACATTTTTTCTGAGAATTCTCAGAGCCCCATGGTGTAAATGTCCCATCCTCCTGTGCCATAGTTCATTCAAATCTTTGTCTCCATTACTGCCTATCAGTGCCATTGGTGATTCTAGTTGCAACCTGTTACTTATGATTCCAATAAAGGCCTTCTTTTTCCAACTCGAATGTTTGACATATACTTTCTCCTAAATGAAGAAATGTCATAGCCCTTGTTTTGAAGTTGAGATATAGAGAGTAAGTTCATCCCCAATGTCGGCACATGCAGCACATTGGTTGCTCGAAGCCGCTCTCCTGCTTCGGTTTGAAAGACTACAGTACCTCTTCCTACTGGAGTATACTTTGCCTTATTTCCCATGGTGATCTGAAAATTCATTCTTTCTTCCTGATAATCTGAAAAACATTCTCGGATTCCTATGATATGCCAGGAAGCTCGACTATCTATATACCAAACCTTAGAGGAGGCACATCTTGCTAAGCAAGCAACTTCTTCTTCCACTCTGGAAGCTAACATAGAATAATCGTAATTCATGTCCCTTGTGCATTCTTCTGTAAATCTGTGCGAGTCCCCTTGAGTGGATACGTCTGCATCATGCTCTTGACCCACAGTTGATTTTCCTCTCTTGTTGCTGGATCTCTGCTCTGATACCATGTGTATATTTCTAGATTGAAATTCTACTGCAGCAACTCATTTATTTCACCTACTTATTATTCACAATAAGTTATTTACGAAATCCCTTCAACAAATATTAAAATAAATGCTACTGCAGTTATCACACAATTACCCAAAGAAAAATACATGCACAAGAACCAATCACATCAACACGGTTGTTTTTGGATAATTGTCCCTAGAAAAACCCAATGTGGGAAAACCAATGCAGAAGATGAGGGCTTTATTAATCTTCAACAGCAGTTGCTTTTAAAAGGAATGATTTTACAGAGAAACTGAAAGAAAACACTTGAGACTTTCCCTTTGAGACTCTCTAACACTTTGGAGACCCTGCTCCCACTCCTGCGTCACCTCTATGTCACTCTGTGTGGCTCAGCGTGGCTCTAAGTGGCTCTGCATTCCTCTATGTCAGCCTGCGTGAGGGCTACGTCTCTCCTCTGGACTGCGTCTCTCTCTGCGCCATCTCCCACCGTCCCTGCGTCACCTCCTCTTCCTCCACCCTGCAACTCTCCCTCTAAAATCGATCTCCTTTACTTGAGAATCGATTTTCCTAGAGATATTGAGTATCTACCAGTGTATCTCCAAATGGTCCTCAAGTCTTCTCTTATACTTTTCCTGTTGATGAATCAAAGACTGAGATTAAGTCTCTAATCAACAGACTTGATCCTCTTCTCTTAGAAGCTTCTCACCCTTATCTTTATTAATACCCATTAATATTTTTATTTTCCTAAGTTTAAACTTAGGAACCCATTAAAAATATTAATTATTTTAATAACTCCTCATCCAAGTGAAATTTCTCAAAACAATTTCTAGGTTTTGGAGGTTGTAGTATACCTAAGATCTGACCTGCAAATATATGAAATGATATCAATATACCCAATAACTGTAAATAATCACCAGAAATAACAAGATCTGAATAGATAGAAATGCTTCTTTATTGATCAAACCCTTAAGGTAGGGCAACACCATACATTCACTCCTTAAGGAAGGAGAACACTCCACAAGCCATATGCTTGTCCATACAATATTCCTTGACATTTCTCCATGGGGAGTCTCTAGCCTCTATATAGGCCTCATACATACAATACCATGGGTCATTACCATGGTTCCCTCAATACCATCTATCTAATACAATGGGCTTATTATATTATTGCTAACTACTTGTGGTCCCTTACATGATACGGGTTAACCACTTTATTTATTACTATGGCCCATCCCATTATTACATTATTCCCTTGGGTACCTCCCTCTGTACCCCATACTAATGTAGTATACACTAGAGGGAGGTACCCAAGGGAATAATGTAATAATGGGATGGGCCATAGTAATAAATAAAGTGGTTAACCCGTATCATGTAAGGGACCACAAGTAGTTAGCAATAATATAATAAGCCCATTGTATTAGATAGATGGTATTGAGGGAACCATGATAATGACCCATGGTATTGTATGTTTGCGGCCTATATAGAGGCTAGAGATCCCCATGGAGAAATGTCAAGGAATATTGTATGGACAAGCATATGGCTTGTGGAGTGTTCCCCTTCCTTAAGGAGTGAATGTATGGTGTTGCCCTACCTTAAGGGTTTTCATTAACAAAGATCTGAAGTTTATCTATTTCTATCTTGTTATTTCTAAGTATCTTTGCTTTATCATATATTTTCAAAAAAGATCTATTACAAGTGGTATATATGCCTTAGCCTCTCCTCCAAATTCCAAGGCTAGAGCACATTTGATGCTACCAAAATCAATACTAGACTCAACTTTGTACATAAAATATATTTCTTTCTTTGAATACTTGAGCCATACAAGGGCTATTACATCATTGTGATTTGACCTTTTTGACATTGCAAAATACCCTTGAGCACACAATGGGTGCTTTGACCTAGGACAATAAACCAAGAAACCCATTTACATAATAAAATAATTTTTCTTCTTTTTACAAGTAATATTTTTCTTTTTCTTCCTTTTACAAGTACAATGATTACATGACATCATTACAATTATGAAGACCAACACTAGTTACATTTCAACGCTTGTGACGTTCTTTTATTTGACTGATTAGATTCTTCTTCTTATTATTATTATGTTATTTATCATCAAACAATTACCAAAACATGAATATCATCAAAGACAAATGGACACAAGACGTAGGCACTCAACCAGGGCAAAACCCCTCTCCTAGGAGAAACCCAACAAAATTCTCTTCTTCTTATAGAATCTTTTTCAAAAGAGACTTCTAAGACCCAAGACCCAAAGACAAGACTTCCCCAAGATCAAGCCAACCACCATAAAACAAGATCATCATAGAGTCAACAAGGTTGACCTTACTAAGATGTAGCCTTTCAGAATTTTGTCCTTCTTTGCAATTTCGGCCTTCTATACTCAAAACTGTAATAGCCTTTGATGCTAAGAATTAGCATATGAGATCCAAGAGTATAGAGATTTTGAAATTCCTTTCCTTGCTAGAGTACCTCCTTATTTCGCTGAGATTATCTCCTTCTATCCTCTTGGCATTCCCTTTCTCATCTCAAATCAGATCAGAAGTGTGTATGCCAAGTGAGTGTCACAAGAGGTCGAAGTCCTCTTCTATTTATAGGCTTTGCATGGGCTCGAAGCGCCTCTCTAGGTAGACTTGAAGGCAGGCCGACCTGATCTTAGGGGTCTTCTAGACCTTTCTAAAAATCAAAATAATATTTTTTTTCTTACTACATGTTCCCAATTGGGTCTTTTACATCATGACTTAGACTTTGACACAAGACACAAGCCCTAGAGAACTCAACGGGTGCTTTGAACTAGGACAAAATAAATTGAGCATGAAACCCATGCTTTAATAATAATTTTTCTTTTACAAATAAATTTTTCTTTTTCTTTTGACAAGTACAATAATAATTACATCATGTCATAAGCAAAATACAATTATGAAGAACGATACTAGTTACATTCTTCAACAATCCCTCTTAACTAGGGAGGTATTAATAATTGATCAATGGTACAAAGACAGTACTTCCTTTGAAAAGTTCTCATAAGAAGAATATCAGCATACACAATGTTAGAGATACCCTAACTGCCAAGGTATCCTCCCAACAGGGACTAAGGTGTCATCAAGGCAACTTGCCATTATAGGTACTGTTGACCACTACCGGTCAACTACCCATGCATTCCCCCCCTTTTCTTGGCAAAAAGGGGTAGCACCTGATCGACGTGTCCGTGCCATCCTGCGGTCATCAGCAGCTTGATCATTTTGATTGTAAACCCAGTCTGCATGTATGAATTGTAAATAATCTTAGCAGATATGAGTCGTGTATGTAAATTGCCTAGGTGGACCTAACTTTCTAATGATAATCTACGTCCCGGAAGGTTTTTCGTCTCACCGATCTACGATCGGCAGAGTTTTCCTTCAGCCTGACCCCAAAGCCGGGATGCATTTTGTTATTAGAACTTTAGGAGAATCCTAGTGTGTTAATCTGCTAGATTATAGTTGTGTCGCAGAACTGGGTGGTTTTTGAGGGTCTATGTTAAGTGGGTTTGTCCCCTTAAGATGTAAATTGTAAAAGTCATGATGTAATGTGTCTTGAGGGTTGAAAAATGTTTTAAATCCCCTCATGAGTCCTAAGTCCTAGGTCCTAGGTGATGTTTCTGAAGGCTTAGTTCGATTATCCATTTGAGAA
The DNA here is from genome assembly GCA_031772625.1 of Pinus tabuliformis. Lineage (NCBI taxonomy): Eukaryota > Viridiplantae > Streptophyta > Pinopsida > Pinales > Pinaceae > Pinus > Pinus tabuliformis. Next base: position 2,037,607,672 of record CM062818.1, read on the forward strand.
AATAAATAAAAATTATAAAATAATAAAAAATTAAAAAATAATACAAAAAACCCTAAATAATAAAATAATAATATTTTGAGTGAATGCATGCAAAATATTATTTTTAATAATAAGTTAACAATTTCGACGGATGAGATTAAGAGATGTCTTGATCCTCATCGACGGTCGAGATCATTTCAACATGGATCACTCGAACTAGCCGTTGGGATCATTTCCTTTAAATAGGGTGCTAGGGGTCATTTCAGATCATTGGATCTGTGAGTCTGGTACTAAAGAAGCTCTCTTGTACACTGTTTCTGGTTAATAAAAGAAGACTTTGGGGTCCAAATTTAGCTGGTGTTACTCTCTGGAAATGCTGTGAGATTGTTTAATTTTCTGCATATTTTATGTTTCAGCCATTAATAATAGCTTATTGTAGAGTATTGTGAGCACAGGTATCTTGTTCACTTGCTAGAGTTTGAGTGGTGTTAGGGTTTCTGAAGTAATGGCAGGTATCTCCATTACTTTTTGAGATCTAGCAGCATTTTTGCCCTCTTTACTGATGGTTGAAGTGAGCTGTGCAGGAAAACTCTTACTGAAGAAGATTGTCGGGCGTTTGGGGAAGTTCTCGGCTGAACCAGCCAACTCCCGCAAGCATTTTTTGCTGAGCCCAGTTGGATTTGATCCTGGGTCTATCATTCAGTTTATTTTTCTAATTTGCATGAGAGATTTTCTGAAGTTCTTCACACTGAAAACCTAAAATTTTTATTCTTTAATATTTCGGTGCGTATTGCTGAATCTGGCTATTAAGGGGCCAAAATCTGTAAATTAATTAAGCTGATCTAGGGTTTCATTCAAATTTTGCTTTACACAGTTCTCATTAGGGTTCTGTTTTTATTGTACAGGTTTTTCATCAGGAGTAAATTTTTTTTAGGATTTTCAGAAGGAGATCAGGGCTGCCCGGATCATAGCTTAAAATCGTGGCCATCTTTCACTGTTTTCTCCCCACCATTGCATGACAGCCTTCAAAAAATCAACTCAAATCCGCTGACATATGGACATAAATACACAGCAGCTTTCAAAACCCTGATTTAGCGTGACCATCTGCGTGCTGGATTAAGTTTGCTTATTTACGTCCTTGGTACCATTGATCTGTACAACATCAAAAGCTGTTACGATTTTGTATCAATTCATATTTGGTCATGATATTTCCTTCTTCTGTTGGTGATGATTTTATCTTGCAGCTGTGTAAGATTCGATTAAAAAAAAAAAAACGGTCTAAACCCGCTGCCATCAAGTTGTAAGCTTAATCGAAAACGCCAGGGTTACGCCTTGTTTGAGGCCATAAAGCATGCCTCGAAGTTTCCTGGGCAATCTCTTCATGTATGGGCAAGCTGAAAGGGCGTGTGGCGTATTTCCTTTTTTGACGGCTTAAACCTTTATGTTGGCGCAGTCACGTTTTTTTGGATTGCATATGCCATTCTCGGTTTTCATTTGCTCGCTGTCAGAGTCTGGTAAGGTTACGCAGGAGGCTTTTATGCTTTGAACCCATCACCGCAGGCCATCACGCAGGTAAACGTATTGTACAGGTGAGCTATGATCTCTTCTTCGTTTGCGTAGCAGGTAAATCGAGTTGGCGTTTTGTGGTCATATAATACATATCGGAATTTCTGAGTGGTTACGTAGCTTTAGATTAGGGTTTCGTTATAGTTTCGTTTTTTTTATTTTTTTCTGTTAGATTTCAAATCGTATTTCGTTTTAGACTTTGATTTTTTTTAAATAAACAAAAAATATATATGTAAAAGATTAAGCGTAGTTTTGGTTAAATTTCGATTTAAATTTTGTTTTAATTAGATTCTAGGTTTAAAGTTTCATAATTTTTAGATTTTCATTTTTATAATATAAAAAAATATATAAAAAATCAAAAAAAAAAAATTATTTATAAAATTTGTTTTTTTTTAGGCTTAGTTAGAGTTCAATTTTGTTTTGTTTAGATTTTGATTTGTTTTAATTAGATTTGTTTTAAATTTAGATTTTAAATTTTAATTTTTGTTTTAGTTTAGATTTTTAGGTTTTCAAAAAAAAAAAATTAAAAAAAAAAAAAATAATAATAATAATAATAATAATTGAAAAGGTATAAAAATATTGTGGAAATTTTCTTTGTCAGATCCAGTTATTTTTCGGGAAATTATCATGTGGAATAAATGTTTATCATGAATATTTGTTGCATTTGCGTGGTTGTTTAAAGCTTTGATCAAAATTTTCTTAATTACTGGATACCGTTATTGAGCTTTGCCCATTTTAAGAGCGTCGTTGTTTCAATTGATATTTTGCGTCATTCTAGATTTCATGATAAATGCTTGCTCTGCATGGTTTATATTGTTGCAGCATCTGACAATTTTGACTATTAAACATTTACTCCACAAGGCACTGGTCTTTCACTTCTAAATCCATCTAGTGCTTATCATATCGTGTTTCGTGCCTCCCAGCCCAACTGTTTGGCAGTTGGTCTTCATCTTCTCATAGGGTCTACCCCCCTTAGCCGCGGGAGACAGGTTTAAACGAAGGGATCGGGGATCAGAGTGACAGCCCCCGGTCTGAGCGTTGTCGTGTCAATCTGCGCGACAACATTTTTTGGCGTCGTTGCCGGGGACAGAGTTTTTCTGTTCCTAGCGTTTCAACGACATTCATCTTCTCATTTCTCATCATTCTTTCATCTTTCTCATCTCTCATTTGAGCTGGCAGATTCAACATTTTTTTGGCATCATTTGGATCTTATCTTTTGTCATATCAGCAACTTCTCTTCGTTTTGTTTCTTGTTTGGGTGGTGATTCCATTTTCTTATTTTTCCCAGACAAGAAGTCTTCCTCATATTTGCTTGTTGGTTGCTTTTTGGATCCTAGAATCAGATTCATTGTTCAAGTGGCGACTCCACTTCTTTCATCTATTGACTTTCTTGAGCAGAGGTCTTGTTCTATCATCCTTTTAATCCCTTATCATTCATCATGGATTATTCATTTAAACCATGTCGTTTTACTGAACGTCTCCATGATTTTCCGGAAGAGGCCATTTCTAAATTACCTATTTTCTCGGGTGGTGATTCAATCGTTGTTAGAAGGCATCTAGGCTTGTTTACTCGCATAATGATCATATATTGTAGACCCCCTCAGTTTAATCATGAAGATATCAAAATGCGTCTATTTGTCCTTTCTTTAGAAGATGATGCTTTGAATTGGTTTAACAATTTTCCTAAAGATTCTTTCACTTCTTTACAAGACATTGTCAATGCTTTTAAAGATAGATATGGTTATCCAAACAGCGTGCCTTTTGCCCCCAAAATTGTGCAAAAGAAAGAAAGTAATCTTATAAAAGATCCAGCTGTTGAAGAAAGTTTTCAAGATCAGAATGTGTCATCCACCGGAACTATCGCAGACCAAGTTCATGATAGTGGAAAATCAGGGACAAATGACAATGACAAGGAGGAGCAAAAGCAAATTATACGAGATCTAATGACGCTGGTGAAAAATATGGAGAGCAATCAAAATAATTACGTTAATGATGTCAAAACTTTATGCACCCACCTGGAAAAACGTAATAGGGAGATGGAGATCATGCAAAATCAGCATACTAAAGAAATTGAGGCCACGAAGACTAATCATGAAACAGAAAGTAGATTCATGCAAAGCAAAATGTCAGGCTTAGAAGAAAATATGATGACCATGAAAGCTGATCATGATAGGGAAATTGATTCCATGCAAAACAAGTTATTAACTATGGATGAAGAAATGACTATCATGACGTTCAATCATAATAATCAATTGGCTAACATGCAAGCAAATCATAGAGAAGAAATAAATTCCATGCAGCATTGCTTGATGAACATGAAGGAAAAGAACGATAAAGTAATAAAAGACATGGAAGAACATCATTCCAGACAAATCAATGCTATAAAGGTTGAACACTCTAGTCAGATGGATGCCATTAAAATACAGGTTCAAAAGTTTCAACAATGGTCAGAGGATGAGAGAAACCAGGGGACATCAACAGATCAGGAGCCTTCTCATTTGTCACAACAAGTTCCATCTTATTATGAAGAGGCCATTGGTTCAATTGAAAGATGGTTAATTGAAGGTGATCCAGATAGACTTAAAAACGACAAAGATCAGATGCAGGATAAAGAAAGACATATCACACATACTTCATCTGATAGTTTTGAAACAGAAAGTTCCAGGTCATTAGTAATTCAACCTGCCAGAAAGAAGAAGCGCAAAAGAAAGAAAATGAGACGAAGATTTGATGCATCAGACCGCCGCGAGCAGCTTGATTTTCGGATAGGAAAAAGTCCTACCATATGCAGAATTGGACATGGCACATCCGATAAGCAGCCGACAGATTTGCCTGAAAGCAGGCAAATGCTCAGTATGCACTTTATTGAACACATCTGATGCCGTGGGGCATCTTTTGTATCGTATTTCTAACCCTACTTATTTTTTCCGCATTTTCATTTTTTGTTTTAGGATTAGATTTACTTTTCTAGATAGTTAATAAATGAAGAGTTTTTATCTTTCTTGTGCTTAATGTATATGATGATTTTTTTGGATGGACGCTACTTATTTTTGTGTTGTATGGATGCAGATTCTGGATTCTCACATTCCTGCAAGCAGCAACGTGTCCCCAAATAGAGCCAGATGTTGACCACTACCGGTCAACTGCCCATGCAGTCCCCCCCCTTTTCTTGGTAAAAAGGGGTAGCACCTGATCGACGTGTTCGTGCCATCCTGCGGTCATCAGCAGCTTGATCATTTTGATTGTAAACCCAGTCTGCATGTATGAATTGTAAATAATCTTAGCAGATATGAGTCGTGTATGTAAATTGCCTAGGTGGACCTAACTTTCTAATGATAATCTACGTCCCGGAAGGTTTTTCGTCTCACCGATCTACAATCGGCAGAGTATTCCTTCAGCCTGACCCCAAAGCCGGATGCATTTTGTTATTAGAACTTTAGGAGAATCCTAGTGTGTTATTCTGCTAGATTATAGTTGTGTCGCAGAACTGGGTGGTTTTTGAGGCTCTATGTTAAGTGGGTTTGTCCCCTTAAGACGTAAATTGTAAAAGTCACGATGTAATGTGTCTTGAGGGTTGAAAAATGTTTTAAATCCCCTCATGAGTCCTAAGTCCTAGGTCCTAGGTGATGTTTCCGAAGGCTTAGTTCGATGATCCATTTGAGAAAATAATTAAAAATTATAAAAAATTATAAAATTATAAAATAATACAAAATTATAAAATAATACAAAAAACCCTAAATAATAAAATAATAATATTTTGAGTGAATGCATGCAAAATATTATTTTTAATAATAAGTTAACAATTTCGACGGATGAGATTAAGAGATGTCTTGATCCTCATCGATGGTCGAGATCATTTCGACATGGATCACTCGAACTAGCCGTTGGGATCATTTCCTTTAAATAGGGTGCTAGGGGTCATTTCAGATCATTGGATCTGTGAGTCTGGTACTAAAGAAGCTCTCTTGTAAATTGTTTCTGGTTAGTAAAAGAAGACTTTGGGGTCCAAATTTAGCTGGTGTTACTCTCTGGAAATGCTGTGAGATTGTTTAATTTTCTGCATATTTTATGTTTCAGCCATTAATAATAGCTTATTGTAGAGTATTGTGAGCACAGGTATCTTGTTCACTTGCTAGGGTTTGAGTGGTGTTAGGGTTTCTGAAGTAATGGCAGGTATCTCCATTACTTTTTGAGATCTAGCAGCATTTTTGCCCTCTTTACTGATGGTTGAAGTGAGTTGTGCAGGAAAACTCTTACTGAAGAAGATTGCCGAGCGTTTGGGGAAGTTCTCGGCTGAACCAGCCAACTCCCGCAAGCATTTTTTGCTGAGCCCAGTTGGATTTGATCCTGGGTCTATCATTCAGTTTATTTTTCTAATTTGCATGAGAGATTTTATGAAGTTCTTCACGGTGAAAACCTGAAATTTTTATTCTTTAATATTTCGGTGCTTATTGCTGAATCTGGCTATTAAGGGGCCAAAATCTGTAAATTAATTAAGCTGATCTACGGTTTCATTCAAATTTTGCTTTACATAGTTCTCATTAGGGTTTTGTTTTTATTGCACAGGTTTTTCATCAGGAATAAATTTTTTTTAGGATTTTCAGAAGGAGATCAGGGCTGCCCGGATCATAGCTTAAAATCGTGGCCATCTTTCGCTGTTTTCTCCCCACCATTGCATGACAGCCTTCAAAAAATCAACTCAAATCCGCTGACATATGGACATAAATACACAGCAGCTTTCAAAACCCTGATTTAGCATGACCATCTGCGTGCTGGATTAAGTTCGCTTATTTACGTCCTTGGTACCATTGATCTGTACAGCATCAAAAGCTGTTACGGTTTTGTATGAATTCATATTTGGTCACGATATTTCCTTCTTTTGTTGGTGATGATTTTATCTTGCAGCTGCGTAAGATTCGATAAAATAAAATAAAATAAAACGGTCTAAACCCGCTGCCATCAAGGGTATCCCCATGACAGAGCTGCCCTCAGTGTGAGTTCCGGGTTTGATGGTGCGTTCGGAGTTGTAAAGCTTAATCGAAAACGCCAGGGTTACGTCTTGTTTGAGGCCATAAAGCATGCGTCGAAGTTTCCTGGGCAATCTCTTCATGTATGGGCAAGCTGAAAGGGCGTGTGGCGTATTTCCTTTTTTGACGGCTTAAACCTTTATGTTGGCGCAGTCACGTTTTTTTGGATTGCATATGCCATTCTCGGTTTTCATTTGCTAGCCGTCAAAGTCTGGTAAGGTTACGCAGGAGGCTTTTATGCTTTGAACCCATCACCGCAGGCCATCACGCAGGTAAACGTATTGTACAGGTGAGCTATGATCTCCTCTTCGTTTGCGTAGCAGGTAAATCGAGTTGGCGTTTTGTGGTCATATAATACATATCGGAATTTTTGAGTGGTTACGTAGCTTTAGATTAGGGTTTCGTTATAGTTTCGTTTTTTTTTTTTTCTGTTAGATTTCAAATCGTATTTCATTTTAGACTTTGATTTTTTTTAAATAAAAAAATATATATATATGTAAAAGATTAAGCGTAGTTTTGGTTAAATTTCGATTTAAATTTTGTTTTAATTAGATTCTAGGTTTAAAGTTTCATAATTTTTAGATTTTCATTTTTATAATATAAAAAATATATATATAAAAAAATCAAAAAAAAAAAAAAAAAAATTATTTATAAAATTTGTTTTTTTTTAGGTTTAGTTAGAGTTCGATTTTGTTTTGTTTAGATTTTGATTTGTTTTAATTAGATTTGCTTTAAATTTAGATTTTAAATTTTAATTTTTGTTTTAGTTTAGATTTTTAGGTTTTAAAATTTTACAAAAAAAAAATTGAAAAGGTATAAAAATATTGTGGAAATTTTCTTTGTCAGATCCAGTTATTTTTCGCGAAATTATCATGTGGAATAAATGTTTATCATGAATATTTGTTGCATTTGCGTGGTTGTTTAAAGCTTTGATCAAAATTTTCTTAATTACTGGATACCGTTATTGAGCTTTGCCCATTTGAAGAGCGTCGTTGTTTCAATTGATATCTTGCGTCGTTCTAGCTTTCATGATAAATTCTTGCTCTGCATGGTTTATATTGTTGCAGCATCCGACAATTTTGACTATTAAACATTTACTCCACAAGGCACTGGTCTTTCACTTCTAAATCCATCTAGTGCTTATCATATCGTGTTTCGTGTCTCCCAGCCCAACTGTTTGGCAGTTGGTCTTCATCTTCTCATAGGGTCTACCCCCCTTAGCCGCGGGAGACAGGCTTAAACGGAGGGATCAGGGATCAGAGTGACAGCCCCCGGTCTGAGCGTTGTCGTGTCAATTTGCACGACAACAGGTACCATCAAGCTACCTTGGTATCAATTTAGATACCATCCAGGCCTCCATGCCCTGATACCAACCCTCAAGAATCAAGGCCAACACAAACAAAGCTACACATGACCAAGATACCCTCCCACATCGGGATCCAGTGCTCATCAAGGCTAAACAACAACTGAGATCTCAATACTAACCAGCCAAGATGTCCTCCCAAGTACCATCACACAGGCAGTTTTATGGTACTCATCTCTCCCTCTTAACCAAATCAGAGATATCCAACAATTCAAGCATCCTTATCAATTAATCAAACTTCTCATGGAGAGATCTATACATCAGCTACATGTTCAACCATTAGAACATCCAGTAGCCTTACGACCCCAACTAGTATTAAACCTCCAATATATATGTTCTTATATGCTAGCACAAAACTTCGAGGTCTTCAAGCATTTTTATGCTAATTAAGTCATCACAACACATCTCGATGGAAGCTTCCTTCTTCAATTTCTTCAGCAAAACCAAAGACAGCTTCAACACTTCTTCAAAACATTTGAATCTTGTTCACAGCTTCATCAATCACGAATAACCATTTGTAGTGCTTTAGCCATTCTTCAATCACTTTCTTTCTTCAAGGTCTTCATTATAGTTGTCACAATATGTCCTTCCTTTGATCTAGGGAGATATACACTTTCTTAAATCAACAACTTTATTCTTCCAGCCACACAGGCGCTTTGTTTCTCATCATCATATCATCAGAGAACTTCAATCTTCCAAAACATCACACTTCATATGACAACAAAGTCACCTTTCAATCAACAATGTAAACTTCAATGTCATCGAGGTTCTTACAGCTCCCTCTTTCCATCATCCTCATAACAAGGTCATCAACAAACACGAGGTATGCTTACAACTTTATAACCTTTTGCGCAAACTACGTGCCTGCAAATCTCAACAAGTATAACCAAACACACAAATGTATATGTACAAGAGCATGAAATAAATGTTATCAATATAGAGTTAGTATGTTATTACAAAAACAGCATCTAGGGTTATCAAAACTTAGATATCTAGACCTAGTTAGCGATCAACTAGGGTTACAATTTCATGCATTAGACTCTTACAATAACCTTTGCTAGGGTTTTGTCTCAAACCCTAGATACCAATATTAGATATACAATAACTAGACCAAGTTAGGGTTTCAACTATACGGAAAACATTATACCTAGGGTTTCATTCCTAGGCTCTTACATTAACTTTTATAAGGGTTTTGTCATAAACCCTAATTCATCAAACCCTAAAAGCTAGGGTTTCATCATATGTTCTAGATAAAATCAACAATCCCTAAAAGGTTAGGGTTCTACCAAAGTGAACCAAAGATAGATAGTACGATAAGGGTTGATTTAATCTAAAGATCAATCACCCTAACCAATAAGAATCTTTATGATTCTATAGCAAAAATCTTAAACATGAGGGAGTCATTAATGTAAAGCATAAAGATCGTACATTTTTGTATGAGAAAGACCTACTACAAACCTTTATGCATACCTTGAGTTACTTCATTCAAAAACCTTGTATGGCTTCCTAATGAAGCATCAATATTTTCATGGCATAAGATCATCATTTCTTTATATACCTACAACATTCACTGACAAGTACCACCAAAAGTATACAAATACACCAACATGATTTTGTGAATCATTAGAGAGGGCGAATTCCTAGGGTTTCAAGATCCAAACCCTAAGTTTCATGATGTTACGTTTCAAAACATCAATTCTAGGGTTCGAACTTCAAATCCAATTTTGCCCTCACTAGGGTTTTCCATTTTACCCTGGACTACCTACAAACCTTAGAGACCAAAAGTTAGGCTTTCTAATATCTAAGAGGGAACAAACAAATTAAGGTTAGGGTTTCTTTCTTGACTAGGGTTTCCATGTACCAACTAGGGTTTTTATTCAAGTTTCATCTAGGGTTTACAACTCCTAGATACCCAATAAAAAATCAACAATTTGAGGTCCACAAACCCTAGATCCAAAACATGTATCAAAACCCTAAAGATATTTTATGCATACCCTCTATTCATTTATTCATAAAAACAATTATAGGTACCTTGTTTGCAACAACACCTTCTTCAATTTCAGAAATCCAAGACATTGTTGCTCTCATGATCTTTCTATCTAATCTTTATGTTTTGATACCTTTTTGAAGTCTTTCCTGAAGCCTCCTCAAGTTAGAACTTTCCTTACAGCGTTTTGCTTAAAACATGAGCAGAATACTTAAGGCTTTTCTTCTTTAGTCCTCCTAGCAACCTATTGTAGGCCTTTACAATCCTTCAAAGGATTACCTATAGGATTCGTTCTGCAACTAGGACATATATAAGAAAAACTTTCTTCTAGCTTGACAAAGATGCTCCTCTTATTCACTGGCTTGTTTACTCAAAATAGACTTACAGTCATCTTCCTTTTATTACTTCGTTTAGACTTATTTGGCCCTCTCCAATAGTCACATAGAGGAGCTTGGCTTTCTCATTGTTGATACAACAAACTCGGCCTTTATCTCAGGTATGTAGTAGTCCTTGATGTGTCCTTCACTCTGTGGTATAGGTCCTGAGATTGCTCAGCTTTTGTCCAATCTTTTTATGTGACTTTCAGCCCTGGTTAGGGCTTTCTCATTTTTACTATATATGAACTTAACAGAATGTCTATAAAGCCTTTCATACAAGTTGGCCTAGTTCCTCTTCTAGGCGTCATTCCTAATGTTGTCCTATAGGATTATGTAACGATAAGATGCCTTATGTAACTCGGATCATTCTACAACCTATTGTAAACTTCAAACCTTCTCCAAGACTTCTGCAACTCGGACCTCGGAATTTCTTGTAATTTTCGGGTGCCTATATTATTACCCTGCAACTTCGTTATGTGGTTATGTGACTATGGTATGTAAAGAAGCAGACTTCTTGAGTTTCGGATCCTTCTACTACTATAGGTTTCTTATTGTGCTTGTTCTCCAAGAAATGAATTGTTGTTTTGGATTCCTTATTGGTATAGGATTGTGGTTTTCAATTTGGATTAATTTTGTAGCTTCAATGTTGTTGAAGGAAATGTAACTAGGTTCGGTTTTCATAAATGTACTTTTGATATTTGTATTTATTCAACAAAAGAAATATTATTTTTATAATATATGTCAATGAGTTTCTTGCTCATTGAAATAGGTCTAACACATGTTAAAGTGCCATAGGTGAGTCAAATGGTCAAAAGAAAATGTTGAAGACCTTAAGGGCATGTTACACCATGTATATGTTTGTATAGGAGTCAAAGAATAACCCTCCAAGCAAAGTCAAGTCTCCTCCAAGCATGTAACACCACCAAAGAAGTTATTTGAAGCAAAGATAGCAAGTCGGCCTAAAGGAGGGGCAGTCCTCTATATATAGAGCCTAGCCACTCGTCTAAAGACAATGCACTCACATCTCTGAAATCTGCGAAGTAAAGAAGCAAGTAAAGGGTAACGAAGGACAAAGAAGAGGTCTCCCAGTGCAGCGAAGTAGAAGGATACAACACCAAACATTAGAGGTCTGCTCTAGGGTCGTTGCAGTCACACATGCGAGGAAACAGACGGTTGTCACTGCGGTTATGACAGCAACAACTCACAGTCATCTATCTCGCTTTGTTTGGGGTTAAAGCCTCCTACTCAAGCATAGAAGAAGGGTACTCAAGCGAAGTAGAGAAGGGTATACAACATCAAGTAAACCTCCCACACGTGCGAGAATCTAGGGTTGTTGTACAGTCACTTCACTCTACACCTACATCTCAAGAAGGATCTCATTTGAACGAAGGCGTCTACATAAGTGAAGGATATCTCTAAGTATAGAAGAGAAGCATCTCATCTAGAGCAAGTGCAACAAGGTTTACCAACAATTGAAAGAAGAACGAAGTGCCAGAAGGAGAAGGACAAAGTGTCGGGGAACGAAATGCCGAGGATCGAAGTGTCGAAAGAAGGAAATGTCGGGGAACAAAGTGCAGAAAGGAAAAAGGACTTGACTTGTTCTTGGAGGACATTCTTGTCAAGGGTCTAGGGTTTGGCATTGATCAATAAGAAGCTTCAATAAGAAAAAATTACTAAAGGGTTTTCCTCTCAAGAGAAGAGAGGTTTTGGCCCTAGCAGAGAGCCAACATCTTGTGTTCTTGTTCTTATGTTTTCGATAGCAGTGTGATGAAGTACACACACATGCATTAATAAGAAGAAGAAGAAGATTAAGCTAACAAGGAAAAGTAAAAAGGCTCCACAAATTGTTATCAAGTCAAGAAGAATCACACTACACCTAATTGCCCTTGGTTCTTCAACAAATGCCGCATATATTCCTTTGTTTCATCACAAGGGTATTCCTCCTCCTTGTAACTTTTCTGGTCTATTTAATGATGCCAAGTTTTGTACCTTTCTAGAGCAGATATAGTGAAGATAACAAGTTTGTTCTAGGCCTTACTCAACCATAGTTTTGATGACCTTATTTTCAGCTTTCAAGGAGAATACAAGCCATCAAACCATAGTGCTCTTCTAGCTGCCAAAGATACTAACCTTAGCTTTGATACCATGTTGAGAAATCCTCAAGGCAGCTTATTAGGGTGATTTCTCTTAACTTAATAGTTGCTTGCGATGTTTTTTTATTTGATTGATTAGATTCTTCTTCTTATTGTTATTATTATGTTCTTTATCATCAAACGATTATCAAAACATGAAGATCATCAAAGACAAATGGACACAAGACATAGGCACTCAGCCAAGGAAAAACCCCTCCTAGGGGAAAACCCAACAAAATTCTCTTATTCTTATAGAATATTTTTCAAAGGAGACTTCCAAGACCCAAAACCCAAAGGCAAGACTTCCCCAAGATCAAGCCAGCCATCACAAAACAAGATCATCATAAAGTCAATGATGAAGGTGTCCATAAATCATTGGTCTCGCCAGCATTGTGCTCTGATCTTGTGGAGAGATAGAGTTGTTAGTCAAGGCCTTGCTATGTGACAATGTTGGTTGATATGATGCTAAACAGATGGGTTACCAATCTAAGTATTCTTATGAGATCTCTTCAGATTGAGAATGTCCATGTACCTTATGAATACCTCCCTAGTTAAGACAAGAGTGTTGAAAAATGTGTAACTAGGTTCGGTCTTCATAAATATGAAATGTACTTTTGATTCTTATATTTTGTAAAATGAAAGAAAATTATTATTGTTATTTTTGGAGCATGGGTTTCATGCTCAAAGTCTTTTATTTTAGAGGTCAAGCACCCATTAAGTGCTTCTAGGGTATGTCTTAGGTCAAGAAGTCAAAAGAGTCATTGTCATAAGTTGAAGACCCCTTTGGGCACATTGTAATTTATATAAGGAATTACTTTTGTATTTAGAAGTGTCAAAATACCCTTCAAGATCAAGTCGGCTTGGCAGCTAAGAAGTCGACCTTTTTGAGGAGCCATGTCCACCTTAAGAAGCCTATATAAAGGAAGGAACTCAACCTCCTTAGGACACATTCACTTCTCACTCATACAAAAAAAAGGAGAAGCACAAGAAGGCTAGCAAAGAAGGAGGACGAAGAAAATAAGTTTTTGGGCTAATTCTCTCTCACACGTGCGAAGAAGGAAGGTTAGGGTTTGCTGCTTCAAGGTCGAAATTCTCTATCTACTGGAAGAGGATCAAAGTTGTTGGAAGAAGGGCCTAATAGGTCACCTACTAGCCCTAGATAAGGAAGCAAGGCAAGCGAAGTTGTTGGGAGGCCTTGGAAGGCTAAATTTCGCTCACACGTGTGGATGCAATAGTAGTTGCAGGGGGCTGAAAATTTCAAACCTGCAGTAGAGGCCGAAATTCTAAAGTTGGGGATTGAAGTTGTGTTGCTGGAAGAGATTTGACTGGGTTTGACTTGGACAAAGGAAGCACATCATCCGGAGAGGTCGGACTTGGTCTTGGAAGGTATTGGTCTTGGTCTAGAGGTCTTGGAATTCGTCAATTGAAGAATCTATAAGAAGATAAGAGATTTACGAGTTTTCCTCTCAAGTGGAGAGGTTTTGGACCTGGCTTGCAACCTATGCCTTCTGTTCTTGTGTACTTTCGTTCTTCTTGTTTTGATAAAAAAAATTATGATAAGAACGAACATAATAATAAGAGAGGAAGCTAATAAGTAAGAAAAATAAAAAGATATCACAAGCAGTTATGATAGATAGAGAAATCATCCAAGCTACTGCCCTTTAGACTTCTCACTACTTCTTTCAACAAGTGCAACATTTATTTACATTTTGCAAGCAATATTTTTGGATCTATTGAATCTTATTAGCAATCATTGTCTATCTTTCAAATAGCTCTCTCCTTATTTTGCAAGTAACGTGGATCTTTATATTTGCAATCTTTACTTTACTTGCTAAGTTGTTATCTCATGCACTTGATGTTTAGCTCATGATTATTGGATGATATTCTCTTGTTACTTGAGCATTTCTTACAAGTACAATATTCTATTTATATCTTGCAAGTGATATTTCATTATTGCTCTAACATTGTTCTCTTTTGCAAGATTGTTTGTCATCATATTTCAATTTGAGCAAGTACTTGTTATTAACTTTCAGCAAATCATTTTGTATAAGCATTGGTCTATGTTATTTATCTTTTGCATGAATTATTGAATATTGCTCATGTATATTTACTTGCTTGTTCATATCTTGGAATCAAGTTACCTTTGATAAGCTTTCCTTTAACCTTAATCTCCTAGAAACTAACATTTCCTTTAACCTTCTTAGAGACCATCCCCTTCGCTTTAACTAGGAGAGACCTTTAACAGAGAGAGTTGCGAATAGGTGACGGCCCCATCTCTTAGTTTGCCACCAAGTCACACTTTGTGGGGTTGAGGATTTTTCCCACATTAACTAGGTGTGCAAGCGAGGCGGCAACATTTTTTCGCACTGTTGTCGGGGACAAGTCCTCTTAGACCTGGAATATGACTAACTTTTGGTTTTTTGCATATTGGATTTTTAGACTTACATTCCTACTCAAGTGTCGACTCCACTTGACTCAAATTCTGCAAGAGTTTCTACTAGGAGGAATCCAAGTGGTCTAGTTAGCCCCATTCTTGAGCCTGAAGGGGTTTTTAGAGTGAGGTTAAATAAACTCTCTTATGCCCAATCATATGTATGACATTGTTTTGATTCTTTGAAGAATTTTCCTATTGCTTGTTCATATTTCAGTGATGCACATCTCAAAGGGTTAATCAAAAAAGGATTAAGTTTCTAAAATAAAAACAAAACACAATTAGGATCAAGAACTAATTTTCAGAGAGACAAAAATAATATGTACAATGATTATTAATTTGTATGTAACGGCAACCCAAAATTGAACTCTTACAATCGAAAAAATGGAATTGTCATTCATCTTTGTCACGATCATGTCTGGGTAAGGACAGGGAACAGTGAATTTCTACAAGATATCAGGATCTTGTGTCACCCTGATTAAGAAGGTTATAACTTGTAATCCTTGGTGTTGTAAAACTCTAATTCAAAACCACACCATGTTAGGGAGGTTAGATCAAATGTACCTCTGGGAGTAATATCTTTTGGGAACCTCAATTTTGTATAAAGTTTGAGTCATTCTTTGGGCTTCAGACCACAGTGGTTAATTTTACAGGACATATGGTACATTTGAATCCAACATAAGATTGAAAACTCATTTCCTTTTAGGTGGCTATGAGTTCAATGAGTTTTATGAGGCTATGTGGCTAAGAACATTTATTTGTTCAATGTACAATTCTATAAAATAACAAAATGTCACATTTTCAAAAAAAATAATAAAACAAAATAATTTCCAAACTAAAAAACAACCTAAACAAAATAACGAAACAAACTATCCACATTCCAATATAATGAATTTCACTGAATAATCAAGACAAAACAAGCCAAAGTAAAAGTAGTGCCTTACAAAGCCTCCTCCCAGTGTAAGAAATCATGCATGCGGAAGTTGAAGAAAGCTACATCTCTCAAATGAAAACTTCAAAACTCCATTTCCACTAAGTATATCACTACCCCACAAGAGCTTTTCCTCACTCCCTTCCACAATTGGAGTTCCTTGGATCTGTTTTTTAAGTTTTTTAATTTCATTGAGTGTCAGGTAAGTTTATTGTTACGATGATTTTCAGTGAACACCATTTAGAGTAATAGAGGCAAGGTTTCACTAAATTTCAACCAGAGTCTCCTTAAAGCCAAGTGCCCCTTACTTACCATTTATCTTTCAATAGCTGTTCAATGGAAGGGATAGTTTGCGGAAAGCTCAATGCAGGCAAGCTATTGCATTTGTTGTCCGGAAATTGGATCATAACTTATTCGTACAAGGAAACACAAGTGACTTATGTTAGCCTACTTACCGTGCCTCGAGCATAAGCAACATAGTGATTGTTCGAGATAAGCAGAACCCTTCTTTATCTATTCAGTTATATTGTCTTGTTTTAACTCTACATGTCCAGGAATTTCGACTTGGCCAGTGGAGAATACAAAGTGGGGATTCCATAACAAACAAGTCGAGATCAAATCAGCAGAGAAAAGCTTCTTAAGAGTTCAGTCTCCTCCTACTTCTAATTCGCAGCTGTCACAAACTCAGAAGAAAGGAGGGTTAGGCTCTAATACATAGACACCACAGGAGAAGAAATATAAATCGCGGGAAAAAAATACCAATACCAGATAAGCCATGGGAATGGATAAAATCATAAAACCCAATAGGTTTATGGGAGAACATGGAAGTCTGCTGAATTTATGAGCAGACTTTAATAATAAAATAAGAATAGAGAAGAGATTCAAACCTCTGAAACTGCCTATGTTTTGATGCCCTTTCCCAATCCCTTTGATGTGTTGTCCTCAAGTCTCCCTCTCTGAATAGCAAACATAGCAAATCATCCACTATGTTCTCTCCCGCTCTGAACAACAAGCACAACAAACCATCCAATGTGCGCTCTCCCGCTCTAAACAGCAAACACAACAAACCATCCACTATATGCTCTCCCGCTTTGAACAGCAAACCTCAATGAGTGAAAAGGAGGCCCGACCAACATTTATGGAGGACTTGGAGTCTTTTGGCGGGAACTAAAAAAATTTTGGCGCCAATTTGTGCCACGTCACCTTGGGAACATCAGAACTCCCAAAAATCAATCAACATCGCTTCCGAAACTATCCCCAGCACCCGTTGCAGCTCTCGCTAAAATCGGATTGTTCCCATGCAGTTCCAAAGCTCCCAAGAGTGCATAAGCCATTGGAACACGTTTCCCAACTCTCGGGAGCGGTTCTGGTGTAACAGAGCAATTTTTAAGATTCATTTACACAAACTCTAGTAAAATTGTTTCCAATGATGGTTATTATAAAAATAAAATACTAGGTCTTCATGCTTATTGATTTATCTTCTAATGTAACCATTTGAATTATAATTTATCGTGACTTACAGTTATCAAAAAAGAAAAGAATTACAACTTCTTTGACTATGTACTACATTGGGCATGATAGCAATATGAATATTAACATGATGAGTTCTTTGATTTTCACTATGTTTCTTAAATTCAAAAGTGTCTCTTGAATCATTTACATTTTCAAATTTTCAGTTTCGAATTTAATATTCAAATAAGGAATTAAAATTTTAAATTGATTTTAATATTTGAATATTTTGATTAATATTAATTTTGATTATTATATAAATTACATAGTTAAAAATTTATTTTTTATTTTTTTAATATATAATATTACCGCTCCCGATTAGCTGTTTCCTGTAAATTTTGGGGAAGCTTCTAGCCGTTCCGAACACCGTACCCAAGTTCCCAACGTTCCCACGTTCCAGAAACTCATGCAACATATATATATATATATATATATATATATATATTGCCTTTCTCTTCAAAGAAGTTATGTCCTCAAAGCTTATTGCTCACAAGGCGTGTCATCTGGGTTTTTGCCTTATAATCTATTTGCATCTTTCGGAATTCTTCGAGTTGTCATCTTCGATGATACAAGATGATAATATCCTCTGAGTGATAAACAAAATTGTCGAACCGAGAAGGGATCTAACCATCCTAATTAAATCTTTTGTGGAATCTTGCGGTTATTGGATACTTCAGATGAATTTTTATCATAAAATGAATTGTGCTGACATTAATATTTTTCGGAACATACATCAATTGTTTCTGGTCTAATGGATATGTAGACTAATTTTAAGATGTTTGTTTTTATGATTTGGGTGTCAATAAGGAGTTCTTGTGATCTGATTTCCCCTTAACCTGTTTGTGGCAATCTCTTGGTTTACTTGAGGTATCTGACTTCCTTCAGATACAAAAGTCGTTTGGTTAATTGTTGGATTTTCACTTGAAATTTTTGTCGTTTGAACTACAATATCCGAGTATGTCTTCACTTCAATTGGGTTTGGATTTGTCTGAACTATGAAATTAAGGGGATTTGTGTTTGTTCTCTTTTCTTCAACTTGGACTGCTACATCTGAAGGTTTTGATGCTTCTTTTGCAATGAGTTCTTGAAATTTGTTCTGCAATGATTTCTTATCATCTTTAAGATTCTTAATCTAAGTGAGCAGATTTTGATTATGATTTTTTAAACGTGAAAGTTCTTCAACTTCAGATTCAACTTTTTTTACACTTAAGCTTGTAATTTTTTAAATCTCTAGTTTGTTCTAATAACTTTTAATTAAGCTTATTTAAGCGAAAAAATTGTTCTTCTTTCTCCAATACACTCTCGTTGAGTTTCTTCTCAGGACTTCCCTTTTCTTGCTTTAGTTTTTGCTTCTTACCATTAGACTTCTTGATCTGTGTAAATAATTTTTCATTGCGGTCCTTAAGCCAAGAAAATTCATCACTTTTGTGAGCGACAATTTTGTCCACTTCCTTTTTCATATTTTGCATCGACTTTTGACCTTCTTGAAGTACTACTTTTGAGATATGTTGTATGTCTTCTAGTGCTACTAAATCTAGCTCTCATATAGTATGCTATAATGTTATTTTTTTTCTTTTTATAGGAGAATATTACGAACTTCTTTGTGTTTATGATGAAGGACCCTAATGCTTCCATCTAGGACGATCCTAGCACTATGGCACTATCATCATAAAATAAAGATTTAACAATGAATTGTGAGATAAAAGTATAGTCTTCAATACTCAGTTCTAGATTGCTTATATCATATTGCTTTTTAGACATTGAATCCACCGTTTCAATTATATTTGACTCGAGAATCACTAATTGGTTAGTAAATTCAGTACTAACACAAGTATTATTTTGACTAAGAGCAATAGAGATGATAATAGGGCATGGTTAAGTCAACCTAAGAGGAAATGGGTATAGTCCTTCAAAACCTTCCTAACATCTAAGGCTAGAGAGAAGAATCATGTGGTGAGTCTCATTGATCAATCTAGGTAGGGAGGCAATGATATGAAAGGATGTGTTTCCTCATATATCTAATAGATCTAACGTTTGTTGTGCCCATGGCTAGGGCGTCTATATGACATTCCATGTTGCTGCAAAACTAGAAAACCTAATGCAAAGCCCCATTAGGAAAAAGAAAACTTTAGGGCAGTAAGAGATCAGTGGCCACTATCACCTTAGCAACCTTTCTCCTACTATTTAGTGGTGTCTGACATTAAGAAAGCTTCCTTAAATGCTCACCTAGAGATATTCAATAAGAATGGCTCAAGTCTAGCCTAAATATTCTATACCAAAATTCAGGTACTATATTCCTACACCAATTATAGAGTTGTTATAAGTTAGGAATTTGCATATTTTCAAATATGAGGCATGTGATGTCAAATAACAACCCCAAAGAGTAATTAAACATCAAACATCATTTACTTTTCAGCAATTTTCCACACAAAACCCTATACCTAACCCTGGATATTTAGGAATAAGATAGGAGGGGGAGAAAATTATCCAAGAAAGACGGTTGATCAACACTACAATGATTAATGCTTTGTTCTACATGGAAAATGGAGTATTTGAGGGCTAAATCAATGAAAAAAACTTGTTGAAGGGGAGAATGATTAGGACATTTACTTAAAACCCTAGTGATTTCCTTGTGAGGGGAGATTTTAAATTTAATAATGCACACTTGAAGTTCCCTTAAAGTTTTCTGGAAAACACTCTTACGTATCATAGAGGAGCAAGATTTCAAGATAGATTTTGCAATTTATAACATGAGACAATTAAAAACCCTACTAGACAAACACAATATGCAAAAATATAGAAGATATGGCATAAAATTACAAATTATCCAAAAGAAACACTTCAACCAATCCCAAAAATTCATCTCCAAGCAAGAACCATCTCCAAGAGAATTCACACATAAAAAGATCACAGTTTTCCCAAGTAGAAATGTTAAGTTATGGTATGTTCTATGCTTATAATAGTTTACTTCTTTTCCCTATTATATTCCACAGATTAGCAATCACATGTACATAAAGTAAAGTGCAGATAGAACATTAAACGATCGACAGAAAACAAGCCAAGACAAAAGACACAAGATGTGGCGGCTAGCCAGGGACAAACCGCACAACGTGTGGGGAAACCCTTTGATCAAATCTTCTTTTATCTTCAATAATTCAGCAGAGAGAAATAGTACAATAAATCTTATTTATATCAGCAGTAGCAAACTCTAGATCAGCAACATCAGCATTAGTGGCTTCATCATCAAACTAGGGCAGACGATATCTCACAAACCGACCGTCGGATCGGCTTGATTCCACCACCAAAAGTTGCGGCTTTCAGAGGAGGTTCAGATGAACCTACAGCACAGTTTAGATGAGATCTTCTAGTCCACGCAGGTCAAACTTTACTTCTGCAGTTGCAACTTCAGTTTCGGCAGCTTCCGGCTTCAAACTAGGGCAGTCGATATCTTGCAAACCGTCCGTTGGATTGACTCGATTCCACAACCAAAAGTTGCGGCTTTTAGAGGAGGTTCAGATGAACCTACAGCGTAGTTCAGATGAGGAGATATTCTAGTCCACGCAGGTCAATCTTTACTTCTGCAGTTGCAGCTTCCGGCTTCAAACTAGGGTAGTTGATATCTTGCAAATCGTCCGTCGGATTGACTTGATTCCACCACCAAAAGTTGCGGCTTTCAGAGGAGGTTCAGATGAACCTAAAGCGCAGTTCAGATGAGGAGATCTTCTAATCCACGCATGTCAATCTTTACTTCTGCAGTTGCAGCTTCAATTTCAGCAACTTTCGCCTTCACATGTGTGAGGGAGAGACCCTTTTTTGCAGAGTAGAGAAGAGACTCTTTTCTGCGCAGTAGAGAGAGAGAGATGTGATGAGATGAGTAAGTCCAAATGAGGAAAAGTTCTCCTGTATTTATACACAACGTTGGTTTTTGAATAGATGCGACTGTTGGGCTTCTGAGCCTACATGATTTGTAGGTCGGCTTCATAATAATTCCATAATCAAAATCAATTCATATCTCCATGAATACTTATCGGAATCGGATGATCTTTATATCAATCCTACACCTCCCGACGAGAGGAATCTAATAAAAATATTATCAGCCATGAATAAGATGACCCACATGAAGTTTTGCCCTAGTTGCCAATTTTAACACTCCCTCTCAACTAGGAGAACTTTATCTGCAATCTATCTATCGGTCGTTACTATTCATCCATCAAATCCACCGCCCTGTACAACCTGACCCTTGCTCTGCTCTGCTCTATTCTGCCTGTTCTGCTTTGTCTTGTTCTGCCCTGTACTAATCTGTACGGCTCTGCTCTATTATGTGCTGCTCTGCTTTGTTCTATTCTGCTCTACTTTTGTCTGAATTATGAAGAAGAAGAAATGATCGAGGATGTCTCATACTAACTCAAAGTCAGTCTCAGAGTATGTACCACTGGACCCAGACCAGTCTCAACCAACCCGAAGTCAACGTCATAGTGAGTACAACTCCACTGGTCCCAAACCAGTATCATCCTCCACTGACTCAAAGTCAGTCTCAGAGTGCGTACCACTGGTCCCAAACCAGTCTCAACCGACCCGAAGTCAGCTTCATAATAGGTACCACTCCTACCACTGGTCCCAGACCAGTATTGCAGTCTCAGAGAGTGTACCACTGGTCCCAGACCAGTCTCAACCGACCCGAAGTCAGCGTCATAGTATGTACCACTCTCAATGGTCCCAAACCAGTACTGTACTGACACGAAGTCAGTCTCAGAGTATGTACCACTAGTCCCAGACTAGTCTCAACCGACCCAAAGTCATTGTCATAGTATGGTACAACTCCTACCACTGGTCCCAGACCAGTATCATTGATCACAGATCAATGGAGGTCATCCTAGCGTAGGGAGTACGGTAGATACAACGATGCATCCATCGGTACTACTATGGTCCCTAACTTCATTTCCCTGCTCATTGATCAGATGAGAGGTACTTCCCATGAGTCCCGGACTGCATGGGTAGGATGCCTCGACAGGAGAACTAATCAACCTGTCGTCACATGAGAACACATCAATCCCACCACAATCGCCATGGAGAACACATCAATCCAGGCCGCCATGGAGAACACATCAATCCTGCGACAATCGCCATGGAGAACACATCAATCTAGGCCTCACAGGAGAACTAATCATCCTGCTACACGGGAGAGTGAATCATCATGTTCCACAAGAGAGCGAATCATCTTGTCCCACAAGAGAGCAAATCATCTTGTTCCAGTGCACACCACCAAGGGAGGGTGAGCCACCCTGTGGTCGTATGTTGCTCCAGTAAGAACCGCAAGCCCTCAGAGCTCCCAGAGCTCAATGTATGCAACATGCAGGACCCTTATACAAGGGTTCCTTGACGACTCCAAGTCGTTTGGCAAAATCACAGATTAGATCTTTCCTCGGGGCTTTGACAAGGTGTATCGACCTGTACATCATCTTAATGCGATGGAGCCTCCTTGCTCATCGACTTACCATATCCCAGATGATGTTTATCTGCTGGAGCAATTGACGAATACGGGATTCCTCAATAATCGAATCCCACCTCTGGTTGTTACAGAGAATCACAGTGGTATGTGTTCAAACAGCTCGCTGAAGAGCTTCCCCAACCAGGCAGCTTCATACGAGATCATACTCGTAGATATGTATCTGGTCTCGGCGGTGCTTATGGCAATCGACTTCTGCTTCCTGCTCATCCATTATATCAAAGCAGAATCCAAAGAGAAACAGCACTAAAAAGTGCTCCAGTGATCCTCCACACTACCTGCCTAATCAGCATTCGAATAATCATGTCGTTTCATATTTTCGGCAGTGTATCTCAATCCATGAGAGATTGTGTCCTGAAGACATCTCAGAAGATTCTTGGCACCAATCTAGTGAGGCTCAACCAAATATGAGCTCACAATGCTAACTGCAAAACATATGTTCGGATGGAGGTTCACCAAGAACATCAACGCGAATGTGTTTTTGAAACTCAAAGGCTTTTCCCAAATCTGCTCCGACATCACTACCATATAACTTCTGAAAGTTAAGATCCTTGAGGTAGTCACAGGCTTGCAGTCCAGCATACAAAATCTTTTCAAAATCTTCACCACATATTTTCCTTGAGATAGGAAAATTTCCCTTGGCTTCTGCCACACTTCAATTCCTAGGAAATAGTGCATCGGTCCTAGGTACTTCATTTCAAATTCAGAAGCCAACTCCCTCTTACATTTGTGAATGAGAGGGTCTGCACCTGTTAGAAAGAGGTCATCCACATACAACACCAGTATGAGAGGCTTGTCATCTTCAACCTTAAGGTAAAGGTTAGGATCGGCTTCACTCCTAGTGAATCCCAGCTTCATCAAGTAGCTATCGATCCTCTCATACCATGCTCAGGGTGCTTGCTTCAACCCATAGAGAGCCTTCTTCAACCTGCATACATGAGATTTTCAATCATAAATCTCAAATCCTTTGGGTTGCTCCACATAGACCTCTTCTTTGATCGAACCGTGCAAGAACGCGGTCTTGACATCCATCTGATGTAGGTTCCATCCTTGTGAAGCCACAAGGGCTATGACCAAGCAGATGGTCGTATACCTGGCAACAGGGGCAAATATCACATCATAGTCTATACCTTCCTTCTGGGAGAAACCACGGGCAACAAAACGAACCTTATACTATTCCGTACTTCCATCTGTTGCAGCTTTATCTTGTAAAGCCATTTTGAAGTAACAATTGTCTTGTCCTGGGTCTGGGAACTACTTCCCAGACATCATTCTTTATAATAGACTCATATTCTTCGATCATAGCATCCTTCCATACTTTATGCTTGACGGCATCTGAGAATGATGAAGGCTCATTTTGTATGATCGTGCTCATGATGGTCAGGTATCCCTGATACCTGTTACATTTCTTACTTTCAAGGAAGGTTCCTCGGGGTGCAGCATGTCTTTCAACATCATCAAGTATCCCCCTAAGCCATGAAGGCCTCTTCCTAGAAGAGGAAGGCTCAGGGGGATAAATAGGATCCATCGGTTCTTCCACATCAGGGATTGTTACATCATCTACCCATAGAGAGCTTCCACAATCGTACAGTGCCACACCATTCTGCTCTGGAGTATGTGGTGTAGTAGTCTCCCTCTTAATGCCAACCTCAGGTATGCCTAAGTGAACCAACTGTAATATATCGGAGGTCTTGCTTAGGCTTGAAGGGAATGGTCCCCTTTTGAGCTTTCCTTCGGCACATCCTAGACATACACCTTCTTTCTCTCCTCAGAATTCGGGCATCCCTGTCACCATTTGTCTTACACCGAGTAGAACTTTATAATGAAGGGGGGAAAACCTTTGATGCCAAAGTTCGGACTAAAGATATGTGTCATAAGACATGACACCTAGCGGACTTCCATCAACCTGATATAATGAATCAACACGAAACCCAAGAGTAAAGGCATCTTTAACATTATTTTTCCATATACGTACCTTGCCATTGCTGAAGGTTACCTTGTAGCCTTTGTCTTCCATTGCCGAGATGGACACCAGGGTCTTTTTGAGGTCAGGTGCATTTAATACATCCTAGAATTTCTAGTCTTCTTGAATGGTTGTCCTCTTCCTTGATTTCTAGCACTGCTTTTACCTTTGCTATTGAATTTTCCATCCTTTCGATTACCATGATTGGATTTTGATCATCGTCATGGTGAGAGTCCTTTCTATCAGGGCATTCCCTTGCATAGTGACCTGCTTTATTGCAAATGTAACATCGTCCTTTTCTTCCACCCTTTGGTCCAGCCTTTCCTTTTGATTTAGACCCGGAATTCTTTCTTTTCTTAGCATGAGAAGAAAAGGCAGCAAGAGGACCTTTAGGTAAGGGCATTTCTTGCTCTTCTACCCTTGTTTCTTCTTGAATGCATCTAGCCATTAATTCCTCGAAACCAGGAATTACATTATTGTTCAGAAGAGTAGTCCTGAACACGTACCATTCAGATGGTAATCCTCCAAGAGTCATGAGTGCCATTTCCCTGTCAGTAATAGTCTTCCCAATAGATAGGAGATTGTTCTTGATCTCGGTGATTCTTAAGAAGTATGCTTGCATACTCTCATCTTTACCCTTCTTGATTTCACTCAGCTTATTTCTAAGAAACAAAACTTGATTTGCATCATTAACTTTAAATAAACTCACCAGTCTATCGTAGATTTCCTTGGAGGTGTTCATGTCGGAGATGTAGGCCACCAAGTGCTTGTCGATAGAGTCCCGGATGATCTTTTGTTTTGACTTCTCTGGTTTTCCATTTGTTCCAGGTAGCAGCGGATGCATTTGATGGAAGCTCAACAATATTGCCTCTTCCATGGTCGAGCACTCCTTGTTCTTTTAGGATAGCCTTGGCTATCTTCTGTTCGGTGATTTCTCTTGCTCTTGCTCTTGCTCGGGCTTTGTCTTCACCTCAACTCTGATACCATGTTAAGTTATGGTATGTTCTATGCTTATAACAGTTTACTTCTTTTCCTTATTATATTCCACAGATTAGCAATCATATGTACATAAAGTAAAGTGCAGATAGAATATTAAACGATCAACAGAAAACAAGCCAAGACAAAAGACATAAGATGTGGCGGCTAGCCAGGGACAAACCGCACAATGTGTGGGGAAACTCTTTAATCAAATCTTCTTTTATCTTCAATAATTCAGCAGAGAGAAATAGTACAATAAATCTTATTTATATCAGCAGTAGCAAACCCTAGATCAGCAGCACCAGCATTAGCGACTTCATCATCAAACTAGGGCAGACGATATCTCACAAACCGACCGTCGGATCGACTTGATTCCACCACCAAAAGTTGTGGCTTTCAGAGGAGGTTCAGATGAACCTACAGCGCAGTTCAGATGAGGAGATCTTCTACTCCACGCAGGTCAAACTTTACTTCTGCAGTTGCAGCTTCAGTTTTGGCAGCTTCCAGCTTCAAACTAGGGTAGTCGATATCTTGCAAACCGTCTGTCGGATTGACTTGATTCCACCTCCAAAAGTTGCGGCTTTCAAAGGAGGTTCAGATGAACCTACAGCGCAGTTCAGATGAGGAGATCTTCTAGTCCACGCAGGTCAATCTTTACTTCTGCAGTTGCAGCTTTAGTTTCAGCAGCTTCTAGGGCAGTCGATATCTTGCAAACCCTCCGTCGGATTGACTTGATTCCACCACCAAAAGTTGCGGCTTTCAGAGGAGGTTCAGATGAACCTACTGCGTAGTTCAGATGAGGAGATCTTCTAGTCCACACAAGTCAATCTTTACTTCTGCAGTTGCAGCTTCAGTTTCAGCAGCTTCCGGCTTCACATGTGTGAGGGAGAGACCCTTTTCTGCGGAGTAGAGAAGAGACTCTTTTCTGCGCAGTAGAGAGAGAGAGATGTGATGAGATGAGTGAGTCCAGATGAGGAAAAGTTCTCCTGTATTTATACACAACGTTGGTGTTTGAATAGATGCAACTGTTGGGCTTCTGAGCCTACATGAGTTGCAGGTCGGCTTGATAATAATTCCATAATCAAAATAAATTCATATCTCCATGAATACTTATCGGAATCGGATGATCTTTATATCAATCCTACACCTCTCGATGAGAGGAATCTAATAAAAATATTATCAACCATGAATAAGATGACTCACATGAAGTTTTGCCCTAGTTGCCAATTTTAACAAGAAACAAGAAGACTAATTCACACTCTTTTGGAAGAGAAGAGTGATGAAAGTGTGATGATGAAAATGTAGAAAACTTTGCAAAACTATTGTACCCTCCCGGTTTCAAGTTTTTAGCATATGGTCTAATTTCCTCACCCTAAACAGTTAGCTGATATAAACCTTTTGCAAATTTGCTTGAAACATTTAGGACTACTCTACAATATCTTTTCAGTTGATATGAAAGTAAAGACAAGCGCACAGAAAATTTTTACACAGTTTTTTTGGTCTAATGACCCAGGAAAAACCCACAAGGGGAAAACCAGCCTTAACAAGGATTTTATTTGCTAATCTTAGATATAATTTTACACAGAAAAATTGAACTTCAAGTACTTATCTCTCCCTCGAAGTTAGAGCTCAGCGTTCTAAAGTAATATGCAACTGTCCTTGAGATCTTTACCTCTGTCAGACCTCTACTTGATACCTCTGTCAGACCTCTGCCTTGGATTTGGCACTCAGACAGTCACAAAATACTAAGTTCTGCTACCTTGGAGACCATGCCAATTCTCTGTTGTAATTACTCCAAAAAAAGCGTCGTTTGGCAGTCTGAATACACAGTCTGCTTACCACAGGCAGCTACCTTGGAAGGTAGCAGAAACCCTTCACTGCATGTGTGGTACTAGCTCCAATACTCACACGGAAATCTAAGCATGTCTTTGAAACATTGCAGAACACTGACCTCATCCATGTCATGTGATTGGATGCTCTACGATCCAAGAGCCATAGCCCACTATCCTCATACACAGCAGTACCATTGTCCGATATACAGGCAATAAGAGAGAACTCTTTCTCAAATATCTCAGCAAAGTCATCAATCTTACTTGATGCTGCTACTGCTGCATGAGCCTCTTTCTTCTTCTTCTTGTATGGACACTGGCTTGCATAGTGACCAATCTTGTGACATGAAAAGCATTTAATTCGCTCATGCCCTTCACAGAAGCAGATCCACCCCCCCCCCCTCCCCCTCGTTCTTTTTAAGCAAAACCCCTACAATCCCGACAATATTCCTTGTGCCAAAAACACTGTCTACTGAAACTCAGAGTCCTAGCTCTGATACCATGTAGAATTTCACATACAAGCTATTAAATCTTGTAGGCATTCTGTCAAACACTTGGGAAAACTCTAATTTCTGACTCCAATAAATATTCAACAATAATGCAGATTTTTCACACATTCAACCTTCATTTATGAGCAGATATACAAATAAATAAGTCTGGAAAATATTTGCAGCGAAACAGAGTAGTAAACAATCACAGCATTTGACACAAACATTTTGGGCAATGTGCCTAGAAAATCCCTGGGGGGAAAACCAATCCATAAGACAAATTTTATTGAGCTCATAGGAAATTTCAAGCAATTGATATCCAACTTATCTCACTGAGTCTGCCCTTGATTTTTGTGCCAAAAACCTAGGAAAACGTACCAGAAATCCCTCCTTGATTTCTGTGCCAAGTTTGTCCTAGTTTGACAACATACAGCCTCCTAGAAAAGCATACCCAGCAACTATACGAACTATACCAACAAAACAGAAAATTGTTGCCTAGAGTTATGTGCCATCTGCCTTAAAAATGTGCTCATATTTCACTATATAGCCAGCATTAAATGCATTGTACGGACTGCTAAATTTCTACTGATTCCTTGGGAACTGTGCCAATCTCTCCTAGATATGTGTGCCCAGCTCTCCTTTCCTTATTGCTCCTTCCAAAACTTTCTTCAGCTCTCGCCCTTCTCTCTCACTCTTCATTAAAAATGAAGAAAAAACATGCCTCTTCCTCTCCCTTTTCTCTTTTTTTATTTCTCATTAATCACTAAAATCCCTAACCCTAGATCTCAATGGTTGTGATTCAATCTGGCCATCTCAAGGTCAATGGTCATGACTTATTTCAGATTGGGCCCACTTAAATCACTTAAGTGAACCAAACTTTATAAAGTCACTCTCACTTTATAAAAAGGTCGTGTTCTAGTCCTTGATTAAAAAAGTACATTTTCCAACTTTATAAAATCACTTTATAAAGTAAAGTGCCTAGAGAGTGAAATATGCTTAGTCAATTCTGCATACGAGGCATTGCCAATGCAGAAGTACCTCCTGAGCTAAAAAAGCCAACGGTAACAATAATAGCTTTTGAAAGGTGTGAAACATCAAATTTAGTTCAAATTGCAAAATGGTACCTTCATATTTTGGATCGGATAGGCAATGGCAGCAAATTAAATATGAGGATAGTTTATAAATTTATAATCTAACTTATGTAGCCTAATGTGTAACCTTACTTATAACATATCCAGTTCAAAAAAATAATCGCTTATAGCATGCTACTTATTTAAAACATATCTAATTAAAAACATAATCATATATTTCCATGAATCCTTCCAAAATTGAGATTTTCAACACGTTAAAACCATTAATGATATCATGGAAAATTATCTCCGATAAAAACAAATATTGAGCAGAATAATATTCAACAAAAATGTGCAACAGAAACTAGATATCTCCTAATTACACTAGTTGTGAGATTGAAAACCTTGACTATATTAACTATCAATAATCCTTAATTTCTTGACATGGCTTAAAAATATTAGAGAGTCATTATCATATCCATACCAATCTGCAGTGCGAGTTGTTAACAAAAAAAGCCTCTCTAGTCCCATTGATATTGCTTTATTTTCCATGTAATCTGCAAGGATTTTAACAATCGAAGAATGGTAAAATTTTGTCAATTGCAATCTACAATTTGAAATACAAGAATATGCAAAACTAGCAACCAAAACATAAACCATTTCAACTTCAATGAATGGAAACTTAACATAATAATTATTGACAAATACTATTTTATTATTATTATAAAATAGGAAAATGGATAAACTTTATCTTATTATTATTGGATTGTACCTAAGGTGTATAATATCAAGTACCTTCTCCCAAGGAGACAACGAATGTAATATTAACATAATAATGGAATAGGCCATTGTGTAATTAAAAAAGGAAATGATATAATAACAAGGGGTATCTAGCATAGGCACCTAGGAACACCCATGAGAAAGTATAAATACAAATGACTATCATTGTAGTGAAGGTGTTGAATTGTATTGTCTTGTAGCAAGCATAGCTTGTGGAGTGATACATTCCAAAAGGGGTATCTGATATGTTGAAAATAAGGGTACCAAGGAGTTGTTTCCTACGCATTTCTCCTTTTGGCCTAGCGAGACACAGTAATCACCTTTTGTTTAAGTGACATTATGAGTTTAATTAATGTCAACGGGCTAAAATACTTTTTATGTGGAGATGCACTAGGCACTTTAAGTTATTAAAGTCACATTATGTGAAAAAGTACTAAGTACACTTTATATTATTAAAGTGGCTTTTATATTCTAAAAGTGAATTTATGTGAAAAAGTACCGAGTACACTTATATTATTAAAGTGACTTCTATATTCTAAAAGTGACTTTATGAGGAAAAAAGTGACAATGGTACTAAAACATTAAAAGTACGAGGAGGTTCATTAATAGAAGGGAGACCACATGAGAGAGGTGGTCAAGTAGGGGCTTGATCTCATCCATTGATCTCATGGGTTGAAATTTAATCTCAACCCTTGATTTCAAGTGTTAGGGTTCTCCATTCTGAAGGAAAGAAAAAAAGGGAGGAAAAAAAGGAAGAGCTCATTATTCTCATGAGCGATTGAGGAGAGGAGCAAGGAGAAAGGAGGAGGAGAGCTTTGAGAAATTATTCTACAACAGAGAGCAAGGACTAAGACCACACTGGTTCGATTATCTAGAAGGCTGAGTATAAGCCAGGGAGGGAGCTCGAATCTCAGAGTGAATGGCAAAGTAATTATTTGCTACAAGTTTTAGACATGTTTCAAGTCTGAAATAAGTCAGTAATAACATTCAGGTAACTGGAAACCTTCCTACAATCAGAAACAACCTTTCCTGAGTTTCTCGGGCCTGCTGTGTGAGTTTCTCGAGCCTGCGGTGTGTGATTCTCAGGCCTGTTGTGCACGATTTTTGGGCATGATCTGAGTGCAGTCAGTGAACTTCCACGGTCCAGGTTTAGACAGTGGTTCTGTGCATGATTCAAGGGAGGAGAGGGAAGCTTTACGAGTGTGTATTTTTTGCTGAAGTAAACCCGAGTTTCAGGGAAGCATAAGCCTGAGTTTCAAGGCAACCCATGACATTGAAAGTGGTACGAATTCCTGAGTATAAGGAGCAGTTCAGAGGTCTCAGATTTCTGCTGAGGAGAGCTGGACATTTGTTGAAGCAACGGTTCAAAACTCAGTTTGGGAAAAGGACTTCAGTAACACTTCTTTAAGGGAAGACATAAGTCCTAACTTCTTGTTTTATAAAAAATTCCTTTAGAAACAAAATAAAATCCTCCTTCAGCACAGGTTTCTCCTTGTGGATTTTTCCAGGGTCAGTTGACCAAAATAAGTGTGTAAACTTCATGTGTGTACTTGCAATTTTCCCTTGTATCAGTTGTTGAAAAGCTAAATGGTAGAGTAGTGACGTAGTCCTTTTGTTTCAAGTAAATGCAAATATGATATATATATATATATCACTCATATATTTTATGATGGGTTTGGGCATTAAACCATGCAAAACTTGAAAACCTGGTTGGGCTATAGAAGACAATAATTTTCTACATATTACCCAACCTTGAGGTTTCTTCTATCTATATTTTGGTGTTGTTCATAGTGAATGTACTGATATTTTATGTGTTTAGGGTTTGTCTTGGAAGTTTTAGAGTGGATTGTCTCTTATATCTCGGAAGTTTTGCTCCAAATGGTATCAAAGCTCTTTCTTCCAAAAGGAGTATTTGATAGCGCCACCCAACCTTAAGGTTTCTTCTATATATATTTTGGTGTTCATACTGAATGTCTTGGTATTTTTTGTGTTTAGGGTTTGTCTTGGAAGTTTTAAGGTGGATTGTCTCTTATATCTCTGAAGTTTTATTACAATTGGTAGCAAAGCTCTTTCTTGGGCACAAAGTGGAAGAATTTTCTTTCATTTTGCCGACTTTTAAAGGAAAATGAGGATGAAAGCATTCAAGTCGATTTCAAAAACTTAATATGCAAAATTTGGATAATTCAATCCAATAACTAAATACCTCTCTAAAAAATACAATTTAAAAATAAAAATAAAAATAAGAAATAATTGTCCAAGATGGAGTCTAGGGAGTGAAGTTATCTACAATTTAAAATCGACAATGTTTAGGGATTTCTCTAATGATAGTCAGGGATTTCACAAACTGGATATCTTTTCATAAAAAAACATAGTTTTTAATCAAACCAGTGTCAATAGATCCAGAGAAGGTGTGGCATTTCATAATTGGGATTAGAATAGTTGATCTAAAAAGTATCACAGAAGTTATGATCATTTTACCTTTTCGATCTCAAAATCTAACTACATAATGGATACCATTTACAAATCATCAACTGAAAATCACAGACAAACACACAAGGGACACCGTTATTTTTGGGCAAACGTCCCCGGAAAAACCCAACTTGGGAAAACAGGTGCAGCAGTTCTAAGGATTTTAATATTAAGCAGCTTTCTTGAGTACAACTAGGGTGTCGAACTAGTTCACCCAACAAAGAAATCTATCTGGCAATAATACCCTTATTCAGAAGCAGATATTCAGCAAGTCTACTCCACGAAAATCTCTCCAACGCTTCTTTGAGGCTTTGCGTCAACCCTCATGGCATCTGCGTCACTCTAAAGCCCCCTGCGTCAGCCTTATGCTGCTCTACGTTGGCTCTCTAGCCTTCTGCGTCACCCACGCAGAACCTCCTAGCCTCTGAGTAGTCACTCTGGCCCTCTACGTGGTTCCTTCTAGGTTTTCATAGACTTCTCTGCCTTTGCGCTGGTCCTTCCGCACTATCGTTTCCTCTCTGCTATGATCTCACTGCGCCTCGCTGCAACTCAGATCACTTCTTTGATTTCTCTCAGGAAACCCCGCTCCAGAAAATCGAACTGACTGATCAATCTTGGTGTGTCTCCAACTAACCCTCAAGCCTCCTCTTATACTTTTTCTATTGAGTCTTCAACGACCGAGATTAAATCTCTAATCAACGACTAAGATTAGATTTGGCTTGATCCATGTCATTTAGAACCTTCTCACCCAGTTTTATATTAATACCCATTAATATTTTTATTTTCTTAAGTTTATACCTAGGAACTCCATTAAAAATATTAATTATTTTAATATCTCTAACCAGGTGGAATTTCCCCAGACCATTTCTAGGTCTTGGAGATCTCATGTGCTTTAACCTCCCCACCAATTTTCATGGCTAGAGCACATTTGATGCTACCCAAATCAACACCCTCATATCTATTGCACCAGTTTTCCCGCATTGGGTTTTTCCGGGGACGATTGTCCAAAAATAACGGTGTCCCTTGTGTGATTGTCTCGGTTACTTCAGTTGTTGATATGTATATGTGTTAAGGCTGCATTTGTGTTTATTTTTGGTATTTATATTTATAACTGACTTGTTAATGAAAAGAACAAGAAGGAGAAAATAAACTAGATAATGCAGTAGGGATTTCTGACGTGTCAGACTTGGAAATTTCAACATGGTATCATAGTATTGCAGATCACAGGAGAACTAAAGGCACCAGCAGTAATCTGAAGAATTTGCAACAGTAGCAGCGATGCCGAGAGATATTGTTGTTCCAGAGCAGAAGTAGCTAGAGAGGAAGTGACGCAGAGCCTCCGTCATCATTTCAAGCCAAGAGGGGGGTCAGCGCAAAGGCAGAGAGGAGCAAATCGAACCTACGCAGTCCCCAGTCATCTTTCTCAGCCAGGAAAGATCGACGTTGTGCCCAGGAGGTGCAAATTCAGCCATTGTCGGGATTGCGCAGAGCCTGAAAAGCTCAGTTTCTTCCGTCGTTGGGGCTTGGGGAGCTGTGGGCAGAATGTGATTTGAGGAGCTGGTGGGACGTTGTTTCTATTGAAGCAGAATAATGTCTAAGGAGACAGAACCAAGTTAGAGGGACTCGCTACCTTGACGGATTTCTAGCCAAGAAATACAGATCCGAGTTGCAGTTGTAAGGACGATTGGAGAGGAGCAATTCGACAGCTAGCCAAAGGATTTCCAAGAGGGAAATCAGGACTTAGAGGGAGATTTCCAAGAGGGATGTCGAATGATAGAGGGAGTCCAGAAGAGGAGCTGAAATGTCAGTGAACGGACTGACGGATCAAGACAAGTTGGACGGGGCTTCCAACTTTGTCATCTGGAAGGCCAGCATCCTAGGAGTCCTGGATCGACATCGCATCAAGGACTTTGCCTTGAGAATCGTTGCTATCTCGGTTGACCCAGATGAGAACAAGAAGTATGAGGATGCAATGGCGAGGGCGAAGTGCATGATCCTAGACGAGGTCAAAGATCATGTCATACCACATATTGCTGAAAAGAACACAGCAAAGTAGATGTGGGACACCCTGACCTCCTTATACCAGGGCTCTTCTGTGCAGTGGAAGATGTTATTGGAGAATCAGCTGCAGTCGTATCAGAGGTAAAAGGGAGAGCAAATAGATCCATTCCTTCTCAGTTTGTAGGAGATTCGCGACCAGCTTACTTCTATGGGGTCTACACGGATCTAGAATTTATGGCCAGGATTGCCCTAAATGCAGTCTCCGAGGAGTGGGAGATATTTGTCCAAAGTATTTTGGGCAGAGCTACTCTTCCCGGTTGGGAGGAGATGTGGGCAGCTCTTCGCCTGGAAGAGATCAGGAGAATGACTAAGGCGGGGAGTAGTGGCAAGGGAGGTCGAATCAAGAAAGAGGAGGATGCAGCTCTAGCATCTGCGGGACAACAAGGGAAGAGGAAGAAGAAGGACATCTCCAAGGTGAAGTGCTTCCATTGTGGGGAGCTGGGACATTATGCATCCCAGTGTCCCATGAAGAAAAACAAGGGAGAGGCTTTCGATTCTAAGGCAACTCCAGCTAAGGCGGAGAAAGAGGTCGAGACTGATGACGATTATGCCATGAGTGCTCACGCACCTCTAGAGAAGAGGTGGGGAGACATCGAGTTGTAGTCAAGAGGACTACATACTAGGGGTAAGATCCTTGAGGTACCCAAACTCTTGGATCACATCCAGCTATAGGAGCCCTTAACGACAGTAGCATGATGACAGATGTCGAATGGAGCAAAGTGTAGTGGAGTAGCAAGGCAGTGCTTGGGTGCAGAATTCTGAGGCAGCGCAGTGAACGTTGGAGCAGTGCGAGAGGCACAAAGGTGTATGCAGCAGCATAGTAGCAGCAAAGGGAGCATAGAATAGCAGCAAAGGCAACTCCAGTTTCACGAGGCTTCCAAACTGACTAAGATGTCAGTATTTGGGAGAAGTCATTACTTACTTCTCGGTAACTGAGTTGCAGTGCAGCAATAAGCAATGGCAGTGCTAGGGGCAACATGGGCAGCATGTTGAGAGGTAGTTGCAATACAAATGTAGCAGTGGCAGTGGCAGTGTTATGCGCAACAATACAGGGAGCAGTAGTGCAGAGGATGTGAGGTAGCAAGCCAAGCATCAGCACAGGTACCGGTGCGAAGGATCAGTGAGATATTTCAATGGTGGAGCATTCCTAGAGCACATTCCTCGTTAAGAGGGGCTGTTGATTTGTGGTAGCATCGGATGTGCTCTAGCCATGAAAATTGGTGGAGAGGCTAAGGCACATAAGATCGCCAAGACCCAGAAATCATTTGGGCAAATTCCACCTGGTTGGAGAGATATTAAAATAATTAATATTTTTAATGGGGTTCCTAAGTCTAAACTTAGGAAAATTAAAATATTAATGGGTATTAACATAAAACTGGGTGAGAATGTTCTAAATGACATGGATCAAGCCAAATCTAATCTTAGTCGTTGATTAGGGACTAAATCTCGGTTGTTGAAGACTCAACAGGAAAAGTATAAGAGGCTTGAGGGTCAGTTGGAAATACACCAAATTGATCCATCAGTTCGATTTTCTGGAGCAAGCATTTGCTGAGAGAATCGAGCTAGTGATCTGTTGCAACGAGGGTCAGTTCGGCACGAGGCCGAGAATACATCGCAAAGAGACAGCGTAGAGCCTGGGAAGGTAGACGCAGAGGCAGTTGGGACCTACGCAGAGGCTAAGGAGGCCAGTGTGGGTGACGCAGTGGGCCAGAGGGCTGACACAGAGAGTCAAGGGGCTGAGCAGAGGCATCAATAGCTGCGCAAAGGCTAGCAGAGCTGACGCAGGGCCAAGAGGCAGCACTGGGTGATTTTCGTGGGGCAGACTGAGTGCTGGTGAGCTAAGAGGGTGATGCAGTCCCTATCAGAGTGACGCAGAGCAGTGGAGAAGCTTGGAGCAGCTTTCGTTGTCCAGCTAAGGAGTTGTCGTAGTTACTATGGGATCGATCATCTGGTGACTGATCAGCCGGAATATCCGTCTCTGAGGAGAGGTACATCTACCAAGTGCATTCCCTGTTGGGTGAGCCATTTTTGGCACCCTAGTTGTATTCAGAAACTGCATAATAATAAAACCCTCATATCTACTGCATCAGTTTTCCCGCATTGGGTTTTTCCGAGTACAATTCTCCAAAAATAACGGTGTCCCTTGTGTGATTGTCTCAGTTAATTCAATTGTTGATCTGTATATGTGTTAAGGTTGCATTTGTGCTTATTTTCGGTATTTATATTTATAAATGACTTGTTAATGAAAAGAACAAGTAGGAGAAAGTAAGCCAGATAATGCAGTAGGGAATTCTGATGTGTCAGACTTAGAAGTTTTCATAAAACATTACAAGGTGTTTGGCTATGTTTCAATCTTGAAGAATTCACATAAGAGAAACCGGATTGGCAATCCATCTTTTACAGCATCATAGTAACCAACATTGTTTCCGCAGCAAGGCCTTGACTAACAGCTCTATCTCTCAATAGATTAGAGCACAATGTTGGCGAGACCAATGACTTGTAGACACCTTAGTCATTGTCTCTCAAGGTACATACCCACCAGGGTGTTCCCTGAGTATGACCTTCTAGGACTATTCTTATCTTGGGTTCCTAGCCCTCAAAGAATATCGGTCCTTTTGCCTACTCTTGTCTTGGATGCCCTACACATCCTCAAAGAGTATCGGATGCCAGATGATTACCCAATCCTCCCATTCTTTCTTCCCAAGTGAAGACAAGAATGTTGTGTCTATCTCTTCCTCTCAATTGAGGAAGACATGCCCAAGTATCCTCTAACAAGGTACTTGTCCAAGTTCCTTTGTAATTGGGAACTTGTTATAACTCCCTCTTAGCTAGGGACTTGTCCATTCATCAGCAACTTCTTCTTTGTGGGTCCTCCAGTTGCTTGATCTCCTTCTTTCCTTTGATGTCATGAAATCTTTGCTCGAACTTCTTATTGGTAGGGCACCATCCATCGATCACTTTCCTTCTCGATTTATCATGTCATTCCTTCCTTCATGGAAAGTGGCCTTCTTGACATATATCAGGTTCTCTTGCCATCTGGCTACTCCTTTGTCATCTGTTCATGCTTCGGAATACTCTTCTCATGGATACTTAGTTGTACTTGCTTGTTCCCATACTTTGATCTAGTAGCCCTTCATGACTTCATTCTGATATTGCTTCAACATTACATGGTGCTTTTGCTGGATGGATTCTTCATCATGACATCTTTGTACAGTAGAAACTAGAATCAGTGATCTGCACCTTTCATATCTCCAAGGCCTTCATAGGTGTCAAGGGTCCTTTGATCTTTTTCCTTCCTTTATCAGAGTTGTTCTGCCTTCTTTTGGGAGATGTCTTCAATGAATCTTGTCAGATAGTGATTCTTTGTGATCATGGTGTTCTTCACATGCTTGATCTCTTTCTTCATTTGCTTCTTCTTGGATAGATTATTCAACCATCTTATGCTCCTTATGGGAGCACTTCTTCATTGCTTGCTTCTAGGACTAGTCAGCGTTCCTTCTTCACTTGCTTCTTAGTCAATAATCTTATACTCCTTATGTGAGTATTTCTTTTTGTTGACCTTCATTGCATTGTGGTACATGCCTTCGAGCATGTCATTGGTGAAAGAGATTATTTCCTACTTGATCATGTCAGAACTATTCCCATGACTCAATAATATACATATGATAGCAGACTAAACTTTGATGCATACATACGTCATCTCGATTCTCCTTTGATCATCTTACCTTCAATTGATTGTCCATGGTGTGGCCCTTCTCGCTTCATCTGAGCTTGTCTGCATATCATCCTTTTCTTGAATCCCATGAATGGGACTCCCAATGAGACATCTGCTTTTGATTATGAATCTTCTTTTGAAGATTCCATCAGAGGATCTTGAAGACCCTTACCCTGCAAATGTTTCGTTCTTTTTGATGATGGAGGTCTTCTAAGATTCTTAATCATGATCAATTTTCTTTCATTGTGAATGAGGTCCTGTACTAGGTATGCTCCTTCTACATGAATATCTTGAGCTATATCTACCATGCTCCTATATTCTAGAAGATATTTCTAACCATGTATTTTGTTCTATTTATAAATGCTCCTTCTACATGAGTATTTTGAACTCTATGTACTTCATGCCTCTAGATTCTAGAAGATGTTTCTAGCCATGCAAGTTTACTCTATTCCTACATGCTCCTATACTACTCAAAAATTTGAAAGAAGACATTAAGTAAAGAAGTAGTCTTAGTCATAGTAGAGATCTGGAGGATCTTCCTTCTTTTGCTTCTTTTCTTCTTCTTTCACCTCTTGAGTCATGTGAGCTTCTTCCCTTTTTCTTTTGTTGTTGTTGTCCTTAAGTTTTGGACAATTCCTTTTGTAGTGTCCATATTCTTGGCATCCAAATCATTCGATTTTGGACATGTCTCTATTGTTTGTTCTTCGTGGACCAAATTTGCCAAATTTTCCCTTTTTCTTGGCCATGGTAGCAAATGCTTGCTCCTTTGATCCTGCATCTTCCTTTGCTTTGAGTCTTGTTTCCTTTATCTTGCATAGAGACCACATTTCACTTAGTTGGGTGGCTTCCTTCTTGGCATATATGATTGATGTGAAGTTGCCCCAATCCTCAAGTAGAGCATTGAGTACTACAATTGTCATTTCTCTGTCAGACATGACTTCTCCTAGCTCTTGAAGTTAATCCCTCATCTCAAAGATCTTCATGAAATATGGAGCTATTCCTTCCTTTGATATCTTCATCTTATACAAATCATTTCGAAGAGATATCACTTCTTTGGTTGTGCTTACCGAGAATAGCTCTATTAGTTTGTCATAGATTTCTTTTGATGTTTCAAGTTTGGAGACATAAGGAATGAGAGAGTCTTTGATGGATTCTATTAGAATCCTTTGAGCTCTTGTCTCATGCTTATTATACTTAGCTAAGGCTTGAGTTTGTTCCTTAGCAGGAATAGTGATATTCCCTTTGATGTGTTCAAGAAGTTCATTCTCCTTGAGAAGTAAATCAGTCCTCTTCTCCCATGCAAGAAAGTTATTGGTACCTACCAATTTGTTGCTTTCCTTGCAAAAATACATTAATGTATTCAGAAAGCGACATATACTTACTTGATAGATTTTGAGATGTAGTGGACTTGCTTTCTTCTTGAAGACTTGTTGTTCTTCAAGTTGCTTTTTCCAAGTGGGCTTGCTTGATGATGAGATTTGCTTGATGACTTGTAGCTTGATGTAGGTCCTTCTTTGATTTGCTCTTCTCGTAGGTGCCTTTATGTAAGGCTCTTCTTCTTGCTTTGTAGTCTTCCTTGATGAGTGATGGATGGTAGACCTTCTTGGCTTGATGCTTCAACTTTGTAGATGTCCTTCCTTGATGAGTGTTCTTGAGATGCCCTTTCCTTGATGTGTCACCTTAGCTCAAATACCATGTTGAAGAACCAAGGGCAATTAGGTGTAGTGTGATTCTTCCTAACTTGATAACAATTTGTGGGGTCTTTTTACTTTTTCTTGTTAGCTTAATCTTCTTCTTCTTCTTATGTGTGTGTACTTCATCAAACTGCTACCAAAATACAAAAGACAAGAACACAGGATGTTGGCTCTCTACCAGAGCCAAAACCTCTCTCTCTTAGAGAGGAAAACCCTTCAATAAGTTTCTCTTATTGAAGCTTCTTATTGATCAATGCCAAACCCTAGACCCTTGACTAGAATGTCCTCCCAGCACAAGTCAAGTCCTTCCTCCTTTTTGCACTTTGTTCCCCGACACTTAGTCTTCCTTCTTCCATCACTTTGCTCCTCGACACTTTGTCCTTCTTCCGGCAACTGATAGTAGTCCTTGTTATGTTTCCTCTATAAGAGATATTCCTCTTTATTCGTTGGTAGATTCCTTTACATATGAAGGGTACTTTATCCTTCCTCCAACCGAGCTCTTTCTTGAGATATAGTTTCAGGTCTGATATGACAGCAGTGTATCATTGTTTCTTCGCACGTATGAGGGGATTCCTTCAAGATCCTTATGCGGAGGTCTTCTTTTCTTCTTCGCTTGAGTGAGCTTCCTTTTCGCTTGAGTCATAGGCCTTATAGGCCTACTTTTCTAGCCCAACCAATGAGATATGTATGATTGTGGTGGAGGGCTACTATGACAGTAGAGATAACCTCTTTATCTTCACAAGTGTGACTGCAGCTTGCCCTAGAAACAATGCTCTTAGGCTCGGTTGTGTACCCTTCTTCTTCATTGCACTTGGAGACCCCTTCTTCGTCCTTCGTTCACCCTTTTCTCTTGCCTTCTACCTTCGTTGATTTCAGAGATGAATGCTTGACGTTATGAGGGAGTGGACAGCCTCTATAGATTGAGGATTGTCCCTCCTTTAGGCCAACTTGCTATCTGTAGTCCGACTTGACTTATTTGCTTTGGATGGCTTCTTTTGATGGTGCAATTGCTTGGAGAAGACTTGACTTTGC
Source organism: Pinus tabuliformis (assembly GCA_031772625.1). Lineage (NCBI taxonomy): Eukaryota > Viridiplantae > Streptophyta > Pinopsida > Pinales > Pinaceae > Pinus > Pinus tabuliformis. The sequence goes on from CM062818.1 coordinate 2,037,648,559, forward strand.
TTGGATGGGTCTTCTTTGACTCTAATACATAATTATACATAGTATAACATGCCCTTAAGGTCTTCAACATAATTCTTTTGATTCTTTGACTTTCCTATAGCACTTTAACATGTGCTAGACCTATTTCAATGAGCAAGAAACTCATTGACATATATTATAAAAATAATATTTCTTTTCTTGAATAAATACAAATATCAAAAGTACACTTATGAAGATCGAACCTAGTTACATTTCCTTCAACAGATTGCTCATGCATTATCTTGATAAGTCATCATTTGCAAATAATTAGAAGTATAAATTTCCCTTATAACCTAGTTTTTTCCTTTATCGTGCAGAGTTGTTGGGGAACTACTTGATTGAAATTACACATCTCTAAACATTGTTTCCATTAGACTCCATGCTCCCAATAGGGTAGGCACTAATCTAGTCCAAAGGTGAGCACAAAAGAACATTAGTCTTCACCTTTTCTTCTCTTTCTAGGCCTAACCCTAATAGTTCACCTAGGGCATCAAGCGAAATCTTATGTAGCCATCCAAACACCTTGAAAATTGGTCCAAAACTGGGCTAGAGTTGTCTCAAGGGATCCTCCAATTTTGAGCTCAATCCGAACAAGGAATCTTGAGATATCACAAGCCCTAGCTCGAGGATCATTTCTCTCCCTAGGTTGATTTGGGTTAGTGTCCTCATTTGGATCATTGCATTCAAATTTCAAAAGAAAATTAGTCCTTTGATCATATTCTCCTCCCTAACTAGGTCAGGCCCATCTATTGATGATCAACCCCACACCCTTGACCTAGTTTAGGTCCACCTGGGTTCTTTGTGGTCCCACAACTTTGTGACTCAAATCCCACAAGGATTACATAGAAACCTTTCCCTTTAAGGATTCTTAGCTCTAGGATACCTCTTGTCAAGGGATATTCTCCATACCTAGGTCTAAGTGTCCCCTCAGCCCTTCTAAGAGAGCCCATCACCTTGCTTCAAAGGCAAGTAAGCCATTTATCTGAGTCTCTCTTGTGAACAGGCTTTAGGAATCACTCCTTATCCCATCATTGATCTATCCATCCTTGTGATTCCTCTCATACCGGGTCTCCTCCCATCAGTGAAAGTCTCCATTGTTGCCACTTGACCTAGTAGTTGCTCTATAAGATCCCCTCCTTGGACCCTGCTAGTTTGAAGGGTAGTAGACCCCTAAGTGACACCCATTCGACCCCCACTTGAAGGCTATATAAAGAAGATCATTTCTCCTCATTTGGACAAATCAATTTGGTCTAATGTATCTCTGATCCAGCGAAATTACAGGGGGGCCGAAATTTTAGGGACTTGGATTTATTGTGTGCCTAATTTTAGGTTGTGTGCCTAATTTTCTGTCTCTCTTGTCTCTTTGTTTCATGGTTATTTTATTGCTCTTTCACGTTTATTAGTTGACGTTCTTCTTCTGTAAAACTACCTACATGATATTGAATTTAATGCTATATGAAACTAATGTTTAATTGATCATTGAAGTAGTTATCGGGTGAAGAAAAACTTAATTCTGGCTGGTGTCCTAGAATATCAACATTTTTTAGCCTTGTCAGTAGAAAGGATATATTAGGAAACCAAAAGCCTATTGGTGGTAAAGTATTTTCATGTTTGCAACAGCACAATACACTAGTTGAAAATTGTGCAAATCAAGTTACGCAATTGAAAATGGGGGAAATTTTAGTTAATGGTAACCTTAGCCTCAACCAATTCCGTAGTTAATAATAAATATGAAGGATAGGGCATGATGCTTCCATTTAAATAGGCATAAGGAGAGACCACCATTCAATGGATCAACTAATATGAAGGGACTTTCTCCCTCAACTCACACAAAACAGCAACCACTCCAAATTGCGCTTGAATTCATGGGCAAATTTCTTTGGCATCAATGTGAGATAATGGCATGGACAGAGGTTTATTCATGTTTAGGCTTAATTGTGGCTCGTGTGCAATGCATCTGAGCTTGTTATGTTTTTTTTCCTCGTCTTCCTAAACATTGGGAAGCCAACTTCCTCCTATCGCTTATTTAACACCACTGTGACTTGGGCAAGAGGTTGGTGTTCTAAGGTTTCATCATCATCTCTTATCCTCATTCAGATAGTATTTTTTGTTTTCTCCTGAACCTATACAATGTTCTCTCTCTTTCCCAAGTGCTCTATGTTCGGTTTCCGAGTCCAATTTCAGTTGGGTAGAGGCATGGTGGTTTGGAACAACTTTGAATCTCCTTTCTCTAGAGCAGATCTTCCCTATTGATCTTTCAAGGTAAGGGTTTTCTCTAGCCCATCATTACCAGAGGTATGCTCAGTGTGGCTTCTCGATTCCAAAGTCAAAGCTCCCTCTCAACAAATCCTTGGTATTGGGCATATCAGTAGTAGAGTGGCTTGGCATCTTTGGAGCTCCAATTTCATATCAGGTATTGTGCAGCATTTGTCACAGAATGGATTATAGAGAATTGCAAAAAATTACAAGGGTATTGAGAAGCCAGAAGGAGGCCACTTGCAAGAAATTACGAGGGCATTGAGAAGCCAGAAGGAGGCCAGCTAGGGCAACGGAAGTTCAATTTTAGTGGCCATAAGCAAAATTCAAGAATAGGATAATCATGTAATTGGTTCAATTTAAGCGCCAAATCTGTGTTGGAAGCTGACTGCAACATGCTTCGCACTATGGTTATAAATTTCTCTAAAGGCGATCAATCAGGGACCTCAAATTAAGCACAATCCATTAATTCCAACCACAGGGCTAGCAGGGAAGACAAAACTATTCACTAGCTACAGAAGCATGCAGAAATTATTCAGCCAAAGCAATACAAGATGAAGTGGCCAGCCGACACACATTTTGTTAATTCTGTATGTTTTTTAAAGTTGTTAGTTTTCAAGGCCTTTAATCAGAATTTATACCACCAAGTTTTGATGGAAGCATTGGTCATTGGCCTAATTTGGCTGTAGTTATAGGATAGCATCATAGTAGTTTCTTCTCCTTCAAATTATTATTTAAGACTATGTAAAGCAGACTTTTGAAGTACATTTGCAGCAAGCCTCGCTGTAGTGTTTTGCTTAATACAAATATCTTATGGTTAAAAACAGAATCCTCTTAGCCCTGTAATGCTTTGAGGAATAGGTCACATTGTAATAGCTTGGATTTTTGGTGGATCAGCATTAACCCCTTCTTTGAAAATGACATGGCCCAAGAATTAAGTTCTTTATGACTAGAATCTCACTTAAATTTCTTAGCACATAACCGATTCTCTTTTAAGATCTGCACAACTTTGTCTATATGTGAAATGCAATCATGCCAGGGCTTCCTCTTAATTCATAATATGATTAAAAGAAAGCATACCCTTGCAGGTAGGGCTTGAAAATCTTATTCAAGAGGGGCTTTAGAAAGTATATGGAGCATTGGTCAAGTCAAATGGCATAATCAAGAACTCAGTCACACCCATGAGTTCTAAAAATTCATTTTGTGAATAGTCTCTTCAAGGATCATGATTTGGTGATGACCACTACAAAGATCATCTTTGGAAAATTAAATGACTCCATTCAGTTTGTCTAATAGCTTGTCAATTACAGGAATTGGAAACTTGTCCTAGACCTTCATTTTATTTAATTCTCTATAACTAATCAACAATGGCCATGATCTTTCTTCTTACAAAGATGACGAGTGTAAAGAAGGCATTACCATTGGGTTTAATGACTCCACCATCCAATAATCCCTAAACAAGGTGCACTATCCCACTTTTATCTTGCTAAGGGCAGTGATAAGGCTAGATATAGAAGAGGTAATCCTATCAGCAAGGATATAGTGTGGTCATCTCACATGATGAAGGTAGGCCCCATGAAGGTTCTTGAAATACTTGTCATCCATCCATAATTGTTATGATATCACACCCAAAGTACGAAATTTGAAAAAATAAAAGCAAAAGACTAAGTTACACAGAGAAGAATCAAGAAAGGATACAGATACTACAGTTGTTTAGAAAATTAGGATACATACATACATATACATATATATATATATATATGCAGAAAGCACATGGCATAAAAAATTGACAACACCATGAATTTCAAATTTGGAAAGATTCATTTCAAATGTTAAAAGGCATTTCGTACAAGGATTCATTTCCAAAATGCAAAAACACATTTCCAGCCCATTGGGTGTCATTTCCGGTAACTTACATAAAAGATCATCACGTAAGAAATACCATAATTTAAACAACTAATACAGAAGAAAAATGCTCAGAATTAGAAATGAACGTAATAAATTCTCAAAACAAGTAAAACCAAATTCAAACAAAGATGACAAAAGCGAGATGTCAATGTAATCCCCAGATTGTTATTATCCAAAGTAGACATTGAGATTGAGGTCCACACATACCTAGCAATTTATCTCCTTGACCATGACCTCGACATTCTGGGGCAACAGCAACAGCAGCTACTTCTCCGCACTTTTCATCATAGAATGGAAAGAGAGCGGCACATGCAATAATTGAACCATCTCTCTGCACAACAGTGAATTTGTCTATTTCTTCAAGCAACTGTAAGAAACAAATGAAGATTAGAATGGACAGTACAATTACTTGATTGTTCAACATTTTACAGGACAACAGATTCAATGTACATTAAGTATTCATTAGCAATTTTCTTCATGTGCCATAAGAAAGGAACTTTGCAGAACCATCACAGCAGGGATTTATCCTCAGACAATTATAAACATTTCTAGAACTTAAATACTTCAAAAAAATGGACTGCATGTTTTCAAACATGCCTGCTCATTGCTCCTCTTAATCACTACACCAGCTTCCTCCAAAGGTAGTAAAAGATGTTGTATTCCATTGATGTCGCCTACCCCAGCAGTCCGAGTGCCTTCATACACATCACTGTTTTACATCAAATAACACCTAAACGACTTCAATGAAAATTGTCAATGTAATTTATCCCATAATCCATTAACTTGATTTAGCATGAAGTAGTCAATCTAAGGAATCTTTTAAGTGCAAAGGAAATCCAACTAGATCAAGGATCTTGGATTAAGCATTCTAGTTTCCAAATTCAGATTTCAAAGCAAAAATGGACTTCAGCATTATCTAAAAACAACATTTTAACCATGCAAGACAAGTACTAAGAAATTCTTTCCATACAAAATCATTGTAAGTTCTTTCTACAACCAAGACACAAGCTTGTCCCATTATATCAAATGTTCCAACAAATTTTGGGGACATGGGGATGCATCTCGAGGGACATGTGGAGAGATCTGCAAAATTTCTACGGATGTCAAGACTCAACATCCCCTACATGGAGGACTGTTGCCAAAAATCTAGCAAGCCTAGTGCAAAACCCCACTAAGCAGAACCAGACGTTAGGGCAACAAGAGATCAGTTGCCACTGTCACCTTAGCAACCTTTCTCCTGCTATTTAGTGGTATTCAACCACAAGGGAGGCTTCCCTAAATGACCACCTAGTAGATATTCAATGAGAATGGCTCAAGGTGATTGAAAGAGATCCAAAGATTGGGATATACTACCGGAGGAGTCTAGAAGGCCAAAGTAATCTCTGCCAAAGTTCAAATACTATGTTCCTAAACCAATTTTATGGCTACTATAAGTTAGGGTTTTGCACAGTTTCAATGATAAGACAAGCAATGTCATATAACAGCCCAATGAAAAGGTCTCTCAAGGATCATTCAACAAAAGGGGAAAGACCTTCAAATAGATACCTAGGATATAGGGTTTATAATGCAGTTTTATGGCTGAAACTATGCATAAATAGAAAAAGGATGATGACATCAGCCTTAAAAGAGGGACTTATCATGCATTTAAAGCTTGATTTTGCTTTTATATAATTATTAAATTCATTTCCTACTTCAAGAACAATAATATATAAAACATTGCTAGTTTTTGGTGGCTTAGGTACTTTTGCATTGAGGGTGCCTAGCATGTAGAAGAAACCGAGCATATTTCATTCTCTAGGCACTTAACTTTATAAAGTGATTTTAGAAAGTTAAAAAGTGACGCTATGATTTTATTAAAGTCATGTGACTTTTTGTTAGTGACTTTGTGAGATTATAAAGCACATGGCACACTTTATATAATTAATGTGACTTTATGTTTTAAAGTTACTTTATGTGTCATAAAGTACATGGTCACTTTTAAGTTATTAAAGTGACTAGGAGGATAAATTAATGAAAAGGGGGAGTTGGGGGGGTCAATGTGAAATAAGATCTCCAACTTTGATCAAGAGAGGCTAAGATATAATCTCAACCCTTGATCTTGTGGATAGATCTTTCTGTTCATAAAGAGAATAAAAAGGGAAAAAAGACACCTTGCATGCATTCCTTATTCATTCTTCGTGTATGAGACTGGAGAAGAGAAGGAGAAGAGAGGAAATCAGATTGACTTGCAGAGAAGGAGCTGAAGGAAAATCAAGGCCCTAAGAGGGCAGATCGTACAGCCTTTGGAGAGCACATTTCCCAAAGAAATCATACAGCTAAGAGGGCACGATTTCCCAAGAAGACTGTACAACAAAGGTGAGACAAACAGCAGAAAAAGGGGCACGATTTTCCATGGGAATCAAACAGCAAAAAAGGAACTGTTAGCATGATTCTCGAGGAGCAAAATCTTAGCATTTAATGCATGTGCTACATTGTACCTTCAGTGTAAATTTCAGGGCTTTTGAGCGAGATTTTTGAGTTGATATTTGGGAACAAAAGTTGAGGGTATTGTACAGTATTTGATGTTGTTACAAATCATTGGTTTCTGAGCAGAGTGGCATGCAAATCGAGACTATTAAGGCATAGATTTCAAGGCAGTGGTAGCACAGAAATCAAGGACAGCTATGTGTAGTATTCATCGTTGATTGTACTGTTGTAAAAAAAAATCTCAGATCTGAAATAAAATCTCCCTTCTTCACTGGTTTTCCCTTCAGGGTTTTTCTAACGTCAATTTGACCAAAAATTTGTGTCAAAATTTAATCCATGCATGTGTAATTCTCAACAAATGGAAAAGTAGAGTAGATTTGTTATGTTTCATTTTGAGGTTCAAATTCAAGTTTATACCAACTTCTAAATATGATGGGAAGGGCATTAAACTTGAAGTGAAAACCAAACTTGAAACTAGGGAGGGATCTATAGGTGCAAATTTTCTACAAACATAAATTATTTTTTAACAATACTTCACATAAAACCCTAGCCCTAACCCTAAATAGAAAATATCTAGGAGTTAGAAAGAAAAGGAAAAAATTATTAAATAAAGAGAGTACAATGACTAGTGCCTTGTTCTAAATTGTTGATTTTGTAGCTATGCTGTTAGGAAACGAGTGGTTCAGGACGGGTACGTCACTTTTTGAAACAGGGCACATGGGTTCGTCAGGGGTATATTAAAATTTATATATATATATATATATATATATATGAACTTGCATATTTTCCAACTTTAAACAAGAAAAATTATGATTTAAACATGCACATCATTGAACATTCACATTGAAATTTCAAATTTCTAGTTTGATATCAACTGCAAATTGGAGTTTACATATCAATAAGAATCATGATATATGTCCATTTTCATACTACACTCAAAATTTGCCTTAAGGCATATCCAAACATGAACTAGGAAATTTCAAAATAGTGAACAATGGCTTCCTCAAGCCATGCCATTAGCATCACTTAGGTCTTTAGTTAGCATGCTCTATAAGTAGGAATCACTCTCATCTTGAGGCTCCTGCTCATCCATGACAACTAGAGGTAGCTCAATAAGGCCATCTGGTTGTATCTCCTTGTCCACACACATAGCATCATCTGTGTATTGGTGCCATCTCTTGAAAGGACCCTCCTTGTACCCAAGGTCTTTTCGAGATATGAGACGAAGTGTGCTATGAATGTACACTAAGATATATGCCTTCTTTCAGCCCAACCTATTTCCCTTTACTGAATGGATAAAGACATAAGTACTCCAATTCCTCTCGCAAGATGAGGAACTAGCTACCTAGCATTGAAACCGGATTCGCTCAAACTAGGCGACGTGTCTGAATCCCGTGAATCGGACACGATTTGTTGGAGATTCGAATCCCAAAATGGGACACGATCAAATCTCGCTCGTGTCCCGATTTTGGGATTCGAATCCCAAAAAGTGAAACCCGCGGGCTTAAAACAACGTTGTTTCTTTAACTCATTTACCATTTCTCTCCTTCAATTTTGCAAACATTGAGCTGTGGGCAAGGAGCTAAGGGTTTGGAGCAAGGAGCTAAGGGTGTGGAGCGTTCAGCAAGGAGATTCAAGCACCAAGTAAGTGCATTTCATCTCTATTTTTTTGCATTTCTATTACAGCAGTTTGTATATGAATTTTTTTTACAACTTTGTGCATGTTTTGTTTATTTTTTTTACAGTATTCATGGTTCAATCAAGGGCAGTAGGTAGGGGGCAAAGGAATGGGAAGAATGTCTCCATTGGAGATGCCCCTCCTCCCCCGATATCATCAAAGTCTGCTGCAAGTAATGTTGAGGGAAGACTTCCTCCTAAAGACAACATTGAGAAATATCCCTTGTGGAAATATGTCACAAGAGAGGATGGGACAAGCACCAAGGGGAAGGGAGGGGGCAATGTGCAATGGAGATGCAACTTTTGCCGCATTTCTTTCAAAAGCACGTATTACCATGCGAAAGGCCATTTGTTGGCTTTACCAAGTTGTGGAATTGGAGCTTGTAAAGTTGTTCCTTTACAAAATAGGAAAGAAATGGAAAAATAGTTCACTGTTGGTATGGCAAGTGTGGCTGCAAAATCAAGAAAAACCAAGAACGAAGACCCCCTTCCATTTTTGAGGAAAGGCACCACCAAATTTCCATTTGAGAGTTTTATTGGGGGACAAGCAGCAAAACGAAGAGCAATTTCACTTGGTCCAATGGACAAGATTTTTCAAAAAGAGAAACAGGAAGAGCTTGATCTCACCATTGCCTTCTTTTTCTATCAAAACTTCATATCATTTAATGTTGCACATTCACCTCTATTTATTGAGATGTGTCGAGCTCTAACTCACGGGTCTCAGTCATGGTATGTGCCTCCTAGTTCAGAGAAGCTTAAAACCACATTGTTGACGAAGGCAAAAAAAGATGTGCAAAAAATGCTTGAGCCTATTAAAGCATCATGGGCAACATCTGGGGTTAGCATTGTTTCTGATGGATGGACAGATCTAGCACGACACCCAATCATCAACTTCATGGTGTCTTCCTTGAATGGTCCAGTTTTCTTGAAAGCAATGGATACACTTGGAGAATATAAGGATGCGCAATTTATGGGTAAGTTATTTATTAAAGTTATTGAAGATGTAGGTGTTGATTCTTATGTGCAAATCATTACAAATAATGCACTTGTTTGCAAGGTTGTTGGCATGATTGTGGAAGCTAAATATCCACAAGTGTTTTGGACACCTTGCATTCTCCATTCATTGAACTTAGCACTGAAATCCATTGCTTTTGATGTGCTTTGGATTGGTAACATTATTGAGGATGCACGACATATCCGTAACTTTGTGCAAAATCATACAAATGCCCTCACTATCTACAAGGAGTACAGCAATCTATCATTGTTGAAGATTGATGTTACACGGTTTGCCTCTTCATTCATCATGTTGAAGAGGTTGAGGGAGGTCAAGGCCGCTCTTGCGGCCATGGTTATTTCTGAGTTTTGGTCTTTTTGGAGAAAGACAGATCAAGTAGCCTCTAGAAGAGTGAAGGACACAGTGCTAGATGATGCTTGGTGGGAGAGGGTAGATCTAATTATTCAGATCATGGACCCTATCATTTCTTTGCTTCGATTTGTTGATACAGACAAACTCGTCCTAGGAGAGGTTTATGAGGGATGGGATTCCATGATTGAGTCTGTGAGGAGCATTATTCTACAGAGTGAGTGCCCCGAGTATGAGACATCACCAGAGGCCTTATGTGGTACTATACAGGATATTCTTGTCAGTAGATGGGACAAGAATTGCACACCTTTACATTGTTTGGCTCATTCATTGAACCCAAAATACTACAGCCATGAGTGGCTGAATGGTGGACCTTCCCGCAAATTCCCTCCTCACATGGATGGTGAAATCTCACAGGGGAGGAAAGATGCATTCAGGCGGGTTTTCGAGGATAGAGCATCCCTTGATGAGGTGGAGGATGCCTTTGCAAAGTTTTCCACTGGCACTAGTCTATTTGCAGGATATGATGTGATTAGAGACAAGGGGGCTAAGAAGCCCTATTCTTGGTGGGCAAATCATGGGGCAACAAGCCCCCCCTCTTCAGCAGTTAGCCATGAGGCTCCTCTCTCAGGTGATTTCATCCTCTTGTTGCGGGAGGAATTGGAGCACATATGGGACTTTATATAGTGTGAAGAAGAGCAGGCTTGAGTAGTCCAAGGCAGAGACCATGGTGTATGTGCACACCAACCTTCGTCTTATTTACAGGCAGAGGGAAGAGGGGTTGAGGGGAAAGACAAAGATGTGGGATGTCTTTCCTGATGATATGGGTCTAGACAGCAGTGTTGAGTTGGCATTGACCAACATGGATCTCAATGATCCAGTGCTAGGGCCTGTTAGATTTGATGACGGTGATACTTTAGAGGGGTCATCCTCCACACCAGCAGATGCAGAGGCGACTATGGATACAGGGGAGGAGGAGGATGCAAAGGAGAGCAGTGGTGACCATGATGATGAGGACACTGATGCTGATTCTGATGATGACTATGAGGATTGATGACTCGTGATTCATGGGCTACCTATTGTCTTGAGGCTTGTATACCTGTAGTTGTTTTATATTTTCTATTTCTATTTCTATTTGCCATTGGCACTACACTACCTATGTAACACATTTTGATTTGATGACTTAATGAGAAAACTACAGTTGTTAGTGTCTTTATCTTACTATCTTGTAAGTTGTCTTTCATTTATGAATCATGATTTATGTGGCATGTATTTGAATTTTGTATATACTATGCATGCTATAATGTTACTAACTTACTTTGTAAGCAGTAAAATTAACATCTAGATGAAGATCTATGTTTGAAATCAATGAATTTGTATCATTAATGAGAATTTGTGTAAGAAATATCTAATTTTTAATATATATATTTTTAATAAAATAATATATAACGAATCCTACGTGTCCTATTCCGGGGGGTCAACCTGTCTGAATCCGACACTCGAATCCCCGTATCCTACGAATCCCAAATCCCCGTGTCAGGTGACTTGGCTACCTAGAATGTTAGGGAAAGCCCATTAAATTAATTAAAACTAAAAATAAAAATAAAAAATTGAAATGAAAATTTAATACAAAAATTGAGAAATAAGATGAGGAACTCCAAACTAGCTACTTGTCCAAGTAACTGTATGGAAAATTGTTGCAACTCGGGAGCATCAACACCATGAAGCCACCACCAATCAATTGGATCCTTCTTCTTGCGGCTATCGGCCAAAGTTGCATGTGAACAAAAGACACCTTAGCCACATGAAAATTGGGCAAACTAAGATCGTATGTTAGAGGCTTATTTTGTACAACCATAAATTCTCTTGAAAGCAATCAAGAATCCTTTGAACACCTCTCTATCTTAGGGAGGAGGCCTCCTCCATGTTGTGAGATCATACCATTTAGGATTAACTACATAAGCTACCATATGAAGAGGGGTGTTCAATTTATTCTATCGCCCATATATAAACTATTTTATTTGTGGCCATAAAATAGGATCCTTCCAATCTGTGATGGTTTGGATCCTCTCACACATGGAGCCCATGTTCTCATAAATCTCACCTAAACATGGACCATCTATGTTTGCATAGCGGATCATATCACAAATTGGTTCTATAATTTACACAACAAATTTGGCATCAACCCAAAAATGATCATCCAAAATCAACCTCTTCACCTCCAAAGTTGCATCTGAGGTAGATAACCTCCATTGGTCCCACATGTCACTGAAAATTGTGGCAAATAAAGCCTCTTTCATCTGTTCATTTAAAGCTCCATTTTGGCATGCTTGTGGTATATGGCTTGTGATTGATGATGGTTGCATAGAAGCATTTGAATTTTGCAGCCATTTTCAATTAATGCTCAAATCCATTCAATTTTCTCAATATCTTTCAATGCATTATTCAAAGAATGCATTGCCCATGGTGTCCAAAAAATATGCCTGGGTACATCAAGGACAAAATTAAAATATTAATAAATCAAAATGTTTATTGTTAAAAATTAGAAAACAAATCAAACTTGTAATCAAAATTAAAAATGTAATTCATGTAATTTAAATATAAAACAAATCAAACTTGTAATCAAAATTAAAAATGTAATTCATGTAATTTAAATATAAAATAAATCAAACTTGAAAGTTGAAACTTGTCACTAATTTGTACTCTTTCTTGACCATTTCCCCTGTTGCTTTACAAACTGGAGTTGCATTAATAATAACTTGAACAACATTGGATTGTCCCACATCTGCAGTTGCATCACATAATTGGTCTTTCAAGAACATAGTTCTTTTCTTGACCAGAAAAATCAATGGCCCTGAGGAAATAAGGACTAGACAAGGAAGAGACAATGATATTATTTATAAATGGACGATTCCTACAATCATTCCATCAATCCATGACAATTGAGCATCCATCTACACTCCAAGATGTTTTCAAGAGTGCCATTGTCTTTTCAAGACGGGCTTTCTCCTTGTCCACCAACACAGTTCGAAGCTTCGCATAACTAGGTGCTTTATACCCTGGAGGTCCATCATTAATAGCACAAACCATTTGCTCAAAATAGGGTGAACGCACTACATTGAAGGGAATGCCACATCCAAGAAAAAATCTTGTTATTGCAAGATCAACACCCTCCCTACATTTCACATCAAACATGTTATAAAGGCCACCAAGTTTAGGCTTCTTGCATGTATGACTAGTAGTGCTTTGTGATGCTCTAGATGGCACATGTTCATCACCAACTTGAACTTCACTATCAAATGGTAACTCTTTCTCATTGGAGTCATCATTTTCATCAACATTGCGACATGGTTTGGATATTGCCTTGTCTGCCTTACCATCAATCTTTTGTTGCTCTCTTTATGCATTGGGGAGTCTAGCGAGATCATATGGGTCTCCAATGCAAGCATAAACGCCCTTCCTTGGTAGCTACATAAAATGAGCTTTAAATCTGGTATAGCTCCATTTCCATTCAAGCTGACAGAAATTGCATTTTATTGTTGCTATCCCCCCAACACCCTTTAAAGGTTTTTGCCTATCCACATATTTCCAAAGTGGATATTGTGTATTTGATGAAAAAAATTTTGATTTTGCAAATTTTGGAAGACAATATGTTCAACAAAGTTCAAAAGTAATTTTTTTGTTAATAGAGGTTAAATAGTTAATGGATACTTTGACAACAAGAAGCTACAAGTAAAGATCTCCAAGGAAAAAATTCAAAAGAAATAAACAGATCTCCGAAGAAAAATTCAAAAAATAATTTCCACAATCCACTACTTCATGAATTTATAGACCTCTTTTCTATATATATTTGACATAAAATTTTGCGCCACTCTGGTTAATGGTAAGATGAAAATAAAGTTTAAAGTCTATGAAACAGTGGGTAGCAGGGGAGGCATCTTCCTAATGTAGTTCGGTCTGCAAAGTCAATGTCAAATCTTCTCGATAGGGACATTACTACTGCAGTGGTACTTGTTTTCTACATGCCTTTAATTAGGTTCATGAAGTTTCTAAAAGACTAACAATTTTATCATATTCAAACCTGAGGATAGCCATGCTTAGTGTAAGTTATACTTTTAAAACACAGTGTAATCTCTCTGTTACTTTTTAAATAAAAAAGTTAAAGCTTTTATCTATTATGGGAAGCACTAAACCAAGAATACTTTGATTCAAGGGACTTTTGACTAGAGATTTAATGACTTAACCAAAATTGTAACAGAGATTAACCACATAGCCACCTCCAATTCAATTCCATGACTGTGTCTTGGCATCCACACAACTAAATTCACCTTCAACACAATGTTTTGGCACCTACAGCATCATATCTACTCTCAGCATTATGTTTCGACATCTACAACTCATATATCAGTATTAAGTTCTAACAAATGAGCAAGTTGAAGCTAGTAGCAAGAACTCCAAACTACCTGTGAAGCTTCAAGCACAGGATTACGGTTTGCAAGGTTGCGTCTTTGTGGAAAAAAGGTAAGTCGGTAACCTCTTGCACGCCAACAAACAAGGTGTCTCTGTGGAAAAAATGGTAAATTGTAACCTCCAGGGTCCTGCACACCAACACACCCCAGTGTCTGCGCCTCAAACACACCAGCGAATGCCCCACCTTCTCAAACCAAATGACATTGTCAAACTGTTGGGCGAACAAAAAGAATTTCAATGTTCGCTTTTAGGTTTTAAGTTTTCACTTTCAACAAATTTTTAATTAAAAAACTTTATTTCATTCCACACGCAACCGATTTTGGGGTTCCACGCACCCATTATCAGGGTTTCGCGCACCCAAATGGACAAACAAACCCAAATTTGTGATGTTGTGAACCTGATTCCTACTATACACACCTGGTTCTTATGGGTTCGTTTTGGAAGCACCCGTACCCGAACCCAGTTCTTTGGGACGAGAACCTAGGACAGGTTCAAGAACTCCACCCCCGAGATCGCGAACCTGTGCTACATAGATCTCAACCCTAGGTCTCGTATAGTAGTTTCTCTCAAGGGGTTTTTTGTGGAAAGTCATTCTAGTTTCTCCCAAAGCTCACACTTTAATCGAACCTTTCTATTGAATGAGCAATCCTAGCCTCAATTTGGACTCCATTATAGACACATTAACCACAAGTGAGGGATACTAGGACTCCTTCTGTCGGTGAAAATCCGGGAAGAGAAGGGGACATAGGTTGTGGTGACAGTGGGCCTTTGTCCCAAATTGTTGTTGTGCCCTCTAGCTCTAGCCTATGTATTAGGTCTTCTAGTTTGTGCAACAATAGTCCCATCCTAAGTACTTCTCAAGAATAGCGAAAGCTTATGTAAAGGGATATAACCATCTTACAAAGCTTCTTGAAAGGTCCCTATCATCTTTGGAGCCTTGACTTTAGGTCTTTTGTCATCATTGAATATCATAAGCCCTAGGTCTAGGTCTCCTCATAGGTCTTTCTTGGAGAGCCTTTTTGCTTCTCTTGGAGCATTGAGCCTTTATTTGAGCCTCTCCTTTGAATGGGCCTTGGAAATCACATCATAACTTATCATTGATCCTATCATTATTGGTGATTTCCATCATACCGGGACTCCTCCCATTGGTGAAAGTCCGTAAAGAGTAGGGTACATAGGTTGTGGTGACAGTGGGCCTTTGTCCTAGGTGTTGTTGTGCCCTCTACTTTTTTGCCTATTTACTAGGCCTGCTAGTTTGTGCAGCAACATGCCTTAAAGTGTTAAGGGCCTTTGTTTGTCATTTGTTGAAATTCTGATGTTCTATGTTATAACAATCACTTATTACAATTTTTTTTATGTTGCAATATTTGATAAGCAATTGTAGATAGAACATAAATCAAATGCACAATAGAAGACATCAAAGAACAAAAATGAAACACATAGAATTTAGGTCCAATGACCAAGGCAAAACCCACAAGGGGAAAACCCAACTAGATTTTTCTTCTATTAGAAATCAATTATTCAGCAGAGATACAGAGTACAATGAGAGATCAAGAGAACGAGTAAGTTCACCCAAATCTAAACAAGTTGTAGCATGAAGATCACTGGTAGCAGCAGCAGATGCACACACTAAATCAACCTTGGCTCACCAAGTTCTGCTCTTACTCCCCAAGTCTCTCTCACAATCTTCTTCATGTTGGGTGTGTGTTATATTCTTTCCAAGACTAGTGTCACGCATTGTATGTTGCATTGGGCGCAGCAGGGCAGTCACAAGGGGGGCAGCATCCCCCCCTGTCGCAAGGTTTGCAAGGGAGCAGTAACCCTCCTTGAGGCAGCGCCCCGGGAAAAAAAAATTGCAGACCCAAAGACGGTGGGCGAACCTACCCATGGTTTTGGGCATGATGGTTTTCTGCCTATGGTATTTTGTAGATCCGATCAAGGAAACTACGGTTATGTTCTAATCCAGGGTTAGGAAATGTAACTCATGCCATTAGGGAGGTACGCATGCATTTGCAACTTATGTTTTTAAGAGAGAGTGTAATGTATGCATTAAAAAGTGCGTAAAAGGAATCTTTTATAACATGCTTTTATTGAGTGTAAGAGAGTGTAAGAGAATATTTTATCACGTGCTTTAATGTGTAAGAGAGTGTAAGAGCATTAATGAGAGTGTAAGAGAACATTATTGAGAGCCATGATTGAGTTACTTGAATTTCTTTTTAATAATAATATAATAGTATCATAAGAATAATAATAATATTAATGATAAAATATTAAGTCGAGATTGAACTATTAGGATTGATTAATGATAAAAAGTTATTTTTCATCAACAATACTTGATTATCAATTGATGCAAGGTGGCTTACGATCTTGAGACTTTCTAATTTTAGACTTTCCATTTTTTGAAATTCTATTTTTAGCCCTTCTATTTTTAGAAATTCATCCCTGAGCTACCAATTTTCAACATCATTCGCTACCACTTGTCAATGGGACAACAAGGAAGAAGACAATGATCGTCCTAATAGGACCTTGCTAGAAAATGTTGAAGAAAGTAACTGGTGTTGGTCTTCATGATTGTATTTGAGTCATCATGTAATATATTTATCAAAAGAAAGAAAGAAAAATTATTATAAAAGAAATTGACTTATTAAAGCATGGATTTCATGCTTGGGTCAATGGTTACTAGGTCAAAGCCTCCATTATAGGCTTCTAGGGTTTGTGTCAAGTGTTCTTGTCCATCTCATAATGTAATAGACCCTTCTTGGGCATTGTCAATCAAGAAACAAATTTAGTTTTATGTAAATTAGGTCATTTAGGCCTCCTCCACCAAGTCGGCTTCAACCTGGACAAGTCGGCCTAATTAGGGAGGCAAAACCACTATAAAAGGGCAACAACTCGACTCATTTGGAGCACATAAACCACAAGTTCAATCTGTAGTCGTTGGAGACAAAAAAAGGGTGTGAAGTTGAAGGAAGGGGAAGAAAATCCTAGCGAAGAGGAAGGAAGGCTTTGTCAAGCAAAAGAAAGTCAAATTTTCTCTCTTCTCTCACACGTGCGAAATTCTAAAGTTGTTGGGGAGGCTGAAATTCTCGTTTTGCAGTAAGGCCAAAATTTTGGTTGCTGAGGGTCAAAATTTTGGGTTGTCACTGTTGGACAAGAAGGGACTACTAAAATTTGTTGAATCATCTTGGAAGGCTGACTTGGTGGAGGAGGAAGGTCTTTTGGTCAGGTCTAAGGTCTTGGTCTATCTCAATTTGATTAGTGGAAGAGTTTGACTGGGTTTTCCCCTAGAGAGGGGTTTTAGCCCTAGCTGAGTGCTTACATCTGGTGTCATTGATCTTCATGTTTTGATTTGATAATTGCTTGATGAAACAAAGATAAAAGAAGAACATAAAGAGAAGATAATAAGTCTACAAGAATATCACAAGTAATTATCAATATAAGAGAATCTTTCTGCCTTTCTGATTTTCTAAAATGGTAAGAGAGCTAAGGTGAAGAAGGAAGGAAAAGGTAGCTTGAAGGTCAATTGAAAGAAAAATTAAGGAACAAAAGAAGGTCATTAAGGAAAGGATCATATAAGAAGAGAAGCCTTCTATCTATAAAGACTATGACAACCTCAATGAAGATAGAAAACAAGCCAGAAGGAACCTCCAACTATAAGGCATGGAAGAAGAGGATAGATCTTATTCTCACTAAGCATAAAGTTTTGGACCTTGTTCAAGAAAAAGTTAAGAAACCTATAGATGATGCAGAAAAGGAGAAGTTCATGGAAACCAACATCTTGGCCATGAATCTAATAATAGTAGATGGAGTAAAGGACAATCTAATCCCATACATATCCAATATAGATTCCACTCAAGAAATGTATGAAGCCCTCTCCAAGTTGTTCACCATCAAGAATATTGGTCAAATAGCTAGTCTCAAGAATGAACTAAGAACAATTAAGATGACGAAAGATGATATTGTTTCATCATATTTTGCAAGGATCTCTAGGATAGGAAATGAACTCCAAGCTATAAATGAAATAGTACCAGAGAAAGAACTCATGATTGTTGCACTACTAGGTCTACCAAAATCTTGGAGCTTCTTTGCATCAGGGATCAATAGTTGGAAAGATACTCCAACCTTTGAACAAATGTGGAATGCATGCAGTCAAGAAGAAGCTCGTATCTCGTTAGTAAGTGACAAAAAGGAGGATGAAGAAGACAGGATGAAGAAGACAGAGAAAGAAAACATGTGAATGTTGTTGATGAAGCTCCACCAAAGAAGAACAAGACAGAAGAATCTGACGTCAAAGACTTATTTGCTAGAGAATCTTAGGGATACTATCCCTTGCATATCCTACTTTAAGTTTTGCAATGTTTTCTTTTATGTTTTGATTTTCATAGTTCATAGATTCAATGTATTTTGTTAGAAATTCTTGAAGTTGTTTTGATAAGTTGTAGGGGTCCCTTAGAAAGATTGGATTAAGCGGGAGCCTTCACCATTTTACCAAAATATAAGTATCTTGTTCCTTGTTTCCTCTTTTATGTTCCTCCTCACATCAAGATTTGTTTGCATTGTATACTAATAACCATTTCTTTATATTTTTCCTTGGTAGGAAAGCTTACAGAATACATAAAGGCTATGGAGGAGACTTCTAAGAAAAGACTTGAATCATGGAAGAAATCATGTTGCAAAGGAAGCCCTTCAAGAATGAAAGTCCTACAACGTTTGTTAAAGAACAAATCAAGGTATGTCTTAAGATTACAAGTTTTGTTATAAGGTTCTCTTCATGAAAAAAATATGATCATTCTCTTTTGAAATTTGCTTTACTAACATCTTTATGTCTAAGTTTTGAATCATAAAGACTCTTGTTAGGGTGATTAATCATTAGATTGAATCTACCCTCGTTATATTATCTCTTGTCATTTGATTATTCTTGTGAAACCCTAACCTTTAAGGTTCACTGTAAAGCCCTAGCCTCTTGATGCTAAGGGTATGTCAATGTTGATTATGAAATCCTAGTTCTTTTAGGATTTGTTGATAAAGTCTAGAACATATGATGAAATCCTATTCTTTGAAGTTTAGGGTTTTGGTATTGTTATGGTAAAAACCCTAGTCCTTTAGGGTTTGCAATTAATGTCTAAGTTGTATAATGAAACCTTAGCTTTTTTAGGGTTTGGTGAATTAGGGTTTATGAACAAAACTCTTATAATAGCTATAATAAGTAGGAATGTAAAACTAGGTGTATATTCGGCCATATGATCAAAACCCTAGCATTGTCAAAATTGTTGTATATTTAACTTTCATGTAATGATGTTTGTATCTTGGGTTTACCTAATACATATTGATATGAGATGTTAGTACATGATATTGAAACCCTAGATATGTATATGCAAGTATGCTATCTTGATGAAATCTAGGGTAGAGATTGATATTCTAAGGCATGATGATATTGTTTTCGATTTTTAACTTTGATGATAAAATCTAGGGTTTGCAACAAAAAACCATAGTAGGGTCTGACATGTAAATTGTAAAAAGCATATCGCTGAAACCTTAGATGTATAGTACTATGATTGGATTGTTATTGTTGACATCTAAGGCTTTGTATCTTGAAGATGGAGTCTACAGTTTATGACAAAACCCTAACAAAGAAGTTGAAGTCTAGTATGTAAAAAGATGTAACCCTTGTTGATTATGAACCTAACTAAGTTTAGGTATCTAATGTCTAAAGTTGATTATTTTGATGCTTCCATTGTAATGATTTGATATAGTTGACTTCATGCTTCTGTATATTTGTATTTGGTTGTACTTGCTATTAAAGTTTTGCAGGGTCATAATCTTCAAGATGTTGAAGATGTTCATAATTAAAGATGATTATAATGATGAGCATGATGAAGGAAGCTACAAGGATGATGAAGCCTTGAAAGGTTGAAGTTTCTCTGATGTTATAAAACAAGGTGGTTGTTGATCTCCCTAAATTGAGAGGGAGCCTGGATAAAAGAAAGGATGTATCTCCCCGATTAAGAGGGAGGACATATTATGACAGTCATAATAAATACCTTGAAGAATGAACAAAAGTACTACAGATAGATTTGCAAACAAAAGACTTGAGAAGTATTGATGTTGTATTTGGTGCTACTGAAGAAGTGAAAGAAGAAGAAGGCTTCTGACAAATTGTATTTGGATAACTTGATGATGATATAAGTAGCATCAGAATGATTGAGGACCCCGAAGGTTTGTGTTTACTTGTGTATATACTTGAAAGTTTATTACTGATTGGGGTTGTGATTGTGCAAGATCTCTCCATAAAAGGATTGAACATTTGAAGTATGCTTGAAGTGTTGGATATATATATGATTTAATTGATAAGGAGAAATGAAGCATCTTGTGGCAACAAAATGCTTGGGAGAACATCTGGTTGTCCTATGTGTTGATGTCTAGATCCCAAAGTAGGGAGGGTAGAGTGGGTCATGGAGCTTTGACATTGGATACGCATCTAATTTTGATGTCTGGTAGCATTGGATGTGCTCTAAGTCTCAAATTTTGCAGGGAGGCTTGGACACATGTATTCCAAAGAACCCAGAAAGCGTTTTGGGAAATTCCATCTAGAAACAGTTTTACTAAATTAATTAATTATTTTAAAGGGACCCTAAATCTAAACTTAGGAAAATAAAATAATTAAAGGGTATTAATATAAACTGTGGGTGTAACTTCTAGAAGAAGACGAGGATCAAGCAAAAATGAGCTTATCCATTGATTAGCTTCTAATATGTGTCGTTGAATGTCAACGAGGAGATTATTTAAGGAGGCTTGAGGGTCACTTGGAAGATACACACCGAGTGAGTTCAGAAAATCGAATTTCTGAAGCAGAGCAGCTGCCAGAGAGAGATTCGAAGTGAGCTTTTGCAGTGAGGGGCAATGAGTATCCAGAAGAAGGAAGTTTTCCTGAGTCGGAGAGTACGAGGCAGAGAGAGGGCAGAAAGACGTCTAGAGAGAGGCAGATGCTGGCCCACGTAGACCTGATGTAGTGGCAGTGCAGGCCTTAGAGGGAGATCGAATTCCTGCTAAGTATATCGAGTTTCAGTAGCCAGGAGTTGGGGTGTGAGACCAGGAGGCAAAGATTCAGATTTTCCACCCAGCAGAGGGTCCAAAGAAGGAGCGGCATGATACCCAGCAGGGGTAACGCAATAACTATGTTACGCAATTCTGCATAGGCTACGCAAAGGCTCCAGTTCAGCGTGATCAAACTCAGATTCTCCCAGTGACAGGGTGAGACCACTTCTCCATTCGTTTTGTCCAATTTCTCTCTGTATCGGATTGCTAGTTGAGCATCCAAGAATTGTACTCCGATTTACTATTGTATACTAATAAAACCCTCAGACCTGTTGCACTGGTTTTCCCACATTGGGTTGTTCCTGAGACAATTGTCCAAAAACAACGGTGTCACTTGTGTGTGTGTTATTTCTTCTTGCTTAGTTTTTGTTTCCACATATTATTTATGTTGTGCAGGTTGCAATTGTATTTATTTCGATTGTTACCATGTAATACTGTAAAGAACTTGCAAGAGAAATAGCAAGCAGGACAAATAACATCATATTGCTACAGTAGGGATTTGGGTCACCAGGTTTTCACATGGCATCAAAGCTGCAGGTGGAACAAGAAGAGCAGTACTGGAGAACTCAGCGCTGAGAATAAGTGGGAAAATCGGAAAAACTGCAGGACGCAGCAGTTCGAAACCCCAGAGGGTTTGTGCAGTCCTAGCCGGAGGGCTGATTTTCGATACAGTCTCTCTCTAAGTGAGTCGACAGAGAGGAAGGACTCCCAATTCGAAATTTTGTCAGGGCAGAGAGAGCAATGTTGAAGCCTCAGCGTGAGGAGAAGCTGGTGGGACGCAGATTTTCTACAAGCAGTTTGCTGGGCGAAAAATCGTCATAAGAAAGAGAAGCACAAGTGAGGTAATTTCCTCCTCAGAGAATTCCTAGCCAAGGAATTTGAATTCTCACGAGCTGAGCAGCAGCAAGGGGCAACAATTTTACTAGCTCCAGCAGGGAGTGCGTAGGCTAGCCCAGCAACAGCGCAGAGGAGAGAGGAGATTTTCGACATTTGTGTCAGAGATGGCAACCAGTGGATTGAAGGATCAAGATAGATTGGACGGAGCATCCAACTATGTCAGCTGGAAGGCAAGGATGTCATTCCTTCTAGATGAGCATGCCCTCAAGACATATGTCAACAACGTGGTGGTTGTGCCTACAGATGCAGATCCGTTCAAGAAGTATCGAGCTAACATGGCAAAGGCGAAAAGAATGATCCTCGATGGAGTGAAGGATCATGTGGTATGTCACAGCACTAACAGAGGGACTGCTAAAGAGATGTGGAATGTGTTGTCTATGCTATATCAGGGATCTTCCAAGCAGTGGAAGATGTACTTGGAGCAAAAGCTAAGATCTGCTCAGATGCAGAAGGGGGAGCTTATAGATCCGTTCGTCATGAAGCTTTGTGAGACCCGGGATGAGTTAGCAATTATGGGGTCTACACCTCAAGGTTCCAAGATGGTGAGACTGGCCCTAAACTCAGTCTCAGAAGAGTGGCAAGTCTATGTCCAAAGCTCCTGGGCAGGGCAGCTTTGCCAGACTAGGATAGTATGTGGGCAGCTCTTTAGCAGGAAGAGCTGAGGAGAGATCTAGTCAAGTGCAAGCTTGACGGAAGCAGCAGCAGTGGGTCGCATCCCAAGGAGGAGTAGGATAATGCAGCTCTTGCATCTAAGGCGCAGCAAGAGCAACAAAGAAGTAAGAAGGACCAGTGATTCGAAAATCGCAATTTTATCGTATTATCGCAATTTTTAAAAAACAACGATATAATCGCCAGATTTTTATGCCTATTTTTTCGCAATTTTTTCGATAATTTAAAAAATGGCGATAAAAACGAAATTATTGCGATTCGATAGCGTTTTTATCGTCGGGCCAGCGGACAGCGGGTTTATAACACCAAAAAGCGAAATTTTTTTTTATTCATTTCTACAGACAGCAGCAGCAGTGGATTGGGAGTGACCTAGGAGAAAAACTTTGGTCAATTGGGCGCTGGTTGGAGGAGAAAACGACTCAAAAACCCTATGGATTGAGAGCTGAGGAGGAGAGGATCAATTTTCTCCGGCAAACCGGTATGGCACCAGATTTATGTGTTTTGTTTTGGTTTTTTTTTGTTTTTTGTTGGGTTTGGATAACCCATTGGTTTATCAAATAGTTTTGAGATGATTTGACGGTGTTTTTGTTAAATTGTCAAAAATTCAATGTGTTTTGTCATGTTACTCATGTATGTAATTTTTTTTTAATTTTTGTAGCTAGCAATCCTTATTTTGCCATAGATTCACCATTCAACTTCAAAGTTCAAAGTTAAAACTTCATCTTACAAATTTAAGACTCAAGAGTCGAGTTCAACCAAGTTACAAACAAGCCGAGGAAATTGGACCCTCTGTGGGAATTTGGTGAACCTGATGGAGGGTCTGATAGAATAAACTTGAGTTGCAAGTTGTGTGGGCATCATATGTCAGGGGGGGTTTATAGATTGAAGTATCACCTTGCACAAATCCCTGGATTTGATGTAGGGCCTTGCTCAAATACAAATCTGGAAATCATCCGAAGAGCCATGAGATCATTGGAAAATTTAGAGCACGATAGAGAGGCCAAAGCAGAAATGAAGAAACAACTAGCAAAGAGGGTGTTAGGCTCAGGTGAACAAAGAAGTGGCACTGATTCTACTTCAGCGTCAATATCTACAACCAACTCGGTAGTTGCCTCATCATTTTTTGTTCCTAGAACCACGCCTGTTTCACAACCATCTATCAGTTCAATGCTTAAAAAAACTGAGAAAGAACAAGTTGACAAGTTGTTGGCCAATTCTCCTTTGGAGTGATATTCCTTTCAGCGTTGCAAGGAATAATCTATTTTTCCATCCTGTTGTTGATGCTATTGCAATTGTTGGCCTATAGTACAAAATCCCTTCTTATGATGACTTTAGAGGCCGGATTCTCCAAAATGCAAAGGTTGACTGCACCAAAAGATTGGAGGAGTCTAGGGCATCATGGGCACAAACAGGATGCACCATGATGGTTGGATCGACCAAAAGGGGAGAACCCTTATAAACTTCTTGGTTAGTTGTCCCAAGGGGACAATGTTTATGAAATCTATTGATGCATTTTCACATATCAAAGATGCAAAAACTTTATGTGATTTGTTGGATGTGTTTATTTTGGAGGTGGGTGCAGAACATGTTGTCCAAGTCATAACGGACAATGCTGCAAATTATGTTGTTGCTGGCAGGATGCTTATGGAGAGGCATCCTACTTTATTTTGGACACCTTGTGTTGCACATTGAATTGATTTGATGTTGGAGGACATAGGAAAAAATTCCTTTGTCAAAGATATTGTTGAGTCATCAAAAAGCATTACAAAAAATCATATATTTGTGCTTATCTTGATGAGAAAATTCACCGACAACAAAGAGTTGGTGCGCCCCGCCATTACACGGTTTGCCACTAGTTTCATATCTCTTCAATCCCTCTTGAATTCTATGTGGGATGTGAAGAGAATGTTTCTTTCAGAGGAGTGGTGTGCTTTAACAATGAGCTGCAAACTAGAGAGAGAGGCCATGTGCAGATTAGTTTCATACCAGGAAGACTTTTGGGCAGGAGTGCAGGAGGTGTGCACCGTTACTGAACCTTTGGTAAAGGTTCTTCGATTAGTTGATGGTAAAAAGCCCGCAATGGGCTCTATTTGTATGAGGCCATGGACAGGGCCAAAGAATCCATTCGGGCCTACTATGATGATAAGGGAGATGAGGGGTTTCAGAAACAACTCCTCCTATGGGGAGTGATTGATGAACGATGGAACAACACACTCCATCGTCCCATTCATGCTGCAGGGATCTACCTGAACCTCGCATTTTCTTACCCATGTGGGTTCGTATTTGATGCTGAGATCATGGATGGATTCTTACTCTGTGTTGAGAGGATGGTGCGATCTCCAGCAGAACGTACAGAAATCTCCAAAAAAATTGAGACATATAGGATGGCAGGTGGCACATTTGGCTTTGACATGGCTGTGACTGATAGGACGACTAAAATGCCAGGTATTTTTTAGTTTGTTTCAAACTTCATTGTCTCTTCAAGTTCATAACTTCATACTTTGCTTCAACTTACAAATTTCATTTTTTTCTTATGTTTATTTAAAATTTTATTTGTAATTTTGTTCTAGATGCATGGTGGGGAATGTATGGTGCCAGGGTACCCCTTTTGCAAAAGCTCCACTCAAATCCTCAGCCAAACATGTAGCTACTCAAGATGCGAGTGCAACTAGAGTGTATTTGAAAAAATACACAACAAGAAGCACAACAGGTTAAACTTAAAACTTAAAATATTTCAAATTTCCAAATAATTTTTTGAATTCATTAAGCAATATTTTTTTATAATTATTATTTCATGATCTTTGTACAGGTTGGAGTCCCAGCGACTTAATGACATGGTCTACGTCTACTACAATCTTCGATTGTGGGTGAGGCAACTTGAGAGGATACCTAATAATGGAGGCCATCTCATTGGATGGGATTGACACCACCGTTGCATGCAGGGTTGAGACCGAGAGGCCTCTCATGGAGTCTGTCGATGTTTGGTTAGAGCAAGAGATAATGGAAGGCGTAGAGGGGGAGGAGGACAAGGAGGAGGAGGTGACACCACCTACCCGGGCTACCCCTGCCACCAATAGACGACGTGGTCTACCTCCTATATCTCCTAGTTCTTCAACTTCTAGAGCACAGCAGAGCCCACTACCAACTCCACCGGCATCTACATCTAGAGGGAAAGGGAAAGCTATTGCATTTTCTTGCAAGAGGGGCAGAGGAAATCAGTGGTATTAGACTTTAGTTATTTGGTTCATTTCATTGTATATGACATTATGACTCATGATATGAAATACATTATTAAATTTTTTGTTGATATTTTGAGGCTGAGTTGGGACTCATGAGTCAAGACTTACTATTCAGGACATGATTCACTGTTATGTGTGATGTAGCACTAGAAATGATATTACACATCTTATAAATTAGTTCTTTTATCATATTTATGTGTCAATGTATTTATTTTATGTTGTAGATGCTTTAGATATTAAAAAAATTGAAAAAAAATGAATATTTTTGTATTTTACAATTTATTCTCGATTATTTCCCAATTTTTACGATTTTTCCGGTTTTTTACCCTCGCCGATAATATCTCGATAACGATAACTGCAACTTTGAGAAGGACATCTCAAAGATAAAGTGCTTCAGGTGTGGTGAGATGGGTCACTACACAACTCAGTGTCCTCTCAAGAAGAAGGACAAAGATGAGAAGCACAATATGAAGGTTGCGCCTGCGAAGATCGAGGAGGAGTTCGCCATGACAGTCAAGATACCTCCAGGAGGGAGGTGGGCTGCTTTGGAGTTGTAGTTCGAAAGAGTTACATATAGGCCTGATCCTTGAGGAGCCCACCTCTAGGATCATTTCCTTGCTACGTGAGCCCAAATCAAAAGTAGCAAGATGGACTAGTGTCGGAAGGTGCCAAGGAGTGTCGAAGAGACAGTTGCAGTGGCTAGGAGCGCCAGAGACTGAACAACGCAGAGCAAAGTTGGCAACAACGTAGATGGCACAAAGCAGAGGTCAGCAACAACACAGAAGATTCAGAGGGTCAACACAGAGACTAGCAGTAGTCAGGCTCCAGCATTCACATGGTATCATACTAAACACAGTCAGTTCAGTAATTTGGATGTTTTTTCATTGTTGATGGAGTAGCAACAACAATTTGCAGTGCAAGGGAAGTTGGCAATGGCGATGCCAACAGCAGCACGGATGCAAAAATTCAGAGGTAGTTGCAGTACGGATGCAGTGTTGACAGTCGCAGGGTCAGCAGCAGTACAGATGCAACATTTGCACAGTGATTGGTGGACAGCATGTCAAACATCAACATTGCAGAGGACGATGTTATGAAGTCAGGGTGATGCTTCAATGGGAGTCATTGCTAGAGCACATTCCTCGCATACCTCGCTAAGAGGGAGTGCTGATTTCTGGTAGCATTGGATGTGTGTCTCATATTTTGTAGGTAGGCTTGGGCACATGTATTCCAAAGAACCTAGAAAATGTTTTGGGAAATTCCACCTAGAAACAGTTTTATTACAATAATTAATTATTTTTAAAGGGACCCTAAGTCTAAACTTAGGAAAATAAAATAATTAAAGGGTATTAATATAAAATGTGGGTGTAACTTCTAGAAGAAGACAAGGATCAAGCAGAAATGATCTTAGCCATTCATTAGCTTCTAATCTGGGCCATTGAATGTCAACGAGGAGATTATTTAAGGAGTCTTGAGAGTCACGTCGAAGATACACACCGAGTGAGTTCAGAAGATTGAATTTATGAAGTAGAGCAGCTGCCGAAGAGAGATTTGAGTGAGCTTTTGCAGTGAGGGGCAGTGAGTATCCGGAAGAAGGAAGTTTTCCTGGGTCGAAGAGTACAAGGCAGAGAGAGGGGAGAAGGACGCCCAGAGAGAGGCAAAAGCTGGCCCATGCAGAGTTGACGCGGTGGCAGTGCAAGCCTTAAAGGGAGATCGAATTCCTACTGAGTAAATTGTGTTTCAGTAGCCAGGAGACGAGGTGTGAGACCAGGAGGCAGAGATTCGGATTTTCCAGCCAACAGAGGGTCCAAAGAAGGAGCAACGTGATACCCAACATTCGTGACGTAGGAACTGCGTGGGAGTGACGCAGTTCTGCGCAGCGGCTACTACATAGGGTACGCAGAGGCTCCAGTTCAGCGTGATCAGACTCAGATTCTCACAGTGATAGGGTGAGAGCACTTCACCATTCGTTTTGTCCAGTTTCTCTCTGTATCGGATTACTAGTTGAGAATCCAAGAATTGTACTCAAATTTACTATTGAATAATAATAAAACCCTCAAATCTATTTCACCAGTTTTCCCACATTGGGTTGTTCCAGGGACAATTGTCCAAAAACAATGGTGTCACTTGTGTGTGTGTTATATTTCTTCTTGCTTAGTTCTTGTTTCCGCATATTATTTATGTTGTGAAAGCTGCAGTTGTATTTATTTCGATAGTTACTGTGTAATATTGTAAATAACTTGTAAGATAATTAGCAAGTAGGAGAAATAACATCAGATTGCTCAAGTAGGGATTTGGGTAACCAGAGGCTCCAGTTCAGCGTGATCAAACTCAGATTCTCCCAGTGACAGGGTGAGAGCACTTCCCCATTCGTTTTGTCCAGTTTCTCTCTGTATCGGATTACTAGTTGAGCATCCAAGGATTGTACTTAGATTTACTACTGCATAATAATAAAACCCCCCGATCTATTGCACTAGTTTTCCCACATTGGGTTGTTCCAGGGACAATTGTCCAAAAACAATGGTGTCACTTGTGTGTGTGTTATTTCTTCTTGCTTAGTTCTTGTTTCCGCATATTATTTATGTTGTGAAGGCTGCAGTTGTATTTATTTCGATAATTATTGTGTAATATTGTAAATGACTTGTAAGATAATTAGCAAGTAGGAGAAATAACATCATATTGCTGCAGTAGGGATTTGGGTCACCAGATTTTCACACCTAGATCCCTAGGTCTGTGTTAGACCTTAAAAGCCTAATGGTACCTAGAGTGGCTAAAGCTTGAGTACACCTTAGCCCCACCCAATTAGAGTACCCTGGTCAGGTATCTAATCTATAGCATTGCATGTGTAGTGAACTCTTCATAGGGTATATCACTTTGAGATCTTCCATGTACCGTTGTATTTATGTAATTATGAATACCTCCCTAGTTAAAAAGGGAGTGTTGAAGAAAGTAACTAGTCTCAGTCTTCATAAATGTATTTGAGTCATGATGTAATCTATTTATCAACAGAAGAAGAAGAAAACAAAGAAAAGAACAAAACAAAAAAACAAAAAACAAACAAAAAAAATGACTTATTAAAGCATGGGTTCCATGCTTGGGTCAATGGTTACTAGGTCAAAGCCTCCATTGAAAGCTTCTAGGGTTTATGTCAAGTGTCCTTGTCCATGTCATAATGCAATAGACCCTCCTTGGGCATTGTCAATCAAGAAACAAATTTAATTTTATGTGAATTAGGTCATTTAGGCCTCCTCCACCAAGTCGGCTTCAACCTGAACAAGTCGGCCTAATTAGGGAGGCAGAATCCACTATAAAAGGGCAACAACTCGACTCCTTTGGAGCACATAAACCATAAGTTCAATCTGCAGTAGTTGGAGATAGAAAAAGAGTGCAAAGTTCAAGGAAGAGGAAGAAAACCCTAGCGAAGAGCAAGGAAGGCTTTGGCAAGCAAAAGGAAGTCAAATTTTGTCTCTCTACTCTTACACATGCGAAATTTTGAAGTTGTTGGGAGGTCAAAATTCTGGATCTACAGTAGGGCCAAAATTCTGGTTGTTGAGGGCCGAAATTCTGGTTTGTTATTGGGCTGTAACTGTTAGACAATAAGAGAATACTGAAATTTGTTGAATCATCTTGGAAGGCTAACTTGGTGGAGAAGGAAGGTCTTTTGATCAGGTCTAAGGTCTTAGTCTATCTCAATTTGATTAGTGGAATAGTTTGACTGGGTTTTCCCCTAGAGAGGGGTTTTAGCCCTAGATGAGTGCCTACATCTGGTGTCGTTGATCTTCATGTTTTGATTTGATAATTGCTTGATGAAACAAAGATAAAAGAAGAACATAAAAAGAAGATAATAAGTCTACAAGAATATCACAAGTAATTATCTCTATAAGAGAATCTTTCTGCCTTTCTGATTTTCTAACAAAAAGGACCATGTAGCCTCGACAATCTATGCCCTAACACCTCCATCACAAAAAGAAGTGGACATTCTGATTTGGATAGTAAAACAAGGTGAAGATAGAGACAATGAAACTACCCTTTGATCTCATGCTAGATGGGTCATTTGAAGATGAGGTGCTCCTACAGCCTACAACTCAAATGACATAATTGGCAAGTCCTCTCAAGCCATGGAATGTGGTGACTTATCACAACCCAATGGGAGCCCATTCTAAACCAACCAAAGGGGATATGGTTGTTGTGCAGTTGATATTTGTTCACATACCCAAGTATGATAATAAGGTCATCCCTCCATAGCATAATGTGCTCCAAATGTAATGCCATCTTAGAGTTATAGCCTTCATGGGGACCAATCCAAGTAACTTGGATGTATGACCTATAGATATCATTTCTAATCCCCTTGCTCAATCTTGTTCAAACAATAGAAGGTGATATGATGTGTATAAAGGGTACTTGAAAGGGGAAAGTTGATCACTATAAATACCCATGAACTCGAGCAATCAGGGAGTCATTAAGAACCAACAACTCCTCTACCCAAGGGGACCTACAAAAGCAATATTCTCTGAGGAACAAAGCGTTGGATAATGGTAGACATTCCTACCAAAAACAAGGCCTCTCAAGTTCTGGAATCCGGAAAGAAAGGAGACATAATCTCATTCAAGGTCCATACTCTTTGAAGGCAACAAGTCTAAAGATGGCCTTGAGGCATAGAGGATGGCCATTAAACTCCTCTTGGATGATGGACAATGATAGCCAAACCTGGCTCAGTTAAATAATCCAAAAGACTTGGAATATAAAGTAATTGATTGAGGATAAAATATAATATATTGAAATGATTGAGGATAAAATATAATATATTGAATAATGCATGAAAGAATTGATATGATTTAGTTACAAATGAGGACCTCGTATAAATACTAAGTGGGATGCCCTTTCATAAATAGTCATGACCCAACTAACAAACATTTCCTTTCATAATTGTTAATTATACCTATTAATTAGTATTATTATTATTGTATTGATAGCCCCCATGTGGTAGCTCAATTGGCGATGGTCGTGAAAACAAAGTGTTATGTGCGAGGAGGTTCAAGGTTCAAATCCCCCTAATTCCCCTGTGCCTGCAAAAGGGCCATACATAGGCACCTAGAGGTTATAGTGGTAGTGGTTGGAATCAACGTCGTGTCACGCAAGTACAAGACTGACCCATTGGTCGATTCCTATATATATCATTGCCTTTCCCTTTAGAAATGCTTTGTCCTCTAAGCATATTGATGAAAAGGCTTGATATCTTTTTCTTTGTCTTGAAATGTCATCACAACTTTCCCAATTCTTGGAGTTGTCATCTTCAATTATGCAAGATAAATATGACCCTCTAATTGTGGTACAGAATTATCACACTATGAAATGAACTAACCATCCCAAATCAGTCTTCTGTGGAACTTTGCGATTATAAACTTCCAAAGATGAATTGTTAGCATGAGACTTAATTTTGCTGACATCAATATTTTTCGGGACATAAGCCAATTGTTTTTGTCTAGAGCGGTATTGATACGCCAAATTGAAATGTCTACTCTTATGATTTGGTTGTCGATAAGGAGTTCTTGTGACCTAATTTTCCTTTATCATGCTTGTGGCGATTTCTTGGTTTACTTCAAGTATTGATGTTGTTGAGTTCATTATGGAATTTTCACTTGGAATTTTCATCGTCTATATTGCAACATCTGAGTATGTTTTGACTTTAATTGAATTGGCATCTTTATGAGTCTTATGATTAATGGCATTTGTATTTGTCCCCTTCTCCTCAACTTGGACATTTTTACTGAAAACTTCAATGTTTTTGTCTGGATAAGTTATTCTATTATGTTTTCCAATTACTGCTTCATAGCCTTAGAATTCTTGACTTTGCAAGTAATTTCTAACTTTGTTTTTATCAAAGATAATTTCGCCAAATTCCTTATGAATATTTGATATTGACTCTTGATTTTCTTGAAGCATCACCTTCGAGATATCTTTAAAGTCATTTAACAAAGGTATTGTCAACTGTAACTTCATTGTAATTTCTTGGAATGTCCTCATCTTCTTTTTATAGGGAAACATCAAAAAAACAAAATCTCCATGTTTAACATGAAGATACCCAGTTCTTTAAACCAAGGTAAACCGAGAATTATGTCAATCTCTTCTTTAAACATAGTTACAACATTGAATTGAGATATACATTCATAATCATCAATTATTACTTGCAAGTTCTTAATTTTGTATTCTACTTCAAAATAAGAGGCATCTTTATTCTCAATTATATACGGTTCTGAAATTAATAATTGATTTGCCAATTAACATTAATGGAATTTTCTTCATGATTCTTGTTGATAATGATATTAATCTCTTTTCCTTGAATATTCCCCTCTAATCTACATAATCCATACCATGAGATCATGCTAACTTTATAAGAGAATCTTCCTTCCATCATTTTCGAATTTTATCTGTTTCTTTTTAAATACTTCTTGTTAATTCCTTGTAACTTTTTTCTTCTTTACACCATGTCTGCGCACGTGTGTGTGTGTGTATATATATATATATAACCTTGTAAATATATTTCAAGCCGTTAAAAATTTTGCACTTATGAGCCTTCTAATATGGCCTTTTATCCATTTAAATAACTTTTTTAAATTATATACAATTTTTCACAGTATTGAAACAATTCACTTGTCAAAACTTCCTTAATATAATCCCTTAGTTACATATGTATATAGATGTAAAAATAGTGTGGATATATATATATATGGAATAATCCTCAAACCACATATATATATATATGGAATAATCCTCAAACCACATATATATATATGGAATAATCCTCGAACCATATATATATAGATGGGAATAATCCTCAAACCTATTTATTAATTAGTTTCACGAATCGATAATCCTCAAACCCGATTATTAATTAGTTTGACAATATAATCCTCAAACCATTTATTAATAAGTTTGACCAATCATACCTTTTAATTGATTTATTCGAGGTTAACCTTTAGATGTGTACAACGCACATCCCTTTAACCAATGCATTGTTTTTCCTTGGAAAGTAACTTATTAGGCCAAATTAGCGAAATCCTACAGGCGTCTATGTTTTAATTTTACAGTGTGATATCTTTACAAGCGGTAAAATTCAATGTTCAACAACCACTGGAACAAAACTTAGTGATACCCACGATTTATGATGGCCTAATCCAGGATGGTTGGTGGATATACATGGATCAATGGATATATTAAACGATTGCTAGCAGCTTAAATTCTGATTATACGAATTAATATTATTTGCAGACTGTGTACGGACACAAATTTTTTGTTGTAGTCATTACAGAAATAAATATTGCATGTGCAGCTCTCATGACTTTGTACGGCTGTGTATGTTAAACCAATTAGGTGCCTATACTATAGCCTGATGGCTGGAATTATTTTTCCTGCAATCATTTAGTAGTACCATGGACGTTCGGGATGTTTGCATGGAATTTCGAACTGGCCACTGGGTAATACAGATTGCACGATTTGTACGGATGTAATGAAACGGTGAATTGTACAGATGGAGTTTGTACAGATAGCTTCAGCACTAACTAATTTCATTAACAGTGTTGTACAATGGAAGCAAAAATCAATTTACTTGTACAACCATGGATATATTATTCTATAGCTATATGGATCAAGAGCAGAAGGTGCATATGGTAGAGTAAGGTACGAAATGGCGAAAAGTATGGCAATTGATTGATTGATGGTGTGTGTGGCGGACCGCTGACAGCCATGATACAACAAGACAACAGTGGCTGTACATGTGGATGGTTGTAGTAGCGGATGGTATTTTTTTACTAAAATTATTGAAATGCAAACGGCCAAGTGCCGATTGGTCAAAGACCTGAGAATCATGAGAAGCTCCAAAATGGCAGTGTTGAATGGTTCTAATAAGAGCATGGCCAAACGCAATACCGGAAACCAGCATCTGATACCAAATGTGATACCCAAATTTGGCTCGCAGTTAAATAATCCAAAAGATTTGGAATACAAAATAATATATTGAATAATATATGAAAAAATTGATATGATCCCATCACAAATCAAGGCACGGTATAAATACTAGGCCGAGGCTGGATGCCCTTTGATGAAACTAACAGACATGTTTTGAAAAAAAAACAACCGACAGACATGTTTTGAAAAAAAAAACAACTGACAGACATGTACTTTCATAATTGTTAATTATGCTTATTATTATTATTATTATTATTGATATATTTATGTTCATGACCAATAAACTATATGTTTGCAATGGATGGAGCATTATAACAAAAGACTTTAAATTAGCTCCATCCTACCCAATTGTCCTAAAGCAAGCTAGGTTATCAAGGCTCAAACCTTGTCACCATAAAGGACCGTGGGGTACCCACAAGTAACTAAGACGTTCCATTTCCACAAGGGCATCTCCAATGAAGTCCCTTGATAGTGGGAGCATACTTGGGTATGGGATTTTGAAATGAAGATCGTATGTCCAAGTACCATGGGAAGCAAGAAGGACACATCACACTGGAATATGCAGAATTTCTTTTGACGGGCATGCCTAAAAGTTGTGATAGCAGTTTGTTTTGCCCTAGTGTTTTTGAACCCTTTAAAGTTAGACAACTTGTTTGAAACAACTATGCCATGACAATTTCCTTTAAAGTTTTTTTGGTACAGAATCTAGCCACAGGTCTATAGTGCAATGATGACATTTTTCTATAAAATGACATCAATTTTGTACATTTAAGCTGCATAAAGAAAAGGTCTGTGGCAATATCTGCATTTCACAAAATCAGCTGGCAAATACTCTCGAAGATATATCTGTACATCTTAAGAATGAACATCTTTAGCTGTTCTCTTCAATTAAAATCATGCTTTTCCAAATCTTCTCACATGGCAAAAATTTGTTTCTGAAACGACTATGCCATGACAATTTCCTTTAAAAGTTTTTTTGGTACAGAATCTAGCCACAGGTCTATAGTGCAATGATGACATCTTTCTATAAAATGACATCAATTTTGTACATTTATGCTGCATAAAGAAAAGGTCTGTGGCAATATCTGTATTTCACAAAATCAGCTGGCAAATACTCTCGAAGATATATCTGTACATCTTAAGAATGAACATCTTTAGCTGTTCTCTTCAATTAAAATCATGCTTTTCCAAATCTTCTCTACATGGCAAAAATTTGTTTCTGAAAGA
The DNA here is from genome assembly GCA_031772625.1 of Pinus tabuliformis. Taxonomy (NCBI): domain Eukaryota; kingdom Viridiplantae; phylum Streptophyta; class Pinopsida; order Pinales; family Pinaceae; genus Pinus; species Pinus tabuliformis. Next base: position 2,037,683,806 of record CM062818.1, read on the forward strand.
TATATATCTAAAGCCACAGCATATTGAATTTTGATATTCTTGGACGATCGCATCTGTATCCTTGTAACATAATCACCATGCACCATGTCTTCCTTTGTTAAATCGAAATCGGCCAAATGGAATAAGTACGAAGTAGTATCTTCCTTCAATCCCTTATATTCTAAATCTGTTCCTTGCTTTCAATGTAAATTATCAATGATATCTTGCTAAAGGATCGTTAATGAAAATTAGCATTTCATATGTTAGCATATTTTAAAAGTTTATATACGCTACCAATATTTCATGAGCTTAAGATTAATCTCAGTTGCAGAGCTACCACGCACCCATTACAATTAATATTAATAATAGTTCTCGCATAGATTATAGCCTTCTCTTGCAATTGCTCACATACTGTACAAATTTGTCACACGGGTTCAGTATTAGCTCCTTCATTCTTGGGTGATATTTGCATTATGAAAACATCTGAAAGTATAAAAAATTCCCAATCTATCCTGTGTTTTCTACCACATCAAGAAAAATAATTCAACTTTTCCACCCAAGCTAGTAGTACTATATGTTTAAAAGAATGATGCCCATGCATACACATTACTCCTGAGTCCTTGCTACAGGGCATACCTAACTCTCAACCGTAAATAAAGCTTTCGTTAATATTCTTTCCTTGTGTTTTTTCGATAAACAAAATTTACTTATTATTCTTTAATAGAGTCCAACATAAGGTAGCATTCCTGCAATTTTTAGAACTTACACCCAAATCTTATGCCATCTCATCTAGAAGTAAATATACTGCTGTATTCATCTCTAAACCATATCTCATAACTCAATAACAGAATCTAGCTATTGGATATTCTATTTTCTGGAATGCTTTCTAACTTCAGAAGGATTATGTTTTAATTGTGTATCACAGCATTCTAATCTGTTCCCAGTTTCATTCATTAACCATGAGGTAAACCGTAAACGTGTCCACTGAGGGGCTTCCCAGATGCTGGAATTAATGTCGGTCCCCAAACCTGTATATCAAATTTGGCCAGTCAAAATAAGAGTTTGAATCTTGAAACCATGTATTACAGGTAGTATCACTAAAGTTCATAGTTCCTACAGATCAACATTGGATCTGCTATCTCCTGTGAAAGGACATAGCTATCTTTTATTGTTTGTGATTTAACCAGAACTTGAACATGGAATTTTCATTAACATGCACAAAGTCAAATGACCTAAGAATAAATTTCATCACGCACAAGGCCAAATGACATAAGAATAAATTTCTTTGACATGCACAAGGCCAAATGTCTGAAGAATAATTTAAATTAACATGCACAAGGCCAAATGGTCCTAAGGGTAAAATGACAAGAGTTTAAACTTGACAATAAGTCAAACACTGTCTAATAAATGTCAATAGTAAATAGAAATTAGCATGGAAGTGGAAAAACCACAGCTCCTATGCAACACATTTCCAAGCTTGAAAGGTCCCATCCCCTTTTCTCCTTAGGGATTTTCCTGCACCAAGAATTTCTTATCATAGGACTGCTTCTTTCTTCAAGAAGTTGTCCAGTGGCATGAGCATTCCCCATTAAAGACATTATACCTTCTTGGATGGCCACAGGTAGCACATCTAAATTATAAAATGACTATCCCTACCTCACTTGAGCTGCATATTTCAAAATCCTCATTAGACCCTTTTACATCATGCCACTTCAAAACATAGGCAATGCGAGCTTGTCCATAACTACACCATCTGGTGTTTTTCTGTCCCGTTTCTAATTATTCTTGTACTTTATGCTCATGATTTTTATGTCAATATGGACTTCTGCTTTCCTGTGGGTATTTTACATGAAAATGGAGCTGATCTTCCAACTGCAAAAATACATGTTTAGCCCTTGCATCCTTCTAGATGATTTGTCTGAACATCCAAGCCATTCTTAGTATTATAAGGTAGAAAATGACAAGCATGGCTAGATTTTGCTTAACAAAATATAAATCATTATATGAAAGGGAGATCAGACATAAAACTTGAAATTGCCAAAGCATTAATCAACAAGATCCAGTAAGCGATCGGAAATTCTTATTAACAGTATGGATAAAGCTTCACATAATATACTATAGAGATACTATTCTCAAACTAAATACATAATAGCCTCCATACAACCAATAAGGACTTTCATAAAGATGAATTTCATGAAGGGAAACAAGAAAATACATGTACTGTAGGATTCAAAGCAAGGACAAAACATTTTAACCAACAGAATAAGGGATTCCATACACTTCTTTATGTCAACAATACTGTGAAGCCTATCCCTGGCAATATGAATTAAATAAAAGTTATAGCTAGGATCTGCAAAGGAAAATGCCTAAAGGGATGCTTGAAATCAGAAACGAACAAACCTTGCAACCATGGTACCTATGCCATCCCTTGTGAATAGTTCTAATAATATAGCTCCACCAACAGTACCATCCAAGAGATGAACCCTCTGTACACCACCCTGGATGTTTCACAGGTATTATTAAGCAGACATGAAGCAATATAATAATCCAAAATGTCTAATGAAGAAGAAATAATACACCAAATTAGAAAATACAAAGAACTATCTTGTATAAATGTTAAATATAAAAGGCTATAACAATGATTAGATATCTTTGTTTTTAAAACAACAAAAACACCTAGTCACAGAGAGTCCATGACAACTTACGAGAAAAACGAAGTAAAAAATAGTGTCAGGAGGAGGCAAACCTCGAATGCATGTTGAAAGGAAGACCAATTACCAGCAGTAAAATAGAGTATCTGCCTTTTGTCCTTTCAATGACTATGTAATATTAAACGTAGAAGTTTATAACAAAGATTAGATCTCACATTTTTAACAGATAAAGCATGGCTAGTCACATAGGGAGTCCACAACAATTGATGAGAAAACAAAGTAAAAAATATTGTCTGCAGAACGCAAACCTTGAATGATTTAACCATAGAATACAATGTGGAAATGTTGAAAGCAAGACTAGATAGCAGCATCAAAAAAGAGTGCGTTTTTTCGTCATTTCAATAGCAATTTTTGATGAATCTCCATCACTTAGCCTGATTTTCACTGCATCTCTATATTTAAGTCAAAACTAATCTATAGGTTATTTTTCGACAAATGCTTCTCATATCTCAATGCACTAAGCACGCACATTCCTTATATGAGAATATACTCAATGATGCAAAGCCAACTTGCAATATTCAACTACTTGAGCATACTTTGCCTCAAGCTGCAAATGGGGTCTATCTATTCCACCTAAGTAGCCCAAGACTTCCACCGAGGCCCAAACATTTTTGCTAGCATCAAACTAATACAAGCACAAGCATGTCATTGGGGAGACTTCAACCCTAGTCATGCAAATATCAGTGCCCTGCTTTCACCGACCCAAAGAGCCACCATTAATAACACAGGTTTAATTTTATTCAAATAACTTACAACAAGAAGGATTATGTACAACCTGAGTGGGCCTAAACAGTTAAGAACGTGTGTTTTCTTGTTGGAGGTCACCTCTTCAATTCTGGAGGGGGGTAGAGTGTGTACATGTGAACAAACTATTGTTTGCAGATATTTCGCATAAGGGGGAGATCGTAAAATGTTTCCCAATGAGTTTCCCCATCTTGAAAATGTGGAAAGCAAGAATGCACCCCCACATCTAAGGGAGTGCATCCATATCCCCATGTAACACTAGTAAAATTATGTATGTATATGGTAAATTTTAAGACAAGTATTACAAATTTTTCACAATTTTATGTTTAATATTACAAAATTATGCACAATGTTAACATTTCCTTTCATTCAAATCACTGCTCTCCCTCAATCCATCACAAAAAGTATGAAATTATGAATAGACGAAATATAATTGAGTCTTAAAATTATAAACTCAATTTTTCAAAGTTTTGAGGGTATAGCACAAGCTAAATGTGACATACCTTATAGTACTCATGACATGCCATAGGCTAAATCCATCTAGTCCAAATGACAAAAATTGATAATTCAATATGAGTTAAAAAAATATGGTTATTTGCAATCAAGAACTCTATGATACACATGCACACACTCCTAATAGACCAAAGGACATCACCCTAAACTATGGATTAGAAAATTTTCCAACTTTTTCTGACAAACTTTGTAAATATCTTCCACGATAAATTTGGAATTTTTTGTTTAGTCTCGTTTTGCTGAAATTTATTTAAGTGCCATTTAAATCAACATGTTTTTGCTTTTTTATAATAAAATTATTGAGTTAATGCTTCGTTCTTCTTTTCCAATTCAATAAATTTTAATCATTTCTTTAAGTATTCTTTATTTTGATGATTGCTACTTCCCATTTTAAGGTATTGACTTCATTAGTAAGATTTTCATTTTCATTTCATAAATCACATGTTTCTAAAGTGTCCTTTAAAAATTTCATTTGAAACTCTTCCAATTCATTTTTCAATTGTACAAAACTAAAACTTATATGTTTACTTTGTGGTTGATGTGATCCCCCTCTAAAATTGTCAAGGCCTTAAAATTAAAGAAATTGTCAAGGCACAGAAATTAAAGATTAACACATAATATACCCAACATGAACAAAATAGCATAAAGTACTTAGAAAAGAATGGCAATATACAAAAGAATGGCACAAAGTCACATAGATAATGAGGAAAACTACATAACATAGTGGGAAGCACTACTTCCAAAGAGATGAGTCGCACACTACTTGCCCTAAAAAGGTAATCGGGGATAACCTAAAAACCCACAAGGTCCAAAAGAATTCATTGTTCTATGTTCATGAATAATGCCTGCAATGGGCTAAATATCATAAATTTATTTTACAAAAGTTATAGCCCAACTAGCCCTTATGGACCTATAGGTCTGATCAGAAACACTATCTTCTATGTTATACATGTAATATATAGAACTAGGTGCACAAAATTTTCCTCCCTCAAAAGATTCACCCTCAACGCATTAAAGGAAACCTAGAAGTAAGACTTCTTCAGATTTGTGTGCATTTGTTTCCATGCTTTATTATTCATCAAACCATAACTGACTCTTAATGGTGCCAATCCCAAATAGTCTTTTGTCACACAATGGCTTTTTCTTTGACTCTGTGTTGTCATAATCTCGCCAATTCCAAACATAAGTTGGGCATTTAATAATATCTTGTCAAGTAATTTTTCGTTGATTTGTGATTCCACTAATGCCATTAGCTCTACCATCTTCTTAACTAGAAGTGAGAATGCCCATGTGCAATTTTTTTTCTTACAGACATTCCTAATAATGAGGATGTCAATATGATTCCACTTTTCATAAATCTTCCTCTTGGTATAATAAAACATCCTTGCCTATGTGTTTGATCTTCAATTGTATTTTCTTAACAAAGAACGTCAACAAGTATTTTCATCGGGTTTAAGATTTACCTCCCTCATGTTGGTTCTCAACTTCTCAAGTATCTCATAACAACCTTCTTATAGCTTCTCCTCTTTTTGAAGTTGAAGCAAGATGTTATCCATCAATTTCTTTCATCCTTCTTGAATTCTTATCCCCATTTCTGATATGGCAACATCCTTATTTAAGGCTTCTTCAACCTTCTTACATGTTTCCTCTTCAACTGTCATGGTCATCAGTTCATCTATGATCCCTGATTATACCTCCTATAGGCACCTCTTTGCATTCTTAACTTTGTTCAAAAAGGCTCGATTATAGTTACAAAAACCTTTTATTTTGTTGTCTCTCCTTGCAAGTTCTTCCTCTAAACCATCGTTGTCCTCCATCAAATTGCTTTCCTTTCCTCCTCTTACTCTCTTGAACGCTTTAACAAGTGCTTGATTAAGGACCCGAATCTTGGGCAACTTATCATCTTTCTTCGTAAGTTCCTCTGTAATTCTTGTTTTTCCTTCTGCGATTTGGATATTTGAGTATCTTTTTTTTAAGTGCACATTTTACTTCCTTCCATGCACTCATCTTTGATATTTTACGTACTTCCCTCACGTTTGACATGAAGGGAACCCATTTTTTCCCACAAATTTTTCCTATCAACCACATATTGTGAAAGAGTACTATTCAAAATTGTCAATAGAAATGATGGTTATGACATTCCTATTGAACCATCCTTACCAAAACCTTCATATATGGTTTGCATGTTCCATATATCACATGGGTATGCACCTTGCTTTGTTCATTCGATGCCCTCGTGTGTCAAAGGTTATTCTTAGCTTTCTTTTCCACTTGTGTAGTGCAATTTTCTCATTCACTTTTACTTGTAGGAATTCAAATATCTTAATTTGCAAATCCTACGAAACCCAACACCATCTCCATATGTATTGTTGTTAAAACCATGTCCTACATAACTAGCAACATCATTGTTTTTGTTAAATCCACAAGATACTATGTTGTTCCCACATTTTCCTAGAAGCTCAACCTTAGAATCTTTTCTTCCACTTCTGTGCTAAAAGTTATGGAAATTTTTACATCGGCTGCCCAAATACTCCACAAACTAGGGTTTTTTTAGAACCACTAACTTGTAAATAAAATATCTCAATAAAGACAAGCAAACATCGTCCCAAATTTGACATAAATATTCTCATATGTGTCCTATATTACTTTCGAGTCACCTGATTTGGATATACCAATCAAAAGTTATGTCTACTATAAGTTGACGTGTTTTTTACTCTTCTATGGGGATTCTCTATAGGTCGACCATTTACCCACTTTGAAAGTAACTTCTCCCTAATGTAATAGGTCACACTTAATTTGGATCTGCCAAAGTGTTAATTTTTGGTATGTTCTATGCTTAAGAGCAATTTACTTCAATTTTCTTATTAGCTCAATATCTTGATAGTAAAATGCAAATACAACGTAAACATAAACAGTAGAAGACAAGCCAAGACAAGAGGACATAAGATATGGCACCAGCCAAGGACAAACCCCAATGTGGGGAACCCTTGATCAATTCTTCTTATATTCTTCAATAGTTCAGCAGAGAGAGAGATAGTACAAATATACAAAACTGATATTTTATGACAGCAGTAGTAAAGCATTGACCAGAGAAGTCATTGTTGGTCAAACAGGACAGAATCTTTCTCCAAATGGCTTGATCAAGCCCAGTCAACTTCAGCCTCCAACAGCTAGCTCAATCAGCCCAAAAACTACATTGTTGGTTATGTTCCTATGAAAATCCTTCAACTCCTCGGAAGATCCTTCACATGGCAACAATAGTCTACTACAATCACGATCCAATCCGATCAACACTTTGACCCAACACTCCACAAAATGATGTTGTCCTCCACTGTTTCCTCGCTGCTCTTGCAATTCTTGTTAGGGCATAATATGCAGCCCTTAACCCTCCATGCTGTCAACAGACTAAGCCCTTCTAGAGTTGCGGTCCACCTAGGAGAGTCTCCCTTTCTGCCACACTGCCTCGTGCAAGCATTGTTCACCTTAATGTTGCCTTGGAACAATCTTAGCTGCTTGCTATGGCTTGCAACCTAGCCAAGCAGCTAGTTGTAACTACGTTCTCCTCCAACAAGCCCAAACAGTCATTAACCCATGCCTAGAAACAGCCTATATCACTACGTTGTCACCTACAGCAACTCATGCTTCTTTCACGTTGTCAACAGGTTTCTTCTTGCTGCGTTAGGGCTCCATTTGTTGCGGCTTAGGGTCTCTCCTTGGCTGCGTATTAGTGCTCCTCTTTGTTGCGGATCTGGCCTCTCTTTGCTGCGGATTAGGCCTCCTCCTTGTTGTGGATTAGGGCTCCTTTGACTGCGGCTAGATCCCCCTTTAATCTGCGGCTAGATCTCTTCTTTAACTGTGACTAGATCTCCCTTCAATCTGCAACTAGATCTCTTCTTTAACTGCGGCTAGGGCACCTTTGTGACCTTTCTTTCCACCACGTCCTCCTTGTGAGAGGACAAACCCAAACGAGTGGAGAGAGAGATCATGAGTGATGTGCCCCTCAAATGACTTGAGGTCTCCTCTATTTAAATGCAACGTTGAGGTTGAGCTGGGGGTAATTTGCTTGCTAGCCGACCTTGACAAATTGTCAATAATATTAATAAATTCATATCTCCATAAATACATGTCGGAGTCGGATGATCTTTAGATCATTCCTACACCTCTCGGAGAGAGGAATCCAAGAAAAATATAAACTGCCATAAATAAGGTGACCCATATGGAGTTTGGCCCTAGTTGCCAATTTTAACACTCCCTCTCAACTAGGGAGAATCCATCTGTTAATCCATCTGTCAGTCGGTACTATCTCTGCCAATAATGCACTGCTCTGCTGAACTATGAAGAAGAAGAAGTGATTGAGAATGTATTATACCATTCTCTACTGACCCGAAGTCAGTCCCAGATAAATGAGAGTCTCACACCACTCTTACTGACCTGAAGTCAGTTCCAATAAAGAGAGTGTGTCATACCACTCTTACTGACCCGAAGTCAATTCCAATTGATCCCAAATCAATATCATCCTAGATTAGGGAGTACAGTAGTACACGATGCGTCCATCGGTAGTACTATGGTCCCTATCCTCATTTCCCTACTCATTGGCCAGATGAGAGGTACTTCCAATGAGTGCCAGACTGCATGGGTAGGATGTCTTAGCAGGAGAAGGATGAACCACTCTTCCTGCCTACATGTCGCCATAGGGTATCTTAGGGGAAGGCTGAACCACTCACCCTGTACACAACAAATCACTAGGGGAAGGTTGGACCACTCACCCTATGATTGTGTCTCAGCAGGAGAAGGACGAACCACTCATCTTGCCTACATAGCAAACCACTAGGGGAAGGTTGAACCTCTCGCCCTATGGTTGCTCATCGCTCCAAGAAATGTTGGAAATAATACTGAGAGGGGGGGGGTGAATCAGTATTATCAGATCAATAAAACTTTTTCAATGCTCAGAAACATACATGCTACTTTCGTTAAGTGAACCCGCGTGTACACGCGACTGTATCTAATGCAACAAGCGTATACCCAGAGATCTTATAATTCAGTTAGCTTTAATCTTCTGTAAATGCATCAGAACATTATTAGGTATATTAACAGTAAACAGGTGCAGTATAACAGAACAGAACATCACACAAGAGCCACACACATGAACACCATGATATAAGGTGGAAACCCAATGTGGGTGAAAACCACCTGCTGCAATTCGTCTCTTTCTTCTTTAATGAGAAACTTCTTTTACAATGTACTGGTGCAGTCCTTTACCAGTACGCAGGCTACAACCTGCAGAGGGCTACAACCCTCTCTCGTTTTCCAACTACTTCTGGAAGGGAGCTACAACCCCCTCAGCTCTTGTACTAGCTGATCCATTTACTAGTACGTAGGTGCTGACCCTACAACCTTCAGGGACCACGTTTCATCAATTTTCAGACTGGATCCAAGAGTACAAAACAAACATTACTGCAATACAATCATCAACTTATACTTGCATCATAATTCATTAAACAACCCAATACTGAATCACTGAAACCCTGTCATCAAGAACACAGAACCCAAACCAGAGCCCAGAACTCTGCAACAACCACCAGAATCAGCAGCAACCTGAAATATCAAATCTTATTATGCATACGCTACTTCACTGTACCAAAACCGCGTGTATACGCGCTTTCACCAAAGGCAACCCACGTGCAGATCTAGAAATAGATTCTTATGCCTTCGCTGTCAGATCCGACCCTTGCCAAAACGTCCCGAACAGATAACCAGCAATACCAGATCCTCTCACTGCATCAGACACGCCATACATATCTTTGCCTAATGATCTTCTCCTTATATAGCCTTAGGCCTTGTTCAATACCAAGAGCCAAAACCATAGTAACACAATACCATCAACTTCAAAACTAGGGATCGACACGCCCGTCGAGACACAATGGTCCGAAACCATAGGCACAACTTCCAAGGACTAACCGCCATGGACCAAAGGTACTTTTCCACATACACGCGCTTTTGCTGAAGCCAACCGGCGTGTACACGCGACTTGTGCTTAACGAACCTGCGTGTATGAACTTTCTTGCCATGCTGTACTAAGATCTGTCCTCTGATTAAGTTGCCATTACCTGTACCAACCTCTGAGCACCTGTACCAACCTCTGAGTGAGTTGCCATCAAGGACAACACTTGAAACATAATGCCAACAAGAAGTACCCCATGCCCCCCAGGGCTCAATATTCATATAATACAAGACCCTCAGGAGAAGATCTCTCCACGACTCCTAGTCGTTTTCGGAAAGTCAAGAATTTGACCTTTCCCAAGGGCTTCGACAAAATATCGACGACCTGCTCATCAGTCTCAATGTGATGGAGCCTTATTTCTCCTCGTTGTACCATATCCCGGATAAAGTGGTACCTGATGTCTATGTGCTTGGAGCGATCATGAAATACGAGATTCTCTGATAATCGGATCCCACTCTGGTTGTCGCAAAGGATCATGGTATCCAACACATGTTCAAACAGCTCACTAAAGAGCTTCCTCAACAAGACAGCTTCACAAAAGGCCATACTCGCAGCTATGTATTCGGCCTCAGCGGTGCTCAAAGAAACCGACTTCTGCTTCCTGCTCATCCAGGATATCGAAGCAGAACCCAAAGAGAAACAGCACCCAGAAGTGCTCTTACAATCCACCACACTGTCTGCCCAATCAGCATCAGAATAACCAATCAGCCTCACATCTCCGGCTGTGTATCTCAGTCCATGAGTGATTATGCCTCGAAGATATCTCGGAAGATTCTTGGCACCAATCCAATGTGTGTGATGAGGCTCAACCATATATTGGCTCAACTTGTTGACTGCAAAACATATATCCGGACGGGAGTTCACCAAGAACATCAGTGCTCCTATGAGTTGACGATACTCAGAAGCATTTCCCAATTCAGGTCTAGCAGCACTACCACATAACTTATTAAAGTTAAGCTCCATCGAGGTAGTCACAGGCTTGCAGTCCACCATCTCAAATCCTTCCAATATCTTCACAACATATTTTCCTTGAGATAGGAAAATTTCTTCTGGCTTTTGCCAGACCTCCAACCCTAGGAAGTAGTGCATCAGTTCTAGGTCCTCCATCTCAAATTCGGAAGCCAACTCCCTCTTACGTTTGTGAATGAGAAGGTCTGCATTGGTCAGAAAGAGGTCATCCATATAAAGTACCAGTACGAGAGGTTTATCATCCTCAACCTTAAAGTAAAGGTTTGGGTCGACTTCACTCCTAGTGAATCTCAGCGTCATCAGATAGCTATCAATCCTCTCATACCAAGCCCGAGGTGCTTGCTTCAATCCATAGAGAGCTTTCTTCAACCTATATATACGAGATTCTTGGTCATGAACCTCAAACCCTTCGGGTTGTTCCACATCTGTGATTTTGCTATTACTTGAGGGGAATGGTCCCCTTGTAAGTTTTCCCTCGGTACATCCCGAGCATATACCTTCATTCTCTTCTTTGAATTTGTGCATCCCTGTCACCATCTGTCTCATATCGGGTCAGGTCTTGTAATGAAGATGGGCAAATCTCCGTGCCGTAGTTCAGATTATAGAGATGTGTCGCAAGGCATGGCCCACAATGGACTTCCTGCAACTTGATACGAAGTGCCAACCCTAAACCCAAGAGTAAAACCATCTTTAAAATTCCTTTTCCAAACACGTACCTTTCCATCGATGAATGCCACCTTGTAACCTTTGTCTTCCATTGCCGAAATGGACACCGGGTTCTTCTTGAGATCAGGTAGATATAGAACTTCTTGTAAATGAATCGTGTTACCCTGATTCAATTGAAGGGTAACATTCCCTATATCCTTTACGAGATAGGTGGCATTGTCTCCAAGAATAATCTCCAAGTTTATTTCCTTCTCTATCAGATTAGAGAGAGTTTCCTTGTATCTGGTGAAGTGCCTTGAAGCACCACTATCAATAAGCCAATTTCCCAAAGTGTCCAGATGAGACGTAGTGGAGAGGGTCGATATAAGATAGTAATCCTTTTGCTTATTGTTAACAACATTTGATTCTTCATACCTGTAGTTCTTTGCTTTCTTGGAGGGTCAACCATTTCCATGATGTCTCGCATTCCTTTTTCCTTTGCCATTGTACCTGTCATTCCTTCGATCGTTGTTGTTGAAGTTTCCCCTGGAGTGATTGTGATCATCATCATGTGATGTGTCCCTTCTATTTGGACACTCCCTCGCATAGGGGCCAAGCTTATTGCAAACAAAGCATCTGCCCTTTCGTCCATCCTTAGTTTCGGGCTTTCCATCGAAATGACCTTTAGACCCTGCATTATTTCTCCTTATGGCATGAGCAGAGAAAGCAGTGGGGTTGCCTTTATTAGAAGGCATTTCTTGCTCCACCACTTTGCCTTTATTAGAAGGCATTTCTTGCTCCACCACTTTGCCTTTATTAGAAGGCATTTCTTGCTCCACCACTCTTGTTTCTTCTTGAATGCATCTTGACATCAATTCATCAAATCCCGAAATTCAATCATTATTGAAAATAGTGGTTCTAAATATATACCACTCGAGTGGGAGTCCTCCAAGGGTAGTGATAGTAAGTTCCCTGTCAGGAGTGACTTCTCCAATCGATAGAAGATCATTCTTGATCTCGGTGATCCTTAAGAAGTAGGATTGAATATCCTCATCCTTGCCCTTCTTAATATCCTTCAACTTATTTTTGAGGAACAAAATTTGATTCGCATCACTAACCTTGAATATGCTTACCAATCTGTCGTAGATCTTCTTGGAGGTGTTTAAATTGGAGATGTAGGCCACCAGACGCTTGTCAATGGAATCTCTGATAATCCTCTTCGCTTTGACTTCAACCTTGTTGTACTTGCTCTTTGTAGCAGCCAGTGCATTTGATGGAGGCTCGAGGATTTTACCCTTCACATAGTCCAACACTTGTTCTTCTAATGTCAAATCAAGAGACATCTTCCATCCGTGATAGTCAGACTTTTCACGGAGCTTGTCTTCAGCCGGGAAGTGGGATGAAGAGCCCATTGAGCCTTTGAACTTGTCCAACTGTCTTCGATGATTGCTCTTTCACTCTTGCTTGGGCTTTGTCTTCACCTTAGCTCTGATACCATGTTAATTTTAGGATGCTTAGAGAAAATTTACTTCAATTTTCTTATTAGCTCAATATCTTGATAGTAAAATGCAAATAGAACATAAACATAAACAGTAGAAGACAAGCCAAAACAAGAGGACACAAGATGTGGCACCAACCAAGGACAAACCCCAATGTTGGGAAACCCTTGATCAATTCTTCTTATATTCTTCAATAGTTCAACAAGGAGAGAGATAGTACAAATATACAAAACTGATATTTTATGACAGCAACAGTAAAGCATTGACCAGAGAAATCATTGCTGGTCAAACAGGGCAAAATCTTTCTCTAAATGGCTTGGTCAAGCCCAGTTAACTTTAGCCTCCAACAGCTAGCTCAATCAACCTCTGTTTTACAACTCGGCCGAGTTGAAACCGAAACGGCCGTTTCGGACCGAGTCAAACCCCAACACAATGACCCGGCTCGGCTGACCGAGTCATAGCTGACTCGGTCAACCCGGCCGGGTCCGTATTGACTCGGCCGAGTCATTAAAAGCACGGCTGGGCAGCGTATTTTATGAATTGAATTCACTTTTTTGCTGTTTTTTGGTAAAGTTAAGTAGGGTTTGTGCATTCCAAAGGGTAATGGTAGATTGCTAAATGCTTTTGGGGTCCATTTCCCCCTCCCAAACTCTATTTAAGACAGCCAAATGCTCTCATTTCACTCACAGCAGTCTTATGCATTTGAGTGAGAGTCTTCTTTGAGAGTTAGTGAGCAGTTCTTGAGCTTGTTTTGGAGCAGCAGTGAGGAGTCTTGGAGGAGCATTGTAGCTGGAGTGAGGAGCTTCTTGGGCAGCGATTTGGAGCAGCATTGAGGAGCTGATTCTTGGAGCAAGCTTGAGGAGGCAGTTTGTGCCTGGAGGTATTTTTTTCCACCTCTATAAATCTGTTTTTACTTAGTAAATTTTAGGTGCATATCAAGATAGCTTAGAGAGTGTTTTTAGTCAAATAAATGAACAGTGAATCAATTTTTATTTTTATTTTTCATTTTCAGATTGTTTTCCTAGTCAAAAAATGGCACCTAGAGCAAAAGATCCTGCTTGGGCATATGTTGAAATGGTTGATAGTGAGATGTGTTGCAAGTTTTGCCATAGGAAAATTAAGTCAGGTCCTGGGGGGATTCATAGGCTGAAACAACACTTGGCAGGGATTAAAGGCAATATTACTCCATGTCCCTCTGATCAAATTGGGGAGATTAGAAAGAATTTGTTGGAAAGCTTTGAAAAATTTAAAGAAGAAAAGACTAGGCAAAAAGAGATACAAGCTGAAATTGGGAGGAAGAGGGAGATACAAAGAATGATGGCTGCCAACCCCCACTATGAGTTTGAGGGTTCTTCCTCTATCCCTCAAACTGATGCATCAAACCCTTTCCGTTATGTTCCTCCCTCTTTTGCTTCTGTTCAAGATAAGGGAAAGGGTAGAATGAAGGGTGATGGGACTATCAAAAGTTTTTTCACTCACTCAGGCTCCTCTCCATCAGATGCACATGGTCCTGAAGTTAGTATTAGTAAAGGTCTTGCTCAGCCCACTTTAGATGACCATTGGAAGAAAGAATTGAGGGAGACTGCTTGTGACTACATAGCTAGATGGTGGTATGATGCTGATATCCCCTTTAATGCTGCTCGTTCACCATATTATGAGCCTATGTTTGAGGCCATACATGCTGCTGGAAAAGGCTTCAAAGGCCCTACTATGCAAGAGCTAAGGGGTTTCGTTTGCAGAAAGAAATTAAATCAATTAATGAGTATTTGCAAGATTTCAAGGAATCATGGGCAAGAACAGGGTGTACCATCATGTCAGATGGATGGACTGATCAAAGAAACCGTACCATCATAAACTTTCTTGTCTTCTGCCCACAGGGAACCATGTTTTTAAAATCAGTTGATGCATCTGATAAGGTAAAAGATGGCCACTTGTTGTTTCAGCTATTGGATGAGGTTATTGAGGATGTGGGGGTGGCTAATGTTGTTCAAATCATCACAGACAATGCCTCTAACTATGTTCTTGCTGGTAGACTGTTAGAGGAAAAACACAAGACCATCTTTTGGACCCCATGCGCTGCACATTGCATAGACCTCATGCTTGAGGATATTGGAAAATTAGATTGGGTCAGAAACACTGTAGATAATGCCAAAAGCATAACAAAATTTATCTACAATCATACACTGGTTTTGAGTCTCATGAGGAAACACACTGGAGGCAAGGATATTATTAGGCCTGCCATCACTAGATTTGCTACACATTTTTTGACATTGCAATCTATGCTTTCCCAACATAGAAACTTGCAAAAGATGTTTTCCAGTGATGAATGGAATCAAAGCAGTTGGTCTAACAAACCAGAAGGCAGAGAATTGAAAAGGAAAGTCCATGATGAAACTTTTTGGAGAAAGGCAGCAGAGATTGTGAAGCTTGCTGAGCCACTAGTTAAGGTGTTGCGGTTGGTGGATGGGGAAAGGACTATGTTCTTGCTGGTAGACTGTTAGAGGAAAAACACAAGACCATCTTTTGGACCCCATGCGCTGCACATTGCATAGACCTCATGCTTGAGGATATTGGAAAATTAGATTGGGTCAGAAACACTGTAGATAATGCCAAAAGCATAACAAAATTTATCTACAATCATACACTGGTTTTGAGTCTCATGAGGAAACACACTGGAGGCAAGGATATTATTAGGCCTGCCATCACTAGATTTGCTACACATTTTTTGACATTGCAATCTATGCTTTCCCAACATAGAAACTTGCAAAAGATGTTTTCCAGTGATGAATGGAATCAAAGCAGTTGGTCTAACAAACCAGAAGGCAGAGAATTGAAAAGGAAAGTCCATGATGAAACTTTTTGGAGAAAGGCAGCAGAGATTGTGAAGCTTGCTGAGCCACTAGTTAAGGTGTTGCGGTTGGTGGATGGGGAAAGGTTGGCTATGGGCTTCATTTATGAGGCTATGGATCAAGCAAAGGAGCAAATAAAGACAGCATACAAGGATAGAGTGGCAAAGTCTGGGCCCATTTGGGCCTCTGTTTTACGAAACGGCCGAGTTGAAACCGAAACGGTCGTTTCGGACCGTTTCATTAGCCAAAACATTGACCCGGCTCGGCTGACCGAGTCAGCTATGACTCGGCCGAGTCATCCAATGACTCGGCCGAGTCATAGCTGACTCGGTCAACCCGGCCGGGTCGGTATTGACTCGGCCGAGTCATAGAAAGGACGGCTGGGCAGCGATTTTAATAAAAAAAATTCATTTCTTGGGTTAGTTATTCATCAAATTTTGCAGAGTATTTTGGGTAAGAACTTGTGTTTCAGGTGGCCATCATTGGAAGGAATTTGGTTAAATAGCTTCAAGGCCTAGGGCCTCAGGTTTTGTCTTCTAAACCTCTATTTCATTCATTGTCTAAAACATTAAACTAAATCACATTTAAAACAGTGATAAAGCAATCATTAAGCTACAAAACCTCTTATCATAAAAAACCTGAATTGCATTGTTAAATTCGAGGCTAATCAATGTAGAATTGTTTGGCATGTTAAATTGGCATTGGTTTAATTTCTTAACTTCATTGTTGTCATAAACAATTTGCTGCAGTCATAAAATTTGTCTTTGAAATGTAAGTGATTTTGATCATTTACTTCAGCAAATTTGGCATTGGTTTTTAAGTCTGAATACTTGCTATTTTCTGAAGGGTCTAATTTAAATCACATATAAGCTTGCTGCCCTAAAGAACATTTAGTTTCACACTTGGTTTCATAAACAAAGGCATTGTTGATATTCATCTTTTTAAAGCACTTTTTCATTCCTTACATAGTGAATGGTGATTAGGCTAAAATTTAATTCCCTCAAGTTAAAATTGCATGACATTGGAAAATGTGAAGATAATTGATTGGTTTGAATCTAATTGAAATACTTGGGCTACTTGAACAGCTCGTGTATAGCTAGTTTTTGAATTTTAAGCAATTTGTCTTTTTACATTGAGCAAATCGTCATTTACATTGAAATTTCTATTGTGAACTTGTGGTACATTGAGATATCTTTGGAAACTTGAATGAAAATCTTTAAAATTATGTTTAAATTACTTAAAATTATGTTTTTTTATAAAAAAAATAAATATTTAATGTATTTTTTACAACGACCGAGTCATTGAAATCGAGCCGGCCGAGTCATTACCGAGTCGGAGTCGATCCTCGGCCGAGTCCGAGTCCGAGTCCGAGTTGTAAAACATTGATTTGGGCAATCATTGATGAAAGATGGAACAATCAACTCCATCGCCCTATACATGCAGCTGGGTATTTTTTGAACCCACGGTATCATTATAAAGCTAAGGAGTCAGGAGCTTTGAGGGGGGAGGTCAGAGATGGACTGGTTGATTGCATTGAGCGCATGGTCCCATCGGAGTCTGATCAGCTGCTGATACATCAGCAGGTCACATCCTTCAGCAATGCAACAGGTACCTTTGGGAAGAACCTAGCAAAGATTGCAAGAGAAGCAGATGAGCCAGGTAAACAAAAATTTCAATTTTCAATTTCTTAATGGTTTTACTTTTTTTATTAAAGTTTGTTAAATCATTTATAATTTGTAATTTTGTTGAGCTTCAACCTTCATCTAACTCATAATTCATTACACTCCTATGTTTTTTGCAGCACAATGGTGGGAGGCCTTTGGTGGCCAGTGCCCTGAATTGCAAAGGTTTGCAATTCGTATTTTGAGTCAAACTTGCAGTGCATCTAGGTGTGAGCGCAATTGGTCTGTCTTTGAGAGGATTCACACAAAGAAGAGAAACCGTTTGGAGCAAAAACGGTTGAATGATCTAGTTTTTGTCCAATACAACCTTCGGCTCAAACGGAACCAATTGCTGAACAAAAGACCTGATTCAGATCCCATTGTGTTGGAAGACATTGATCCAACATCAGATTGGGTAGTGGAGAGTCGTCTACCAGAGTTTGATCCTGATGAGGATCTTGAGATTGATCAACTTGATGTTGAACATCCACTGCAGCCTGTTCAGTTGAATGCAGATCCCGATCCACCAGCCTCAGTCTCACAGCCAGCTAGTAGGACTCCAGTTGTAGGTGCTTCGCCTTCCTCTGCTCAGCCACGACAGAAGCGCAGCCGCATTTGTACTCTATCTCAGCTTGCATCTGCTGCACAGCCTAGTGGTACTGGCACCACTTCTACAGTTGCAGTTGGAGACGATGATGATGAGGAGGAGCCATGGGGCCCCTTGTCTGACTCTGATGATGATGATCCAGAGATTGGTCGAGATGATCTTGGCTCCTCTGGGAGTAGCTACTAGCCTCCTTGGTTATTTGTATTTTGTTTTGACTCTTGAGTCTTTGATCATGTATGACAGACTACAGTTGACTATGTATTTACTATTGCCATTGGGTACCATTTTGATATAATGGATTGGTTCATGAGCCTACTTTGATCATATGTTGTCTTCCATGTATATTATAATGTTGTGTGTTTGGAAACTTGAATGAAAATCTTTAAAATTATGTTTAAAATATTTAAAATTATGTTTTTTTATAAAAAAAATAAATATTTAATGTATTTTTTACAACGACCGAGTCATTGAAATCGAGCCGGCCGAGTCATTACCGAGTCGGAGTCGGAGTCGGAGTCGATCCTCGGCCGAGTCGGAGTCCGAGTCCGAGTTGTAAAACATTGGTTTGAAGTTTGAAGTTGGCAATTATAACTCATTAGTAATGAATTATGAATATGATGCTTCATGAAAGTTGAAAGTTGTTTCATTTCATTTCATTTTATAACATTTCATTTCATGGTAGATATTGTTTGTTGTAATGGTTACACTTAGCTTACAAGTACAACTTTGGTGATCAATGATGATAAATGTTATATATTGAACTTTGAAAGCTTGAAACTTTAAGATTGATGAATCATGAGACTCAATATGTTGTATATTACCATGTTACTAACTTGTGGACGTGGTTGATGAATATTATAACTTATAGATGATTGTTGTTATATGGTTCAATCTATGTTTTTAATGTTTTTATATCTAATTCATCATTCTACATGTTTTTGTTGACATATATGCATCAATATATATATATATATATATAACTCTTCGGGATTCGCTCCCAAACCGGGAGCTTCTCAAAATGTCGCTCCTGCTCCCGTTTGCACCCCCGCTCCCAAGTAACCCTGGGTTGAGCAATCCAAATCTGATGACTTTGAGCTAGATGGTGTTTATGTAGCTCTTGTTGATGATCCCATTTCTAATGGTGTTGAATGAATGACGAGTTTTATGAGTGACCATGTTGATCAATGATTTGTAGTTTTGATTTCTAGTTTTGTTGCTACTACTACTACCACCGAGGTTGTAGAGGAGTCTGAGGAGTCCTCATACTCTAGGCCAGATGATGTTTATATAGCTCACATTGATGATCCCACGTTTAGTAGCAATGATGAGTTTGATCATAATGAGCAGTGATCATGTTGATCAATGATATGTAGACTTGTAGTAAGCCAGTGGCCCCATAGCTTGTAGCATTTTATTTGGACTCTAGAGGCCATTTCGAGCCTCATTGATTGTGTATTTTGTTGTTGATATGTATTGCACTTGGTGCCAGTTGTCTTTAGTGCGACTTTTTGGAAGCTTTTCCGGTGAGTTTTTCTAATCTAATTTCTCTAAAATCTGGCAGGAATTTATTGAAATCACAAGCTTATCGGTAATCCTGCACAATCGAAGTGCCCTAGGGGTTTTTCAGGGTGCTGAATCCATATATACAGTCAAAAAACTAGTTTAAATAACACAAATCAAGATTTCACCTCAATTTTTTCCGTCGGATTCCGGCATCGGAAAATCCAAAAAGTCGCACTAAAGACAACTCCTTTTGATATATTCACCTTTATACGGTATATAGATGAGCAAACTTTGCATATATTGTTTCTACTAGTTTGGAATCATAGTTTTAAATCTTAAAAATAGTTTTTCAATGTTTCATTAAAGATTAATTATTTTATGTATTTTTTAAAAGACCAGTTCATTGAGATCTGACCAGTCCCAGTTTGACCAGTTCCAGTTTGAAATCCGGTTTGATAGGTGGACCAGTCCAGTCACCAGTTCAGGTTTTGAATACTATGCTTACAATTATTAAAGAAGCAATAGGACTCAGGAGTGAACAGCTTTCCTAAACTATAAGTCATATACAAAGTAATTGATTCAAATGTTCAACTAGGAGCAGAGATCCATCCAAGCAAATGAGAGAAAAAGCTATTAAAGGCATCAGAGGTTATCCTGATATGAGAAAAGCTGCACTTTTAAGTTAATTTCCAGAATGCATTCATTCTGCAGCCAATAAAAACAAAACAGAAACCTAATAAATGTTGTTCATATCAAGAGCTGGAAATCTTACTCTGCACACGAAGACTGCCGCGGCTAGTTCTGAAAGGTATGCATTTAATCTGCCCAGCCTCTCTTCCCCACCAATAGCAAACCCCTGTCCTCCAGCCCCAAGTCCATTTCCACTATCAAAGCCAACACCATTGTGAAATGTTGCACCAAACGCTTTCCTAGCACCAAAGTCTTGTTGAAATGAAGTATCTCTTCCATTCACACCAGAATATTCCAGGTGATTACTAGTAGTGCCAGCAACAGCTTGTACATATTTTGCGGCAATTTCACTCTGCTCAGCTCGCTTCCGTATAAGTTGGTCTGCTTCAGGAAGAGTCATATAACGAATTAACCTTCCATTTTCATCTAGAATAGGACCATCAACCAAGCAAATGAGTTTGTCTGCTTGAAGAGCCAGTGCACAGGCAGTAGCTACCTCATATGTGCTGCAACCACCCAATCCAAATCAATTATTCACACAACAACAATAAACGAAGACATTCTTACAACTAGATATTGAGAAAATTCTATAATCCCAGTAATCATCTTAAGTAAAGGATAAAGCCACTGTCTTCTTTGAGGAATTGGCAAGCAATGTTAAATTAAAAAATGTCTTAGAAACAATTATGTCTTTTTGTAAATGATATCAAGTGCATTTATAACTTGAAACAAAAATAACAGCCTGTGTTGGAACTTGTCCATCTGCAAAAGGGGAGAGTTCTCCTTAGTCTCCTTTAAGCATTTATTCAGAAAACACAGCATAGTTGCCGACAGATAGTCTAAACAATGCTTTCAACTTGCAAAAGACACATTGAAGTTGACTTTATATAAAGATAGAGGGGTCTTCCCTCAAGCCACCAGGAATTGCTCTCTTTAGTTAGCCGCATTCCTTCCAGTGTCCATTTATGGTAGTAAAGCTTGTCTTTAGTGGAAAATTCTATGTATGGCAAAAATACCCTAAAATCAATCTAGTATGAATTGTTTATTCTGTTTCATTTTTTCATATGATGTCCAACCTTATGCAGGCCACAATGATCAGTAGACAAATGAACAATTCTGTTAGTTTCTTTAGCTGCCTCAAGGACCAGTAGGGATTTTTTGGCCTTGTGCTTTTTTGGTGCACTTGCTAGCACATAAGAAATGTAACTTTTTTTCATCTCAATATAAAATTTAAATTTAACAATCGTGTTAAAATGTAAAAAGGAGAGAGAGAGAGAGAATCAAATATAATGTATCAGCAGACAAATTAAGAATAAAGAAAGTTATAAGTTTCTTTTCCATTGTGACTTAATTATCAATACCATTAATATACCAATTCTCAATTACGATTAAAATAGAAAAATTACTTCCGTGAAGAGGTCTGTATATGAAAATTACATGAAAAATGATCAGTAGACAAAGGACACAACCGTTTTTGTTATCTTGCTAAACATTGGGATTTAAGTATGTCACCCATGAACCATGGGTTGTAAAAACTAAAACCAAATGTTTACATTCTTACAGCATTCTATTAGAGTAAGAATAGCCTAAAAGACATTTTTCACTTCAATCCATGAATTTTTATGTATCATTATTCCCATTTCAAGTTTGTCTGTTGGCTGGATGGGAACATGTATAAGAACATAACACTCATTAGAAAATTGACCTTTTATCAGAGACTTTGGATATGCAATTTTCAAATCATTTATCTGTGTCTGAACTTATTTGTTGTAGGCTTGTAGCCGAGGGAAGACTGAGAGATGTTTTTGGTTCTCTCATGATGAAAATTTTCATTATCTTGTTACAGTTCAATTTGGTATGTCCTGGCCTATATTTAATGTGTTTCCTTTCAAAGCAGTGCCTTCCTACCTCAGGGAATTTACATTACAGTCCTCTACTTCGCTCAATTCCTATAGGCCCCAGCTCACACTGTGACTGCAAGGAGGATCACCTCAAACTTTCCAATTGCACTATCAAAATCGGAGCAGCTAGCGACAAATAGACCACCATCAAAATATTTCAAATCACAGAACAATGAGACCTCAAGTCTCCTCTCAACTGCCCGTCCCCTAGGTTGTCGACCACCATCTTTGAGAACTTTGTCAATTTGTCAAACCAAGCCATTGATGATGCATCATCAAAGCAATAAACAGACCATATCCATACAGGTAAAGAGTAGGGTGCTTCTCACTCATCATACTACCCCCCAAATTCAGCCAAGTAGTCATGGTTACATCTAGAATTTCTTTCCTTCAAAAATGGACGGTAGGAGAGTAGGCCCTTCTCACTTCAACCCCCACCCCCAATATTGTATAATTGGATCCCTTCACAGCACTAAACGACTCTGACAATTGCCAGTATCCTGATCTGCCCCATTTCTCTCCATCATCATGACAATTAGCCAGTGTCCCTATCTCTTGCTCAGCACCAAGATTTCCAGTCTCAAACCCTCCCTTTGTATCAAAGCACTTACACCACTTACATATATTTTGGCTATTTGGTCAGAATCAGAGAACCTAGACACTTATGTTGTATTATTTTTAATTTTCTCTTTTTCTTTTAGCAATACATAGGAGTTGCTTTCACACTCTCACATTCTATTCACAATGGATGTATCTTTTAGCCCCATTGACCTACTATTGTGGTCATTTGTTGGAAATTATCTCATCCTAAAACCTCCTTTTATAATTATAGTTTCCAATTATCATTGGAAGATCACAAGATTTGTGTTGTAACCAAGGTATCATGCATGAAATTCATAATAACATAGCAAAAGTTTAATGTATGAAATTTGAATATATGTGAAACACTCGATGACATCGTTGGAGAATGAGCAGTCCAAAATAAAGAAAATTAAGTTAAAATATTCAAAATTGAGAACTATTGGCTATTATTTTAAGGCCAAATACCAGTTCCTTAAGTATAATATACGCCACAGAGAACACGAAAAATCCAAGTAATTTCTTTTTTTAAACATGCTTATACGGATATGATTTCAAGTATAATCCGTTGTTTACTTCTAAGATTGGTTGCCTTTATTGACAAAGGATTATCTTGTCAAAAATTCATCTGTACAATCAAGTCAAATATCAGCTTTAGCCTAGAGTACTAAGCATAAAGTTAATGACATTCAGGGGCTTACAAACCTTAAGGGTCCTCATGAATGTCAACAAAAAAGGATTTAAAAATAACTCCTTCAGTGTGTCAATTGCATCCCTTTGTTTACTTCTAGGGCAGGTTGGCTTTGGTCAGATTAAGAAGATTGCTCTAAAAATAGTTGCTACCCTGGAAACTGGACCCTTTTGCTGAAATTACAAATATAAAATTCCATGTGTGGCAAAACAGCGCTACAATCTGAAAATGATATAATCTGACGTACTTGCAATTTAGAACTTGCCCAGTGCTGGAGTAGCCTAAGTTGCTCACTATGACAACACAATTAGCTTCGAGTCTCTCCCGTATCCGAGAAACATCAATTCTTTTTACCTCTCCAGTGGCCATATAATCAATTCCACCAACTACTCCTCTACGCTGTGTTAAGACATTACAAGCAGTGCGTCAGTTAATATTAAAATGTACATGAGTGCTTTAATCTCAAACAAAACATTTCGTGAGTAGTGACATACATGACACAATTTTCCATTTTGAATAAATCATATATCAATGACAAAAAACTTAACAAAAATAATCAGTTAAGAAGTAGAAAACAGCAACAATATAAGCCAGCAAAATTACTTGAATATACAGCCCATCCAGTAGTGTTTGACTAATTTGTTTTCTGATCATAGAATGCAATATATAGGTAACTTGGTCCTCATCAATTCAGGCTAACTCACCTTAGCCGCCAGAAAGTTCCCACTGGCAACACTTACTCCAACATCATGCCAGCGGTCATTGTCACCATGTCGCCGAAGACTTGGAATCGGTGGCCCTGGAGAAAGTTTGGCTTCTATTGTAAGACGGATTCTACCAGCTGCCTCCATTGCTGCTTCTAAAGACTCAGGATCTGTAATTCGATACCGCCCAACATATTTGGCCTTGTTTCCTGCAATAAACAAATATTTTCATTAACCTAGCACTAATGCAGATTATTTTGTAGATATTTCCAAATATATCGTAATCAAACTAAGCAAAATAGAAATACTAGCGACCCACCTGAAGAACCAATCCTTTAATCATCTTAACTTATCCTATAAAATTATCTTGACACCTAGATGAACGTTTAGTGTGCTACATACTAGAATTCCATTCATCTAATGATCACGGAGTCTTTTTTCTTGATTTACTCCTGCTAACCTCCAACCATAGAATAAATATATATCATATAAAAACATACTTAGCTCTAATGAGCTATAATAGCATCATTCAATATAAGTTTATACACTTCAACATTATAGATGTAATATACTAATATTCATCAAGCATGGAAATGCAATATTGCAGCAACAGCGTTTCATGGTGAATGTAAAACAAACCGGGTGGCATTGTAAAACTCCACATGTCCATAATTATTTCTCTAAAATAGCAGGCTTCTCCAATGTGTTTCTCCAAGGCTGAAACTCTTCCAATGTGTTTCTGGGTTTCCAAGAAAAATTGATGTGTCAAAGGGCCCTAAATGAATGCAAAACATTCAAGGTAAACATGCTAGAAAAATGGTTGATCTAGCAGCTAACCAGAAAGGGCACATTAGTATAGCTCCAGCCTTGTAGGGCACTATGGATTATTCCTAGTTAGTCGATATGCAGGACCTTACTATCACAGTTGATTTATGCTTAATGCTTACCTCTCTCCTGCAGGAGTTGATCAATCTGAACATGTGTTCCTGGAACAATCACAAACTTGATTCCTAAACCATGGAGGAGAGAAATATCCTGCAATTTATAAATGTTCACGTATCAATATAAAAATATTTGGAACAAAAAGATAGTAGAAGAACATTGTGCTTGACATTAGCCATCTGTATTGACAAAGGCCAAGGATATATCCTGGGAACCAATAAGTGCAAATTTCTGAAGATTTAACACTATATATATATATATATATATATATATATATATTCAAAAAAACATGCAGAATGCCAGATCACTTACATAATATATGAAAACATACATATTTGTGCTATTTGTAGATGAATCGTGCATTATTATGAAGTTAGAAATGCCATCCATAGTATATTAATGATTATATTGAAACTCTAAACGAAAGCATTATAAATAAAAGAGCAAGACCATTTAATTTTTTAAATGAGAAGCAATGTTCCAACCATCACTTATAATGGGATCCTCGTCATTTACTAACATCCTTCATCCTTTGCCTCTTGTCTTAGCTTTTGCCTCTACCTCAGTCCTCTACAGAGATCAGTCAACACCACCCAATTTTGATGAAACTGCCTAACCCAACCCTTAAAATATGGTATAAAAAAGCTTAACATGCCTAACCAATGATTTTGGTTTGAGTGAAGGATACATTTTTGCTAAGGTCGTGACGAAGAATTTAAACAATCCACACCACCAACATTCGGGTACATAAAGCCAAGGGCATCGTGCTCCAGGAGCGTCCTAGGAAGTGTCATACTCCCCACAGCAGCAGGGAGCACCACGCTCCCCACAGTGACAGGGAGCCCAAGAGCGCACTCCCAAGGGTGCTCCATGAATACTCCCACATGAAGCATGGTTTGGGTGAGGTTGGGGGGCATGACCCCCGGGAGAGTTTTACCAGCAAACATTGAATCTGGACAATAATTACCATCTCTACTCACTAACTTATTCTATCAGGTACCACTACTGAAATGATTATTATCAAACTCCAAACCATAGTTTTAAAAACCGGCCACAAAAACCGGTTACCGGTCAAACCGGCCGGTTAGATAGCTGGCCGGTCCGAACCGGCCTAATAAACCCGGTCAGCTCCCTCCTGTGCCCAAAATCTGGCCCTAACCGGTCAAAACCGGCCGGTTTAGGACGGAACCGGCCGGTTTGTATCAAACCGGCCGGTTCCGTCCTAAACCGGCCGGTTCCGTCCTAAACCGGCCGGTTTATGGACAGAGCGACCACTGTGATCTGAAGCCTGAAAACATTCTTGTAAAAAGTTACAGTCGGTGTGAAATAAAAGTTATAGATCTTGGGAGCAGTTGCTTTCAAACAGATCACTTATGTTCGTATGTACAGTCACGCTCTTATCGTGCACCAGAAGTCATTTTGGGCCTGCCATATGATCAAAAAATTGACATCTGGTCCCTCGGTTGTATCTTGGCAGAACTGTGCTCTGGAAATGTAAGTTTGGATTTCATGTTTGAAGAGTCTCTATGTTTTGCTGATCATTTTCTCAATATAGCAAGATAAAAATGGAAGGATTGTTGCATGTCTCCTTGGTGTGTGGCATTATATAGTACTATTTATAAGTTGCCAAGCAAGGGAATTGTTTGAAAGTTCTGTCTGTCCAGAATAGTTGTTGCAAGTTAATGGATCCGACTTTCAATCACTTGAAATGGTTCCTTTGGGAAATCAGTCCCAAGGGGGTCGATTGAACATGTAGAGAAGGTGCCCGTCACTGGCACAATCCATATCTCTTTGGAACTAGTGCATGCTAGCTCCAAGGTTGCAAGCCTTAAAAAGGAAATTCTATATTCTGATTTGTTTTAAGAGTGCTAGGGGACAAATTCAATGGGTGATGGAGAGAGTCTGGAAAATATAAATTTGCAAGGTAATACTAGATTAAATCTTTCTACCTAAAATCCCTAAATCTGAGATCATAAAGCAAAATACAACTTCATAGATCAAACAAAGCTGCTTTCATTAATCTGAGACAGAAATTCACAATTTGGTATAAATATAAGTTTGTCCAAAGGAACCATAGGGGACATGGAACAATAGTCACTGGTCAAGATCTTGTTGATTTACAAAGATAGCCTAGAGTGGCTTTTGTACTCAGACACTAAGACTAGATAATAAAATGACAAGGAGACTTAGATGGTGTAGAGGAATAAGGATGGCACTGATAACTTGGTCATGAATTTATGCTTAATGCTGTTTCTAATGTGCACTGCTCAGGGTTAATTTGGTATGCTAAATTAGGCTTTTTGTTTCTCCAACTTCTTTTTTCCCAAGATAACACTAAGGGTTTCAGCATGTTGGGTGCCTCCACATGATAACCTCCAAAATATTTCTAAACTGGTGCACACTCCATGCTGGTCAAATATGGTTCAAAGCATGCATGGCAGGCTGCGGCATCCTCCTCTGCTGGATATCTTCATAAACAGTCCTGTCATAACTTCCCAGGGCTGTGCCCTGTTTTGCCCAAATATAATTGCAACCAATTAACAAAAAGTTATTAGAAATGAAATGATGGGATATTTATAATTTTTGTACAAGTGCCAAATTGAATAGGTGATGGAGAATGTCTGAAAAATGTAAATCAGCAAGGTGATAATAGAATAACTCTTGGTAACTAAAATCCCTAAAACTGAATCATAAAACAAAGACAAGTTCATAGATTAAAATAACCTGCTTTCATTAGTCAGATATACAACTGCACAAATTTGGTACAAATATAAGCTTGTCTCAAGGAACTGTAGGGGAAAGAATGTATTTTGCTATTTTGTCGATGATATGTATTGCACTCGGTGCCATTTTGATATATTCACCTTTGCATGGTATATAAATGAGCAAACTTTGCATATTTTGTCTCTATTGGCTTGGAATCATGGTTTTACATCTTAAAAATAGTTTTGTTTCATTAAAAATTAATTATTTAATGTATTTTTTAAAAACCGGTTCGTTTAGACCAAACCAGTCCCGGTTAGACCGGTTCCGGTCGGTAAACCGGTTCATTAGGTGGACCGGTCCGGTCACCGGTTCCGGTTTTAAAAACACTGCTCCAAACTGCCACAGCATCCCAGCAACTAAATGGCATCAAAGCAATGTTCCACCAAGGACAGGGAGACACACAAGGGGGACGTGTGGGAGTACCTTCAAATTTTATTGAAATTTGGGGGGACGGGGGGGATGTCGGGGTATATAATTTTGTTTCCTTTTTAATATATATATATATATATATATATATATATATATATATATTTCAAATTCATATTCAATAATGAACATAAATACTAAATAGAATGATACATACATAATTGAATTAAATAATGAAATACATTGATCCATACTCATCATTCTTACTAATACATACATGATTCATCCATAAACCACGAGATTCAATAATGAAATACTCTGATCCATATTCATTATTCATTATTCACCATTCTAGAATCTACATTGATTTAAAAATTAAATTCATCATTCTAGATTCTAAATTGATTTAAAATTAAAATTCATCATTTATCATTCTAGAATCTAATTAGTACTAAGCAAAATAGACTATAATAGATACTGAAATCTAAAGACTGAAATATTAAATTGATATAACTAAAACTCAAAAACAATGGAGTGACGAGTCTAAAAGTCACTCTAAAGTACACAGAGGGCTTGGTGCTCTTGATTAAAGACTAATTCCATACCCTTGTACATGACAAAATGCAATGGAAACATTGCAATCCATCAAATCCTGAATTCCTGAAAAACTGTTAAGTTTGCTAGATTTTGAGTGAGATCTAAAATTCTACTTTCTCCATATGAAATCCAATGAGGTCAGAACCACTCTCAAACATCCTGAGTTGTTTCATGGTAACGTTAAAATTTAAGTAGAAGTGGCATTCTCCTTTATCTTTCATTTTCATCCTTTTACTTTAAGAATTTAACACTACCATGAATTGCATTGCATTAGTAGGGAAATATGGTCAAATACTAGGTTTCCCCCGTCATAAATCATTGTTTACAAGCAAATTTACCGGGGAACGCATAGACCATTTTCAGGGGGGACGTCCAGGCATTCCCCTTTTGGGGAGTTGCGTCCCCCACATTGGGAAAACGCCCCCCCTACGTCTCCCCGCGTCTCCCCAAAAGGGGGACGTGGGGAAACGTTTCCCCAAATGTCCCCCCGTCCTGGGTGCATGGGGTGCGAGGAGTGCACGCACCCGACCCTGGGGGACGCGTCCCTGTGGAACACTGCATCAAAGTTCTCATCCTTTTGTCTTGAGACTAGTTACTTTTTATTTCTATTCTTCAGTTGCCTTCCCAATATCATTAATTGCCTAAATCCCCATTATATCAAAAGGTATGTTACACAAAAGTTAAAATCAATGTGGAAAAAGTCGAAGTCGGAATTAAATCAGCAAGAGTCCAAAAGTTGAAAAAGTCGTTAAAGTCGAGAGTTTTTTGAAAAAGTTGGCAAAAAGTCGACACAAAAACAAACAAACAAAAATTCAATTTTTTTTTAATCCCGACATTTTCAATAAAATCTCGATTTTTTCAAAAAAAATTAAAAAATCGTTAAAGAAACTACCTCATTCACGATTTTTTGGAAAAAGTCATGATTTAATCCTGAATTTTCAACTGGGAAAAAGTCGGCAAAAATTCGGCCGATTTAATCGACCAACCAAAAAAATCGCGTTTTGGGGATTTAATCCCGATTTTTTCCCGACTTTTTCCACACTGGTTAAAATAACTTATGTTAAAGTTTAAACCATATTTATGGAATTATTTTCTTGGAGCAAGATCATTATATAATCAAGGAAGATGTGTTTCTTGTGTTGAAGGAAATGTAACTAGGTTCAGTCTTCATAAATGTACTTTTGATATTTGTACTTATTCAAGAAAAGAAATATTATTTTTATAATATACGAAAACGAGTTTCTTGCTCATTGAAATAGGTCTAGCACATGTTAAGTGCTATCGGTGAGTCAAATAGTCAAAAAGAAATATTGAAGGTTTTAAGGGCATGTTACACCATGAATCAAGGATCAAGGGAATACCTCCAAGCAAAGTCAAGTCCCCTCATATGCAAAGGAACCATCAAAGAGGCTCCTTGAAGCATGTGACACCACCAAAGAAGCCATCCAAAGTAAGACAGCAAGTCGGCCTCCAAATAGTCCTCACGTCAGCCTTCTAGTTGGCCTAGAGGGGAGGGACAATCATCTATATATAGAGGTTGTCCACTCCACTATAACACGCTAACTTACCTTTGAAATCAGAGAAGAGATAAGCTGAGAAAAAGGAAGGTGAAGCAAGTCTAAAGGGTCTCAAAAAGTGCAACGAAGGAAGGAGGAAACTCAGCGAAGGTAGGTGAAGCAAGTCTAGGGCTAGAAACAGTCACACGTGCGAAGAGAAGGAGGGCATATTGCAGATATAACAGCAGTAACATTTCAGTGCAAGATTCGTTGGTGTTTGGGCTAGATATTAGGCCTACAAGGCCTCCCAAGACAAGCGAAGAAGTCTCTCTCTCTAGCGAAGGTGAAAGGACCTTAATTCACTAAGGGTACCCTCCACACGTGGGAAAAACTAGGGCAGTAGAACAGCAGTACAGTCATACACCCATATCTCAAGAAGGATCTCATTTGGTCAAAAAAGAAGTCTATATGAGCAAAGGATAGAAGAAGGCTCACTCAAGGAAGGTCTATCTCTAGACTAGAAACAAAGAGGGAGGACGAAGTGCTGGGGAGCAAAGTGCCAGAAGGAGGAAGTCTATGTGTCAGGGAACCAAGTGCAGAAAAGAGGAAGGACTTGACTTGCGCTTGGAGGACATTCTAATCAAGGGTCTAGGGTTTGGCATTGATCAATAAGAAGCTTCAATAAGAGAAAACTTACAGAAGGGTTTTCCTCTCAAGAGGAGAGAGGTTTTGGCCATGGCAGAGAGCCAACATCTTGTGTTCTTGTTCTTATGTTTTTGGTAGCAGTTTGATGAAATACACACACATGCATTAATAAGAAGAAGAAGAAGATTAAGCTAACAAGAAAAAGTAAAAAGACTCCACAAATTGTTATCAAGTAAAGAAGAATCACACTACACCTAATTGCCCTAGATTCTTCAACATGGTATCAAAGGTAAGGTGACACATCAAGGAAAGGGCAACTCAAGAACACTCATCAAGGAAAAGCATCTACAAGGTTGAAGCATCAAGCCAAATCTACTCAAAGAAAAGAAGGCCTACCATCTATCATTCTTCAAGGAAGACTACATAACAAGAAGAAGAGCCTTACACAAAGGCACCTACAAAGAAGAGCAAATCAAAAGGGACCTACATCATCTACAAGTTACCAAGCAAATCTCTTCATCAAGCAAGTCCACTTGGAGAAAACAACTTGAAGAACATCAAGATCCTAGGAAGGCAAGCCATCAAGCCTTCAAGGAGGAAACAAATCCATTACATCTCAAAATCTATCAAGTATATGTCCCCTTCTGAATATACATCAATGTCTTTTTGCAAGGAAAGCAACAAATTGGTAGGTACCAATAACTTTCTTGCATGGAAGAAGAGGACTGATCTACTTCTCAAGGAGAATGAACTTCTAGAACATGTCAAATGGAATATCACCATCCTTGCTAAGGAACAAGCCCAAGCCTTAGCCAAGTACAATAAGGATGAGACAAAAGCTCAAAGAATTTTGATAGAATCTATCAAAGATTCTCTCATTCCTTATGTCTCCAAATTTGAGACATCAAAAGAAATTTATGATAAGCTAGTAGAGCTATTCTCAATATCCACAGTCGGAGAAGTGATATCTCTAAGAAATGAATTGTACAAGATGAAGATATCAAAGGAAGGAATAGCTCCCTACTTCATGAAGATCTCTGAGATGAGGGATCAACTTCAAGAGCTTGGGGAAGTCATGTCTGACAGAGAAATGACAATTGTAGTACTCAATGCTCTACCTGAGGATTGGGGCAACTTCACATCAAGCATATATGCCAAGAAGGAAGCAACCACACTCAGTGAAATGTGGTCTCTATGCAAGACAGAGGAAACTAGACTTAAAGCAAAGGAAGATGTGGGATCAAAGGAGCAAGCATTTGCTACCATGACCAAGAGAAAGGGAAAATTTGGCAAATTTGGTCCACGAAGAACAAACAACAAAGACATGTCCAAAATCCAATGTTATGGATGCCAAGAATATGGACACTACAAAAGGAATTGTCATAAGCTTAAGAAGGACAACAACAACAAAAGAAAGAGGGAAGAAGCTCAAATGACTCGAGAAGTGAAAGAAAAAAGAAAAGAAGCAAAAGAAGGAAGATCCTCCAAATCTCTACTATGACTAAGTCAAACTCTTTACTTCAAGTCTTCTTTCAAGGTTTTGAGTAGAACATGAGCATGTAGAAATTGCATGGCTAGAAATATCTTCTAGATTCTAGAAGCATGTAGTACATAGAGTTCTAAATACTCGTGTAGAAATAGCATCTATAGTGAGAACAAAATGCATGGTTAGAAATATCTTCTAGAATATAGGAGCATGTTAGATATAGCTCAAGATATTCATGTAGAAGGAGCATACCTAGTATAGAACCTCATCCACGATGAAAGAAAATTGATCATGATCAAGAATCTTAGAAGACCTCCATCATCAAAAGGAAAGAAACATTTGCAGGGTAAGGATTTTCAAGATCCTATGATGGGATCTTCAAAAGAAGATTCATAAATAAGAAGCAGATGTCTCATTGGGAAGTCCCATTCATGGGATTCAAGAAAAGGATGATGTGCAGGCAAGCTAAGATGAAGCAAGATGGGCCACACCAAGGACAACCAAATGAAGCTAAGATGATCAAAGGAGAATCAAGATGAGGTATGTATGCATCAAAGTTTAGTCATGTTATCATATGTATATTATTGAGTCATGGGAATAGTTCTATAAGATGATCAAGTATGAAAGAATCTCTTTCACCAAGGACATGCTCGAAGGCATGTACTACAATTCTATGAAGGTCAACAAAAGAATATGCTCACATAGGGAGTATAAGATTGCTCACTGAGAAGCAAGAAGAAATGTTGACTAGTCCAAGAAGCAAGCAATGAAGAAGTGCTCTCACAAGGAGCATAAGGTGATTGACCAATCTATCCAAGAAGAAACAAATGAAGAAAGAGATCAAGCATGTGAAGAACACCATGATCACTAAGAATCACTATCTGACAAAAATACTTTGAAGATATCTCCCGAAAGAAGGCAGGACAAATTTGACAAAGGAAGGAAGGATTTTTGACACCTATGAAGGCCTTGGAGATATGAAAGATGCAGATAACTGATTCTACTCTACGAAAATGTCATGATGAAGAAGCCATCTAACAAAAGCACCATTTAATGTTGAAGCAATATCAGGATGAAGTCGTGATGGGCTACTAGGTCGAAGCATGTAAACAAGCAAGTACAACATTGTATCCATGAGAAGTGTATTCCAAAGCATGGACAAATGACAAAGGAGTAGCCAGATGACAAGAAAACCTTATGTATGACAAGAAAGCCACTTTCCACAAAGGAAGCAATGACATGACAAACTAGGAAGGAAAGTGATTGATGGGTGGTGCCCTACCTAGAAGAAGTTCGAACAAAGACTTCATGACATCAAAGAAAGGAA
This sequence comes from Pinus tabuliformis, assembly GCA_031772625.1. Classification (NCBI taxonomy): domain Eukaryota; kingdom Viridiplantae; phylum Streptophyta; class Pinopsida; order Pinales; family Pinaceae; genus Pinus; species Pinus tabuliformis. The sequence goes on from CM062818.1 coordinate 2,037,717,677, forward strand.
GGAGATCAAGCAGCTGAAGGACCCACAAAGAAGAAGTTGTTGATGAACGAAAGAGTCCCTAGTTAAGAGGGAGCTCTGACAAGTCCCTGATCAAGAGGAAGTTTTGGATCACCCTTGATCACAAAGGAGTAACAATTGTGTTTTTCCATTTCATGGGTCATGCACTAGACCAAGACTAACAGCCGTAAGTCTAGATGAAGGCCATGAATGGAAATGTAGACACGAGATAGACATAGCATTCTTATCTTCACTTGGGAAGAAAGAATGGGAGGATTACGTAATCATCTGGCATCCAACTCTTTGAGGATGTGTAGGGCATCCAAGATAAGAGTAGGCAAGAGGATCAATATTCTTTGAGGGCTGGGAACCCAAGATAATAATAGTCCTAGAAGGTCCTACTCAGAGAACACCCGGGTGGGTATGTACCTTGAGAGACAATGATGAAGGTATCTATAAATCATTGGTCTCGCCAGCATTGTAGCTCATGATCTCATGAAGAGATGGAGTTGTTAGTCAAGGCCTTGCACTATGACAATACTGATTGATATGATGCTATAACAAATGAATTGCAAATTCGGTTTCTCTTATGTGAATTCTTCAGAGATTGATAACAGCCAAACACCTTGTAATGTTGTGTGAATACCTCCCTAGTTAAGAGGGAGTGTTGAAGGAAATGTAACTAGGTTCGGTGTTCATAAATGTATTTTTGATATTTGTACTTATTCAAGAAAAGAAATATTATTTTTTTAATATAAGTCAATGAGTTTCTTGCTCATCAAAATAGGTCTAGCACATGTTAAGTGCTATAGGTGAGTCAAATAGTCAAAAAGAAATATTGAATTACCTCTGAAATCAGCGAAGGAAGGTGAAGCAAGTCTAAAGGGTCTCCAAAAGTCTAGCGAAGGAAGGAGGAAACTCAGCGAAGGTAGGTGATTGTTTCTAGGGCTAGAAACAGTCACACGTGCAAATAGGAGGGAAGATTGTGGATATAAAAGCAGTAACATTTCAGTGCAAGATTCATTGGTGTTTGGGCTAGATATTAGGCCTACAAGGCCTCCCAAGACAAGCGAAGAAGTCTCTCTCTCTAGCGAAGGTGAAAGGACCCTAATTCACTAAGGGTACCGTCCACACGTGGGAAAAACTAGGGCAATAGAATCGCAGTATAGTCATACACCCATGTCTCAAGGAGGATCTCGTTTGTTCAAAGAAGAAGTCTACTTGAGCAAAGGATAGAAGAAGGCTCACTCGAGGAAGGTCTATCTCTAGACTAGAAACAAAGAGGGAGAACGAAATGCTGGGGAGAAAAGTGTCGGAAGGAGGAAGTGTATGTGTTGGGGAACCAAGTGCAGAAAAGAGGAAGGACTTGACTTGTGCTTGGAGGACATCCTAGTCAAGGGTCTAGGGTTTGGCATTGATCAATAAGAAGCTTCAATAAGAGAAAACTTATTGAAGGGTTTTCCTCTGAAGAGAAGAGAGGTTTTGGCCCTAGTAGAGAGCCAACATCTTGTGTTTTTGTTCTTATGTTTTTGGTAGCAGTTTGATGAAGTACACACACATGCATTAATAAGAAGAAGAAGAAGATTAAGCTAACAAGAAAAAGTAAAAAGACTCCACAAATTGTTATCAAGTAAAGAAGAATCACACTACACCTAATTGCCCTAGATTCTTCAACATCTTGGACATCTTCAAGACTATTGAGAATTAATCATTGTTTGCTCTCTTTTAATGGAATCATGACTTCTCCTTTGATACCATTCTTTTAGAATTTTTGGAGATATTGTAAATAACTACAAGAACCTTAGCATAAACTATTTGGAATGACTATATGGAGCATATGATGTTAAAGCCTACATATTTTTGAAGACATCTTTCATGCTCACTTTGTAATATGTATACTTTACTTTATCACCAAGTTGGAACTTTTGCATTTGGTTAGGTGCACATATGAAATGTGTTTCTTTGTCCCTTGTCGAGTTTGACCTATGTTGGATCCCAAATTATATGATTTTAGAACATAGTAGGTTAACCTGTAAACCCTCCACAGGTCCATAAATTTTGGAAGTTCAAAGTTTTAATATAACATCCCATGATAAAACCTATAAGTAGCCCAGGTCATAATTGTTGATATAATCAAATAACCACAAGAATATTAACAAAAACCAATTGAGCTAACTACATGGAGCGTAACCTCAAGAGCACACATGAATATGCCATATTTTTAGGATAACAGACCTCTTTTTTACTTCCCAAAATGGAGCCACGGATTTTACTGCCATAGACCCCACTCTTCAGCCTCCTCTATTCCTACCTCTTGCAGATCAACAATTTCTTCTTGTTTCCTATGATTGAACATTCTTGCACCTTTTTCTATGAATAGACACCCCATTAACTAGCCAAAGCCTCCCATCCCAAGCACCACTAAGTCAATAATTGGGTGGGCCTTGCAAGGGAACAAGTATCTACTTCGAAGAGAAGTTTCTAAACTCAAAACCTTCCTCCTAGTTCTACACCAAGAAGTCCACGTCAGCTGATCTGAGATTTTGCGATGCCAAAGAAGTGATTGTTCTAGAACAGCGAGAACAGAACCTTCCGCTTCAAAATGTAGGCACACGTACTAGGATAGTTAGGGCTCTTCTAGCCTTTCGATGACTTTGATCTCTTCAGTAATGGCTTCCTCCTTCAAGCTGCGGTTGGATAGGACCTCTAACCCAACGATATACTCATATAACGTGATGCCCTAGACCAGATTACAATGTCGCATGTGAAAACAGGCTTGATGAGCTCATATGAGGGAACAAACTTCCTCATTGACTGCGGCTACCCTTCTCTTCGACCATTTCACTTCGCTTGTCCTTTATGAACGAATGAGAATGAATGTGCTGTGAGGAGGTATCAACGCTACCTTTAAATAGGCTTTCCTCCTCATCTCAAGGCCGACATGATCCTTTGATTAGGCCGACGTGGTCCCTTGATTAGGCCGACATAATAAGAGGCTTCCAAAATTATTTCAAGCGATTTCTTTGCATCAATTCCGTAGGTATATGTTGGAGTATTTCATTGACGATCTAGAAGGATTTTTGACTTACATCAAATACATTTACAAGTGTAACGATACATGACTGTCTTCATTTTACATGACTCATCTAAGGCTCTCAATTGGAGCCACAACTAGACCAAGAAACTTCTTGAGCATGAAACCCATGTCTCAAGCAAAAATATAAAATTTTCTTGATGCAAAATTATAAAAAATACATCATTACAATATTTGATACTATGAAGACCGAACCTAGTTACACTATTTTCAACACTCCCTCTTAACTAGGGAGGTATTCATACATAGATGATACATGGACATTCTCAATACAAGAGTTCTCATAAGCAAAGAGCCAGATTAGTTATGTTGGAATTTCTAAGTTTAACTCATTAGAAATTCTTCTTGTACTATTTGGTTTATTTCTTCCTACTTGTTCAATTACTTAACAAGTTATTTACCATGTAAACACTAAAAACACAAGTACAGTATCAACATCTACAAATCATCAACTGAAAGAAAACAAGCACACAAGTGACACTGTTATTTTTGGACCAGTGTCCCCGACAAAACCCAATGCGAGAAAATCGGTGCAGCTATTCAGAGGGTTTTATTATTATGCAGTTTTCAGAATACAACCAGGGTGCCAAAAATGGCTCACCCAACAGAGAATGCCCTCGGCAGTAGTACCTCTCCTCGAAGACAGATATTTCGGCTGAATAATCACCGGATGAACAATCCCATAGCAACAATTGCAGCTCCCACTACTCTGTCACAATGATAGGGACTGTGTCACCCTACCTGGCTCACCAACTCCCAGACTGTCCCACGAAATCCTCCCCGCGCTGCCTCTAGGCCCTGTGTCAGCTCTGCTAGCATCTACATCAACTTCTGGAGCTTCTGCGTCAGCCCCTAGACCCTCTGCGTCTCACACATTGGCCTCTCCTGGCTCTGCGCCACTCCTGGCTGCCTCTGCGTAGCCTCCAGCTGACCTGCGTCAACCTCTCCCAGCGTTGCGCTGTCTCTCTGGTGCTAACTCTGCCTCTCTGTTATGTATTCACTGCCCCTAGTTGTTGATCACTGATTCTATCTCTCTTAGCAAACACTGCTCTAGAGAATATAATGACTGATCACTCTGGTGTATTCTCCAACTTACCCTCAAGCCTCCTCTTATACTTTTTTCGTTGGTCCATCAACGGCCGAGATTAAATCTCTAATCAAAGGCTAAGATTAGATTTGGCTTGATCCATGACTTTTGGACCCTTCTAACCCAATTTTATATTAATACCCATTAATATTTTATTTTTCCTAAGTTTAGACTTAGGAACTCCATTAAAGATATTAATTATTTTAATATCTCCCAAACTGGGTACAATTTGTCCTAACCATTTCTGGGTCTTAGAGATCTCATGTACCTTAGCCTCTCCACCAATTTTTATGGCTAGAGCACATCCGATGCTACCCCAAATCAACACTCCCTCTTAGCGAGGATTGTGCTCTAGTAATACTCCTCACTAAGTATCACCCTGATCATCCAGCATCTTTCCCTGTGCTAATGCTAGGCCTCCCAGCCCAACATCCTCTACACTGCTACATTCTGTGCTGCTGCCCATGGCCCTGCCACTACCACTGCTGCATCCGTACAACAGCTCCCTCTGCATCCGTGTTGTTGCTAGTTCATACGCCCAGCACTGCATCTGCACTACATTCCCTTCTCCTCACGATGCATCGTGCTACTGCATTGCAACCCAGTTACTGTGAAGTAACTGATCCACCCAACTCTGACATCCCTATCAGGCTAGAAACACTCCCAATGTTGAAACTCCCTCTGCCGCTAACAAGTGCTCCCTCTACTGACCTCTGCACTGTTGCAATAACTCCCTGCATCTCGCACCGTTGCACACCTCTCTGTGCCATCCTGCACTGGTGCAAACCTCCCGTGCCTCTCGCACTGTTGCAGCCTACTAGCCTTGCGTTGTCTCGAGACTCCTACACTGTAGCACTCTCTGCCGCTCCATCTGCATCTGTCTCTACCGACATCCGCTAGTCCTGCTACTCCTCTTCGAGGCTCCCATAGCAAGGTATAATCCAAGAGGTTGGGTACCTCGAGGATCCTACCCCTCATCGCCTGTAGTCTACCTGACTACAGCTCAATGTCTCCCCACTTCTTCTCAAGTGTCATATGAGCACTCATGGCACAATTGCCATCCTCCTCGACTTCTTTCTCCGCCCTCACTGGCGCTACCTTGGTCTCGGAAGTCTCTCCCTTGCTCTTCTTCCTAGGACACTGGTTCGCAAAATGACCCAGCTCCCCACAATGGAAGCACTTGACCTTGGAGAGGTCCTTCTTTTTCCTCTTTTCCTGCTTTCCCACAGATGCTAGAGTCGCATCCTCTTCTTCCTCCTTCTTGATTCTAACCCCTTTGCCGCTACTCCCCGCCTTGGTCAGCCATCTGATCTCTTCTTGACGAAGAGTCGCCCACAGTTCCTCCCAATCCGAAAGGCTCGTCCTGCCCAGTATGCTCTGGACAAATACCTCCCAATCCTCTGAGACTGCGTTCAATGCGGTCCTCACCATCAATTCCTCATCCGGCGTGGCCCCTATGGAAGTTAGCTAGTCACGGATCTCCTTCAATCGACTGAGGAAGACATTTATCTGCTCTCCCTTCTGCATTTGGTATGACTGCAGCTGATTCTCAAGTAACATCTTCCTCTGCACGGAAGTATGTTGGTACAATTTCTTCAGGGCCTCCCACATCTCATTTGTTGTATTCTTCTCGATAATATGCGGTACCACATGATCCTTGACCCCATCAAGGATGATGCACTTCGCCCTGGCCATTGCCTCCTCGTACTTCTCATTTTCAGCTGGGTCAACTGGGATCGCTATTATTTTCAAGGCGAAGTCCTTGATGCGATATCTGTCTAGAATGGACAAGATCCTGGCCTTCTAGACCACAAAGTTGGACACTCTGTCCAGCCTATCCTGATCTCTCAGTCCATTCACAGCCATTATGTTGCTCTTCTTTCGACTCCTCCGAGTCTCTCTACTTCCCTCTTGGAAGTCCTATGTTCGACTCCTGCTGAGTCTCTCAACTTCTCGTCTGGAAGTTCTCGGTTCGGCTCCCTATAAGTCTTGATTTCCCTTCTGGAAATCCTTCTGCCAACGTCGAGTTGCCCCACTTCGATCATCTATGCAACTGCACCACTAATCCAAATTCCTTGGCTAGAAATTCGCCTCGGCAACAACTCCCTCCTCCTTAGTCTTGCCCTGTTAGGTATTGTTCTGACCACAGTACCCCACCAACTTCGCTCCACAAATTACCCACAACCTCCTATGCCCCAGCAACTAAAGTACTGAGCCTCTAGGCTCTGCGCAATCCTGGCACCAGCAAAATCTGCACCTCCTGGCCACAGCGTCGATCCTTCCTGACTGAGAAAGATGACCGGGCACTGCGTAGGTCAGATCTGCTCCTCTCTGCCTTTGCGCTAATCCTCCACCTGGCTCGAACTGATGACGCAGGTCCTCTACGTCACCCCTTCCTTGCTTCTTTCTGCTAGGAACAACTTTTGTCACTTGGGACAGTTGTTTCTGTTGCTACTGCTCTACTTGGTTGATGCCTTCAGTTATCCTGTGATCTGCAACCACGCTCTGATACCATGTTGGAATTTCTAAGTTTAACCCGTTAGAAATTCTTCCTGTATTATCTAGTTTATTTCTTCCTACTCGTTCAATTACTTAACAAGTTATTTACCATGTAAATACAGAAAACACAAGTACAGTATCAACATCTACAGATCATCACCTAAAAGAAAACAAGCACACAAGTGACACCATTATTTTTGGACCAGTGTCCCCGACAAAACCCAATGCGAGAAAACTGGTGCAGCTATTCAGAGGGTTTTATTATTATGTAGTTTTCAGAATACAACCAGGGTGCCAAAAATGGATCACCCAACAGAGAATGCCCTCGGCAGTAGTACCTCTCCTCAGAGACAGATATTTCAACTGAATAATCACCGAATGAACAATCCCACAACAACAATTGCAACTCCCACTGCTCTACGTCACTTTGATAGGCACTGCGTCACCCTACCCAGCTCACCAGCTCCCAGTCTGTCCCACAAAATCCTCTCAACGCTGCCTCTAGGCCTTGCGTCAGCTCTGCTAGCCTCTACATCAGCTTCTGAAGCTTCTGCGTCAGCCCCTAGACCCTCTGCGTCTCACACACTAGCCTCTCCTGGCTGCCTCCAGTTGACCTGCGTCAACCTCTCCCGGCTCTGCGCTGTCTCTCAAGTACTAACTCTGCCTCTCTGTTATGTATTCACTACCCCTCGCTGCTAATCACTGATTCTATCTCTCTTAGAAAACCCTGCTCTAGAGAATAGAATGACTGATTACTCTGGTGTATTCTCCAACTGACCCTTAAGCCTCCTCTTATACTTTTCTCGTTAGTCCATCAACGGCCGAGATTAAATCTCTAATCAAAGGCTAAGACTAGATTTGGCTTGATCCATGACTTTTGGACCCTTCTAACCCAGCTTTATATTAATAACCATTGATATTTTATTTTTCCCAAGTTCAAACTTAGGAACTCCATTAAAAATATTAATTATTTTAATATCTCCCCAACCGGGTACAATCTGGTTTCATTTCTGGGTCTTGGAGATCTCATGTGCCTTAGCCTCTCCACCAATTTTCATGGCTAGAGCACATTCGATGCTACCCCAAATCAACAAGTTATCCATCTGTTCTAGCATCATTTCAACCAACATTGTTTCCATATAGCAAGGCCTTGACTAACCGCTCTATCTCTCAAATAGATCAGAGCACAATGTTGGCGAGACCAATGACTTATAGACACACTCGTCATTGTCTCTCTTAGGGTCATACCCACCCAGGTGTTCTCCAAGTATGCCAAACTATGACTATTCTCCTCTTAGGTCCCCAGCGCTCAAGAATGTCAGACCTCTTGCCCACTCTTATCTTGGATGTGCTACCACATCCTCAAAGAGTGTCGGATGCCAGATGATAACTCAATCCTCCATTTCTTCTTCATTCTCGGAAGACAGAAATGTAGTGTCTATCTTTCCCGCTCAAATAGGGACGACATATCAACCAGACCAAGCTTGTCTCTAAAATACACAAGCTTCTTGTTCGGAAGCGATTTCGTTAATATGTCAACAGTCTGCTCATCAATGGGAACATACTCCAGCTTCAACACACCATCTTGCACCAGCTTCTGAATATAATGATACTTGTTATTAATGTGCTTTGTCTTCCCATGAAACACTGGGTCCTCAGACAATCTTATACAGCTGGTATTATCACAATGAATAGTTGTAGGGGCCAACGGTCCTGCAAACAAGTCAGATAACAATTTCCTCAACCAAACCGCTTCCTGGCTGACTTCACATGCTACTACATACTCGGCTTCAACACTGCTTAAGGCAATTGTCTCTTGCTTCCTGCTCATCCAAGAGACCATCGAGGATCCTAGACTGAAGCATCCTCCGGTAGTGCTCCTTCCATCCTTCTCGCTGCCTCCCCAATCGGAATCAGTAAATCCTGTCAGAAGTACATCTTTTCCTTTCTCATATTTTAGGCAGTGATATATGGTTCCTCGCAAGTATCTCATTATATGCTTGGCTGCCACCCAATGATCATGACGAGGCTCCATCTGGAACTGATTGAGAACATTCACTGCAAAACATATATTTGGCCGAGTATTTACTAGGTACATCAGGGATCCAATTAATTGCATGTACCTTGTGGGATCCACCAGACTGGATTCAGAGTTTCTTAACAGTCTCAGGTTTGTAATCATAGGAGTCGACATAGGCTTGCACTCCATCATATCAAACCTCTTGAGAATTTCAATTACATATTTCCCTTGACCCAAATAAATCTCATTGGGTTCTTGCCATACTTCCAGTCCCAGATAATAGTGCACGGATCCCAGATCCTTCATGTCGAATTCTGTTGTCAGTTGTTTCTTGCATTTTTGAATACGACCATCTACACCAATTAGTAGAAGATCATCTACATATAGTAAGATGATGACAGGTTCATCCTTTACTACTTTGATGTAGAGGTTGGGATCAGTCGAACTTTTGATAAAGCCCAGTCTTTGCAGATAAGCATCCATCCTAGCATACCATGCTCTAGGTGCTTGCTTGAGGCCATATAAAGCCTTTTTCAACCTGCAAACATAGCCTTCTTTACCCTTGACTTCGAATCCCAAAGGTTGCTCAATGTAGACTTCTTCATCTATGGTGCCATTCAGAAATGCAGTCTTTACGTCCATTTGATGAACTTTCCACTTCATGGATGCTGCCAGAGAAATCAGTGAACGAATGGTTGTATATCTTGTTGTAGGAGCAAAGGTTTCTTCATAGTCAATTCCTTCTTCTTGAGAGAAACCTCTAGCCACAAACCTGGCTTTGTATTTGTCTATGCTCCCATCCGCAGCATGCTTGATCTTGTAAATCCACTTCGAGGTTACCACAGATTTGTTTTCCGGTCTAGGAACAATTTCCCAAACACCATTCTTCATAATAGATTGGTATTCCTCATTCATGGCAGACTTCCATTCAGAGTGCTTGGAAGCTTCTTCAAATGTGGATGGCTCATCTTCTATCAATTTTGACATGTAGGCTGCATACCCAGAGTACCTTTTAGGTTTCTTGCTTTCTCTAAATTTTCCACTTGCCTAGTGTCTTTCAGCATCTTGAAGTGTGGAGGTCAACCAATTAGGTCTCTTCCTCTTTTCAAGGATAGTGACAGGTTCGCTAGGACCTTCATCTTCTTGATGAGCATCTTCTTCTTCTTTATTGACTTCTTCCTCAAATATAGGAAGATCTTCTTCATCGGAATCGGATGAAATATCTTTTGACTTTTTGAATGCAATATTCTCATCAAAGATTACATCTCAGCTTACCTCTATTTGATGTCCTTCCTTGATGTAGATTCTGTAAGCCTTGGATGAATTACTATATCCCACAAATATTCCCTTCTTGCTTGTTGGATCTAGCTTCTTCCTTTTGTCCTTGGGAATGTGGATATATACCGGACATCCAAATATTCGGAGATGGTCCACAGTAGGTTTCTTTCCAGTGAAAACTTCTTCGGGAGTTCGATTATTCAGAGACCTGTGGGGACTTCTATTTTGAATATAGACAGCAGTCTTTGTTGCTTCGCCCCATAGGAATTTCGGTAGATCTTGGTCATGAAGCATTGCCTTGACACTTTCTTCTATGGCCCTGTTCTTCCATTCAGCTACTCCATTCTGCTCGGGATTATATGGAACTATGAGCTCCCTCTTAATCCCAACCTCCTTGCAGAAGGCTATAATTTCCTTAGAAGTGTATTCTCCACCGTTGTCAGATCTTAAAGTCTTGATCTTTCTTTCTGTGAGATTTTCCACTTCAGCTTTGAATTCTTGAAATTTTGAAAAGACTTCATCTTTGGATTTAAGAAGGTAAACCCAAGTTTTCCTGGAGTGGTCATCTATGAAGGTGACATAGTATAGATGTCCTCCAAGAGATTTGGTCATGGGACCACAGACATCAAAGTGTATAAGATCAAGTATCTCTTGAGCACGTGATGTACTATGTCCAAATGGTTTCTTTGCAATCTTACCCAACACACAACCCTTACATACACCTTCATGTTCTTCCTTGAGATTTGGGATTCCATTTACTATGGAATTTAGGGTTGGAAGAATTTTGAAGTGAAGGTGACCCAATCTTCTATGCCATAATTCACATGGACTAATTTCAATATGAACAAGTGCTTGATTTTTAGGAGAATCCAATCCATATAATCTGCCTTCTCGAACACCAATGGATCTAGCTTTTTCAATGCTTGAATCTTTAGCCCAAACAACTACCCTTCCATCTATAAAAGCAACTCTATCACCCTTTTCTTCTAAAGATGAAATAGAAATAAGATTTTTGCACAGACCTGTAACATAAAGAATGTTGTTGAGATGAATGTTGCTTCTGTCTTCAAGCTTGATGGAGGTAGATCCAATGTCATTTACCGGATAATTTTTGTTGTCACCAAGCTCCACAGAATAGGACTTTCCCTTGGAGAGAGTCTTGAGTTAATGATGGTGTCTTGTCATATGTCTCGAAGCTCCACTGTCTATTACCCAAATGTTCTCATCTTGGAATGTGCCTGAGAGTGTGGAGAATAAGCCATCATCTTTTGTAGATCTATCAATTTTGGAGATCAAATAGACCCATATTTGCTTGATCTTTAGACCAATGAAACTTGACACAACTGATCTGAGGCTAGCCAATTTCTTCATGAGGGAGATGATCTTCTTCACGCCCTTTGTAGAACCACGCTCTGATACCATGTTGAGAAATTAAGGGCAACTTAAATATTCAATTTCTCTTAACTGTGATAACTGCTTGTGATATTATTTCCTTAGATTTTGCTTCTTATTGTTAGCATGAGTTGTTATCATCAACCAACTATCAAAACAAGAAGATCAAAAATGCACAAGTACACAAGATATTGGCACCAAGCCAAGGCAAAAACCTCTCCAAAAACGTGAGAGGAAAAACCCTTTGAACTCTTTCTTATAGAATCTTTATTGAGGAATTCCAAGACCCAAACTATGACTCAACAATGCCTTCAACATCAAATGACAATACCTCCAAACATGTACCCAAACACTTTGTCTCTTTCTGCAATTCTGGATAGTATAGCAGGTCTGCAACAAGAGTATGACAGTCAACAAATATGGTCTAGGACAGGCTCATCTAGCCTCCTCTTATCCTCACACTTCTTGGAGACCCATCATGCATATGATAACCTTTTGATTTGAGCTTGATCTGAGATTTCGTGATGCCAAAGAAGTGGTTGTTCTAGAACAACGAGAACAGAACCTTCCACTTCAGAACGTAAGCACACGTACAAGGATAGTTAGGGCTCTTCTACCCCTTCGATGACTTCGATCTCTTCGGCAATGGCTTCCTCCTTCAAACTGCGGTTGGATAGGACCTCTAACCCAACGATATACTCATATAACGTGATGCCCTAGACCAGATCAGAATGTCGCATGTGAAAACAAGCTTGATGATGAGCTCGGATGAGGGAACAGACTTCCTCATTGACTGCGGGTACCCTTCTCTTTGACCCTTTCACTTCACTTGTCCTTTATGAACGAATGAGAATGAATGTGCTGTGAGGAGGTATCAACGCTGCCTTTAAATAGGCATGACTCCTCATCTCTATGCCGACGTGACCCTTTGATTAGACTGACATGATCCCATGATTAGGCCGACGTAATAAGAGGCTTCCAAAATTATTTCAAGCAACTTCTTTGCATCAATTTCGTGGGTACATGTTGGAGTATTTCATTGATGATCTAGAAGGATTTTTGACTTACATCAATTACATTTACACAAGTGTAACGATACATGATTGTCTTCATTTTACATGATTCATCTAAGGCTCTCAATTGGAGCCACAACTAGACCAAGAAACTTCTTGAGCATAAAACCCATGTATCAAGCAAAAATATAAAAGTTTCTTGCTACAAAAAATACATCATTACAATATTTGACATTATGAAGACCAAACCTAGTTACACTATTTTCAACACTAAAAACTTCTGAAGCCTATTTGAAGCTTTAAATGGTTGTTTTTGGGGTCAAATTTTGCAAACAAAATTTGCAACCTCCAAACATTGTTCTATGCATTGAGAGCTTTCCAATGGCATGAAAATCACCTCAATCAAAAATTTTATAAGGAAGTTATGCCATTTACAAGTTGACCTACACTATTGACCACCACGACACCAATTGAACGCCACATCTACATCCATTACTCACAAAGCTAGTGACTTGTGGCCTTTATGAAGATTCTAGAGGCTCCAAAATCCTAACTCTAATCAAGAGTGAGGCATGTAAAGACCCTAACCCTAACCTTACACTACTATCAAGCCCTATAAAAATTTAGGCCACTAGGATAGAAATGGGTTGTTTTGTTGTCGTTCCATAGGTCAATAGAGCGTGTAAAAGTGGGATATTGAAACAAAACAAAGGAAGAAAAAGATCCTATAGCAGCCATAGAGGGCATAGTGTCCATGGCAACTCCATAGTGAGTGCATTTCTTTGTATTTGCACTTCATTATTGAGAAGAAATGAGCAAGGCATAGGCCTCAGCTTCTAGCTACTTTTTTTCATATAGAGTTTTCCTAGAATAATTCTTGTGTTTATTGTGTGGGATGGTGTGTTATTTCTTTAGCTTTTTTCATTTCAGTTTCAGGTTATTTCAGAATTTTGTGCACTAATCTAGCACTATTAAATCCAAATCTAAAGTAATACACTGCATACATAATAAGAAATTTCAGAATATTGTAAGATTTATTGTGACAAACTGTTCTAGTGGAATATCCACAGCAGTTATAGGAACACAACTATTGAATCCACATTGGTACAGGAATGCAACTTTTTGAATGCACATTTGATGGCAACAAAATCCATCATATTGGACATAATTTTATGATAGGAAATCCTTGAAAGTATCTTAAACAATGACAAGTCCCTCCCCCGGAAACAAATTCAAGGGCGATGGTTAAAAAAAAATACATGCCTTCCAAGAATGGCACCCTCATCATACATAGTTGAATCAATTCTTCATCGGGGCAAGCATCCTGTTCTGAACTTTATACTAAAATTTGGACGCTCATCGATCAAAAGAAAATGCATATCTTTTAATAAGTAGAAAACCAAATTTCTGTAACAACTACTAAAAATAAATCAACTGCAAAAGAAGACGAAGAAAAGGAAAGATAAGCCCACCTGAAGAATGCAGTCTATGTGAGGAGTTGCCATGATCTCGCCTGAAATCACGACAACGAACGTGCTCCCCCGGTGGCCTTGTATGTAAGGCCACGCCTGTCTGAACCATCCAACGAACTGCTCCTGATCCTGGTCAGAACCAGGCAGCCCAATGCCCAGATTGCCATTATCAGGTACGCAGCTGCAAGCCAAGCAGGAGTCCTTCTTCCCAAAAACATCCCACGGTGCTGAAATCCTCCGCGAGGCTGTCAGGAGCGGCACCGTAAGGTTACTCCGACCAATTCGACCAAGAGAAACAACTGGCACCGATGATGGCACAGCCCAGGCATTCCTCCAACCAGAGACACAGACACTTCGTCCATTGAGAATCTCATTCCACTGCAGATTGAATTGATGACATTGAAATAAAGAAATTAGATTAAAGCCCCCAAACGATCAAATCACGTCAATGGGACTCAAAAAGTACATCAAACCCCGATGGCAATGCAAGAGTACCTAAAGCATGTCCTGAAAAAGAAAGAAAAAATAGAATCTAATGGAAGGAACAAAAAGTTTTAAACACTAAACCGCAGACAACGAAGTACAGATTGGCCCCGATTAAAGCACATTGAAAAATCAACCATTTTAGTTCAGCATACTCTTTGTAAAACCCTCTGCAATGAGCTTAAATTCATTCCACTGAATAAGAAAGCACACTGCAACACTCCTTTTACAATTTAGTAACCAGAACAACAATTATGCAGATTAAGAGGAAGAAAATACACAGAATAACACAGTTCGCTATGTTCGACCACTTCGAGAAGATCCTCTCGATCACAGATATAATTTATATCTTAAGCGACATTCACATGAAAATATGCTGACCTGCAGTAATAATAATAATAACAACAAAAACAAGAACTCTGCTTACCAGGCTGCTTGAATCCCGGCTCAACACACACACTGCTCTGGGGTTTCCGGGGCAAACCCTGCCATTATTTATAATTCCGACGGCTGAAGCCATTTTCAGAGCTTCTGCTAAAATATTCTCGATTAAGACATTTTATAGCAGGTGGAAGCCCGAGAAACCCACAGCTCAGCCGCCTTTATTCGTAAAAGAATAGACGAGTTTCTCAGCTATATGAAACGCTCGTTATTGCCAGTAAAATTTACGGGATGCAACCGCCGGGACCAAAGAATCCCCTCCAGAACTCTCGTTATTGGCATGAAAATTTACGGTGTCGAACCGCCGCGGCCTAAGAATCACATGCCTCGACATTGTCGGGACTGGCGAAGATTTCACGAAAAATTAGCATCATAGAAGCGATGGTGTCAACAAAACGAACGAGAGAGGCGGTATTTATAGGGCGCCGGTTAAAGTTCGCATGGTTTTGAGTGACACTGAAATGATAGATAGGGAATTGGTGGGGCCGTGGGAAATTGGAGCATATGCCCTTCCACCACAGGGTAGATACCCCGGAAGGGATATGCACGGAAACAATAAGGGGCAGATGTCATTCTTGCCAAGTTAAAGCTATCCAAACTCCAGAGAATTCCCATACATCTTATCTAACAAAAAAATGTGAAAAGGAAAATTTTGAAAAAATAAAATAAAAATCAGAAAACTGTAAAATAGGGAAAAAAGAAATTTAAACACGGTCATACAGTGAGCAGCGTTCTCTATAAAATTAAAAGAAGAAATATGTACTCCAAACAATAATAAAATTGAAAGAACAAATAAATTATTTTTAATTATGAGACAAATTGCTTTTTCATTTGCTTTATGTATTCGGTTTTTCCCTGTGAAGCTTCAAAATAAATGCTCTCAGCTTCTCGACAAACCCCTCGCTAAATAGATTATCCCAAGTCTGGGTAACTTTTCTTATTGTCTTTGAAGGCCTCACATTCTAAAATGAAATGTTTCTCTGTTTCCACTTTTCTGGAAGAACAAAAAATGCATTATCTTTCCTCCCACACTTCCATTGGCCTTTTCCAAGAGATATTGGCCTCTATGTATGCTTTTCGCTGATGACTATGATTGTAAAATGAATTATATGAATATTTGTTTAACTTTTTTTCAATTAATTTTTTTAATATAATTAAACATTTTTTTGGTAGATAAAA
Organism: Pinus tabuliformis; assembly: GCA_031772625.1. NCBI lineage: Eukaryota > Viridiplantae > Streptophyta > Pinopsida > Pinales > Pinaceae > Pinus > Pinus tabuliformis. Next base: position 2,037,733,632 of record CM062818.1, read on the forward strand.
AATATATATATATATATATATATATAATTGACATAGAAGAGAATGATAACAAGTTAATAATTATTTATTTAATATTAAATGATAGGTAATTTTTTTATATAATGCTTATATTATAGTACACGTCATGTCGGTGAGAATATAGATTGATATAATGAGAGTTGTACAAATTGTACACATATTTTTTTCAAATTTATATTTTTTTGTAACTTGAAAAATAAAGCCCATAAAAATTGTCTTTCCAACACTTTACACCAATGAGAAAATAGAATTTTTGAATTTAATTACAAACCATTTGTATTTATGATAACTAGTAATTAATATATAATGTTATTTTTCAAATTATTTATATTTTTTTGTACACAGTGATTAATAATAAATTTCACAAAAGTCACTCCTTGCCATCATTACACAATAAAAATGGAGACATTTCAACCAATCATATTTAAAATAAATAGAAAAAATTTATTTAAAACTAATAAATTTAATTTCATAATGTAAAGTTTAGTTAAATTTTAAATTTTTTTAATAAAAAAAAAATAATAATATAATAACACAGGATATTACACTATGCTTTGAATCACCAGCGATTACACCACTATTTAGATGTAAGGACAATATTTTTTTGATATTTTATAATAGGAATGTGTCATGGTTACATGAATCAGGTATTCTTAGAAATCATTTTAAGTCGTTGAAAATTGTATACCCTTTGGTTGGGTGATGAGTATTTTTGTTATTTAAAACTTTATCAAGTTTCTCATAAATGTTTAATGATATTTATTTTGGGATATTATTTATAAATGTTTAATGATATGTATTTTGGCATATTATTTATAATGAAATAGATAAAGTAAATATTGTTAAAATAAAAAAAGTACTTGAGACATATCAAGTTTTAAAATTTTTGATGAGTAATTTTTTTTATTTTTATATATTTAAAATGGTATAATATTTTGGTGTTAATAATTTCTTGTGAGGTAAATTTTTTTATTTAAATATAGATTTAGTATTTGTTAATTGGGGTTATTTTAGGTTGTTAGGGGAAATGATTATTCTTTCCCTTACTTAAATTCATTTTTTTATTAGTGATATGTTGAGCTTTGATGTATCAATGAATATTGTTGTAATGGTTTATGACCTAAGAAAATTATTTTTAAGTAAGTATAATTGTGGGCTTATTTGGTATTTTTGCTTTATGATTAAGAGGGAGACATGTCTATATTCAATGTATATGATATAGTGTCTAGATTCAATGAATTGTTATAATACACTCAATAAATCACCTTATAATTAAGCATTAATACCACATGCTCAAAAAATTATAAGTCACTTTATATGAACATGTTTCATATTTATTTTAATTAAACAAAAAAAATAGCTTAATTTGTAAATCAATTTTAATTTTTTATTTATGTATAATATTATGAATATTCTAGAATATTTATGAAGATTAAATCTCTACCATTCATTTAAAGATTCCAAAATAAAATAAACATGCATAGACTTAAATAATATGATTAAAACATAATTATTTTAAACATTTCTTTAATGCATAGTCAAACTAATAAACAAAATGTCTTTATTGGTTGAAATCTGCGAATACAAATTTTGGAGCAAGAATATGATTGCTTGTTTTTTTAATTAAAAAAATAGCATAACTACTTTGTAAATCAATTTTAATTTTTTATTTATGTATAATATTATGAATATTCTAGAATATTTGTGAAGATTAAATCTTGGTGCAGGGCAAGACCCGCACATACCCACAATATGCATAAATATGCATCCACACTTCTGTCCCAGGTGTTTGACTCTTCAAAGGAGTCAAAACTTCAATCTCATAAATGTCAAATGGTTAAGGCCCTTTTATCTTGGTCCCTTTATATCGGAACCAAATCACCCCACTTTAAACCCTCTATCGGGAATTAAAACTCCTCTCATTAACCCTTTAATACATTGTTTATATACATTTTAACATATAAAACCTTCTATCGGTCCTTTCACTTATTAAACCATTACAAAGGGAAAATTACGCAAAACAATCCTTCCCACCTTTAGTATGGCCTCTACACAAATTCCGAGGCTAAGCCCCATTGCAATCAGCCATTGCTCCTATCAGTATTATATACATACCTCATCACCCCTTCTTCTTCTTACATGTGACTATTGGAACACCTATATATATAGGTTTTAGTCTTAGAAGAATTGGGCCATCACTTTATTAAATACAAAGGAATTTCATTAAAGTTCCGCTCCAACCTATATAAGACCGAACTTCAAATTCATTAAACCTGCGACTATATTTGTCGTCGGGTCCGCCTCTTAATCCATCGCTTTTCCACTGCGCTGATATCCATTCTCCGATGTCGATGCCTCTGATCACCCGATACCTCCAATCGTCGATTTTATCGTTATCGGCATATCGATCCGTCGCTATTCCACTGTCGCTAGACCTTTGGCTTCTCCGATATGCGATAAGCGATCAGATCTGGACAATCGATGTGACGTCAGATCCGACGGCTGTCACTTAATCGCAATCTCGCAATCGCTCTATTACAAGGTCCATTCTGATGTCTTCAAAAGGGAATCCGCTGATGCGACTTAATCCTAGCCGTTGATCTTAACGATCCAACGGTTGTTGAGCAACCATCCTTTACTTCTCCGCTCAACTCTTTTTACTTGGTCTTTCCGTGTTTTCTTTGATTTCCTCTTTGTGGTTCGGTTCTTCTGAAGGTTTTGATCCTTCACTGTTTCTGTTGCGCCACTCTAATCTGAGTTTAAGTCTTCGAACTCTCAGCTTCGCTATCTCTCCAGAGCTTCTCTCTATTGCTTCAATTAGACTCGATGGTCCATTGCGATTCTTCTGAATCGATCTCCTCTCTCTGCATGTTCTTCACTAGAATTCTGCCTGCAATCATAATTACAAACCCTATGGGTTCACACCATAATCAATCATAAAACGTGTGTTTCATACGCTCTGACATAGTCAGGAAAAACTCTGCATATATTAATGTAAAAGCAAATATTACATTCGAGACACCTCGGTCTCACACAGGCTTGATTCTCAACATTTGTGGCCTCTTTTCGACTTTGCCCGTAGGCTTAAATATATTCTATCTGTCTCGCTCTCTCCTAATTGAACACACAGGTTCACTATTTATAAGAATACATTGGATCGGATCACTACGAAGGATCTAATCAATCCTCTCCTTGAATCAATCAACTAAAGCCCTAAAGCTCGCTACAGAATACATATGGCAAATTACATTTAATTAAGTCTTCTAGAGACTTATCCATTCCATCATTTAAGCTCTGTTTTAAACAGAAAGTCCCTTTGTTTAGCTCAATGGTCCACGTCCGCTTTGGATTCCTTTGTTTAATTAGGGAGGGTTAGATGCTCTTGCATCAAATCTATACCATTCATTTAATAATTAAATTAAAATTCAGGAAGCCTTATTCCAAAATAAAATAAACATGCCTATAGACGTAATCAATATGATTAAAACATGATTATTTTAAATATTTCTTTAATGCATAGTCAAACTAATAAACGAAATGACTTTATTGGTTTAAATCCACCAATACAAATTTGGAGCAAGAATGTGATTTTTTGTTGTTTAAAATGCACTTTTGAATGCATGAATGGATTTGGCACCTTAAAAACCTCAAAAGCACTCAAAATTTGCATATTAAACAACTTAAATTTATGATTCTTAAAAATCGTTGTAGAATTTTGGTAAAATTAACCAGAAAAAAGTGCCCAAAATATTTGAAGTTATAAGTTACTATAGAACTTGGAGCAAGAATGTGATTTCTTGTTGTTTAAAATGCACTTTTGAATGCATGAATGGATTCAGCACCTTAAAAACCTCAGAGGCACTCAAACTTTGCATATTAAACAACTTAAATTTATGCTTCTTAAAAATCGTTGTAGAATTTTGGGCAAAATTAACCAAAAAAAATGCCCAAAATATTTGAAGTTATAAGTTAATATAGAAATCTTGCTTAAATATGATTTTACTTTCTTTTAATGAATTTGTGTAATTGTTAAAGATGGCATCTCCACCAACTCTCTAATAACAATTCGGTAACTACATTTTGAACAAGATTATAATTATATTGAGTATCCCTACCAGTCCCTATTAAGTGTGATCACTAATGTTTAGCAAAATAATGAATATTTATTTGCAAAGTTATAGCTATAATGAGTATATTAAGTGTGTTCATCAATGTTTAGTAAGATAATGAGTAACTTTTTTATTCTCATTAATTTTAAAACGAGCCTAGATCCATCTTAACCCGAATCTATCAAGCGTCGAGAGGGATCCAATCTCTTGAGGTGCAAACCTATTTTTTGAGCGTTAAATTTGAGGAAAGGTTTGCACCTCGAGAGATTTGATCCCTCTAGATGCTTGATAGATCTGGGTTAAGATAGAACTAGGTTAGTTATATAATACTATATAATATCTATAATTGTATATATGTTTCTCTTTCTTATTCCCTCTCTTTATCTCACCCCCAAACATACATACTCTCTCTCCCTCCCTCTTCCTCTTCCCCTCTCTCTTCCCTTCCTCTCTCTCTTTCTTCCCCTTCTCTCCTTCTCTCTCTCTTCCTCCCGCTCTCCTCTCTCCCTCACTCTCTCTCCATCACTCCCTTGTCACTCCCTCTCTCTCTCCACCTTTCTTCCTCTGTGTACTTCTTTTTCCTTCCCTCTCTCTCCCCCTCCAACTCCATCTCTCTTGAGTTCTATCTCCCCCTTTCTCTCCCACCTCCCTCTCTCTCCACCCATCACTCTCTCTCTCTCTATCTCCCTCTCTCTCTTCCCTCCTCTTCTCTCCCTCACTCTCTCTCAATCTCTCCCTTGTCACTCCCTCTCTCTCTCCACCTGTATCTCTCTATGCATTTTTTCTTTCCTCCCTCTCTTCCACTTTCCAACTCTCTCTCTCTCTCTCACATCCCTCTCTTTGTCTCCCCCCATCACTCTCTCTCTTTCTCTTCGCCCTCCAAATTTATCACTATCTCCCTCCGTCTCTCCCCCTCCCCCTCTCTTCCCTTCACTTTGCTTGTTGTCATTGCTTCGATCCTTAGTTAGCATGGATCTACATTCATTCATTTTTTTTTACAGAAACGGGTAGTGGATATATTAGATACTTGGCTTTAATGCCAAAAAGCGGATTACAAAAGGAGAGCCTAATGCCACGAGTACCGCACAGCCTTGCAAGGTCGTGTTATTTATGCTTAGCTCATATCTCTTTTTAGTTGCTACTAGGTGGTCGATTTCAGAGATTTTCCCAAGATTGTGGATACATACATACTCATTTAACAATAGGGAGTAAAACATAACAACTCTCTAAATTAAGGAATTGGTTCCCATGTTTCTTGTCCACCTTTGAGCAAAGCTCTAGCCGTAAGAAGGGCTGCTTTTTTGGCTTCAATGTCCGCCTCCTTGTTATTAGCTCTCAACACGTGGTAGAAATTCAATTTCTGAAATGAGTCTCCGAGATCTGTTATTCTGAAAATCAGCCTTGCAAGCCTTAGGTCCGTTGGCTTAGCATGTGTCACCATACTGTTAATGATAACCTGAGAATCCCCAATTACATTAGCCTCCCTAATGTTCAGCACTTTCAAAAGCTTGAGCCCTTAAAAAAGAGCCAAAGCCTTAGCTTGAATGCTAGAAGCGATGCCCAGACCCTAGGTGAAACTGTGGATCCTTATGCCATCTGGATTCAATATTACACCTCTAGCGCCAACTCTTCTAGGATTGCCCTTTGCAGCCCCATCAAAAAATAGAGAGTGTCTCGGCTGATTTGTAATCCATCGCTGAAACTCTTTTGCTGTAACTCTTATTTGCCAATCTTTGGGGAGGGAGATACTATTTGCAATTTTTTGGAACTGAAGATCAAGAGAAGAGCCCCAATTTATATCTTGCTGGCTTAGGCTTAAATTGTCTTTATACTCTCTCAGGCACTCTTTTAACTAGAATTTAATCTTAACTACCACGAGCTTGGCATCCTGTTCGTGGTTTCTGAAGATCCTTTTATTTTGCTCAAGCCAAACCTGCCAACAGAGAATTTTAGGGAGAACAGACCAAGCAGCTCTGATAGTTTTATTTTTTGGAGGGGGACCGGGATACCTTTGCAGCCATTTAACAAAAATATCAGGAATGGAGGAAGGCAAAGCGAAGCTGGAACTCAAAGATCCCAACAGCTCAGTCCAAATATGCATTGTGAAAGTGCATTCAAGCATCAGGTGATTTACGCTTTCCTGGTTTTCCTTGCAAAGGCAGCGCCTTGAAGGGCCATGGAATCCTCGCTTTTGAAGATTATTGTCAATCAAAATTTTGGAGTGGCATAGCAGCCAGTTGAAGAAGTCGATTTTTGGCAGGGAGGGATTATGCCATATCCCTTTCCATGGTTCTGGGTTCGTGGCCACATGAGGACGCTCACACAGCTTGGCGTAACCATGAGATACTGTGTATCCACCAGCCTATGCACCCCATCCTCTTGAGTCACGATTTCGTGCCAGTGTTGGAGCCAATCCATGGAGCTTGGATAACAGGATCTCGCGCTCCATAAACAATTCTGGGGGCATTTGAAGATTCCAGCAAGCCCAACGTGAATCTTTCCAAACAGAAATGTCCCACAAGGAACGCATTCATGTCTCGTTCATCCATCTGCACAGCGCTTGGAGTGCGCTACAGTCTCCCAGCGGCTCATTGTTCATTATACTGTCTATCCAAAGCTTGATCCTTTTTCCATTACTGAGAATCTAGTAGGCATGAGCATTAATGAGAGGGCAAGTTTTGAAACAGAGCTTCAGAAAGGGTGTATTTGGATGCGTCTAAGGGTGGTCTAAGCAACAAGAGCATTGGCCTTTGAAATATTTTTTCCAAAGAGCTAATTGCGCCCAGACAGGGTTAGGAGCGATAATTCTCCAAATTAATTTAGCTCCCATTGCAATATTATGGATGCTAAGATTTTTGAAATTCAAGCCTCCTTCCAATAGAGGTTTGGAGATGGATTCCCAGTTGACTAGTGGAATATTTTTCTCATTCTGCTTACCCCCCTTCCAAAAAAAAATTCGAATGATCTCCTCCATTTTTCTGAGAATGCCAGTGGGAGCAAGAAGGATAGAAAACTGAAATAAGGGAAGGTTGTTAAGAACAGATTTTATGAGAACAGACTTACCAGCAATGTTAAGCCAGGAAAAGCCCCAGGCAAGCAATTTGATCTTGAATTTCTCCAATTGGGGGAGCCAATCTCTGCTGTAGGCTCTTTTGAGAAAAATAGGGAGGCCCAAGTACTTGAAGGAAGTCCAATTTGAGGAAGCTGCGAAGCCAAAGGTTCTGGAAATGGAGTTGAGCAAGCTGGGAGTGGTGTTCCAGCAATAGATATGGCATTTGCCATAGTTTAGACTGTTTCCCGAGACCATACAAAAATCATCCAAAACTCCTTTAAATCTGGAGGCCATGAGTACACAAGCAGCTCCCAATAACAAGGTGTCATCCACAAAGAGGGCATGATTTATGTTTTTAACGCCTATTGCAATGCAGAGCCCAGCGATTTCCTGGTTCATATTTTTTTTGTCTAAATAAAAACTGAGGACTGAGGCTTGAAGAAAAAATAGAAGTAATGAGAGCGGGCACCCCTTCCTGAGCCCTCTCGTGGCTTTGAAAAAATCAACAACTCTGCCATTTACTAACGAGGCAATCCAAGGCTCTGAAATGCAAGCCCAAATCCAGTTTATAAATTTCTCACCAAATCCAGGCTTATGTAAGACTTTCAGTAGAAAACTATGCCTAACTCGATCAAATGCATTTTCTAAATCAAGTTTGACAGCCATACCTTTTTCATTGCGGCTCAGACTTGAGTGGATTGCCTCTTGGACCATAATGAAATTGTCCACAATCTGTCTGCCTTGAATGAAGCCTCCTTGGCTTTCCGGAATGATTTTGGGGAGGATGAGCTTCAATCTATTAGCGATAACTTTGGTAATCAATTTGTAACCAATATTACAAAGCGAGATCGGGCGAAACCTGCTAAAGGAGTTGGCTCCTTTCTCTTTGGGGATGAGAGCAAGAAAAGTGGAGTTCGTGCTGCCTCCGATTTTCTGGCAAACTTGGGACTTTAGAACCATTTTGTAAAGATCTTTTTCCACAATTGACCAGCAAATTTGGAGGAATCTGGCTGAGAATCCATTTGGCCCAGGGGCTTTGTCTGGGTCCATGGCAAAGAGGGCATCCTTGACTTCATTCTTGGTGACTTTAGCTTCGAGGAGTTGGTTCATTTCAGCAGTAATCAAGGAGGGGACCACATCCATCAGATTAGAGTTTTGGTCCAGATTTATATCTTCACTATAGAGACTTTTTAAATGAAAGGAGGCTACTTTTTTTATGTTTGTATTATCCTTGTGGATGGTAGTGCCATCTTTGATTTCAGAGATGGAGTTGGTACATTTCCTTGCCTGAGCTTGTTTGTGAAAGAAGGAAGAGTTCCTGTCCCCTGCTTTAAGCCAGAGGCTACGTGACTTAAGCCTCCAGTATTCTTCCTTAGCTAGACAAGCCTTGTGATAGTTTTGCTAGAGATGGGCTTATTTATCTAGAATTTCTTTTGTTATATCAGCTTTTTCAGCCTGGAGATGGTGAATTTCCAGTGTGCATTGAATTTTTTTTCTTTCGTTGGCTGGATTGGGCAAAGATTTGGCCCAACTTTTCAAAGCCCTTTTCACTCTTTTGAGCTTCTCCTCCCAGATGAAAAAGGGGGAGCCTTTGACCTGTTGCAACCAGATGTCCTTAACTAATTGCATGAAGCCAGATTCCTTAGCCCAGAGTGGGCTAAATCTAAAGGGAATAGGACCGAGATCAAGCTGAGACACGAGTTCCAACTTGATGGGTTTATGATCAGAAGTGTTTCATGGGAGAATGTGGACTCTAGCCTCTAATCCAAGCAGAAGGAAAGAGCTTTGTAGAAATAATCTGTCCAACCTGGCAGCGATGTGACCGGGTCCAATTCTTTTATTAGTCCAAGTGTACTTTCCAGAAATTGGCTTAATGTCTAGCAGATCCCAGTCCTGCATAAGGTCATCTGCCCATTCCCTTGCTGGGTTGCGAACAATGCTGCCTCCTCTCTTGTCAGCTGACAGGAGAGTGAGGTTAAGATCTCCAGCAATGATGGTGTTCTCAAGATTAACGAGGTCTGCTTGGTTTCTTATGGATTCCCAGCAGGTCTTTTTTTCCCCAATGTTCACAGGGACATACACATTGAAGAGACAAAAATCTCTTTTGAGTCTAAGCGCTGCAATTTTAAGAATAGCCAATGAGTATTAAGGGTCTCAGAAATGACTGAGAATTTACTTAGATTCCAGAGGGTGCCCAACCCACTGAAAGCCTCTCGGGCGGAGATTGCTTTCACCTCACATTTATTTCAGAGTTTCTTACTTACTTGAAGGAAGACGGAGTCCTCCAGTTTGGTCTCTTGGATGAGGAGTATGTCAGGAGCTTCTATCCTTATTAAACTTCTGATGGCTTCTTCTTTGATTCTGCTCCCCATACCTCTACAGTTCTAGGAAACAATCTTCATCATTTGTATTTCTGGTTGGCTCCCTTGGAGCCTTGGGGCTGGTTTCTTACCATCTTTGGTTTTGACGCTAATAGCTTTTCGAGAGTTGGCTAGCTGCCTTGGAGCTTATCTTTGAAAGTTTCCTACTCTCTTTTTTCCCGATTTGTTTTGCAGCCTCTTGTGGATCTCCTTACCAAAGCTTGGGATTCTCCTATTTCGCCTTCTTCCTCTGAGCCTTCAGATTCTTGCTCAGCTTCCTCGACTTCTACAGTGCTTCCTTTGGAGCTCTCGGCAAGGCTTGCCCCCTTGGGAGAAGAGGGGGTACCTTTTGCGGGGGGGTGATTTTTGGGTATCTTCTTCCTGTGTTTCCTTTATTTGCGAGCTTAGAGGGGCAAATTTATTTTCTTGTTGCATTCTGGAAGGGGGTTGCTGAGGAGGGGCCTGCTGGGGGCCTCTTCCATTTGGACCGACATTTTTTTGGGTTTTCTTGTCTCACTTGACCTGGTTCCAACCTTCTTCTTTACCCTTATCTGATTCAACATTGGATGGGCATCCTCTGGCGAAGTGTCCATAGACATGGCATTTTCGGCATTTGAAGGGAACTGCTCATAATCTAGCTTCTGCAAGTGGGTTCAGCTTCTTACTTTGATTTTGATGGCTTCCAAAAGTCCCACCTTTATATCTACTTCTATGCAGATTCGGGCACAATCATATTGATCTTTGTTATTTGCCCTATCTATGAATTTCCCGAGGGTGTTGCCGATGTGTTTCAGCGAGTCCCAGTTCCAACAATGCATTGGAAGGTTTGGAAGCCTGACCCACACCGGGACAGTCGTGGGAATGTTGACTGCAGGGTCGAAATCTGACGTCCATTTGTTGAGATAGAGACCCTGGGGGCCCATGAAATAGGGGCCATTCTGGAAGATCAGATCCTTGTCATCCTTGGAGGTGAATTCGAAGAGAAAAAACCCTTGTCCTAAGAAATAAGAAGTGATGCTATTCTTGATCAAAGGTGCCCAATTCTTATTGACCCAGATCTCAGTGGACTTAGAAGAAGGCCATAAACCAGTGAACTGTCCAATGAGGGCTCGCTCAACTAAGGACAGGGTGACTTGGATCGGGGTTTCTGGCGGCAGGGAAATTTCAAGAATATCCTCGAACCTCTTAACAAACTTAGCTGCTTCATTCTTTTTCTTCGGCGGCAAACCGGCCAAGAGCCGAGAGAAGGCTTCGACAGATGGAGGCGGTGAGGGGGGGAGGTGGCTTGCCTGGGGCGAGCCCGAGGCCTCCATGGGGGCGAACCCTAGCTTACAAGCCCCTCTCAGCAACAAACGAGCCTAACAGGAGCGCAGGCTCTCAACCTCAGGGATAGTCGCAGCAAGGCAAAGGGCCCAGGGCTGCGGGGCCGCAGGGCAGGAGGACCTAGGGCGCAGAAGAGGCGCTGAAGCGCAGGCAGAAGACTAGGTCTTCATGGGCTGCACCAACGCTCTAGGTCACGAAAAAAATTCTAAGCAATCCCGGATCTATGTTGATTCTTACTAATATTATTTGTATTATATAAATTTCACATCTTTAAATATAAAAGTATTCTTATTTTTAATTTTATTAAAACCTTAATTTAATTTCTATGGGGTCCACGGTGTTTTGGATAGACGTGGTTAGGTGCTCTGTTAAGGCACTCCTTGATGTGAAGTGACATATTCAATTCCTTGACAATCGGGGTGATATATTGGACATAATTAAGATGTAGCTCCACCAAGCTTACAAAAAAAATCTATGGGAATATTTTTAGTAGTCGTGAGGATAAAGGGTTTAGATATATCTCAAAACTAATTATAACTCTTTTTTAACTTTAATTAGAAAAATGTTACAAAAATAAATTAAAATGAAATATTTTTATTGTGAAATAAGTTATAGTTTTTAGGCATGTGGTAATAATAAGCCATGGTATTGGCCCATGATATTGTAACAAAGCTTATTACAAGTTGATAATGTCCATGGTAAAGTGGGGGTGAATATCCATGGTTAAGAATCTTGTCATATTATTATAAAATATTTTGATTGTGAAATAAGATATGATTTTTTGGTATGTGATATTGATAAGCCATGGTATTAGCTCATGCTATTGTAACAAAGCTTATTCACAAGTTCATAATATGAATGGAAAAGTGGGCATGAATATCCATAATTAAGAATCTCGTCATGTGTGGTATTGATAAGCCATGGTATTAGCCCATGGTATTGTAACAAAGTTATTTACAATTTAATAATATCCATGGTAAAGTGGGGATGAATATCCATGGTTAAGAATATTTTTGTATTGTTATAAAATATTTTGATTGTAAAATAAGTTATGCTTTTTCGGGCATGTGGTATTGTAAGAAAGCCTAAGTCCGAAGGTGGATGATGATCTTTTGACTTTTATTTTTTATTTTATTTTTAATTGACGACCTAGATTGGTTCTCAAATGAATATGCTCAACATATGCTTAGTCTTAATGTTGTAGTGTGTTAGAGTTTGTTAGGTTGCATTGACTTTTCATAAATTTAAAAAGTTAGATTTGTGTCAAGTGGCTCCTCGCCCACAAATTTCCTAAGGATCTAAGATTATTCCAATTCTAATAGGCTCCTCCATGATAAGTTCCTAGTTATTATTTATAACATTAATTTTATATAAGCAATTTTTATTTCGCAAAATGATCCATTACTTTTAATAAATTAAAAAAATTATATTCATGTCAAGTGGGTGTCCACCAATTTCCTAGGAATTTGAGATCATTCTTATTCTAATAAGTTCCTCCATGATAAAGTCATCATTATTATTTATAACATTCATTTATATAGAAACAAATTTTATTTAGCAAAATGGTCCATTTTACAATAAGATGTGTAATTATTATTTTTTCTCAAGTTAAAGTTGACACGTAACATTTTTATATATGGTTAACCAAGTAAATGTGTGCATTGATAACTCATTCTTCATGTTGCAATAGTTTATTTTTGCTATATTTATGAAGTCTTTGGCTATATCAACAACTTTAATATTTTTAATGTGGTTGTACTAGTAATTACACAAAACCAATATTTATTATTATTATTATTATTATTTAAAACTATAAATTAATCTTATCCCACAACACTATGTTATCAGACTATAACTTAATTATAATAATAAAAATGTTTCAACACAATTAAAATGTAATATTCTCAAATTGTATAATGAAATTCACTTTTATATTTGAAAATGACTCTCAAACGACAAAAATAAATAAAAGATTTGTTGACTTTTTATTTTTATTTTTTTAATTAGGGGCCTAGATTGACAAAAAAAATAAAGCAAAATTGTCCATTATTTTTAATAAATTTAAAAAATTTGATTCTTACCATCTGACTCCCTACCCACCAATTTTCTAGGGATTTGAGATTATTCCAAGTTCCTCGTTACTATTTTTTTTTGGTAGGTAAGCACCCACGAGGATTTGAACCAGTGACCTATTGCAAGGAGTGCCTTAACAGTGCACCCATTCACCGTCAATCCAAAGACCCATGGGCAAGTTCCTCGTTATTATTTATAACATTCATTTATATTTTTTTTTTCTTAAGTTGAAGTTGACCCATAAACTTTTTATACATGGTTAATCAGGTAAATGTGTGCATTAGTAAGATATTCTTGTGTTGTAATATATTTTTTTTGGTTATGTTTATGAAGCCTTCAGCTATATCAACCACATTAAAAATATTAATGTGGTTGTACTAGCTTTTACAAGTTAATAATATGCACAGTAAAGTGGGGGTGAATATTCATGGTTAAGAATCTTGTCATATTGCTATAAAATATTTTAGTTTTGAAATAAGTTATGGTTTTTGGGCATGCGATATTGATAAGCCATCGTATTGTAACAAAGCCTATTCAAAAGTTAATGACAAAATCAAATTATAACAAATTGAATTTTATTATTTTAATTTTTATAACATTTTGTTATTTTTTAATTAAGCCCACATTTATAATTGTTTACATATTTACATTATACCTACACATCTACTCTATACTTGCTATACTAATTGTAGAGTACCTCTCGACGCAATAATAATTTGTTAGTGAATTAATTTTGATTAAATAATTAAACTCTAATATATATATATATATATATAATCAAATCGTTCTTTCACATCAGTGACATTTCAACAAAATGTCATTGTCGTCAAGAAATGAGTGAATTCATGAAACAAAAAGTTATAACTACATGAATATTCAATGTTAAGTGTGATCACCCCTTTTTAATAAAATAATGAATAATTCTTTAGTTCTCATTCATTTTATAATGATTTTTCAAAACAACATAACCATTGTTATTAATTTTGTAATAATTTGTCGGTAAATAAATTTTGATTAATTTATTAATTCTAATATATCTTGTAATAAAAAAATAATTTATATCACTTTTTAATATTCCAACAAAATTTCACCCATTCCTATTTTTAAGTAAGCTCTTTGCAAAGAAAAAAATGAATCCCTAAAACCAATTACATTATATTGTTTGAGCTAATGATTCTATCCTTTTAAATTAATTATTAATATATAGATAAAAGATAACACTGAGAAAAAATATTGTATCAAACATATTTATGATTAATATGCTTTGTCCAATGTTTCCCTCACCCTCAACACCTTCTAAATTCCATCTTTATCCACTTTACTTATAATAATAACATTAAAATTTCTTACTTACTCACTTAACCCTAATACCATGGTCTTAAATTAGTTAGTAGCTTTATCTCATTGCCTAACTATACAATCTTACCCTTGGCTCCTTAAGTTTCTTTGTGTGATTAGTTTCCTTCCACATGTAACCTTCATCTTCCTCCTATTGACATACTTATCACACACCTCGCTCATCATGCTTCATATATATATATATATACATACTTATCTTCCTCCTATGGACATACTTATCACACACCTCGCTCATCATTCTTCATATATATATATATACTTGACATTTGTTTATATTGCTGTCATTCTATTTTGTTTAATCTCAATAGCTAACATGTGCTTTTCTTTTCACTTTAATATTAAATTGTGTACTATACTGTCACATGTCTTTATATGTCACATATATATTTTTGTTGCGTTCTTTTGTGTTATGTTCTTCTATTTCATAATAGTGTTTTCTTGACATTATGTACTATATCATGATGTTGTAATCACTCTTTTTTATATATTTCTTCCTGTACTACATATGTACTCTTGTCACATCCATTTAACTTTATTATACCAAGTTTTTTTATTTTACAAATATTGTATACTATATCATCATGTTATTAAGTCACTCTGGTAGCAGTGAATTATAGTAACTGCATTTTTGTAAGAATTTTCATTGTATAGATAAATTTTTATTAAAAAAAATCAACATTTCTCTGGTTCAACATTGGTTTTGAATTGTTTTGGGAGGGTGACGTAGGCTCGCACTAGCGCTACAGAGGCTGAGGCCATACGACAGTATGTTGCCTTTCTATCCCTCTGTCTTGTCATACAAGCTCTGAAATTATATGTTATCGTGCTCCTCAACATTTTTACAACCGGTGTCTGTCATTAATTCTCTCAACGATCCTTTCTCTATAGTTAGACTTGAAGGATGGGGCTTCTTTGGATGTCTTGCATCGGTCTTACCATCGAATTGTTTTATTAATTATCCAGTCCATTTGAAACTCAAGGTTATAATTACGTAACGACCTCTCCAACTTTTTTTCAGAGAGAAAAACCATAATAGATTATATTAAGGAAATATAAAGATCTGTATACATGATCGAAATCTGTGAGAATCAGCTGGAAAAACATACAGCTGATCAGATAGTCAGATAGTGTGACTGATGAGACAGCATGAAAACATATTGTCACTAACATGAGAAAGCCAGCAAAAACGGGCACGCCTGAGCAGAAATGCGAGAACATAAAAGCATACGGATCCATCAACATAACAACAGTTATGATCCAAATTTTCATGTCCAACGACTAAAACTAACTGGAAAAATTATTAAATATAGTAATAATTTTTATTTAAATAAATAATAATTTATTAATAAAAACAATCTTATATATCAAAATTTTATATTTCAAATATTTATTATATAAATTAAAATTACAATTTTTATTATAAATAGAAGAAAAATGATTAAATATGTGTTCATTTGAGATACAATCCAAAAAAAATCAACTAAAAAAGCAATCACATTGTAAATATAATTGTTTCTATAGTGTTATGTAATTATAATATTTAAAAAGGATAATTGTTTTGAAAAAAATTCAAGAGGATATATATTAATTATTTTAATAAGTAAAAATAGGCCATATAATTTATTATGCGAAGATATGAATAATTATTATATATAAAAAATATTTATAATGTAAAAATATAAAATAATTAATATATTTTTAAAACATAGTTTATTTTACGATAGATAGAATATCAATTATTCAATATGAAAATAATATATATATATATATATATATTTTCTAAATAAGATTAATCTATTAACATAAAGGGAGTAAAATTACAACGTGACCGTAGTCAAAAACACTGCCTTGAAGAAAGGCATAGTTGTCAAGATAAGCATAGAAGGAGACTGCCCAATGTCAGGGAACTCAGTCTTGAACTAGTTATCAGAACCCACGCAGGGGAACAAGTTATGATCTTCTTGATATTGCAGAGTTTACAAAAATTCAAAAATAAACAAAAATTCCACATAGCAGTTTGAACATAAACTTGCCCAATTGTATGGGCCGCAGGGCACGATAGCAAGGCAACAGTGAGCAAACTAATCATCTGGAGGCTCTTCAACTATACGGCACCAACCGGTATCAGGCAGATCCCTTGCAAGAGCAGCTTCAGATTCGGAAGGACCAGGATCAGCCGGCGCCATCACAACAGCCTGAGCACTGCGAGCTTGAGCATCCGGAGCCTGCAAAGACGCGCTGCCAATCCCCATCTGGAGGTTCGAAGTCGGAACAGTGACAGAGCCAGGGCCCTCCGGATGAGAGCTAGACTCCCCCTCCTGGGCTTCCTCATGGAAGACCACCAAAATGTGAGCGGTAATCCTTGGGCGGTTCAGAGAGCAGTTGAAGGTGAAGAGCACAGAGCCAGACGAGGGAGAAGGCATAGGATAGTGGCTGGAAGCAAGAAGACGCCCTCTCCCACTGCGGGTGCGAGGGTAGTGGCCGACAGAGAAATCACTGGAAAGGGAAGGTGAATCAGAGGAAGGGCTGGAAGGCACGCGCCGAGGATGGCCCCTGCGGGACCGCATTCTATGGCGCCGACGAGGCATTGGGGAGACAGAAGCAACGGGAGAAAAGCGAGGCTGGGCAGCAGCAATGACAGGGCTAGAGCAAATCAGAAGAACGTCAAAGCGAAGGCCAGAGGCCCAAGAGAAAAACCAAGGGATTAACGGAGGCAGCTCCGCAAAAAGACCAGAGCAAAGCTTCAGAGTAGCCTCCCCTTTCAAGCTACGAGAGGCAGCAGAGATGACGGAGCCAACACCATACAGACAGAAACCATAGCTGAGGCCAAAAGTTAGATAGTAATGTGAATGAATCGACGAAAGTGGCTCCACAGCAAGCTCATGGCTGAGCCTTAAATTATCTTCCCCCTTCACGCATCAAGAAGCACCCGCCATTACTGTTGCATTGAAGAGAGCCAAGGTCTGAGGCAAGCCGGAGCGTGCAGAGGCATTAACCAAAGCGTCGGACAGGATGGGAGATCCAGAGCCACTTGAAATAAAGCAAATGAACACTACGCTTCTCAAATGTCGAGATCCTTCGTTCATAAGCCGTTTATCCATTCTGTACTGGGTAGGCAGGTGTCGTCCCACCTCGCTCCACCCCTGTCCCATCAGATTTAAAGCCTGTCTATACACCCGCATCCGGGGATATGAAAATAAAATATTATTAAAAAGGATAATTTTAATTATATATATATATATATATATAATATCTTTGTTAATTTTTAGTTTATTGTAAAAAAAAAATATTAGTTAAAAATTCTAATTATGTTAAATAAAAAATATTTTATTTAATATATTTATTTTCTTTTAAGTTTAATTAGTGGACTATTTAAATTCATTTTAAAATAATAGTTTTATTTAATTCAATTATACTTAAAAATGTTTTTAAATTTGTTAATTTATTTTAGTATAAAAATAGAATTGAAATTTTTAATATGTAAATTTTTAGTGAAGTTTTTTATTTCAAATCATTTCATCACCCAAATAAACTAAAAGCTATATGCACAGAGTTCACGTCTACTAATGACATTCCACCACATGACTCTTGTTATGTAAGGTAATCACACTTTTCACATGTGTCTTCATATACTACACATGTAATTTGTTTGTGCTAACTTTATTATGTGTTATTGTATTGCATAATCATCTTTAACATTATCCTATGTACTTTGCAATACACAAGTACAATCAAAATCATTGTTTGCCATCTCTTTTTCAAATCATTGGTATGCCATGTTACCATCTTTATCACCAAATCATTATATTTACTAACCATGTTAATATGGAAACATTACTTTTACTATTTATTATTTAAAATATAAATAACATTGGTTAAATAAAAATATAGGGTTATTGTATTTAGATATGCATGTTAACTATAGTCATTGAAAGTAAACAAAAAAAAAGTTGACGGAATTATATTGTAATAATGATTTATCAATATAGTAGAAATGTTAGATTATGAGTTGTTAGACAAAAACAAAGTCGAGACCACATAGATATGAGTTCTAAATCTTATCTTTGATGAGGGTGTTGTCATGACCCATCTATGAGTTGTCAGTGAGATCTAGATCTAGAATGGTCCAATTGATGTATTATAAATTTAGATCTTGAGACCAATACAATGAGTTGAATAGGGCTTAAAGTCTTTTCTACTAATATTTGTCTTGTTTGGTTTGTTCTCCAAAATTTGACATGGTATTAGAGCATTCGAAATGCTTTACAACAACACATAAGTTGTCATCACTCCTTTACAACAATCCTATATGCAAAATATAAACCCATCTCATCACCATCATTTCCATTACACTTCAACTAAAATATATACAAAAGATCATGCACTCATGTGAGTGAGACCAATAATACACTTTTCACCCATCACTCTTTTAAAACACAACCATGTGATAAACTTTAACATGATCCCATAAAATAATGAGCATTATCTCAAGCTCCTCATCTTTGTGTCCCTGCATTTAATAAAACAACTCTTGAAAAGGAAACAACTTGCATATTCAAATTACTCCAAACCAATTTAGTTTGTTAGCATAGGATTTCTTGAAGATGTCAAGAATCTTGAAAACCATAGCCAACATTGTCAAAGAGTTAATCACATGGAGAGTCAAAGTTTTGATCTCCATCAGTGTCTTCATTGTGGGAAAGACAAATCACCTATCAACAAAATGTCAAAAGCAAAATTAGGTTAAGAATACAGTCCATTATGAATGTATAAATTCTTGGTGATGGAATCAAGGGGTAAAGAAATTGCATTAGCCTTACCACCTAGTCAAGGCAAAAAGTAAATGCACAACAACAAAAAAACAAGAAACCTTTAGCCAATTATTCCTAATGATTTTGGGCATGACCCAGATCTAATTCTATTTGTTCTCTAAATTCAAATATTATATTATCCACACCTCAAAGGACGAGCATAATGATAAAAAGAAACTCACCTACACCTTTAAATGTTGTGAGAGGGGTAGTGGGGTGGAATTTACAGAGTAAAGATGGTTAGCGGTAAACTAGAAACCACCACATTATTTAAATCAAATTGGTCAGTGCCCATATCAATCCACCACATTGCTCAAATGAAAATGGTTAATGGTCATCCAAAAATTGCCATATTATTCAATGTGGATTAGTTAGTGGTCATCCAAAACCACCACGATATTCAAGTGAAAATGGTTAGTGGTAAACCATAAATCATTGGTTTTAGTGGAATATGGTTAACGATCAATTAGAAAAAAAATGTCAAATGAAGTGAATATGGTTAGTGGTCAACCAACAAAACCATCACCTGGAGAATCCAAAGTCGTAGCTTAGATCCTTTCAAGAATGAATTATTGAAAAAAAATTCACCTTGCACCTAACAGGGGAAGATATCAAATATCAAGCTTCAAGGTTTGAAGTCTAATCAATTAATCAAACTTAATCAACATTTGGAATTTCCAATATAACAACCAGTCTCCTCAACAACGATAATTTCAGTTATTCATTAAGAATATTCAACCATAGAAGTTCTTCACTTATAGATATTAGCATTTTTTCAGGAATATCTTCGTTGAAGCTCATTTTAGTGGTTTTGTATTGAAGACGACAAAAGTGACTTGTGTAATTATTTAGACTTGTGATTGAGGGGAGGAATGTTAGGTTGTGAGTCCCTAGACATTCACAAAGTCGAGACCATATAGATATGAGTTGTAAACCCCATTTTTGATGAGGTGTTTTCATGATCCATTGATGAGTTATGAGCGAGACCTAAATTTAAAATGGTCTAATTGATGTACTTCAAATTTAGATCATGAGACCACTATAATGAGTTGAATATACATTAATGCATTTTCAACCAATATTTGTTGTGTATAATTTGTACTTCAATTCTTAACAAAAATAAAACCAAGTTATTTATAAATGTCTATTTCAATTTAAAACAAAATTAAATACATTACTATAATACAATAAATATTATCTCTTCACATATTAAAATTTTAAAATTAAAATATATATTTTTAATTTATGTTAATATTTTTAATATAAAACAAATAAAAATATTTTAAATGAACCAATTTAATTGTATTATTTATCATCTCATTTTTGTGGTGTACATAAAAGAGATGAGCATAGCATCTTGTGGTGTAGGTAGTTGTGTTCTTTGTTTTAAAGGAATTTTGGTAGCTCAAAATGTTAAATGTTTTATAAAATATATTATAGTGTTTTTCCTCGATAAAACACTGCATTAAGTGGATTTTAAGGTGTCGTTGTTATTTATAATTACTTACATTAACTAATAGTTGTAATAGGAGTTGCAGTGTGTATGTATGTGAAATAATGATGGGTAGTGTTAAGTTGTGGTGTCTTGGAAGAGTTTATATGATTATGAAAAATTTTCTCCACCTTTTCTTATTAATTAACGTTTTTAAAATTAAAACATCATATATTTTAATGAATATTTCTATTTTTTTTTTTTTGTGTTTTGGAAGAGTTTGCATGAATATAAAATATTTCATTTTTTATTAGCCATATCAAAGATAAAATATTATATGTTTCAATAAGATATCGCTTTGTGGGATCATAGCTTTCATTTTTGTTGTGCATTTTTCTTCACTATTACAAAAGATGATTATCATTCTAGAGATGATTATCATGTTAGAGTGTGGAGATCACAACAACATTTAACTTTTGTCATATGGATAATTACAATAAACATTCATTGACATTGCCCATGTATATCTTTCATAAAAAAGGAAGCTTAGTCATGGACATGTGAGGTTGATGTTCTTAAATCACAAATTGTCCTTAAATTGTAAGTAAGATACATTATATTTAAATCCATATTTTCTATATACTTATATCTATATATGTATACACATAAAATAAAATATTTGACCTTGTATGTATATGACTATGGTTTCCATAGAGACATGGCGTCATTTTCCCATGAATGTTTCCATGTCATATTTTGAATGGTGAACCACATATATAAAAAAACAGAATGAATTAAGATCACGATCTACAAAAATAGCATACACAAATGTCATTATTTATTGTTGTAGTGTTATACAATTTTACATCTATTATTTTAGTTGCAACCTAATATGACCTCAAGGGGGGTATATGTGGGGGTAAATATACATGTGTACAAATATGGAATGGAACAACATAATAATTGAACAATAATAATAAAATTATCATTTTATTGTCAAATTATGATATTTTTGCATATAATACCCTTTTTTATATAAGCATACACAATTGGGACACCATGTTTAACTGTGTCTCCCCTTTTATTTAATAAGTGTTGTAATTAACTACTTTGTCACTAACTAGGTTATACAATTTACTATCCTTTAAGTTCTTGTACCATTTCCTCCTAGTTTAGATGGAAAGATTCCTTGCTTCCTCTTGATCTAGGAAAGATGTTAGATGATTTGAAATTTTTGTGTATGATATCATCTCCATGGTTACATTGTTCACACAATAAGAGTTTTTCTAGAAACACCAAGATGGTGTGAGATGATTTGAAATTTTTATGTATGGTATCATTTCCATGGTTAGATTGCTCACACAATAAGAGTTTTTCTAGAAACACCAAGATGGTGTGCATTGCTCAAAATGAACTCATCATCAAAAGGAGTGATGTTGTGGGATCCTTGAAATAATGGGTTTCTATAGGTGCTAAAATTGATTACTAGATCCAAGAGTGCCTTACTGCATGCAATAAGGCTTTTACTTCAAGGGATTCCACTCATTTTGATTTCTACCCAACATGATGCTCAATGGGAGCATCATCTTCCAAAACTTCTAAATATTCATTTTGATGTCTCTTCATGAGCATGGTTTGGTAAGATTTTATATAGTTATCCTCTTTGAATGTCATATCCTCCTTTTGGGGGCCTTATGTTTCTTCCTCATATTTTGAATATCCACTTAGATACATTCGCTTTCCCTTACCTATCTACCCTTCTCTTCTAAACTAGTATCCCATAAATGAGCCCCATAATGACATGTCCACCAGTGCCACATTACTCCATGATATAGTGAAGTTTATTATCCAAATGTGTTAATGGATTTTCTTATAGTAGATTCTAGAGAAGTTCGTTTTTATGGGATAAGATGTTTCTTGCTATTAGACAAAGAGGTGTTGAGGGTAATATTACGAGTTGTAGCTAGAACAATGGTGAACAAGGTGGTGGATTGGGAAGATGGGCTCATAGGGAGATTTAAAGCATATTTGTAAGCACATCTATACCCTTTTTCAACTATTCAAGATTTGTAGTGGTGTTATTCACTATAATCATTGAACATGAAGCAATGTGACCATAATTGGGATTGCTTGAATTAGTGATCTTACTCTCTACAAAAGAAGAAGTGGTTTAAGTTCTCAACCATGTCTTGACCATGAAAATCGAATTTATATTAGTATTGTTGACATAGAATGTTTATGGGAGTTGGACGGTGCATTCGGGGGATATATAACCATTAGATTTGTGATAATGTGAATCAATAATGTGACTTCTTAACAAATTTACCAATTAAAACTTCTCTACTAAATCATGCATATATTAACCAACAACACATTAGATTTACACATAAACCATATAAGCAGCTAAAACGAGATAACCATGAGAGCAACAATGAACAACACATAAGAAACACATCCACACAAGATATCTGGTAGAAAACCCTTCTCCCCGAAAAAAACCGCCATTGTAGTTGTTACGCTGCTCTAAATCTCTATTATGTCAAGCAATGGTCTTTTACATAGATTTGTTGACTCCCATAAGTTAGGAGACTCGAACTCATATACAATCAATTGACTCCCATTAGTGAGGAGACTCGATTCTACTGATCAACTCGGAATACTATGTTCTCACTCAAATCTACAGACTACCATCCACTGAATGCCACCACGATCAACGATCCTCGCCCAACACTGATTGGATGGAGAAACTTTTCCTATAGTTGAAGCTTCAAAATCACTGCTCCACTCTCATGAAGTCACTACTCCTCTACTCTATGTAGACTTTGTTTCATATATTTTCACACTAGATCCCAAGACACTTTGCTCAACTTCAATTCAGCTTTGCAATACAATCTTCATCAACAAGACATCATTAACACAAATAAAAACACCACAAACATGTGCTCTCCACACAAGAAAAATAATGGCCACAATGCACACATCAAATCTCAATAGAATAATCACCAACAGCTAGAATAAGCTCACACTCAACCATAATTATATCAAATCCTCACTGCAAAATATAATTACTGCATAATATAATCAACAACATAAAGCATAATGGTTGTGTCAAATGCATCAACAACACTTGCAAAACAAAGGTGAGCGTGACAACCTTGGAGCTATACCAAGTTCTCCATATCTACCAACACCTTTGCTACATCTATCTACATCTCTGATCTACAATATGAAGTTTTGAATCAATACACTACTTCATCAAATAGATTTGCTCATTTTACTACCATTAGAACTCATACACTAAAGCAATCCTTCTCACAAATAGTCATGAATCACACTCACTCTATGTAACCTTCTCTCACTCACATATACACTCAACTCCAAAGTGAAGAATATAAAACATGCTGGGTGAAATTCAACTTTGGCCTGGGATCAAGCGTGCAAAAATTTGATGAAATCAATCCTCAACGATCACTACTTGTGTACTAAATGTATTCGTACGCATTGGAAGACTTTTCAAACCAATTTCAACCTTTTTCAATTAATTTAGAATCTTACCGATATTTGCAAGTAGAATTAATTCGAATGTGTGTGAGGAATGCGAAGAAATTCTAACTAAAGACACAATCACATGCGCAAAATTGGTTGATCTAGGTTGCAACCACATGCACAGGATTGTCTCCATACGGTTGGAGCCTTTCAACCACATGCACAGGCTTGTCTCCATATGGTTGGAGCCTTTCAACCGCATGCACAAGCTTGTCTCCATATGGTTGGAGCCTTTCAACCGCATGCACAAGCCTACATGAGTGCAATTGGGACAGAGGATGGTCAAAACCAAAGATCCACTCAGTCTCTCAACCATTGGAACCTCTCTCTAGCACCCATACAAGCCTCCAAAACTCTGCCAAGTCCTTTGACACCTCTCGAAATATCCTAAGCATGTCTCCCAAGTGTCACTGCCAAGTTGACCTGGAAGTCAACAAACAAGGGTTGACTAGCCTGTCAACAAGTCCTCAACTCTCCTCAAACACCTGCATAAGATGCAACACATATGTACATCATTGTAGCATCTCAACACCATCATCATCATCATCATGAGGCCAAACCATCACTACAACAAGTCATCTCCATGAGCATAATCATGAAGACCTAGATGAAGACCTAACTGCCAACTCAACCAGTGTGCCAACTCAACAAAATGAATGACACTTTCACTTGTATATCTACATCATCCACTTGTAGTAGCATCTCCAATGCTCCAATCAATGCATAACAAGGCATCACAAAATTGACATCAATGCACATGCCAACACAAGACAACTCCTCCATGACCACCATGTTACCAACAAGCTACATCATCTAACCATCATGAGTGTGACATCATAAAGCTGACATCATTGCCAACTCAACTAGTTGCAACGATGCTACAAGGAGGCATTCAAACATCAGCTAGACTACATAAGGTTGACATCAATGGAAACATGAGCTAAGTGCCATCATGAACCAATTCCAACACTGGCTAGCTAGAATCATGCACACCATAATTCCAACAATATCCCCCTTTGGCATTGATGACAACCATACACAAACTCCATACCAACATCCTCTATCACTCCCCCTTTGACATCAATGGCAAAGGGTCAACTCCATCTGATAAGGCAACAAGAATACAAGTACAAATAACAATGCATCTGACCTCTAAATGGATGAAAAATAATGTTCATAAACAATCATCCATGCCTCGCAACAACAAGCAACACATATAACTAATCAAAATTCAGAGCAACATATCCAATCAAAGAACCTCTAGTAGCATGCAACAATATGCACAATTGTAAGCAACATCAATGAACAACATCCTAATAGTAACCATGAGAAGCAACAAGTATATGTAACAATATGCACATCAAGCATCAACCAACACTCCATAGCAACCACATAGCAACAACATCAATAGTAAAACATATCCTCTATGCTCATAACATGAGGCTAAGAATCCCAACAACCATAACATAGTATGAGACACATCATGAACACCTCCAAGTGGATCATAATGCCAACAATGGATGGCTATAGTAAATAGGAACATATGATGCCCCCCTTGAACATATACGATCTCCAAAATCAGTTCCAACCTACAATAAACTGCTTCCGCTGCAAACAATGCTTCCTTGACACAAATAAAAGCACCATATGGATTTAGACTCCACATGACCATGACTATATGACATGTATACTGACAAATACATGGTTGTAGCAATGACATATGACCTCATATATGACCATTACATGACCTCATGACATACTTTTACATGAATTTCCAACTCTAGCACCAAACCACTAGAAGACCCAATGATAAAACAATACAAGTACAAGGCATTATTAGCATTTTACATCATTTATCACTGAAATACATTGTTGCTATAAAATCTCCTATGGACCAATGACCAAAAACATGACACATAATGATTGTTATATTAACATTAGCCCATAGATGTGGCTGCAAAATGACTCCATAATACTCCTTAATAGCACGCCTATCACCATGATGACTCAACTCACTAATGACTGGACCCAATACCAATGTGAAATGATGAAACAATGGTAAATACATGTCTATAATAAACTGCATATAACAACCTATACATGGTTGGTCCATGTCTCATGTCATCTCTATACATGGTTGAAGCAATGATCACATTCTATGCATGGTTGCACATCTTTTCAACCAACTGTTAGTGGAAACCAAAAACATATATGTGGCTGAAAAATGTATCCATTTCACTCAGGAAAACATGTACATACCTGCTACAAATAACTGAGTAAAAGTGATGAACAAAAGACAGAAAATCCATGCAAATATCATACCATGCACAGCTCCCCCTAAGCTCAATACAACTTCAAAAGATAGGTTGATCCTATGGACCTGGATGTGCATGAGGCTCACATGAACTCATCATTTATTGTTGCCATAACTCGTACTCTTCCAAACTATCATGTTCCTACCATACACTCTCCCTGACGTTATGCACCTCTCATGAACATCTACAGTCCTCTATAAGTATGCAAGAAATAATCATGGACTGTAGGAGGGGATGCTCTTCACTACTTGAAGAGTGGTCACTCCTTTCTCCACACGATCTTTGGTTGCTTCTTTTCTTCCTTCACTGGTTTTCTACTAGGTCCTTTTTTTTTGTTGCTTTTATCAAATTTGCCTTGAATAACATGGCAACAAGTAGTCTCTTTCCATATGGCCAAAGTTATGACATGTGTAGCACTCCACGTGGCCAATATATGAAGCAATAGGATCAAATCTCATTTTTCTCATGCCAGATCTATACGTTGCATGCAATGTGATTCTCCTCCATTGTTTAGACATGCAATCAAACGCCTTATGGCCAAACAAGTTACATGAGTAACAATAACCATAAAAACCATGATTATACATGTTGGCAAATCTCCTTGGCTATTAATATTGTTGTAAGATCTACTGATTAGGTATATACATTTTTCTTTTGCGGTTAGTTGCAACATGTCCAAGCTTGTGGCAGTTGTAACACTCAACCTTGCTCATCAAAGGAATGAAGGGGCTTTGATTCCTTTGAAATCTTACAGATCTGCCATGATCTTCTCTTGGAGAAAAAGATCTTCTAAATGTATGTGTTCCTTAAGGTTTTCTTTTCTGTTGTTGTTGGATTTGCTGGTTGATTTGTTGTTGGTTTCTTTCTTTGCTAATCTTGATGATGGCATTGTCCACTAAATATTCTTTTGGTTCAACTTTGTGTTTTTACTTGCATGTAAACTAGTCTCACCCTTTTGAAATCCAAGACCAAATTTATCAAATGGTGATCTCTGGATCTCAAGCAAACTATCCAAGGCTACAATGCTCTTCTCCATCTTTCGTTGTTGTCTCAAGGAAATAACTTAACCTTCTAATATTTCACACTCATCTTCCTTTTCTTTGTATTGCTTCCTCATACTTTCTTCAACTCTTTTTTATTTTGCCAACTTAATATTTATGCTGATAATCTCCTCCTTGATCTTGGCCTCCTTATCATCATAGATCTGCAATAATTTTTCTTGATCCTTACATGCAGTTGTTAGTCTAGAAATCTCAGCTCTAAGAACCTTAATATCATTCTCATCTTCACTAGGCACTTCAACATGATCAAAATCTGAATCATCAAAATTATAACTCAAAAGAAAATCATTAATATTTATACCTTTGGATTCAAGATTTTTTGGTTTCTTCTCATCATTAGCTGAATCATTTGCAATAGAAGAATGAGACTCTTGTTTTTGTAGGCCATTCTTCTTATTCTTCTTCGTGTTGTTATTTTTTCTCAAACTCCTTATTATTGTTAGTACCATCTACAAATATGGACTCTATCTTGTCCCACATAGGTTTGGCATATTTCAAACCTACTAGTTTCTTCAAATAATCATCATGAAGATTATTGTCGATTATGCATCTAGCTCGCGCATCTTGCTTCAAAATTTTAGGTACAATTGGATCCTTGCCACATCCTTCACATACCAGTCTCCAAATGTTAGATCCACAAGACAAAAAACAAGATTTTAAATTTTTTCTCAATACATTGAAATTTGCAGTAGTGAGAACAACCTCTCCTTAAGAAGTCATTCTGGAAAGAAAAAAAATCAAAATTTTTGCAAACAACCCCAGATTTACTCTCCAACGATCAAGCTACAACTGAGGTCCCCGCTCTAATACCAATTGTTGGAAACTGTTAAGCACTACTAATAAGGGGGTGAATTAGTAGTGTGACTTCTTAACAATTTTACCAATTAAAACTTCTCTACTGAATCATGCTTATATTAACCAACAACACATTAGATTTACACATAAAACATATAAGTAACTAAAACAAGATAACCATGAGAGCAACAATAAACAACACATCAAAAACACATACACACAAGAGACACAAGATATTTGGTGGAAAAATCTTTTCTAGGCAAAACACCACCATTGTTGTTGTTGCGCTGTTATGCATCTCTATTATGCCAAGCAATGGTCTTTTACATAGATTTGTTGACTCCCATCATCTAGGAGAGTCGACCTCATATATAATCAATTCACTCCCATCAACCAAGAGACTCGACTCTATTGATCAGCTCAGAAGACTATGTTCTCACATGGATCTACAGACTACCATTCGCTGAAAGACACAACGGTCAATGATTCTCGCCCAACTCTGATTGGACTATCCAACTTCAATTGGATGGAGAAATTGTTCCTTTCGATGAAGTTTCGAAATCATTGCTCCACTATCATGAATTCACTGCTCCTCTACTCTATGTGGACCTCATTTCATATATTTTCATACTGGATCCCAAGACACTCTGCTCAACTTTGATTCATCTCTGCAATATGATCTTCAACAACAAGACACCATCAACGCAAATAAAAACACCACAAACATATGCTCTCCACACAAGGAAAATAGTGGCCACAATGCATACATCAAATCTCAATAACATAATCACCGGGAGCTAGAATAAACTCACACTCAGCCATAATACCAAACCCTCACTGCAAAATATAATTACCACATAATACAATCAACAACATAAAACACAATGGCTATATGCCAAATGCATCAACAACACATGCAAAATAAATGTGAGAGTCATAACCCTGGAGTTATACCAAGTTCTCCATATCTACCAACACACTTTGCTACAATTGTCTGCATCTTTGATATGTAATCTGAAGCTTTGTATTAATACACTGCTTCAACAAATAGATATGCTCATTCTACTACCATTAAAACTCATACACTGAAGAAATCCTTCTCACAAATAGGTTTGAAGCATACTCACTCTATGCAACCTTCTCTCACTCACATATACACTGATCCAACCATCACTCAGCTCCAAAGTGAAGAATATAAAACATGTTGGGTGAAATTCACCTTTGGCCTGGGATCAAGAGTGCACAAATTTGACGAAATCAATCCTCAACCATCACTACTTGTGCACTAAATGCATTCACACCCATTGGAATACTTTTCAAACCAATTTCAACCTTTTTCAATTAATCTAGAAGCCTCCTGATATTTCCAAGTTGAATTAATCTAGATGTGCATGACAAATGCAGATAAATTTTAGCTAAATACATGATCACATGCACAAAACTAGCTGATCTAGGTTGCAACCGCATGCACAGGCTTGTCTCCATGCGGTTGGAGCCTTTCAACCACATGCACAAGCCTGCATGAGTGCCAAGGTAGAGGATGGTTAAAATCAAAGATCCTCTGCTAAGGACCTTAGCCACCTATTGGAACCTCTCCTCTAGCTCTTGTACAAGCCTCCAAACCTATGTAAAGTCCTTTGACACCTCTCAAAATAACCTAAGCATTTCTCCCAAGTGTCACTGCCAAGTTGACCTAGAAGTCAACAAATAAGGGTTGGCTAGCCTATCAACAAGTCCTCATCTGTCCTAAAACACCTACACAAGTTGTAACACATATGTACACCATTGTATCATATCAACACCATCATCATCATCATCATCATCATCATGAGGCCAAACCATCACTACAACAAGTCATCTCCATGAGCATAAGTAAGAAGACCTAAATGAAGACCTAATTGCCAACTCAACTAGTGTGCCAACTCAACAACATGAATGACACCTGCACCTATAGATCTACATCATCCACCTGTAGTAGCATCTCCATTGCCTCTAATCAATCCATAAAAAGGCATCACAAAAATGACATCAATGCACATACCAACACAAGACAACTCCTCCATGACCACCATGCTACCAACAAGCTACATCATCTGACCATCATGAGTATGACATCAATGCCAACACAACAAGATCAATGCCAAGTCAACTAACTGCAACCATGCTACAAGGAAGGCATCCAAACATCATCTAGACTACATAGGGTTTACATCAATGCCAACATGAGCTAGATGTCGTCATGAAACAATTCCAACACCAACTAGTTGGAACCATGCACACCATAACACCAATAGATCCTCGTAACATTTAAAAAAAAATAGTGGTCGATGAATGTAATCCATTTGGATGCGCTGCTTTGGAACTATCAATCTATAGATGTACTATCTATTTGGCTAACCCATTGATAACTTGCTTTATTGATGGATAAGTTGAATACGTTCTTGGAAAAACTATTGTTGTTGTTAGAAAAACTAAATCTACAGATCTAACAGAGGTGTCTTCATTTTTTTATTTTTGAGGTGTCATGCATGACACACAACAAAAGCATTCAACTTATTGATAGATTAAATAGATTCTTACAATGGCTTGAAAGCCTAAAGAAGAAGGGAACAAATCCTTGTAATGGTTATGTAAGCTTGAAGAAGAAGGGAAGAAATCCATATAATGACCATGAAAGCTTGAAGAAGAAGAGAACAAATCTTTATAATGGCCATGAAAGCCAAAAAAAAAAAAAGAATAAATCCCTATAAGGGGCATTGAAGCCCGTAAAAGAAAGGAACAAATCTTGTGTGGCAATTGTGAAAGTGATTTTTGATACCAAATAATATGGAATGGAACACTATACTAGTTGAACAATGATAAAAATTATTATTTCATTATCAAAATATAATATCTTTTACATTAAATAATATTGTAATAAAAACATATTGAATCACACATCATATCTAATTATGTCGTCTTCTTTTTTTTAAAATTTAATATACCTTATAATTAAATACTCAATAACAACTGTAGTGTACTACCTACTCTTCTTTAAACTCATGTATTATAAATCATATTTTAAAAGTTATTATAAATTCATATCGATTATTTATGTGAAATTATAATCTATATTTATATATGAACAAAGTAAACACTTTAATATAAATGAATTAACATTCTTAATGTGATTTAAGAAAGCATCCATTGGTTTTTGGATATTTTTCCTTTAACATTTCATTTAGATAAAAATGATGCTAATTCTCTAATGCATTATTGCACCTTTATAGGAAAAGCAACTGATTTTGGATCAAGTCAAATATAATTGATCAAGGAAAAACTTGTCATGAGTGTAAAGTTGGTAGTGTACAATTTTCCACACCTCTCTTCTTTGCGAACATACTTGAAAAGCTTTCAAAAGAGTCGTTGATGCTAATTCTCTAGTGCATTATTGCATTATGCCACTAAGATTTGATCAAAAGAAATATAATTGATCGGAAAAGCTCTTTTGAGTTTAAAGTTGATAGTGGGCAATATTACACACATTCCATCCTTTGGAAAGTTTTTTAATAGACAATATATATCGATGCACATATATTATTGTCCACGTGAGAGGTGAGGGGCTGGTTTGGTATTTGTCAAATTATTTTCTCCTTAATGTTATTTTTTTTTTCCAATAAATAAATTATATATTTTTAAAAATCAATATATATATTATTGTTAATATAAGAGTGTAGGTTTCGCTTTTGTTAAATAACATTGTTTTATTATTTGTTAAGAAATTAGCAAATAAGGTATATTTTTGGGTGAAAAATGCTATGAAAAGAAATAGTCAATTTATTGCTTTACGTGAACTTATACAACTTGAAACTCTTGAAGCTCTTCAAATCCATGGAGTTAGATGGCTTTCAAGGGGACAAGTCATTGAAAGACTTGTTGTACTTATGCCTCCCATATTAACATTGTGGAAAAATGAAAGAAAATACTCATGGTATGATAAGGCAAGAATCTTTTCAGTAAAATTTTGTTTACATATGCTTGAAGATATAATTTGTGAATTAAACAATTTGAACAAGCAATTCCAAGAACAGTACATTGATGTCAGCTCTTTAGGGGCAGCCATAGATGTCACGGTAAACACTTTGAAAAGGTGGTTTTTAAGAAGCGACACATGTGCAAATGGCACATGTTATTTATCTAAATTTATAGATGCCTCTAAATTTGGCTTTCTAGAAATTTGTAATAAGGAGGGGCTTGTTCACAAGCATGAATTATGATTTGTAGCAATTCCACATGCATATGTTGATTGTGTTGATATACAAAAACAATCATGGAAACCATGTATTGAAGGTTCAATAGAAAGTTGCAAACAACTTGCAAAAGATTATGTTCAAGCTCTCGCAGAGAATTTGAACGGAAGATTCCATGATCTTGCATTTTTCAGCTCGGCAAGGTTGTTTAGCCCTTGCCATTATTTAAAGGATGTTCATGGCAGAGAAAGAAATTCAAGGCGTTGGCTCGAAAATATTTTTCAACACTTACAAGTTCCTTATTTTCAAAATGAAGAAAACAAAACTACATTTGATTTCGAGGCTTGTTTGAAAGAGTTGCATCCATTTGTTGACACTCTTCGTGTTAATTGTGAGGGATCATCCATGAAAGATGCATGGAGGATTTTTTATGTTACAAGGTTGCATACAAATTTTTCTAACATGTCAAAATTATGGCAGGCAATACTTACTATTCCTGGCAATTACAATTGCTTGTGAGAGAGGATTCTCAAGACAAAACATAATAAAGGATGTCTGAAGAACAAAGCTATCATTAGTTGCATTGAATGCCTTGATGCGGGTGTCTCTAACCGGGCTTGATTCATCGATGGTAGAATAGGATAGGGTATATGACATCTAGAAAGATGCTAAAGAAAGAAGAATCTTAAATGTTTAAAGTTTTTTCTTTTATTTTTATGTTCATAATGGTGGTGTTTTGACAATTACTACTTTTGGTGAAACTATCCAAAATTTAGTTTGTGTACATGTTGATATTGAATCTACTTTTTGAACATTTACATAGTTCATGCAGATTAATTTTTTGGTTTGAAACTTATTTCACAACTATTGTTCTTTTAATGGGATTAACATCATAGTGACTTAAATAGAAAACATGGTATGTGTGTTTCAATTTCAGTTAAGTGAATTACTTTTGTCAAATTTGTTGCGACAATATTTACATTCATTATTTTTATGTGAGAGTAATTATGAATATATATTTTTTTCACTTTATAATATTAATTTTTGTTGTTTCTATACATATTTTCCATCTATTTTATCACTATTTCCATCTTTAAAAAGAAAACATTGAACATTTCAATAGCCTGGAAAATTTGTAGAAAAGTTTGATCAACAGGTCTCAAAAGAAAGTGTAGCAATGAGACTTGAGTGGACTGGTACAACAGAGAATGGAAAATTTGCAACAATTATGAGTACAATTTGAAATTAGATGAAACTTGTACAAATAAATATTAAAAGTCATGTGATGGGCAGTTTAAAAGTAAAAACGTCATCAAAAAAATTCCTTGACAAGTAGAGGCACCAGTCAAATTTAACCCCTGGGTGTGGCAATTGATCCAAAGTGCGTACAGAATAAGGACAAAGGTAGAAGCTAAGGTTGATTAAAGGATAAGTATCAATATTTTATTTTAGTTTTATTATGCATGTGATTTACGATTTTGGTTTATGATGGTTACATGCGATTTATGATTATGGTTTATGATGATTTCATGTAATTCATGATTTTAATTTATGATGTTTGATTTTGAGTTAATAGGATGTGATATGTTTATACATGATGATTTGATCAAACACTTAGTTTGACTTGTTGTGACAGGAAGTAAACAACGTTGCAAGTGTACCTTATTAACGAGCTACCAATGAGGTATGATGTGAATTTATTTTAAATTATTATTCTAATGGAAATTATGTGCTTGGAACATGCCTCGTTGAGTGGCCGAAATCGATTGCAAGAATTAGCAGCAGCAATGAAATAAGATGGAACATGCAATAGTATGTTGGTAAAATATTCAGGAGTAGGGCCATTGTGAGACACTGGTATCCAAGAGTGTCCATTGATTTCCATGAGTATGCTATGACTAGTATGATTTTTTGAGGCAGGGATATTCCTTGCTTGTTGTATCTTCGGATGAGAGGAAGCCTTGCCAAGGGATGGACGACCCGAGATGGGGGTGCCAGCGGAACCTGGAAGGTGAGTGACTGCACGGAAGGGGTGAACGGAGTCCCTGAGGGACTGTGTAGCAGAGAAAGGAAGGTCGTGGATATATTTGTTTTGGTCATTAGCATTGACAGATGGAAACAGATGCACATTAGGAGTGTGCCTTGGAACATTGAGTCTGTAACTGTTCACTAAGAGGACAAGTGGAATAGGATTGTAGCGCTAGACATTAGATGCAGCTTTGACCTTGCAGTGGATTCTGGAATTCCTGGGAAGGAGGTGAATCCTGGTATTACCTTGAGGGTGGAGGTGTGAGCCTTTGGATTCCATTGTTGCATATGCAGGCATTATATCCTTTTATTTGATCGATGAAGCAAATGTATATGTGTGTATATGTGATTATTATTGTAAATACCGTAATGAGTTGTGTTATAAAGCTCTAGTAAACGACATGTTTGTCATGTTTTAGCAGATGGTCCTTATAAATACTGCAACAAGCTATGTTATAAAGCTTCATGAGCAGTATCTTTTGTTTTCAACAAACTTATGGGTTATAGGTGTCATTGAACACCGAGGACGATGTTCCCCCAAGGGGGAGGGTTTTGTAACAACCTTGGTTATAAACTCATGTAAAAATATATAAGACCATAGTTGATGGGACACGTATTCCAAGCCGAATGGTGGACAAAACATCCTAATGAGTGTTCATTTGGTTGTTTATGGCTAAGGAAATTGGCAAAGACAATGGCTAAGGCTTTGGAAATGCAAAATGGAATTTTTGGCACATTTATTTATGAAAATAATGGAAATTAGGAGAAAAGGAAGGTGAAAGGTCACAAGTTGCATGTGAGGAGAAAAATGAAGGAAAATAGAGGCCTCATTAATAAAAAGACTTTTGAGGATCAGTGGGTAAGCTTGGTCAGTTCAGTTTTGGAGCTCTCATTGTTCTCTCTCTCTCTCTCTATCTCTCTCATACTCTTGGAGACTTAGAGTTTCTTGGAGCACTCTTGGAGGGTGTGGCATACTTGGATTCTTAGAGCAAGAAGGCAAAGATCAAGCAGGGAAAGGCAAGATCAAGCAACTACAACATGATTCATTGCAGGTATCGACTTGCATGTCTATTTTCCTTGCTAGATTTGGCATGCATGGTATTGTATGTGGTTCTTTTCTATCATGGAATGGGTGTTTCTAGGTGTGAAAGTGTTCTTGAGCCTAGCCTTGCCATTTCCTGAAAGCCTTGATGAGAGGAGTTCTCATACTTCGGTTGATGTGGGATGGCCGGATGGATTCGAATCTGAGTTGGGTGGATCTTTGAAATGAAAAACACATGGCCTAGTGGTCCTTGAACTAGACTGTGGATCACGGTAAATCCATTGGCCTTGTAACCCCTGAGCCAGACTGGTAAAGTGCAGATTGTGTGCCTTGGTGGGCCTAGGAATCCTTACCGGTGAATAGTAGGATATACGGTAAAGCCAAGAGGTAGATTTATCTCCGTTGGGTCTAGTAGTCCCGAGATGGGATGTACGGTAAGGCCTAGAGATTGGGTCTCAGTGTAGGGCCTAGTGATCCCTGGATCAGACTGTGGATTACGGTAAAGCCTGAGAGAACTAGGAGGCACTCAAATTCCTCACGGTGTAGGTGGAGAACCCCGGTGGCATCCATGCTTGTTTGGTTCTTTTTGGTGTGTTATATGAGTCCCACATTCATGCTTGGAATATGGAACAAGGGTGATTGACTGAAGAGAGACTTGGCTCAACAAATCTATGGTCAAGTGGAACGTGGTAGTCCCATCTTTGGTTGGTTTCTGCATTCATTAATGAGAAATTCATTACCTTGGTTTCATGTATAAATGTATCGTTTTATATGTGGATTTTATGGCTGATATATTTATGGTATTTCTATTGTTACTATGTTATTTATATGTATGTATTATGACAACATCTATGTATGGCCCTCAACATATTTTTTACTTGTAAATGAATGAATAATGTATCTATGACCTAATAGATGATAATGCAACAAATGACATGGGAAAAATTGTCCTTAGCGATTCCCAGATAAGTATGATATCCCTATGCTTAATTATGTTGATTAAACCTGTAGATTACATGTTGATGATATGTTTGATGAAATGCTTGTCATGGCTATTAGGGGCCTGATTAATGTATTGTTCAACTTATTAATTTTGCATCATTGTTTCCATGTTATTTTACTGGTCTTAAGTTATCATTCCATTCTGGGCAGTGACCTGGGCTCTAGGCTTGAAAAAGTGGCTCAAATCCTGGGGACGCTGGCACAACATTGACAAAAAGAGTCTCTGGACACTGGTAGGAAATCCTATGAGAGCGACTGGAGGTACTTGGATGTTGTCATGCCTATAGCATGAGAGCGGCTGGGGGTTAAGTTAAACAACACTTCTGTGGGACCCAAGGGCAGGCTGCCTGAAGTGTTGGCATGGTTCTCAGGGGTCCTGTAGTTGATGTGGAAGGTATGTGTATTATGTTTACGTCGATTCCACTTCCTTAAGGTCACATAGGAGGTCGAATCCAACCATACTAGCCTCTCGTTGCATGTTTACCCCAGTTGGCTGGTTACTTGGGTAGATGTGGGAGGAAGGTGTTACATCTTATCACTCAGTTAACACAGTAAATTCGAGTTGGGGACACTTGAGTTTAATTCTACATGATTGATTGATAATTTTTAGCTATCTATTTCAATTAATTTGAGTTACTGTCATTGTAACTAGTTCTCACTGTAAGTAGAACTAGTGGAGCTCAAGTTGAGGGTGTGTAACTTTTTTCACACTAAGTGATCATCCAATTAACTGATCAATCAACCCAAAATAATTGTTACATAAAGATAATTGGAGTTACCCAGTTGAGATTGGAGTTCAAGGGTAGTGTACTATTAGTTGTAAAGTAATTCAAGTTGTACAAGTGGTGCATGCAGTCAAAGAATTGACCTAAAGGAATTGCACAATCCAGATGGGGAAAATTCCTATTAAATAGGGGCCTAATTCCCGAGGGAATAACAGAATGAAATAGGAGCTCAGAGGCTTGAAATTTTGGCTTAGTATTGGCCAACGTCGGCCAGTTAGGTAGAGTATAGAAGATATAGGTGCAAGTTGAGCTCAAGCTTGAGCAGAGCATATTTCATTCATCCAGATTATTTGATTAATGCAATACAAATAGTAAGGGGTTTTGAGCGGTTACTTTTCCCTAGATAAATCTCTATGTATATGTGTCGAAGCTTGATGCATGTTAATGATTTGTGTTCTTGATCATGAATTTACTTCCACAAATCAGTATAGTAGCTTCTAGTCTTGTGATTTATAAAACTTCACGAGTAATTTAGAATCTACTCATTATTTTCTACATCTTTGGTAACCCATAAATTATATGGATAACTTCACAGGAAAGGGTTAATCTATTCTTTAATTTTTCATCAAGGTTTGACTCCATAATAGCCTTCTTGACCTCTTTTATGACCTTGGGAATGGTGTTCTTGTTAATTTTCCTCTAACTGCCACAACTTCGATGCTGATTCATTTTACGAATGTAATCATCTTTGTCTAAAACAACCATTTCCCCTCCTTTATTTGCCTTAAGAACCACAAATTTGTCATTATTGCGAAGGGCCTTGAGAGCAAATTTCTCATCTTTATTTAAATTAATTTTAAGGGGTTTAGATTTTCTCATAATGAGAGCACATTCTTGTCTTAATACTTCTTTGTCTTCCAAGGACCGACCTTGAATCCCTTCCTCTATGTTACAAATGATGATTTATAAAAGGAAAAGTTACCAAAGGTTGTCCCATAGTGAGCGTGTGTAGTGTTATCACTCAGGTTGTCCCTTGGCTCCTTAAGGGATACGACCGAGGTAACCACAAACCAATCTTTGGGCTGCAGGTCCTAGCCTACCTGCAGTCAGAGAGGGCTCTCTCTTTAATATTTAACTTTGTTTTGGGTTGATTTTAGGCTAGTTATGGTGTACATGGGTTTTGTTTTGATTTTGGTGGGAAGGATGATGTTTTCAAGTAGAGTCGGGATGCATAGTGTGAGAAGTTCAAACCATTGGGCATGGAGTCATGGATTAGGGCTTGTTGTTGTGTTTTCTTGGTCACAAGAGGAATATAGAGTAGGATAGCTACACATAGAACAATATCAGGCTAGAATAAAGATGGGATGAAGGTCAGAGATGAAAGGAAACTAAGAATCTTTCATTAGCTAACAAAGAGGGAAGGTGAATGAAAGTTTGTCTAGGAGCAGTCAAGAATTCCTAAATAATAGTCATATGTGAAAGAAACAGGGTAAATATGATCATTTAAGTATGCATATTCATAACCATTTCTGAAGAAAACATATAGAAATAACAAGAACTGAGCATAGGGTGCAGTCAAGCAAAACCTAAGCTATTCTTTTTTCTTGCTATTTAGATGGTAACACAATGGTGCATAAACATATGTAAACAGTAAACAGAGGTAGGAAAACACTTATTGAGCCATGTAGTAGCACAGGAATTCCACAGTCACTCTTTGGCCATTAAATAACACAACAGTCAGTTCTTCATCCAAAGCATTCCAGCAGTCTTTGATTACAGAGCTTCTCAAAAGATACAGCGCGAGTCTAGAATGAGGATTATTAACCAACCAACCCTTTAAACAATGAATTAGGGTGGTTTATATAGAGAAAATATCTAAAAATATCTATTACAGCAGACCTTAAACAGGTATGAGGGAAATGAGTTCTTTAACCTAATCTTGTCCTGAAATTAATGCAAGAAGATATTTATTTGAGCTGTGCTGGAGGCAGCTGCATCAAAATGAGTTAATATCTGTCCTTATGGCTTTGTGCTGTTCATTTAGCCATAACTGTGCTTTGGGCTTTGATCCCCTGCTCTTGAGTGGTTTTGATGTGCATTAACTGTGATCTGAGAGCCTTAAATGGCTTCACCGCTTTCTTTGACTTTGCTTGGGGGCCTTTAATGTTCACCTGCTTTGATATTGCCGATCTGATACTCTTTGCCGCTTCACTGATACTCTTTAATTTAATCTGGGCTTTATCTTTCCTCTAATACTCTTTTACAGTTGAATCGGGCCACTTTCTCTCCCTTGATGTGCTTGAAACTGTCAAATCGCCCCTTTTCTGCCCTTTCAAGGCAAAAATAGCTGCTGCAAATGTTTTTCGTGGCCTCTAGAATGTTATCGGCGCTAGCCGACTGAAAATGAACATACATGAAGAAATCCTGTCAAATTGCGAATTTTCGGGCCTGCTGGTAGCCGAGCAATAGGAAGCCTTCCATTTTGGGCAATTTTTCTTAGCGATGCGCTAATCACGCATCAAAAACTGCCTCAGTTTTTCATTCTGGGCATCATTTGTTGCGATTTTCTCCCTTCGCACCTTTTTCGGTGATGACGTCAGCGGTGGGTCCTGGTACGACAGTGATGTGGCAGTACGGCAGGGTGATGTGGCACAGGACACGGTAGCGGGATAGGGACGGAGGCAGATGCGGTGGCAGTGACACGTAGCAGTGGGGGGTCGATGCAGAGGTGATGTAGCGCTAACGTGGTGCTGACGTCAGGGCCGTAGAGACAGAAGGCAGTTTGTGGTTTCATCGGACCGCCTTTTGTACGAGAGCGGTAATTGTGGGAGTAGCTCGAGCGATGTTGCATGACCAAAGCCTACCACTGCATTTGTGGGCTGAGGCATGCAATGCAATAGTATACTTGCAGAATAGAAGCCCACATCGTATATTGGGAATGAAGACCCCTATGGAAGCATTTTCCGGGAAGCGACCAGATGTGAGTCACTTCCGAATCTTTGGATCATCGGTTTACTGCCATGTGACCAAAGATGCCCTGTAGAAGCTAGATCCAACAGCTGAGTTGGGAATACTTGTGGGGTACACGGATACACCCCAAAACTATCGGGTGTTCCTGCCTACCAGTCAGAGGACAATGGTACACAGGGATCTGAAGTTCGACGAGCAGAAAGCCATGCGAGTATCACTTGAGAGGGAGCTCAAGTTGCATGCAGATGAGGAACTTTCATTTCCTAAGGAGGAGGAGCCTCAGATTGATGCGGAGCAACTGCATGCAGAGGATCTGGGAGTGGAGACATCCACTCATGCTGAGTCTTCCACAGATGGGCGGAAACACTCAAGGGAAGCTAACAGGTTGATGCTAGATGTGCAGGAGAATGTGGGATAGCCATCTTCTCAATGCAGACATAGGAGGTCACCCGAGTGTTACACTAGTTACATGGCCCTGGTTGGGGAGTGTGTAGAGTCCGAACCTTCTTCATTCGAGGAGGCAGTGCAGCAACCAGTCTGGGTTGATGCAATGGTGGAGGAGTACGACTCCATCATTCAGAACTGTGTTTGGGATGTTGTCCCAAGACCTCAAGACAAGTCAGTGGTGAGTTCCAGATGGCTTTACAAGGTAAAGCAGGCAGTTGATGGCAGTGTTGAGAAACATAAGGCAAGGTTTGTTGCCCGTGGTTTCTCACAGGTCGAGGGGATCGACTACGATGAGACCTTTTCTCCTGTAGCAAGGTACTCATCTATCAGATCGATGTTGGCACTATCAGCTCAAATGGGTTGGAAGATCCATCAGATGGACGTGAAGACAACATTCCTCAATGGGAAGATTGAGGAGGAGGTGTACATTGAGCAGCCAGAAGGTTTTGAGACCTTCAATCATGAGTCGCATGTGTGCTGACTCAAGAGGGATCTGTATGGGCTGAAGTAAGCACCCCGTGCTTGGTACACTAGGATCGACAACTATTTCACCGGGTTGGGCTTCACCAAGAGTGAAGCAGATGTGAACCTTTACCACATCATGGTAGAAGGTAAGTCATTGATCATTGTTCTTTATGTCGATGATCTGATTTTCACAGGTGATGATCAACTGATCCAGTCTTGCAAGGAGGACCTTGCAAGAGAGTTCGAAATGAAAGACATGGGTCTTATGCACTACTTTCTAGGCATGGAAGTGTAGCAGAGAGATGAAGAAGTTTTTGTGTCTCAAGGCAAGTATGCCAAT
This sequence comes from Pinus tabuliformis, assembly GCA_031772625.1. Lineage (NCBI taxonomy): Eukaryota > Viridiplantae > Streptophyta > Pinopsida > Pinales > Pinaceae > Pinus > Pinus tabuliformis. The sequence continues at coordinate 2,037,775,134 of CM062818.1, forward strand.
GAGATCCTTAGGTGGTTCCATATGGAGAAGTGAAAACCCATGTAGACTCCTCTAGCTAGGAACTGGAGGAAGGAGGATGCTACTTCAGGTGAGGTAGTAGCTGCTACTATTTATCAACATCTTGTGGGTTCACTTATGTATCTGGTGAACACACGACCAGACTTATGCTTTGCAGTGAACCAGCTAAGTCAAGCTATGGTTCAGCCTACCAAGCTGTTTTGGAAGGCAACGAAGCACGGGCTGAGATACCTCAGAGGCATATCTCAGTTTGGATTGTGGTACAGATGGACAGAGGGAGTGAAGCTTCAGGGCTTCACAGATGCGGATTAGGTAGGGGGTCCATCAGACTGGAAGAGAACTTCTGGAGGAATCTTCAACCTTGGTTCAGTTGCAGTTTCCTGGTACAACAAGAAACAGAGGTCAGTTGCACTTAGCTCAGCAGAGGCTGAATACATGGCTGCCAGTGAGGCTGCATGTGAGGCCATTTGGATGCGGAAGATTCTAGTAGGATTGTTTGGTCAGAGGATGGATCCAATCGTGATCTACTGCAATAAACAGAGTTGTATCAAACTCTCTAAGAATCCAGTTTTTCACGACAGATCCAAGCACATTGATATCCGGTATCGCCATCTTCAAGACTGTGTGGTCAAGAGGATCATGTTGTTGTTGTATGTTTCGACCGAGGAACATGATGCATATATTTTGACGAAGGCATTGTCAAAATGCAAGTTCGAGTTCCACAGAGACAGGATTGGGGTTACTGATAATCCCTTTCTTGTTGAGAGGGAGTGTTGAAAATAGCAACAAGAAATGTTAAAAATAGAAGTGCTAAAAATAACACTGTTATAAATAGCATTTCGGGATACCTTCCAATTTTAGTTAGTCCCTGAACTAAAATTGAGAAGTAAAATTCGAATTTGGTCTCAACAGTTGTTTGAAAAATAATTAATTAATTCATCTTGAGTTAATTAGTTGTAGGAAATCAAACATGAAGTCTATGTGAAGACATGCAACCGTTTCTCCATTGATTGAGGAAGTTATCCCTTGATTAAAGGAGATCAGGATGAGTTGTACTTTGAGTTGTAATTAGTTAGCTCGGTTATCTGAGTTAAGTCCAGTTAGATTAGTTCCAGTTCAGTTAGTTAATGCATGCATGCATGTAACTGCTGCACTTTAGATAACTGAATATTCTCTCATAAATAACTCATGCATGTCAGTTCAGTCAGAGACCCAATTGAGATTAGGTGATGGGACAATGTACTATCAATTGCAGGAATATTCCTTGGACGATATATCTTGCATGTAGAAGGAATTCATTCCTTGGGGATTGTGCAGTTACTTTTGAGTTTGATGGTTGTGTGATGAGGCCAATTCACATAGGTGGCAGCATTGTACCCCAATAGAAACTGCGCAAGGAAATAGGAGGCTTGGAGGGCTGGAGGAAGGCATATGTTGTGTCTATTTAGTCAGTGAGCTATATTGTTTGACGGTGCTGAGAGCTGGTTGGCTTGTGAGCTAAAGCTTTGTGTAATCTGAACATATTTTCCACTTGTATGATATTACAGAGATCAGGGTTTTAGGCTGAGGCTTTCCCCAGAGTATTCTTCTGTGTTCATGTGTGATTGCTTTCTCATTCTCAGTTATATGTGTTCTATTTGATCTTGCTCATATTCGACTAAGCTTCCACAAAGTTTGTTGTAGAAGTAGATCTTGTATTTTGCTTTAATATATTGCATAATCTGTTGATCTACAGTGGGAATTTCTACAAAAAGATGAGGAAGGAGCACATAAGGGAGCATCCGGGTTTAGTGGACGCTAGGCTGACGTATGAAGTGAAGTCGACCAATCAGATAGGAGCCATGATTGTGTGGAGCTTGAGTGGGGCCATGAGGAAATGTTGACATCATCCTAGAGGTAAATGGCGTCCACACATTTGAAAAGGATTGGGGATGATAACCAATAGGAACCAGATCAACAACAAAAAAAAATATTTTCGTTTCCCAAAGTTTGTCTCTCAGAAGAGGAAGCCTTTGTGCAAATAGGAGAGGGTTGGGCTAACAAGGATCGGGCGGACGTGGTGTGTCCAAGTCGGATATAGAAAGGTGAGTGGAAGTAACATAGGTGGAGTTGGGGTCCTGCACATTTGTTACATCTTCCTAGAAAGGAAATCATGGAGGTTTCCCTTTGAGCGCACTTTGGAACAACCGAGGTGATGTAAGATGAGGATACAAAGGAGCGGGACCAAGTCTTGTGGCGTGGTCACATACGTGAAGCGAAAGGAAATTATAAAGACGCTGAGATCCTATAGAATGGGGCTGCACAGATTATACTTCCTACTAACAAGGGTGAAGCGACATTCTTAGATAAAGTTTCGGTTGCGGTAGTTCTTGTTTAAGAATAAAGAAAGGGTCCAAGCCTATTATGAGATGAAGAATTAGAGCCACATGAAAGATTGGGAAAGAATTGAACCACCCCAAGAACGAGTCTGCAACTTTGCTTGGGAACAACACATGAGTTTGGGATTTAAACCGAACCTTCTGTTTTGATGTATGAATGCTTCGACAACTATAGGAATGGGCCTTGGAATGCATCATGGGATTAAAGGAAGCACCTAAGCCCTGGTAAAGCGACCCCGGGCACAAATAAGCAGACTTATCACTGATAAGTGGTTAGGCCTGCATCAATATATGTATCTTAACTCCTGGGTATTTGTCATTACCAGACATGGATTTTAATATAAATTTCTCATTTTTGTTAAAATAAAAATAAAAATTAGGTAGTATATGGAGGGATTTATAGTTGCATATAATTTTCAAGTACAAACAATTCCCTAAACAATGACCAAATATGAAGATGCCATTAGAAGTTAAGACCTTTTCAATAATTTATTTTAGTTGACTTTATTTGTCACTAGAGTGCATATTTAAAAAAATTGTCTTCTAACATTCTTAAGAGGCAAATTTAAACATCTTTGCTGCTATTTTACTTGATTTTAAATTAAAAAATAAAAGAAGATAATTTTAATCTTGAAACATATTTAATATATATATATATATATATATATATATATATATAAAAGAGCTTGACTCTAAGAACATCAAACGTGTGACCTAATAGCAAAGATGCTTTAACAATGAGAACTCCCAAAAGCAAAAATGTTTTAACAATGGAAACTGGAATAATTGAACTAATCCTCAAGATACATAATTAATTAATTATTAATAATTATCATTTTCAAAATTTCATTAAGAAATTCTTTTTAATTCAAAACCTGAGAGATAGAATTATAATTTTTTCAATAAAATCTATATGTAACCTTTAAATTTTTTTTATTAATAACAAATATTAATAACATAATTAATTCTATATGCAGAAATAAATAAATACCATTTAAAAAAATATTAATAACATATATTTATTTATGTGAATGTGGTGATATAATTTTTTTTTGTAATATAATAAGTTTTAGTTATTTAAAATAGGAGTTGTCTATAATGCAATTTTTTGGAGATTCCGGTGACGGAATCCAGCGGAAGAAATCGAGGTTAAATCTTGATTTGTTGCAGTTAAAATGATTTTTTAACTGCATATTTGGATTTAGCACCCTGAAAAACCCCTGGGACGCTTTGATTGTGCAGAAACTAGCTATCAAACTTGTGATTCCAATAAATCGCTGCCAGATTTTGACCGAAAAACTCGCCGGAAAAACTTTCAAAAAATCGGGTTATAGACAACTGGTTTAAAATATAATTTCAAATATATTTTAATAAAATTTTCCAGGCACTCGATTTCTGCATATTACATAGTTGAGATTAACGATTCCAAAAATTTGTTGGGTTGGTGACCAGTAGAGGATGTAAAGATCGGTGATATTCTAAAATAGTTCTGTAAAAACATTGATGCGCTCCTTGATTTTTGGACGCAGGTCGTCGGGGAAGTAACGCATGGGTTGGACTAAAATGAAGGAGCATTTGTTCTTGGAATAAATTCACTCCGGAAAACTCTTAAGGCCACTCTGACACATCACAATAGTATTTAGACTGCCAACCTAACAAATATGCATGCACTTCGTATATTTCTAGAATGGGAGGTTATCCCTTTAAGAATAAAAATTAGGACGATATCATTTAAAAAAAAGTTAGTTCCAATTAGTAGAGAGACTATCTTGTGGATTTTTTTTAAGGCGGATAATATGAATCATGTATATATAGTTTAATGTGAATTATATATATATATATATATATATATATATTATATAAAATAAGTGATTTTTTTTTAGGGTTAAGATATTTTTATTAGTATTTTATTAATATAGATGTATGGAGAGGAATAAGAAGTATAGAGCGAAGGGAATGAGAAATTTTTTAGAGGTAAGATATTTTTGTTAGTATTTTATTAATATAGATCTATGGAGAGGAATAATTTTTTTAGAGGTAAGATATTTTTGTTAGTATTTTATTAATATAGATCTATGGAGAGGAATAATAAGTATAGAGTGGAGAGGAATGAGAAGTATAGAGAGAAATTAGAAGTGCATACAAAATAAGTGATTTTTTTTCTTAGAGATAAGATATTTTCATTAGTATTTTACCAATATAGATCTCTGGAGAAGAACTAGAACTATAAAGAGGAATTAGAGGTGCATACAAAATAAGTGATTTTTTTCTTAGAAGTAAGACATTTTCATTAGTATTTTACCAATATAGATCTATGGAGAGGAACCAAAAGTACGGAGAGGAATTAGAGGTGCAATTTTTTTTCCTCAAGTTTTATTCTCACTTTGAAGTTTGCATCTTGACGGATTTTTGTTGGTTCATAAATGATAAATAAAGTCAACCCTCTATAGATTTGGTTCCTCTCGATAGATCTACACTAGTAAAATACAAAAGAAATGTCTTAATTCTAGGAATCTTTTTATTTTCACTCATTTTATATAATATATACATAGTTTACATTGAACTATTTTTATGCATGATTCATATTATGCACATTAAACATATCCATATGGTATAATATCTATATAGATTGAATTATTTTTGTTATTAATATTTTTAAAATGTTATATGCCAACTCCATATTAAACATTGAAAGAATTACAAGTCTCCTTCATACTTTGAATGAGCAAGAAACCCTTAATGGAATAAAAACCCTAGTTTTGATTTATGACTCACATTATTAGTTTTTTCTTATTAATATTTTTTAATTATTATATACAACTCTATATTAATTATGAAATAAATTATAGATATCTCTCACAACAAAAAGTAAAAGTATGAAAATTTTAATATAAATTTGTTTCTTTTTCCTATATATGGTTGATATGAAATTATGTTATTTAATATGGACATTGAAATATTTTATTTATGATTAACACTATTTTTTTTTTTTTTTTTTGTTCCTTTTTTGGTAGGCAAGCTCCCACGGGGGATTTGAACCAGTGACCTTTCACAAGGAATGCCTTAACAGTACATCCATTTACCGTTAATCCAAAGCCCCGTGAGCAACACTATTTTTTTTTATTAATATATTTTTGTTTTAAATATTACATTTCAATTAAATATAGAATAACTTACACATTTTATAATATCAATAATATTATTTTACATGTTATCTATTAACTCTAAAATGCTTAATTTTTTTCTTTTATATATTTTTTAAATATATATATATATATATATATATATATAAAATCATTTTTATATTTTATATATCTTTAAATTAGTATTCAAAAACCAACAGGAAACCTAATTTAGTTTTTTAAAATATTTTTAGTTTTTCTAAAACACTTCAAAAGACCTCTTCAACTTGGAAATAGAAATTCCATTTTTTCAAAAATAAAAAAATAATTATAATTTTTTTAACCAGTAAAACGTATCATTTTTTTTAAGTGTTTACTTTCCTTCTCACCCTTAAATAAATATGCAACTCCAACCATTTCTTAATTATATTTCAAATAAAATATAATTATAATTAAAAAAATATCTTTTATATATTATATATTTTTAATATAAATGTATTAATCTTCCAACTACCACTTAATATAAAATGTTTTTAAAAAAAAATATTGTCATTTTCTTGAATATTTCAAAGAGCAAGTCAGCTTAAAATGAAAAATTCCAACCATTTCTTAATTATATTTCAAATAAAATATAATTACAATTTAAAAAAATAAATATTATATATTTTTAAATCATATAAAATGTTTTTTTTTAAATATTTTTTTTAATTAAGAAATTCCACCAAATTTTTAATATAAGCTCTTTTTTTTTTAATACTTCAAAACCCTGCAACTAAAATAAAAACTTTCCCACTATATATAAATATATATAAAAATAAACTTACTAATTGGAATATTACCAAAGAAAATGCAAAACACCTTAACTTGATTGTGTGAACCATGGAATTATCACTCTTAATTTTGTAATTTAATAGATGGCTTCTCATCTAAATTTTGTAATGGTTTTATAAATTAATGGAGTTTTTTGTTTTTAAAAAGTGCGAGAATTTATAATAATTCAATTGTGAAATCAACAATTAGAATAATTATCATTGATTAACTCAATAATTATCAATCCAATAGCGAAAACAATTATTATTGATGGTAATTAGTGACTCATTACTGTTATTTAAGGAAAATTATGTCATTTAAAATTATTTAATAAGACTCTCACTCATACCAGATTCTTTGAATTTTAAATAGTACTTTGAGTTTTAAATAGTACCTCTAAATTTTGAATAGTTAATCAAATAAATATTATTTTAAAGCATATACCAAAATCAAAAAAATTGTCACTAAAAAACAATAAAACTGTCACCATTAATATTAATTTTGATTTTGATGATTAATAAAATATAATTAATTCTTTATATAAAAAAAAAACCTCGTCACTTGAATCAACTTTCACAAACCACTCACGTGCCTATCAATCAAATTTCCACTCCTTTTCGTATCAACCACGCCGTGAGAAACGACGAAAGCCTATGACATGAAGTACGTTTAATTCTTTAAACAATTCAATTTTCTGTAAGCAATCGACAATGGCCAACCTCATGATGTTTGGCGCAACGCATGCACACACCAAAAAAAACTCATGACTCACATATTGCAAGCTTGGAAATTTTGGAAGGATTTAAAAAATATATCTGGCAGAAATTTTGAGTACCCTATAAAATCTTATGATACTGAATTCATTTCCACAATTAAATTAAAAAACCATTTAAATACGAATTTCTTGACATTTTTCTCGCCGCATTCTGCAAGAATTTTGCCATCAGAAGGAAATTGACAACGCCTATATTATAGTAATCAAATCTAATTTCACGAATTGCACAGAAATCCTGCACGCACCTCGACAATAGCCAACATTAAATGCATGAGCGCATGAATCCTGAACATAGACAACCCTAGATGCATGAACGCATGAACAAGTTGATAGTTGCAGGCCATGAATGGCCAACCTAACAATAATTTAATTTTAATATTACAATTAAGCAAGATTATATTACAATAAAGTCAGATATCAAATTGAGTGGATCAAGATTCATCTTCTAATAATAATTTAACTACTAAACTTTATAAACGAACACTCTATTTTCTCTAAATTTAAACTTATATCTTTATCTTCTTTAAATTTGAAACTATAACTTTTATATTTTGCAGAATGTGAAGACTTCTTTATAAATTTATTATATATATATTTTCCCAGAATGTATACTCTATACTGCAGAATGTGAGACATATATTTTTAAAATTTATTACATATGGTTTCCCAAATGTATACTGCAGAATGGGAGACATAACTTTTTAAAATTATTACATATGGTTTGCCCAATGTATACTTTAGAGGACTCTTATTATTTATTATTTGTATTCCATTTAAAGTTGACCTTTTAGATAAGGATAAAGAAACCGAAGGTATCTTATAAAGTGATTTGACGATATTATTTATGATCTTGAGGGAGACGAGAGACACGATTGTCCCTTCTTTGTAAGATACACTATCACGTGGACCGAAAAAGATAATTGGAGATAGTTGATTATAGTTTAATATTTCTTTGAATTTAATAACTATGCCTTATAACTTTCGTTGAATTTAGTAAATATCCCTAATAGCTTTCTTTAATCATTTCATATTCTTCGATAAGGATAAACAAACCTATTTCAATTTAATAATTTGATAATATTTTTATGATTTTGTGGTCTTTTTTTTAAACAATATTTTTATGATTTTGTGGTCTTTTTTTTAAACACAAAGAGAACGAAAGTAATATGAAAATTTGGTAACTTAAATAATAAAATATGAAATGTTAGAGAAAATAAATAAGTTTAATAAAAAAAAGTACACAAATGAAAATGGCAAGGTATTTTATTAAGACACTTCATGGTGAAAATGTTATTCATTCAAAATTTCATTGTAAAAAATCTAGTTATGTTAATGGCTGATGTGGTCCATACTGGGTGCGATTTCTGAGTGATACAACTTAAGAGCATTAGTCATCTCAAGGCTCACATAACATAGCAAAGCCCCCCAAAAAATTGTGATTATCTTTAAAAATATGTTTTTTTACTATATGTTTGTAATTGTATATACATTTTATTAAAATTATAATTAGGATATAAGAAGAAGTTATGTGTATAAACCCCGATGGGGGTGGGTGAACAGCGGTACGAGAGTTGGTTCTCAATGAGCGAATTCATTAGAATGACGCGTACTTAGGGTTCTGACGATGACCAAGCCAAGTGGCAAGAGAAGGCTTGAACCATCGAGAATGAGCGAATCCATTATATATGGAAGCAAACCAACATATTATGCATTATTTGTTGTCTTGGTATGGGGGGGAGGGTAAGTGGTTTACACGAGACTGACTATTCATAGGCCCATTACCTGTCCATGCCCTTGGTCTGGGTGGCTCGAACTTGCATTGGTCTAGCGATGAGAGGTATGTGTCTAGTGAGTACATTAGTGGGGTGACTTGTAGAACGGTGCGGGATCCAGGAGAGAGGGGCTGGGGTTGTTTGCATAACAAGCTTGCAGCGCCAAATTTAACACTTGTAGGGCCAATTTGAGCAATGTTGCTCGATCCAAGCCAAAATGCTCGAATTCTTGTTGGAATTTTGGTAAGTGAAAGCTCCCCCAGGTCTTAATTACCTTTCATCTTTTTCTTCTATTCAGTGTTTGGTGGTCGTGGTCTTGCTTGTTTTATGGGTAGATGCCTCTCGAAGTCATAGTTTGGTTATGGGCATCGATAGAGGTGGTTTTGTGTGGTCCTCTTTCATATGCGACTCTGTTAAAGCTTCTTTTTCAAAGGGTGATAGTAATTCAGATCACAGTAGGCAAGTCGTTGGTGATTGTAGTCGCTATGGGTTTCGGCTTGCTGTTTATTCTTCCTATGAGGGTGATACCTAGAGGACTAGCATTGTTAGGGGGTCTTGTGACGACCAAACTGGGAGACCCTCTTATTTTGGTTGTCGGCTTGTAGGCGATAGTGTTAAGTGGGCTCACAGCTTGTGGGGCGGTTATAGTTGCGAGCATTATGTGAGGTGGGTGGTTGAGCACCCTCCCAACTACTAGAACTGTGGTGGATGACTGAGTGGCCGTGGCTCAGGAGTTTTAGGCTCTTTGAATTCTTAGTGCAGATATTACACAATAATTATGAATTGCTAGAGGGGTCGTGCCCGATGAGGTGATAGCCATAGGGGTTTGGATAGGGAGAATGTTGTTGATGTGGAGGGGAGTGCAGACGAGGAGGGCGAGGTTACCCACAATCGCACCCAGTTACCTGGTCAGTTGGTGCAACCACCCTCGCTCGCCTTGATTGCTGACCACTGTGGGATATTGTGGCTAGTTTGGACGTCATGCGAGAACAACGATATGAAGACTACAATGAAACCATTGCATATATAAATGATGTTCGATTTAGCCAAGGGGAAATACTCAAGCGTCTTGCCTCTATGCGTCAAATCCAACACAAAACCATTGAGTGGCTCGAATGAAATAGAAGCGCGACTCCTCACATCGACTTCAATGTGCACGAAGGTCATGGCCACCCTACGGGCCAAGGTGCTGCTCATGCACCAAATCCTCCTTTGTAAATGCCATCTGCTGGTTGTTTTTTGGTGTTGTTAGTTTTTTGGAGTGTATGGATTTTTTGCCTATGGAGTTCATATGAAACATGGCAATATCTTCTCTATTTTTGTATTGCTCTCTTGGCTAACAAATTCGGTCAGAGTAAAGTTGGGAGAGTAGGGATGATCTAGACTACAAGATGTATCTTTTTGATGAGTTGATAAAAGCTTTTTGATCGACTATATATATATATATATATATATATATATATATATATATATATATATAATATGAGTTGTATTTTAATATAGAATCTAAATAAATAATATTAAAGAAGAATTTAAATTATAAATGAAATAAACATTGCAAATTAGATTATTATTATTAAGAAAAAAATTATGAAAAATTTTAAGGGATGCTTTCTAAATTCATGGATGACATTCATAATAAACTAGTCAACATAGAATATTATACCTATGGAATTTGAATTTAGCATTTTCTAACACAAAACTAGCCAAATGAAAAACAACATTAATGACAACCAATTAAACTAGCCCCTTGGACTTAGAATAATTGAATCACGATATTTGTATTTTTTTATAATCAAAACAAGAAAATATTATTGCATATTAAAACACTATGCTAGTGCTAAAATTGTTATGCAAAAAGGAAATCTTAGAATTATAGATCCAAGCATTAAACAACTCTTTGATGCTACATAACGAAGTCTACAACACACTATAAATAAATTTCCCAATTTCCCCACAAGTAGCTTGTTTTACAAAAACACTCAAGATCCAAATGTATCTAAATTAAAGAAAGACAACTTTAGTGTTAATCAATTGAACTAACCCCCCAAACTTATAATGCTTGTATTATTTTTTGTGCGATTCAAAGTTTGCATTGTTTTAGTAATCGAAATAGGAAAATATTATTTTAGATTAAAACATTGTAGCTAGTGCTAACATCATTAAACAAAATGACAATTATCGAATTTCACAACCCAACATTAAACAAGTCTTTGATGTTGCATAACAAAGTCTACAACACAATATAAATAGATATTCCCAATTTTCCTTCAAGTAGCCTATTTGACAAAAAAATTCTAAGATCCCAATGAATCTAAAAAACATTACAATTAAATAAATACATGAGGAAGATTTGTTTCTTCCTCACCAACATCTAAGAAAGAATATTGTTGATGCTTTATATCCATCAATATCTTTAGTTGGTGAATCATCTCTTCCTAAATTTCAACTTGATAAGAGTTTTCAAGACCTTGTTGTTTGATTCTAAGGAGAAGGAATCCTTTCAAAGATTGAGTGCCAAATTTTGCAACATACTACATTAAACTTCTAGAATGTCAAGCCTCTATTTTTGCTAAACTAGAAAATTCATGGTGGATGCATGTTGAGAGACACAAACATGTTCATTCTCATGTGTTTGGTTGTCAAAAATAAAAAGATGCAAATTTTTAGAAGTAATATACTCCTCGTGACTCCTTGGAGTCCTCTTGAATTCCAATATATGCCTAATTTCCATGGTTTCACTTTGAACACCAAAGCTCCAACCAAACTAGATTAGTAAAGAAAAGTCTAGAATAAAAGCTTCAAATTGAGAGGATTGAGGAGCAGGTTCCACCTTACTTTCATTCAAACAATTGAAACCAAAACTGAGACACTATACACCATAAATTCCTCAAAAAATGCCTTGCAACACACAATCCATAGGAGAAACACACCAAAATAGAATTGCTAGGAGAAAAGGAACTAAGAAATATGGAATCAAACTCAAAACATAGCTTAGATATGACAACTTAGATCCCTCCCAAATCACCTTCACAAGAACTATAGAGCAAGACACAAAATGCCTAATCCAAACCAATAACCTTTGTAATTAGCCTTTGAATTTTTTAAGAATTGTAATAAAACAACTAGGATCCTAGACAAGCAACCTATTCATATGAAAGTGCTTACCAAAAGGCTTCATACCTATAGGTCACCACCATAAATGTTCCCAATTATATGTTTCTTGTGTTCCATTGTCCCACAAAGATGATGTAATTTCATAATCAAGCATTCAATAAATAGAGCCATTGTTAAGTCTCACATGTGGGAGAGGTTGGGTATTGTCCTTGATACTAATGCCAATACCAATGAGTTAATTAGTTTGACATTGAATAATGAAGATAGTAAATGCTGATTGACATGGAAATGAAATATAAGACCTTAGGGGATGTACCAAACGAATCACACCCAAATTTTCTCATATAGTGCCCCCATGGATAATTTGGTGGCTTTCTTGGCCCAAATATCTGCTTCTACATTGATTTCTTGCTTTAGGTTATAAAACACCTTTTTGTTTATTATGATTACCTCCATTTTAACTTGTGCTATAGCTATAGCTAGATTACTATCCACCACTGATGGTTTCACCAACATAACTTTGATTATCACTAAGGAATTACCTAAGACAATCAAAGTTTTGACCTTGCTCTACTTTGTGAAAAACAGGCCTCTCAAAAGGGCATACGCTTCTACTAGATTATCTAAAGCTATCCCAAGACCCATGCATAAGATGCTACATTTGTTCCTCTAGTATAATAGAGGATTCTTTTTAGACTTGCTAGCCATATATTTGTTTTTGAGGCACCATTAAAGAACATTATGAAAATTTTATTTATTCCGCGATTATAGAAATTCCTAGAGCTCCATACAATTTTTCCACTGAGGATGGTTGTTCATATTGAAAATAGCAACAAGAAATGCTAAATATAGAAGTGCTAAAAATAGCATTGCTATAAATAGCATTTTGGGATACATTCCAATTTTAGTTAGTCCCTGAACTAAAATTGAGAATTAAAATTCGAATTTGATCTTAGCATCTGTTTGAAAAATAATTAATTAATTCATCTTGATTTAATTAGTTGGAGAAAATCAAACATGAAGTCTATGTGAAGACCTGCAACATTTTCCCCTTTGATTGAGGAAGTTATCTCTTAATTAAGGAGATCAGGATGAGTTGTACTTTGAGTTGTAATTAGTTATCTCAGTTAACTGAGTTAAGTCCAATTAGATTAGTTCCAATAGTTTGTGGAACTGATTGTGAGTTCAGTTAGTTAATGCATGCATGCATGTAACTAGTGTACTTCAGATAACTAAATATTCTCTCATAAATAACTCATGCATTTCAGTTCAATCATAGACCCAGTTGAGACCAGAGGATGGGATAATGTACTATCAGTTGCAGGAATATTCCATTGAGGATATCTCTTGCATGCAGAAGGAATTCATTCCTTGAGGATTGCGCAATTATTTCTGAATTTGGTGAGTTGTGTGAGAGGTGAATTCACACAGGTGGAAGCCAGAGGACCCAAGAGAAACTGTGCAAGGAAATAGGAGGCTTGGAGGACTGGAGGAAGGCATACGTTGTGTCTATTCAATCTATGAGCAACAGTGAGGGATTGTACTGAGAGTTGGATAGCCTGTGAGCTAAAGCTTTGTGTAATCCTGAGATATTTCCACTTGTATGATAATACAAATAGTGGGGTTTTTAGCTGAGGCTTTCCCCAGAGTATTCTTATGCGTTCATGTGTGATTGATTTCTCATGCTCTATTATATGTGTTCTATTTGATCTTGCTCAAAATCGATTAAGCTTTCACAAGTTTGTTTGTAGAAGTAGATTAAGTATTTTGCTTTACCATATTGCATTATCAGGTGATCTACAGTGAGAATTTTTACATGGTATCAGAGGAAAGGTGATCAAAGCGGAGAAAAATATACAAAGAAGGGAGAAGTTCAAAGTTTGAAGTTCTTGATTATAGGAATCAAATTCTTATCATATCTTAAATTTCACCAATGGCATTCAGTGGTTTGAGACTCGAGTATGCCCTAGATGGCAGCTCAAATTATATAGCCTGGAAGGATTGCATGGAAGTGGTATTAGAGGATAAAAATTTGAAGGACTTCATTGATTAAGAAGTCCCCAAGACAGCAATTGCTAATGCCCAAGAATTGGCAGAATGGAAGAAATGTGTGGCTAGAGCGAGGAGGATTCTTTTGGAGGGAGTTCGAGACCACATTGTCTCAAGTCTCCATGGGAAGGAGACACCGTTTTCAATGTGGAAAACATTGAAGGATCTATATCAGAACAACAACGATCAGAGGAAGCTGGTGATGAAAGACAAGCTTTGAAAAATCAAGTGTGAAAAGGGCGACACGATCTCTACATATCTGAACAAGCTCACCACCTGCAGGGATGAGCTTGGAAGTGTAGGAATCACGACAGCCGATGATGACATGGTGAGTCTTGCTCTCCTCGGTCTTCCTAAGAGCTGGCATAACTACCAAGACTCGTTAATGGAAGAGATAAACTGCAACGACTGTGGTCAAATCTGATGCAAGAGGAGATAAGGAGAAGCACTAGAGATGGATCTTCATCAAAGCAAGATGATGAAGAAAATCTAGCCTTAGCGAGTAAGGCGAGGAAAGGGAAAGGGAAGGCTTCCAATTCCAAATTGAGTTCTTCCCATGGTGGGAAGAAGATTGACAAATCTAAAGTACGATGCTTTCATTGTCATGAGGTGGGCCATTATACTACAAATTGTCCACAAAAGAAATCCAAGAAGGGATCCTTGAAAGGATCAGATGGTGAGGCATTGGCCTCACAGTTCGAATTGGATTTCACCCTCATCGCATGCATGGTTTCATCGATGGTGGGTTGTGTTTGGTACCAGGATAGTGGAGCCTCATTCCACATGACCGGAGATAAGAGTCTATTCAGTACCTTGGAGGAGAAGGACCTCTAGATGCACATAGAGATGGGCGATAATGGAAAGTACCGTGTTTCAAGTGAAGGTATGGTTGTGTTTCAAAGAGAGCATGAAGCTCCTCTCACCCCAACTGATGTAAAGTATGTGCCTGGATTGAAGAAGAACCTGGTGTCCATCGCTATGTTGGAAGACAAAGGCTATGATGTAGTCTTTAGTAAAGGAAAGGCATTCCTGAGGCACATCGGCACTGGACAGACCAAGAGGATTGGGATTCGAGTAAAGAATCTCTACAAGCTAGAGGTAGATGACTGTGCTGCATTGAGTTCCAAAGCAGAGTTGGTGCAAAGCCAAGATATTGGCGAGCTATGGCATAGAAGATTGGGCCACTTGCACCATGGGGCCTTGAAGATCATGCAGCAGATTTCTACCGGACTTCCCAAGGGTAAACTGGAGCAAGTGGATACATGCAAAGGTTGTACCTTGGGTAAGTATGCAAAATATTCCTTTCAGGATCGAGACAGTCGAGCTGGAGAAATCCTAGAGCGAGTTCATATAGATGTGTGTGGACCATTCTCGACAGCCTCCACCGCTAAACAAAGGTACTATGTTATTTTTATTGATGATTTTTCTCGTAGATGTTGGATCTACTTCATGTAGAAGAAGGATTAAAACTTCTCAAGGTTTTGTGAGTTCAAAGCCTTGGTTGAGAAAGAATCTGGAAATAAAATAAGGGCCTTGCGAAGTGACAGTGGTGGAGAGTATGTCTCTCAACAGTTTAATGACTTCTGTGCAACATAAGGAATTAAACGGGAGTTGACGGCACCCCATTTCCCACAACAGAATGGGGTGGCCGAAAGGAAGAACAGAACGATTATGGGAGCAACTTGGGCGATGTTGCATGACCAAGGCCTACCACTTCATTTGTGGGTTGAGGCATGCAATACAACAATATACTTGCAGAATAGAAGCCTGCATCGTATACTGGGGATGAAGACACTAGTGGAGGCCTTCTTTGGGAAGAGACCAGATGTGAGTCACTTTAGGATCTTTGGATCATCGGTTTATTGCCATGTGACCAAAGATGCCCAGAAGAAGCTAGAGCCAACAACTGAGTTGGGGATACTTGTGGGGTACACTGATACACCCCACAACTATCGGGTGTTCTTGCCTACTAGTCAGAGGACAGTGGTACGTAGAGATCTGAAGTTTGACGAGCAGAAGGCCATGTGAGTTTCCCTTGAGAGGGAGCTGAATTTGCATGCAGAGGAGGAACTTTTGGTTCCTAAGGAGGAGGAGCCTCAGACTGATCCGGAGCAGCCGCATGCAGAGGATCCATGAGTGGAGACATCCACTCATGCAGAGTCTTCCAGAGATGGGCGAAAACGCTCAAGGGAAGCTGATAGATTGGTGATGGATGCGAGAGAGAATGTGGGACAGCCATCCTCTCAGGACAGACAGAGGAGATCCCCTGAGCGGTACACTAGTTACATGACCCTTGTTGGGGAGTGTGTAGAGATTGAACCATCTTCCTTTGAGGAAGCAGTGCAACAACCAGTCTGGGTTGATGCTATGGTGGAGGAGTACGACTCCATAGTTCGGAACAGTGTTTGGGATGTTGTCCCAAGACCGGAGGAAAAATCAGTGATGAGTTCCCGATGGATTTACAAGGTAAAGCAAGTAGCTGATGGCAGTGTGGAGAAACATAAGGCAAGGTTTGTTGCCCATGGTTTCTCACAGGTCGAGGGGATCGACTATGATGATACTTTTTCTCCTGTAGCAAGGTACTCATCTATCAGATCGATGTTGGCACTATCAGCACAGATGGGTTGGAAGATCCATCAAATGGACGTGCAGACTGTGTTCCTTAATGGCAATATTGAGGAAGAGGTGTACATAGAGCAGCTAGAAGGTTTTGAGACCTTTGATCGTGAGTCACATGTGTGTCGAATCAAGAGATCTTTGTACGGGCTGAAGCAAGCACCTCGTGCTTGGTACACCAGGATCGACATCTATTTCACTGGGTTGGGCTTCATAAAGAGTGAAGAGGATGCAAACCTTTACACATCATGGTAGAAGGTAAGCCATTGATCATTGTTCTTTATGTTGATGATCTGATATTGACAGGTGATGATCAGTTGATCAAGTCTTGCAAGGAGGACCTTGTAAGAGAGTTTGAGATGAAAGACATGGGTCTCATGCACTACTTTCTAGGCATGGAAGTGTGGTAGAAGGATGGGGAAGTGTTTGTGTCTGAAGGTAAGTATGCCAATGAGATACTCAAGAGATTCCACATGGAGAAGTGCAAGCTCATGCAGACTCCTCTAGTAGGTAACTGGAGGAAGGAGGATGCTACTTTAGGTGAGGTAGTAGCTGTTACTGTTTATCGGCAGCTTGTGGGTTCATTGATGTATTTAGTGAACACACGACTAGATTTGTGCTTTGCGATGAACCGGCGGAGCCAAGCTATGGTTCAGCCTACCTATCTGTTTTGGAAGGCAGCGAAGCATGTGCTGAGATACCTCAAAGGCACATCTCAGTATGGATTATGGGACATACAGACAGAGAGAGTGAAGCTTTAGGGCTTCATAGATGCAGATTAGGTAGGGAGTCCATTAGATCGGAAGAGCACTTCAGGAGGAATTTTCAACCTTGGTTCAACTACAGTTTCTTGGTACAACAGGAAACAAAGGTCAGTTGCACTTAGCTCAGCATAGGCTGAGTACATGGCTGCTAGTCAGGCAACATGTGAGGCCATTTGGATGCGGAAAATTCTAGTTGGATTGTTCGGTCAAAAGATGGATCTGACTGTGATCTATTGCAATAATCAGAGTTGTATCAAACTCTTTGAGAATCTAGTATTTCATGACAGGTCCAAGCACATTGATATCCAGTATCATCATCTTTGAGACTGTGTGGTGAAGAGGATCATGTTGTTGCTGTATGTTTCGACCGAGGAGCAGGATGCAGATATTTTGACTAAGGCATTATCAAAATGCAAATTTGAGTTCCACAGAGAAAGGATTGGGGTGACAGATAATCCATTTCTTTTTGAGGGGGAGTATTGAAAATAACAACAAGAAATTCTTAATATATAAGTGCTAAAAATAGCATTGCTATAAATAGCATTTCAGGATACATTCCAATTTTAGTTAGTCCCTGAACTAAAATTGTGAATTAAAATTCGAATTTGATTTGAGCAGCTGTTTGAAAAATAATTGATTAATTCATCTTGAGTTAATAGTTGGAGAAAATCAAACATGAAGTCTATGTGAAGACATGCAACAATTTTCCCTTTGATTGAGGAAGTAATCCCTTAATTAAGGAGATCAGGATGAGTTGTATTTTGAGTTGTAATTAGTTAGCTTAGTTAACTGAGTTAAGTCCAGTTAGATTAGTTCCAACAGTTTGTGGAACTGATTGTGAGTTCAGTTAGTTAATGCATGCATGCATGTAACTAGTGTACTTCAGATAACTGAATATTATCTCATAAATAACTCATGCATGTTAGTTCAGTTAGAGACCCAGTTGAGATCAGAGGATGGGACAATGTGCTATTAGTTGCAGGAATATTCCATTGAGGATATCTCTTGCATGCAGAAGGAATTCGTTCCTTGAGGATTGCACAATTATTTCTCAGCTTGGTGAGTTGTGTGAGAGGTGAATTCACACAGGTGGCAACTAGAGGACCCAGGAGAAACTGTGCAAGGAAATACGAGGCTTGAAGGACTGGAGGAAGGCATATGTTTTGTCTATTCAGTCTATGAGCAGCAGTGAGGGATTGTATTGAGGGCTGGATAGCTTGTGAGCTAAATCTTTCTGTAATATTGAGATATTTCCACTTGTATGATAATACAGATAGCGGGGTTTTTAGCTGAGGCTTTCCCCAGAGTATTCTTCTGTGTTCATGTGTGATTGATTTCTCATTCTCTGTTATATGTGTTCTATTTGATCTTGCTCAAAATCGATTAAGCTTCCGCAAGTTTGTTTGTAGAAGTAGATCAAGTATTTTGCTTTAGTATATTGCATTATCAGGTGATCTACAATGAGAAATTCTACAGTTCAATTAGAAAGGGAGGGGAGTGAATATTTGTTTTGAATTCCAATTTGCTTAAACCATACCTCCTAATATTTCTCTAAGGGTTGTACAACCAATTGAATTCTTGAGCTTGGGTTTGATGTGTTTCGACAAAATCCATTTTTCCTTTACTACAACCACATTTGACTTCATCAAATATTGATTAAACATCCTTATTCTAGGCCAACTAGATCTTTTAACACAGATACTTCAAGAGACATTCCACAACATTTTGAAAAAGTTTTTGTTTAGAAGTCAACCTCTATAGGATTTGTTCGAAGTTGAAAACATATCCTTTCAAGAATAAAATGATATCACATGGTGATTGATGCCAGCGAACACTATGCACAAAAATTTCATTTAATAATTACATTTAATGAATAAATTATGAATTGGTTCTTCCAAACTTTGACAAAGTTTATACCTAGATGGCCCCTATATTCCTCTTTTTTGTTGGTTATTTAATGTTAAAAGCTTAGCAGGCACCACTTTCCAACAAAATACGTTAATATTTGGAAGTCCATCTCTATGCCATATCTGATTCCAAACCAGAGAATGCTGCAAAAGAGGATGTGACATGATCTGATGAAAATATTCATCTTTGAATCTCTACTCCAAATCTCCCTATCCCCTTCGATCCCTAGTTTGAAGATCCCATGGTGCACGTCCAATAAGAGATGAGATGTACATTGGATCCAAAGGGTGAAGTGACTTAGGAGGGAACCCTATGGTCTAGCCCATTCTTAGGCTTGAGCGCTCTAGACATAACGATATATCAAACAAGGGTTTGGAGCTTCGATTATCCAGTCATAATTTTAAGGAAAGAAATTTTGTATTATGGATTATAGGCTTGTTTGTCATAATGCTATCATTATAGATCAAGATATTCTTTCCATTTCCTAGAATCCAAGTGCTCTTGGAGTGAATTGTTTAGGCAACAACTTTAAATAATTTCCACATATGGGATCCCCTTTGATTCTCCTCCATGATATCAATGCCTCTATTCCTAGTCCTCAAGATTTTTTCCCCACCATTATTCTTTGTTGGATATCAATATCCACATTAATTTGGTGCCCATTACAAGGTTCATAAAGGATGGGTCCTCTATCCCTAATCATCCTTTATCTTTTAGAGACATTACAATCTTCCAATTTATCAAGTGAAATTTCTTGGTGTTATATTTTTCTCTTACCACAAAAATTCATAATCTCCCTACCAATTTGTTGCATAATGCCTACTGGTGTAACACCCTCCTCCCTCATCTACCCAAGTAACCGACCAATCGGGGTAAACATGTGATGAAGAGTTACTTTTATATGATTCAACTCCCTATCTACAAGTTAATGAAGTGGAATCGACATACCATAGCCAACCTAACCCTCTACACATGCAACATAACCCCCAGGAGCCATCCAACCCATCCAAGTGACCAACCCTTGAGAAAAACTGACATTTTGATGCATTAAAGCCTTAGTCGCTCCCTTGACATGGGAATGCATGTGACTTGAAACCTCCAATCTCTCCCATAACAAGGCATGCTTGCGATTGGGGGCTTTTCTAAGTGGTTCTATGCCATCGACTCCGGATTCTGTGCCACTTTTTCAGGGAAGGAATCATGCCACTGCCCAAAACTCCATGAAACTTCCAAAAATGAAAAAATAACATTAAAAAATTGATACAAATGCAAATACTTGAACAAGGACTTGACTGAATCCGTTCTAGCCATAATAGACATTTTGTCAAACATGTAACAAATATGCATTCTACAGGTTTAAACAATAGATATGAGCATAGGGTTCTCACACTTATCTGAAAATCACTAAGAAGCATTGTTTCCTCATCACAATAACTCCATTACCATCTATTAAACCATATATTCATTGTACATTCAGTGATTAACCAAAACGTGATGAGATCCATACATTTTCATTGTCATAAAACTCACTCATAACCAACATATAACCAATAGAAATATCAAGGATATAACAACCATATAAGCTACATATAAACAAATATATTTACCCATAAAATACTAAAGAGGAAGAGCTCTTATTACTGATTACATAATCCAACCATGTATGGGACTTCCACGAACAACCCAACCATAAACTAGGTTGAACCAAATCTTTCTTTCAGCCAGTCACCCTCGTGCCATATTCCAAGCATGAATGTGGGATCTCATAAAACAAATCAATCAAAATCAAATTGGGATTTCATAGGCTAACCACCTCAACCCTAAACCAATTATTCCACCTCTCGGTCGTACATCACTAACCATCACTAGATTGTTCTCTACCCAAGCTATCTAGGGATATAGAGCGTTTGTTCCAACCAAGGCTTCCAATACTAGTAACTCAACCCACAACTGAAAGAACATGAGAACCAACCAAAAAATAAAAGTACAACCCACAACATCATGGCTATCCAGGAAATGGAAAGGTTAGGAAAAACCGCTGTCAATCCAGGCAATCCTCCATGCCAATCACAAATCATAACCAAATAACCACATGCATATCCCATGCATGCCAAAACTAGCAAGGAAATCATACATGTAACTCGATACCTGCAAGCAAAATACGCTGTAGCTGCTGATACCGATGTCCTCTTGCAATTTCCTGCTTTTCCTTTTCCTTCTTGCTCCAAATCCCAAGTATGCAACACTGCTCCAAGGGTGCTACAAGAAATATCTAAGTGTCTAAGAGTATGTGAGAGAGAGAGAGAGAGAGAGAGAGAGAAATGAGAGCTCTAAAACTGAACTGATCAAAAACCAAAAACTGATCCTCATAAGCCTTTTTATTAATGAGGATTCTATTTTTTTCATTTTCCATAATTTTCCTCCTCACATGCAATCTGTGACCTTTCACCTTCCTTTTCTCATAATTGCCATCATTTTCATACTTAAAATGCCAAATAATGATGCTTTTCCTTTCCAAAGCCTTTTCCAATTTCCACAGCTATTAATAAACCAAATGAACACCCACACTAAGATGTTTTGGCTAACATTCAGCTTGGAATACGTGTCCCATGACCAAGGTCTTATTTTACCTTTATTAATTTTACATGGATTTTTGACCAGGGCCGTTACAGAACCCTCCCCCTTGGGGGGAACATCATCCTCAATGTTCAATGATACCTACGACCAACAAGACTGCTGAAAGCGAAACATACTACCAATGGAGCTTTATAACTTAGCTTGTTGTAGTATTTACAAGGATCAACCTGTTGAGAAGTAAACCAACATGAAAAAATAACAACATGACAATTATAATGACATGACACCCATACTGCTTATTGGAACTTTATAACACAACTCGTGGTAGTACTTACATCCATATACATATGTAGATATACCAAAACATCATACTAAGCATATATCAAAGAAATATATCAAGGACATTCGCTCAACCAACAAATAGAGAAGGGTACATAACGTGCATATGATATTCCATCTCTAATGTAGCTTCATCAGGCCTAAAGTGCTTCCACTACACTTTAACCTGCTCGATTGCTCGATTCCGGAGCATGAGCATCTTTCTCTACAATATACATTGAGGTTTTAGCTGTAATTCGCCTTCTAGCTCCACCTGCAATAAATACCAGTCAATCACATGATCAACATATTTAACATAATTTTTATGCAATGATACATGGAAAAGATCATGGAATTTAAATGTCGGAGGAAATGTAAGTCGATAGGACACTAGTCCAATCCTTTCAAGAATCTTGAAAGGTACACAAAACCGAGGTGCCAACTTGACACATGATCCAATCCGTAAGGAGCTTTTCTTAGGCTTGATGCACAATTACACCTGTTCCCAACTTGAAAGTCCTTAAACAACCTATTCTGATCTGCATAACTTTTCTGTTTATCCTGTGTTGCCTTTAGATTATTCTTGATTACTAGCATTTCCTGTTCCATTTCTGCCAACATATCTGGTCCTATCAATACTCTATTAACTGGATTACTCCAACTAATAGGAGTATTACAAGTCTGATCATAGAGTGCCTCGAACAGACTCACCCTCAAAGACTCCTGATACCCATTGTTGTAAGCGAACTCTACCAGTGGAAGATACTCTTCCCACTTTTGATGTTGATGCATCACATACATCCTCAACATATCCTCCAATATCCTGTTGACCCTCTCTGTCTATCCATCTATTTGTGGATGATGTTAGTGTCAGTATTTTCAGCCTTCCTACAGTGATCAAATATGCTCTTACAAAGTGATTTCAGAGTGTCAAGGTCAAATTTTGTTATTTCAGTGAGTCTTCAAGCAAAATTTGGTCACTAAGCATTAGGTCTAGGGTTTGCTTTCACTCTGTTCAAAGTTGCCCAAATGTCAGTCTATGTCACCATTCAGCTGAGTCTATCATCATTCATAGGGTTTTCATTGTCATGTCAGTGTTTAATGAGTCATTTTACATCTTGTTCATGCGTCAGTTGTGCCTTGGCAATGTCATTTCCCTCTCCTAGGGTTTTGAAAGCCAATTTCTCTTGGACGGTCAAATCATCGGCAAAACTTGTTTCCTGATGTTCATAAACCTTCCCCTATCCTTAAATTACCTTATCAAACACTTCCCATCCCTTAGATCCGCCAAATTCCTCATTTTTGCACAAACCCTAGTTTCTAGCTACAATCTGGCAATTTTCTAGGTTTGGCCTGTGTTTTGCCCTTTTGGACCCCTTCCCCTCGCTCAATCTCTGCGATTCCACTTTCCCCTGCTTCCTAACATCCCTCCCCACTCCCAAAAATTTCCCCAAGAATTTAGAAGCCCCTTATCCCCTTCATTTCGCTTCATTTCGGCAAAATTCCTTGTTTCACACATCGGGACAAGTCGCACTCAAATGATGTTCCAGAGCAATCAAAGATGAATTTTGGGAAACTGAGAGAGGTTTTTGTCCATAACATGCCAAAGAAGAAAAACCCCCTTCACTTTTTACACAGGTGTCATGGTTTGAGAGAAATGTCAAAAATACCGGCGAGAACGAAGGTGCTCCAAGGACGGTTGGCCAAAGCACAAAAATGAAGGAAAACGCCCGATCCACTCCAAACTTTGGCCAAAGCCTCTTTGACTGAGCATGGCACTTGATTGGGGACTCCCAGCCCAAATTTCAAGAAATTTGGAGAAAATTTTGTCATTTGTGAATTTTTTGTGCAATTTACAGGTTTTGGCCATTGGAGTGGTCTCACCCCGCGCGCGACCACTCGGGAGGACTGCTCAGAATCACAAAAAGTTGACATTTTTGGAAAGGGCATGCAAAAACTAGAATTACCTATACTTGGGGTCAACTTGATTTTGAGATTTGGGCCTCCAAAAGCTCAAAATACATCAAAATTTTGACTTTCTGCCCACTTTTTGAGTTGCAGAAAGTGACCTTGGGAGAATTGACTTTTGAGGGGTCAAATCAACTCCAAATCCAGAAATTCCACTTGGGATGGAAAGTAGACACACAGAGATTTCCAATGAGCCATCTTGCACTTGATTTGGACAACTGGAACCCACTCAAAAAGTGATGCAAAGGGGCGCGACCACTCGAGCAGGGGGCGCGACCACTCGAGCTAAAATTGCCAGTTTTGACTTTTCAGGCTTGCAAACTCTGTTTTTTACCTTGGTTGATCATTTGTACTTGTAAATGATGGATGTATGGATAATTTTCATGGCACATTGATAGATTTAATCTCTCTTAACCCTTCTAGAAGCTTCCTTGATGTAAATAGTGAATATTTAATGCATGGATGAGTTAGCTAAGTTTTAGAGGCAAGTTGTTTTGACTGCCTATTATCTAGTGCTAAGTTTAGAATTAGTTCAAACTGCTCCTAGGAAGATGAGCTCAACCCCTAGAGGTGGGGAAAGGAGTTAGATGGTCTATATTATGCCTTCTCTTGCTCATTTTCATGGTTGGACTCTTGAGGGAGAAGCTCTATTGTATATTTTACTTGTATCTCTGCAATTTGAGGAGAAGGAAGGCCAGGGTTTTGCAGACATCATTGTGGATTCTTGTGGATTATTGTGTTGATGGTGTGTTTCCTACTTGTCATTGTAAGTGTGTTTATGTGTTCCATCTCTTATTCTATTGCTGCTAATTAAACAAAAGAAGTGATAAAGTTTGAATTCATGCATGCCATGCTCAGCTTTCAATTTTGTTTAATATTTATGTTTTCCACTGTCTAAAGAGGATTCAAAGTCATTGTTTGCCCTCTTTAGCTCCCTCTCTTTCTTCCTTGATCATCCATCTCAGCTTAAGGCATCAGCACAAACTCCTTCCTTGCCCCAAAGACCCACCTGCAAAAACTGAGCTCAATCCCCACACCCTGAATTGCACTCCCTCCAATTGCCACCAAAAACCCCAAAAAACTTTAAATCAACCCTCCTTATCAGTTTACTAGCCTAATATCAGTGTTCCTAATTGGGTCAGCTCATCCTATTGAAAGATCTTCCGAGTTTGACCGGAGAGAGCCTTCTCATACCCCGTAGGGCTAGCTACGAGGTGAAATGGTTTGATGTTGCCTTGAAGGTTTACCTTCCTCAGCCTAGGGTGAAATCTCAAGCGCTAACAGATGATAAGATGTGTTGAAGGCCAACTCTGTACTCAAACCTGTAAATAACTCTTTCTATAACCTATAAGTGAACTTAGCATCCTTGTTTGACATAATATTATTCGGGACACCATGCAACCTCACTACATCTTTGATGAAAATTTGTGCTACATCGTTGGCTGAATAAGTAGACTTTACTGGAATGAAGTGCACTACCATTTTCAATCTTTCAACCGCAATCACAATCGAGTCGCGTTGTCTAAATGTCCTCGGCAAAACCGTGATGAAGTCGATGGAAATTACCTCCCATTTCCATTCTGGAATTGAGATCGGTTGTAGTAACCCACCTAGATGCTTACACTTTATCTTTACGTGTTGACAATCCAAGCATCTCACCGTAAAATCTACCACTTCTTTCTTCAAGTTCAACCAATAGTAGAACTTCCTCACCATTGTCAATGTCTTCTGATATCTTGGGTAACCTGAATATGGTTTCACATGAAACTCTCTGAAGCTAAGCTTCTTGAGCTCGCTATCATCTGGCACGTATGTATTGTCCCTAAATCTGACCATGCCATCTACTGTGAGACGACAATCAACATCCTGTGCACCTATAACTGTACATGTACGTCTACCTATTCATGTACTTGTACTCTACTCTAACCTGTGCCTAAGCTCCATGTACCTGTTATGTTGTTGACTTTCTTGTAAGATCTGAGCCTGTAAATCTGTCCCATAGGAACTCATAACTGCTATGTGGTTCACCTGTAACTGCCTGCTATGAGCATCCGTAACCCTGTTCTCTTTACCTCTAATGTACTTGATCTCAAAGTTGAAATCGCTGATCGTGGCCAACCATATAGCTTGCCTGGGTTCAAATTTGGTTGGTCAAATAGATACTTCAATCCACTGTCATCACTTATCAATACAAATCTCCTTCCAAGAAGATAGTGCCTCCACATATTCAATGCATGGATGATCGCTGCCAACTCAAGATCATGTGTCAGATAATTCTGCTCGTGCTCATTTAGTTTTCATGATTCATAGTATACTATCTGTCCTCCCTGCATAAGAACTCCACCAAGTCATCTGTTACACGTAATTTTGTTGCATTAAGAAAATGACCATCAATTTAAATGTTTCACTATCCATAAATGTGTTCCAAAGAATTCCCCTGCAAAGTTAGAATCCAAACTATCCCAAAGAAAGTGGAATTCTTGGATCCCATGGCTCAAAACCTTGTTTTTGGCTTCCTGTGCAGTTCCCTAGTCAATCTCTGTGCATACGCAAAAGAGTCCATTAGAAACTGTGCATAAGTGTGCTCTGTCTTACACTGTGACCTGCACACATGACTTAATGAATGTAAAAATAAAAAGTAAAGTCTAGAAGCATTGTTAGTCATATATATCCCAACTAACAAGCTTCGAATGGATGCCTATTCAGCCCTGATCCCTCCCATCATGGAGCTACTCCCTCTCTTTGTGAAACCTCTATCCCAACAATAGTGGATTTCATCCCTTCGAAAATGGATCCCAAACTTCCCACTCTTAGCCTATAAAGATAACCCAGGCCTAAGGATTGTGAAAAAGGACTATTCGAAGTAGGTTCATGTTGTAGAAATAAGATTGGAAGGCTATTCATTCAAGGAGAGGGTTGGAGATTGTGGGACAGGACTTGCAACATCAAGGCTTCGAGGTTGTAAGACTATTCTCCATTTTATTTATATAAAGGCAATTGTTATTTCTCAATTATGTCTATGTTGATACAATTTGTAGGATTCTTTGATCACCTACATAGATTATGATTGCATATTGATCAATTTATGATATATGTTTGAGTTAATTAGTTCATTTATCTCTTATGCTATATAATCGATGCTTTGATATTGTGTATTTTTTTTTTGTCTATGCAAATATCCTTCAGGACATCATGGAGAAGTTGTGGGAAGCGATGGGAAGATATTTAAAGCATCAAGGAGAAGCAGACGGTCAAAAGCTCTGAAGGCGATTTCATGAATCATTTTGATTAAACATTAAGTGGCCTCTATCATAACACTTGTTTCAGTTAATCATAGTCTAGAGAAAGATATCAATTCCTAGTTGTTTTTTACTATATTTATGTGATATCTATGGAGATCACTCTTGTCCGCAAGAGGGATAAGTCAACATAACACCTCTCTTGCAAGAATTTTGTGCATACCATAAACTCTTTTTCTAGATCTGAAATCTTTAGCACTGAAGCATTTGTCAACAACTGTTTCAACTACTCAAAACCTATTGCACATTATCCTGTCCATTCAAACTTCTTACCTTTTTACTACAATGACGTGATAGGATCTTCAATGCAAGATAATTTCTAGATGAAGCTCCTATAGTAACCTGCTAACCCCATAAATTATCTTACCTCATGCACATCCCTAGGAGCTTCCCATTCCATGGTATCCCTTATCTTATTTAGATTTACTACTATTCCTTCCTTGGAAACAACATGCCCCAAGTAATGTACCTATGTCTAAAAGAAACTGCATTTGCTAACATTAGCACAATTGATGCTCTATTAGCAATCTCAACACTGCTGCTAAATGTTCAGCTTTCTCTTCCTCATGCTTAGAATATACCAATATATAATCAATGAATATAATAACAAACTTGTCCCTCATTTTAAATCAACGATAGCTCCCTCATCTAGTCTCCGATTCGACTGATTTTTTTTTTCCACCAAGAATCTAGATCTGCTATTGGTTTTTTCAATTTTTGTACGAAATTTTTCAGATCATATCTGCAAAATCGCCGCCCAAAAACTCATACAAAAAATGAAAAAAAATGCTTCCCCTCTTCTCTCAAGAAAGTGCTCTGATACCACTTGTAGTAGATTTGATCTGCAAGTATATTAAAAATATGAAATATGCCCAGAAATAACAATATTGAAATATAGTAATGCTTCTCTTTATTCATCAAAACCCTTGAGGTAGGGTAACGCCATACAGTCACTCCTTAAGGAAGGAGAACACTCCACAGCCATATGCTTGCCAATACAATAATCCTTGACATCTCTCAATGGGAAGTCTCTTGCCTCTATATAGGCTTCATACATACAATACCCTGGGTCTCTCAATACCATATATCTAATACAATGGGCTTATCACATTATTCCTAACTACTTGTGGTCCCTTTCATGATGCGGGTTAACCACTTTATTTATTAAGTATGACCCATCACATTATTACATAATTCCCTTGGGTACCTCCCTCTATACCCCATACTATCCCCCCTAGGTATACTACATTATCCTAACTGTTTAGGAACTTATTAGGGGTTAACGACTTCATTGAAGAACTTATTGAGCTATTCTTTGATGCGATGGTTATATCTTGCTTCACTCTCAAAGTAAATATTTCATCTTCTATTTTTTTAGTATCTTAACACAAGTGTGGAATATTAGCCATTTGGTCATTGTCTTCATTATTAACATGACTAGCCACTTATTAATTTGAGCTTTAGGAAACTGGGCTATATTATTGAAGTTAACCCCTTGTTGGGAACCAAATCGGCCTATCTTTTTCTTGCATTTCCACTCCTCTTTTCATCCCTTTTGTATTCATTCGCATATATTTACTATGTAAAACTATGAGGTAATTCCCCTTTATTGTCTCTTGGGATATTTAATTAATGAAGTAGAGTCATGAGGGTTTTACCTATGCGAACCACTAAAACATGCTATGATCGTAGATTATGGAGTGCAGGTGTTGACCTCACGGCATATTGCAGCAGTTCTGCGATTCACAACAGCTGATCGACCACAATGAAACATCATAACTGATTTGCAACGGTTCTCAACCCATTTTGGATCATTCCCGTTCTTTCTCTCTCGACGCTAGTGCTATGTTGAACTGATGTATATCTTTGGGCATATAGTTGCCAGGTTTTGGGGAGAGATGTTATTCCCCTTTATACTGTATAAAAGACAGGTCATTCCTGTACAAGGGGTTAGCCAGACCCTGCATTGTATTGTAACTTCATTGTTTAGATTAATAAAATACAACCATTTTTGCTGTTCTATCTTTCGCTATGAGTAACACAACCCTGATCAGAGAGCTGGACTCACTCTTCTGATTAAGTGCTGCATGTTTTCTTGTTAAGTGTGTATTGTTCATTACTGTGTTTATCTCTTGATTGCTATTGCAGATTCTTTAGATCACTGTGAATACCCTTTTTAAGTTCTGGAGTTGAGTTTCTATTTTTGTTTCAGCAATGCTTTGATTTGGTAATCACGAACCCTTGTTCGATGACAGATTGTAACCTTGCCCCTGCATATTCCTTGTTTGTTTCCTTGAAAAGAATACACACCCGGATTGATACATTAATGTAGGAAAAGGGGTGAATAAATTGTTCATACCTGGACACCAACATTTTGGCGCTATTGCCGGGGAGGCTAACAAGGTGCAAGACATGATTTGTATCAACCAGAGGGTCAATCTCTCGTCTTGGGGAGAGAAAAAGCTTTCTCACTTTGCTCCAGGTCCTGAGTGTAGGTATTTCGTTTGTTTTGTGCTTTTATTGTTTTCTTGTTTTATTAGGGCCGATCTCTTGCCTTGGGGAGGGAGGAGTCCTTTGACACCCTGCTCCAGGCCCTGAGCTTAGATTTCCCTAGCATTTTTTTGGTTTTGAGAAACCCAATCTCTCGCCATGGGAGGGAGGGGTCCTTTGACGCCCTACTTCAGGTCTTGAAGTGTTAGGTTTTCTCATGTGTGTGTTATTTTTCTTGATTGGGTTTCTTGTCCTGGGGAGGGAGGAGTCCTTTGACGCCCTGCTCCAGGCCCTGAACCCTAGGTTCCTGTTTTCTTTTCTTTTTTCGTTAACTGTTCTCTTTTCAACGTGATCTCTCGTCCTGGGGAGGGAATGGTCTTTTGACGCCCTACTCCAGGTCTTGGGCATTGTGATTTGGTATCAACATCTTTCATCACACCAACTTGTATGAATATAGAGCCAAATAAAAGGGGTAGAGGGAGAGCCCCAAAGAAGGGAGGACAAGATTTGGGAAGGAATACTTATATCTAGCAAATCATTGCAAACGCTGAGTTAGAGGCGTCTTCCCGTGTAACTGTGAGGCCAGGTGCATAGGAAAGATCTGAGGGACAATATGTAGATCAACCAGTGCTGTCCACAACACCCCTTGCTGATTCGATACAACATGCCCTTCCAGCAGCCGGAGAGACAAGCAACAATACGCTTGATAAAGGGGTACCGTTGCTCGTAACAGAAGAAGAAGAAGTTGCAAGTAAAACATCCGAGGAAACGGTCCATCCCAGTAGGGAAGAAGAAGTTGCAGAGAGGAGATCTGAAGGGTCAAGCCACTGTGACAGGGAGGAAGAAATTGTAGAGACACTTCTATCACCAAAGGATAGAGGGAGCGCTATTAAGGCAACTCGAACCCCTGTGATAAAAGCCCTTCCTGCGGAGCTTGCTGAAATCCCCAGTGAGTATTGGAGGATATTCATGGCACCTACAACCTCTACTATTGACTTCCCAATTAGGGATCTTGGGACTGGCGCACCAGATGATCCGAATGGATCCATGAAGAAAAATTAGAGAACCATGACTGTATCAAATTGGGACAAAAATTCGACTTCAAAGAATTAAGAGCAGTGATCAGAAACACCTCTAAACAGTGGTAGTTAGAATCCAGCGTGGAACAACGAGGACCTCAGTCAAAGTGCACTGACTAAGGCCCATGGAGACTGCGCAAGAGGCGAAACTAGCCCCTGGGAAGCCTAGATTGGGAAAAGGAGGAAGTTTTTGATGCGTGAGTAGCGCTCGTTGGGTAAAACCCCTCGAGAAGGAGAGGCCACGAGTGCTCGGTCACATGAGAGCTGGGAAAATCGTGGGGAAAAGGCTAAAGGCTAAGGTGGGACCCACGCTTCGAAAACCAGCGGTATTTATCGGGGGCACCCTTGGGCAGTAAGCAGATTTGGTGAAAACGGAGTGATTCCCCTCAGTGCCCGACACATGGCAAGTGGAGGAGAGAGAAAACCGCCACTCATCATGTGCTAATGGTCGAGCAAGTCAACCGCGCGAAATGAGCGAATGGTGTTGGATCTGGGGGATCCAGATCTAATGGCTGAGATCGCGCCCGATGGGAAAGCCGGAATTGATAGGGGATAAAGCCGCGATCTATAAGAATTTGACGTCCGATTTGACCACCAAGGTGGCAGATGACTCATTCCATGACGTAACTGAAAAACTGAACCGATGAAGCAAGCTGGCGCAGTCATAGGAGGACAAGTGGCCACTCCCTGTGAGCCTGATGATGACGCCGAGACAGGGAACTCCAAGCGAAGTTGTAGCAGGCGATTCGATGGAAATGGAAGAGGAATCGAATAGCCATGAGCTTGAATGGATTTAAAGCCATGCGTAGATAAAGCATAAGACATCGAACACCGGAGGACAGAAGATGAAGAAAGAGAAGAAAGGAAAGAAGACAGAGAAAACGAAGAAAAGACAATGAAGCAAAAAGAAAGCAGAAAGAAGACAGAGGGTTGAGTTGACCAAAGGCAGCGTCGAGCACCAGAGAGCTTGAGAGATTCAAGCCATCCCTGAGAGGATCTGTTAGAACTGAGCACCACACTAGGCTCCTTCCATTAAAGACAAGAGAGGTTGAAGAGCTGGTGAGGAAAAGAGTCTGTGCACTCTAGTGGCTTGGGGAATCCAAGAACCACCCTGCCAAGCAAATTCTGTTTCAGGAGACTCACATTGAGCTCCTTCATTGTAATTCTCTGCTTTAAGACACAATAAAAGAAGGCCACCACTGAGAGCTGGACTGGAGATGTAGCCCTGGAGGATAGGGTGAAATCCTTATTAAATTCTTGTGTTCTTATATTCGCTTACTGTATTTCTCTTCTGTTTTCCATTTCAAGTGTCTGTGTATTTGCAATCTGATCGATCCATTGCCTAAATAACATAGACACACACCAACACATGAGTCTGTAATACCTTCAATTGATAAATCTTTAACTGAGATCACTCATGGGGTGATTTCCAGATCAAGTGGTATCAGAGCTTTAGGCTATAAGGTTAGACAAGCTTGTGTTGGTTTAGCTGTTGAATGCTCACTAGATCAAAGCTAAAATTAGGAGAAGGAGAGTTGGTCGAAACTAATCCTGAAATTGGGAGAGTCTATCCTCGGAAGACAATGTCCGAGGAAGGTTCTGTGGGGCCAGACCTTCAATTCATAGAAAGTTTCCTAGTTATAAATTCCGTGGTAGAAGAAATGTATAGGGACTTTAGAAAGCATAAGGATGAAGATTCATCAGGTTCTAAACAAGACAAAGAAGAAGATGAGTCTCACTTCCATGATCACTCCAAAGGAAAATGGAAAGAGGAAAACTTTCTCACCCCTCCTAATAGCCCTGTGCATAACAAGAAGGCATCTTTAATCAAGCTAGATGTTAAATTTGATTTGCCTATATATGATGGAGAATTAAATGCTGAAAAGTTGGACAATTGGATTAGACAAATTGATGTTTATTGCAGAGTACAGAACATCAATTCAGACAAGAGAAAAATTCAGCTGGCAAGCCTACGCCTAGGAGGCACTGCCTTGGTTTGGTGGGAAGGCAAAACCCAAGCTGACATGAAAAGACATGGTAAGACCATCTCTGTCTGGAGTGAATTTGTTTCTGCAATCAAAAAGCAGTTCTATCCATTGGCCTACATGCAACAAGCCATGATGAGTTGGCAAACTCTTCAGCAGTTGAAAGGGCAAAGTGTGCAAGGGTACACTCAAGAATTTAGAAAGAGAGCATTGATTCTAGGAATCTCATTAGACTCACCAAAGACTCTGTTGAAGTACATTGGTGGTATACACAACTACATGAGGCATACCATCCTCATGTTTAGTCCCACTAGTATAGATGAATTATCTGTACAAGCTACTCACCTAGAAGCTAGAGGAAAGAATGGAAATCCAGAAGTTGGGGGACCATCCCAACCCACTACAAGCAAGAGCAAGGAGAAAAGAAAGCAGAAGTGGGAAGCAAGGAAGGCTAACACTGCACAGAAAAGTAAAGCTTCACGCACTCACTGTAAAAAGGATGGGCATGATGATGAGCATTATTGGATTCTGCATCCAGCGTTGAGGCATAAGAAGTTAGAGGGCAAGAAGAAGAAGAAAGCTACAGCTATTTAGAAAGATTTGGAGTTAGACTCAGGAGATGAAACAACTATTGCAGCCACAAGTATAAAAGGTAAGAATTCTGAGGCATTTACTAGTAATTCTGCTCAATCTGTTATTGATGAAGAGAATGAGAGAAAAAGACATGAGCTTTTCCATATAAGAGTTGTTTCAAAATATCAAAAGATTGATACTTTGTTTGATAGTGGCTCACAAGTAAATTTAATTTCTGAAGCAGTTGTAAAGAAATTGGGATTAGCAACTACACCTCACAAGAAACCATACCCATTAGGATGGTTGAATGATAAAGCACAACTACAAGTGACTAGCCAGTGTAAACTCAAGTTTTCTTTTGGGTCAGCATTTGTAGATGAGGTTGAGTTAGACATAATTCCTTTGGATATATGTGGAATTGTTTTAGGAAGTCCTTACTTGTATGATAGAAAAGCTATTTTCTATAGAGTTGAGAACAAGTATCTACTTGTTAAAGATGGAATCGAATACTTTGTAAGAGCTCATAAGCTCAAGAATAATTATACTCTCATAAACTCAGGGCAGATGAAAAGAATGATAAATTCATGCAAACAATTCTTACTGATGGTTGTAAAGGAAAAGAAACCTGATAAAACCAATGTATTTGAGGGCTGTAATGCTAAACAACAAGTTGATATAGAAAAGGTTGTTTCAGAGTATGATGTCTTGTTTCAAGAACCTAAAGGTCTGCCACCCAAAAAGGAAATAGTACATGATATTATTTTGCAGCAAGATGCTCCATTGCCTAACATTGGAATGTATAGGTTGTTTGCTTTAGAGAATGTTGAAATCAAGAAGCAAGTGCAGGAGTTGCTCGAGAAGGGGTTCATCAGGCCTATCACATCACCATGTGGGTCACCAATCGTTTTGGTTAGAAAGAAAGATGGCTCGTGGAGAATGTGCATTGATTACCGAGCACTAAATAAGATAACAATCAAAAATCGTTATCCCCTTCCTTGCATAGATGATCTTTTGGATCAATTGAAGGAAGCTGTTTATTTCACCAAGCTGGACTTGCACAGTGGATACCATCAGGTCAGAGTTGCAGAACAAGATGCATGGAAGACTGCTTTAAAAACAAAGCAGGGATTGTATGAGTGGCTGGTTATGCCTTTTGGCTTAACTAATGCTCCTGCTACTTTCATGAGACTAATGAATGATGTACTCTAACCTTTTCTTGATGATTTTGTTATTGTGTATCTGGATGACATTATGATTTTTAGTAAAACGTGGGAAGAACAATTAAAGCATGTTAAGCTGATGCTAGATGTTTTCAAAAGAGAAAAACTTCATGTTAAACTCTCAAAGTGTGAATTTGGAAAAACATCTCTAAATTATTTGGGTCATATAGTAGGGGGTGGTGAATTGAAAATAGATCCCTCTAAAGTGGCAATCATTGTAAATTGGCCTAAACCCAAGTCTGCTACAGAAGTGAGAAGCTTCTTAGGAGCAACACAATATTGGAGGAAGTTCATTTCTAACTTTTCCTCAATTGCAGCTCCCTTACATGCTTTAACAGGATTGAACAAGGTGTTTCAGTGGGGAGGCAAACATCAAAAAGCCTTCGACACCTTGAAAGAAAAGATTAGTACAACACCTGTACTAGCATTACCTGATCTTCAAAGACCATTTGAGATCCAAACAGATGCCAGTGACTATGCCATGGGAGAAGTGTTGACACAACACGATAAACCCGTATGTTATCATTCTAAGACTTTTAATCCTGCAGTAATTAACTATCCTACATATGATAAAGAATTGTATGCATTAGTTCAGAGTGTGAAAAAGTGGAAACATTACTTAATGGGCAAAGAGACAGTAATACATACTGATCATCAACCACTTCAATATCTACACTCCCAAACTAAGTTGCAGCAATCAAGACATTACAGATGGATGGGTTTTCTACAACAATTTCATTTAGTCATCAGATATAAAAAGGGCATACATAACAAAATTGTAGACATGTTATCTAGACCCATTATAAATGCATCTACTATACTTAAGCATAATTCTGTGCTACATGAAAGCTACATTGAACAATATGCTCAAGATATAGACTTTAGAGATGTATATGTAACTTTGAGTCAAGGCAAAAGAGTAGAAGAATTGGATTATCATGTAAAGGACCGACTCCTATATCATTGTGGGAAACTCTACATCCCACGAACTGAGAGAGTAAAGATAATTAGAGAAGCACACACTTCTCTGATATCAGGTCACTTTGGGGTAAGTAAAACAGTTGCACAGTTGCAAAGATTTTGTTATCGGCAAAAAATGAATGAGACAATTTCTAGATATGTAAGAGGGTGTACTATGTGTGCTAAAAGCAAGCCCATCAACATAAAACTAGGCTTGTACAGTCCCTTACCAGTACCTTCTCACCCTTGGGAAAGTGTTTCCATGCATTTTGTTCGAGGACTGCCTAAATCTAGGAAAGGTCATGATTACCTACATGTTGTTGTGGATAGGTTCAGAGATTTGTGTATTTTGATACCTTGTAATAAACAGATTACAGCTGAACAAACTGCAAAACTGTTGTTTGAACATGTATGGGTTAATTTTGGATTACCCACTTCCATTGTATCTGATCAAGACACCCGATTTGTGGGGAAGTTTTGGTCAAGTCTGTGGGAACTGATGGACACCAAACTAAAGAAAAGCACAACTTTTCATCCACAAACTGATGGCCAAACAGAAGTAGTTAACAGGACAGTGATCCAGTTACTCAGAGGATATTGCAGCAAACATCCTAAGCTTTGGGATGAACATTTGTGTTATGTGCAGCATGCTTACAACAGAGCAAAATGTTCTTCTACACAGAGATATCCTTTTGAGAACTGTTTTGGTTTCACACCAAGGTCTTCTTTGGATTTTGTCTTTGGTAAAGATACCACAGTTGAGGGACACAGTGATGTGGACAGGGCAACTAGGTTCATTGAACAAATCCAGGAGATCCACCAGGCAATACAGGAACAACTGGAAAAGAGCCAAGCCAAATACAAGGCAAGGCATGACAAGCATCGGATGGAGCATAGTTTCCAAGTTGGTGACCAGGTCTGGCTGTATATCAGCATGGACAGGATGTAAGGTGAAGGTAAGAAGCTAAAGCCTATCAGGTATGGACCGTTCAAGATACTTGAAAAGATTGGTGAAAATTCTTTTCGCCTTGATCTACCAGCTTACATGCACATCTACTCAGTCGTAAATGTAGATTACTTGAGATTGTTTGAACCCTCACTGATTGAGGATCCTGAAGAGCAAAGTCAGTTGCCTTCTATTGATGACCTACTACCTGAGTATCTTAATGAATTGCAGGAAGACACAGTGCTGGACATTAAGGTGAGGACGATGCACAGGGGAGATGTTGAGTACCTCAGGATTGGACTCAAAGGTTCAAAGCCGAGAAGTGCAAAGTGGATTGATATTGGGCAAGTGAGAAAACAGTACCCTCACTTAGTCGATGCTTGAAAACCAGCTTTTGGTGGTCCAAAAGCTTTTCAGTGGGAAGGCCATGATCCGAATTGGATCCATGAAGAAAAATCAGAGAACCATGACTGTATCAGATCGGGACAAAATTTCGACTTTAAATAATTAAGAGCAGCGATCAGAAACATCTCTAAACAATGGTAGTTAGCAGCCAGCATGGAATGACAAGGACCTCGGTCAAAGCGCGCTAACCGAGGCCCATGGAGACTACGTAGGAGGCGAAACGAGCCCCTGGGAAGCCCGGATTGGGAGAAGGAGGCAGTTTTTGATGCGCGATTAGCACTTGCTGGGTAAAACCCCTCAAGAAAGAGAGGCCGCGAGTGCTCGGTCGCATGAGAGCCGGGAAAACCGTGGGGAAAAGGCTAAAGGCTAAGGCGGGACCCGCGCTCTGAAAACCAGCGGTATTTATTGGGGGCACCCTTAGGCGATAAGCAGATTTGGTGAAAACGGAGCGATTCCACTCAGTGCCCGACGCGTGGCAAGCGGAGGAGAGAGAAAATCACCGCTCATCACACGCTAACGGTTGAGCAAGTCAACCGTGCGAAATGAGCGAATGGCGTCGGATTTGGGGGCTCCAGATCTAACGGCTGAGATCGTGCCCGATGGGAAAGCCGAAATCGACAGGGGATAATGCTGCGATCTATAAGAATTTGACGTCTGACTTGACCGCCAAGGTGGTAGATGACTCATTCCACAACGTAACTAAAAAACCGAACTGATGAAGCAAGCTGGCGCAGTTATAGGAGGATAAGTGGCCACTCCCTGTGATCTTGATGATGACGCCGAGACAGGGAACTCCAAGTGAAGCTGTAGCAGGCGATCTGACGGAAATGGAAGAGGAATCGAACAACCATGAGCTCAAATGGCTTTAAAGCCATGCGTAGACAAAGCATAAGACACCAAACACCGGAGGATAAAAGACAGAGAAAGAGAAGAAAGGAAAGAAGACAGAGAAAACAAAGAAAAGATAGTGAAGCAAAAAGCAAGTAGAAAGAAGACAGAGGGCCGAGCTAACCAGAGGCAACATTGAGCACCAGAGAGCTTGAGAGATTCAAGCCATCCCTGAGAGGATCTGTCAGGACTGAGCACCACACTGGGATCCTTCCATTAAAGACCAGAGAGGTCGAAGAGCTGGTGAGGAAAAGAGTCTGTGCACTCTAGTGGCTTGGGGAATCTAAGAACCACCCTGCCAAGCAAATTCTGTTTCAGGAGACTCACATTGAGCTCCTTCATTGTAATTCTCTGCTTTAAGACACAATAAAAGAAGGCCATCACTGAGAGATAGACCAGAGATGTAGCCCTGGAGGATAGGGTGAACTCCTTATTAAATTCTTATGTTCTTATATTTTCTTACTGTATTTCTCTGTTGTTTTCCATTTCAAGTGTCTGTGTATTTGCAATCTGATCGATCCGTTGCCTAAATAACATAGACACACACCAGCACATGAGTCTGTAATACCTTCAATTAATAAATCTTTAACTGAGATCACTCATAGGATGATTTTTAGATCACCAGCAAAGCCCATTCCTTTAGCAACTTTACCCAATTTCCATGTGCTTACTTGAGAAGACCTCGACACATTTTTGTTTGAATTTGACATTGTGTGTTGAGGATATGATTATATAATGGATGCTCAGAAATTGAAAATATTCCCTGCTACACTAAAAGGGATAACCCTATGGTGGTTTATGGGTCTTGGGGGAAGGTCTATCACCACATGGGAGGAGATGAGAACTGCTTTCTTGGAGAAGTACCAGGACTACTGTAAATCACGGGATATTAAAGAAGAACTTTTCAAATTTACACAAAAAGAGGACGAAAATATGGAAGACTATGTGGAACACTTTAAATACACATTGCAGAGATCAGGTCACTCTGACCTGGATAAGGACATTTTGAAAATTATCCTTCTCTGGGCCTTCCGAGAGGACTCTTTGGAATTGTTAAATATAGTCGGAAAGGGAGATATATCAAAGGAGAATTTTGACACCATCTGCGAGTTGTGCATCCAATGCTCAAGGGGAGTTGCAAGGAATAAACAAGGGATTCAATCAACAAAAGTATCTGGTGGAGGTGTTACAAAAGAAGAAATTGGGAATTTGTTGGACAACCTGAGGACTGATATCCTGAGTACCTTGTCTGAACAAATAGACACGCTGCAGGTAAAATAGAAACAACTAGAATTGGAAAGAACTATGGCTATATTTTTCCCAACATGCAGGAAGAAACACCACAGAGGGAATCTCCATTAAACTCTGTAGAGGAGTGCGCAATCTATGAGCTGAATCATGCGACAAGTTCATCCCCATCCTTTCCAGGACTAAAAGCGGTTTTTCAAGGGATAGGCGAAGAGATGGAGTAGCTGTACTTTATGGGACCTAAAAATCCATGGCAACCTCGACCGTCAATGGGAAATCAAGGTATGTTTCCGGATCCATCTCAATATTTTAGTAATTTTAATATGGATCCCCAGTCCATGCCTTATCTGCCCATGTGGCCTCAATACTAGCTTCCACCTTGGGAGCAGTGGGCTCCTCAAGCTAGTTCGAGTTCCTCGTGGGCTCTGAACTGGTGGGGACCTTCTCCTCCTGGTCAGTTTCCCCAGTCAATGCTACAAAAGCAACTTCAGTTACCCTCTAATGTGCCTCCTAGTAATTAGTCTGTTCGTCCCAAACTTCCCATCCAACCCAATCCGAACCCTAACAATAAAGGGGCTCAGCAAGCTGACACCCTCAACCTACCTTCATACAACATCTCTACTGCAGAATTCTATGAGATGAATTTATGATCTGGGCAGACAGTAGATGCTCAACCCTCACCAGTTATCATTGAACAAATTGACAGTGAGGAAAAGGAACTAGAAATGGTTGAAGAGGAATCAAACCGAGTCAACAAAATTCATACACCTCCTCAACCGCTAGTTACTCAAAAACACCAAGATGAACCGCCCTATCCAGAAAGGTTGGCTTTGAGTACACAAACCCCTCAAGCTGAGTTTGACTTGTTAGGAGAGTTACAAAATTTATTTTTTAAGATTCCCCTATTGCAATCTATGAGGGATGTACCTATATATGCAAAAAATCTTAGGGAATATTGTGCTAAGAAGCCTAAAAAGAAATCAAGACACCTGCTCACCATTTATGTAATGGAGAAGTTGTCAGATTTTATGATGGGAAGGTCCATGCCTGTAAAGTATGGGGATCCCGGGAACCCAATTTTAACCATGCAAATTAATGGGGTAGAAATTCCAAATGTACTAGTAGATTTGGGTGCTGCCATAAATGTCATCACTGCTAAAACTATGTGTGCATTAGGTCTTTGTAACTTCAAAGACACACCTACAATGTTAGAGCTAGTAGATCGATCCACATTGAAACCGGTAGGGAAGTTATAAGATATCACGATTTCGGTTGATTCATGCCACTACCCTGTGGACTTCCTAGTACTCCAAACGTAATCTCTAGATGGAGGCCATCCCCTGATTCGGGGAAGACTATGGCTGGCAGCCGAAAACACTTATATTGGGTGTCGGTCTGGACATATAATCATTTCAAATGGAAAAAACACTAAGAATCTAGTATTATACCCTCCTGCAGAACCTAACTCATTAGCAAAATGAACAGGCCGCAAGAAATCTTTACCCAGGAAAGAGTCTGAAATGAGGAGTTAAGACCAATTCTTACTATTGGACAGGTCCTCCAGCTGAAAACCGAAACGAAAGATGACACAATCACTACCTTTTTTAGTGATCCCTGTTCTGTTTCATATTTAAATCAGCAAATCATGGAGTCTGTCTTGAGCCGTGAGACATAGGAAAGTATTGGAATAGCAGATGGATTTGATGAGCTACCTACAACTGCGCCCCATGACAATATTTCGATGGAAAAATAACTAGGAAATCCTTGAATATCAATCCATATCTGTCAGAATCCCAGAAGAAACAACTCTTGGATGTTCCTTGGAAACACAAAGAAGCCTTGCCTGGGACTACTCAGATTTGAAGGGGATTCCTGCTAATCTATGCACCCATCACATATACATTAAGGAGGACTGTTGTCTTGCGAGGTAACCCCAGAGGAGAATGAACCCTGCTTTGAAAAAAATTGTTAAGAGCTTCAAAAGCCGCTGGACGTGGGATTTATCTACCCCATTTTAGACAACCAATGGGTTTCCCCATTGGTAATGGTCCCTAAAAAAAGGATAAATGGCAGATATGCGCGGATTACATAGAATTAAATAAGGCACCTTAGAAAGACCATTTTCCGTTACCATTCATTGACCAAGTCTTGGATACGTTGGTTGGGAAGAAGTTTTTCTCCTTCCTAGATGGATTTAGCGGGTACAACTAGATCCAGATAGCTCCTGAAGATCAGGATAAGACCACTTTCACATGCCCTTGGGGAACGTTCGCATATTGGGTCCTCCCATTTGGTCTCTGTAATGCGCCTGCAACATTCCAGAGGGAAATTTTAGGGATTTTCTCTGATCTGATGGATGATAGTGTTGAGATTTATATGGATGATTTCATGGCATATGGAGATTCATTCGAAGAAGCATTGGGGAAGCTAGAAAAAGTTCTTGAAAGATGCAAGCAGGCGCATGTCTCTTTAAGTACGAAAAAATGCCATATGATGATGAACGAAGGAATAGTCCTAGGATACTTGCTTTTGGTTGTAGGAATCCGAATGGATCCAGCTAAGATAAAGGTAATACAACATTTTCCAATACCCAGAACACCCACTCAGGTACGTAGCTTTATCGGTTGTGCTGGTTATTACAGGCGCTTTATAGAAAATTTTGCTAAGACAACACATCCGCTTTTTCAATTACTGACAAAAGATGCAGACTTTGTGTGGACAGATGACTATGATGCAGCCTTTGTGAAGATCAAGGAACTGGTCTGTAGCGCTCCGATCCTTAGAGGGCCAGACTGGGCATTACCATTCCATATTCATGCTGATGCTTCCCAGACAGCAGTTGGGGCAGTTTTGGGGCAGCAAGTGGATAAGGTACCATATGCAGTTTACTATGTTAGTAAGAACTTGGCTCCTGCTAAGTTAAACTACACAGTGACTGAAAAAGAATTCCTTGCTGTCATCTACGCCATCAACAAGTTCTGGCACTATATCACTGGTTACCCCACCTTTGTGCATACTGATCATGCAGCCATCAGTTACCTGATGAATAAACCCGTTACTCCTGGTCGTATTACAAGATGGCTTTTGTTACTTCAAGAATTTGACATTACCATAGTAGATAAACCAAGGAAGGACAACGTGGTTGCTGATTTTCTGTCTAGGTTAGAAAATAATGCCGAAGGTACACCTATCGAAGATAGCTTTCCATATGAATATCTCTTTAAAATTTCCACTAACACTTCATGGTATGTAGATATTACTAACTATCTTGCTACAGGGAAGGTACCTCGTCATTTGTCATATAAGGATCAATAGAAAATTATTCATCATAGTACCTGATATTCATGGATGGCAGGACACCTCTTTCATACAGGGGTTGAACAATAGGTTCAGCGCTGTGTATCAGAGGATGATATATATGAGGTATTGAAGGCCGCCCATGGTGGACCTTGTGGAGGACATTTTGCAGATAAAAGAATAGGCCACAAGGTGCTGCAAATGGGATACTACTGGCCTTCTATCTTTCGCGATGCTAGAGATTATGTCTGAAGATGTGACAACTGTCAACGGATGGGACAACCTGGGAAATCAGATGAAATGCCATTACAGCCCCAGATAGTCCTTGAACCTTTTGAGAAGTGGGCCATCGATTTCGTTGGGCCCTTCAACCCACCTTCTCACCAGAAGGTTCACATCCTGGTCTGCACTGATTATGTGACTAAGTGGGTGGAAGCCAAAGCAGTTGCGAAAGCAACATAACAGGTGGTTGCAGATTTCCTTTTTGAAGATATTTTTGCCCGATATGGTACCCCAAGAGAAATTGTTTCGGATGGAGGAGCACAGTTCACATCCCACATGATAGGGAGCCTTATGCAGAAATACGGGGTTAAACACAGAGTGACAACTCCTTACCATCCCCAAGCGAATGGACAGGTAGAAAGTACAAACAAGGTATTGGAAAATATCTTGACAAAAATTGTAGCAAGTCATCGCCGGGATTGGTCACAGAAACTTCCAGAAGCTCTTTGGGTGTATAGGACGACATGGCGGAATGCAACTGGGTTTTCACCATTTGAGCTAGTCTATGGGAAATCCCCCTTGTTTCCAATAGAGTTCAAGATCAGTACGCTCAGAACAACTTTGGAAGTGGGATTAGACTTATCAAAGGCCCAAAAACACTGGCTGGAACAACTCAATGAGTTAGACGAGATTCGTTCAGTAGCTGTCTAGAGAACCACTACTATCCAACAACAGAGAATGAAATGGCATGATAAATTTATCAAGAATAAGGTGTTTCATATAGGAGACTGGGCATTTCTCTATGACTCTCAGTTCAAAGATTTTAAAGGAAAGCTTCACACTCATTGGATGGGACCCTATCAAGTGGACGCTGTATTCGACAATGGAATAGTGAGGTTGGTTATAGTAGATGAAAATCGTACTTCCTTCCTAGTGAACGGACACCGTCTGAAGTTATATCACTGTCCAACTTCTAAAGATGCCTTCATCAAACATCTTTCTGATACATCTGGTTTGATGGTTGTTGGTGCAGAGAACACTCCCTCTGCCTTCTGTTAAATATATAATAATAATAATAATAATAATAATAATAATAATAATAATAATATGCTGTTACTACTTACTTGTTTGTCTTTTTGCAGGAATAAGAAACGAATTATGACAAGGAGAAACTGAGAAATTTTCCAAGTAAGAGTTGTTGTTGTTGCTCCGCCGTTGCTGTTACTCCGCCGATGTTGTTACTCCGCCATTGCTGTTATTGCATAGGTGTTGTTACTCTGCTGTTGTTGTTACTCCGCCGTTGTTGTTACTCCATCGGTGTTGTTACTCCGCCGTTGCTATTACTCCGCCGGTGCTGTTACTCCGCCGTTGCTGTTACTTCGCCGGTGCTGTTACTCCGTTGTTGCTATTACTCCATCGGTACTATTACTCCACAGTTGCTGTTACTCCGTCGCTGCTGTTACTCTGCCATGTTGTTACTCCGTTGGTGCTGTTACTCCGCCGACGCTGTTACTCTGCCGGTTATTTTTGTTGTTACTCCACCGCCAGGTAGGTCGCTAGGTACGCTTTCATTGACTCTTACAGATTTAATTAAAATATTCCAAAGAAGAGACTAGTACGTGCCGCAGACGACCACATTTTAGTTGGGGGGGTCCCGTCACAAATAAACGACAACGTACCTAAAATTGTAATTATATCACATCATTACCAAATCTAATACGAGCGGAAACCAAAAATATTGCGATTTTGTAATCATGATTTCGATGCATTGGAATTTGAAATCGTACGCCAAAATCCTTATCGGTCATTTCCCCCGTACGCTGTATTCAATCACCATAATCATTCACCTGTACTGCCATACCCTGTCATTATTTGCTGTGTTTTTCGAGGTGTACCCGCCATTATTACCATTATTTTACCTCGCGGACAACATGCTAACATTATTGCCATCATCAGTTGGATTGTTGTTACTCTGTCCCTACTAGCCAACTGTATCCATCGTTTTGATCTAGTTCCTACAACGATGGGTGGGTTGGCTGTGCGCCATGAGCCGGAGGATACGACAATGGTTTGAAATAATTAGGAAATATGGCAGGTTTTTGAAAATGCAGGGTGGAACATTTATCTCAACAGGTTGTAGGGGTTTAGCGAGGCAATTGCGATTGAATTTGCACTCAATTTAGA
Organism: Pinus tabuliformis; assembly: GCA_031772625.1. Lineage (NCBI taxonomy): Eukaryota > Viridiplantae > Streptophyta > Pinopsida > Pinales > Pinaceae > Pinus > Pinus tabuliformis. Next base: position 2,037,820,122 of record CM062818.1, read on the forward strand.
GGAAGGGAGCTCTCGGGTCTGGGGGATAGAAATCCCTGTTACAGAGGAAACCATTACAGAGGTTAGAAGGCTACCCTAGTAGGGGTGATATGGTTTTTGCGAAGAACCTCCCTCCTAGAGTTTGCCGAAGCATTTTTGCAAGCTGAAGAGAATGTTGTTAAGAAAGGTCGGGGGTATGACCAGAATTCATTACCACACCCATGGGGTGAGGTAGCAGGTTTTGTAGTAAGTTGATGATTCTTTGACTTTCTCCTAAGTGGTCTTTAACTACTGGTACCCTAGAATCAAGGAGTGCAAAGTCCTTCCACCTAGGTGGCTTGTAACCATATAAGGCTTAGAAGGGTGTCATATTAGCTAACGTGTGGTATGCGGTATTATACCACCATTCATCCAGGTGTATCCACTGTGTCCATCTGTTTTGTTTATCTGTAACAAACCAAAGAAGATATGTTTCCAAGCATTTATTAATGATTTCAGTTTTCCCATCTGTTTGGGGGTGACAGGCCGAACTCATATTGAGGGATATTCCTGCTTGATGGCAGAAATCCTTCCAAAATTTCCCTTTAAACCTTACATCTCTATCATTGACTATGACCTTAGGAAACTCGTGTAGTTTGTAATTTTTTTTACAAAACACCTCAGTGATTTGTTTAGTTGTGTCAATTTTTTTAATAGCCATAAAGTGGGCATATTTAGTGAGCCTTTCGACTACTACAAATATTTTATCCTTTCCATCAGATGCAGGTAGTCCTTCAATAAAATCCATCGAAATCTCCTCCCACTTATGATTTGGAATGTGTAGTGGATGTAGAAATCCTGGAGTTGGAACATTTTCGCTCTTGTTTCTTTGACAAATATCACATTCTGCAACATATTTTTGAATTTCCCTGCTCATACCCTTCCAGTAGAATGACTGTTGGACGTTGTAGTAAGTCTTGTAGAATCCTACATGTCCGACTACTGGTGAATTGTGAGACTCCTTTAGTATTTTCACCTTAAATTTGGATGCGAGTGTTAGGTAAATTCTCCCCTTATACCATAAGATGTCATCTTTCCACTCGAAGTTCGTATACTGACTGATATTGTGTTATGAAACCAACTCAATAGTATTGGGGTAATCACTAGTATTATAGGGACCCAACATATTGTTACTCATGGAGTCACAATCCTTATTGTTGTCATATTCAGCTTGTATTTCGTCCAACCATTCTGGAACAACTATCATGGCGGCACATGTTGTGTGATCGTCATCTTTACGTGAGAGTCCATCAGCTATGACATTCTCCTTTCCCTTATTGTTTAATATTTCTAAATCGAAAGCTGACAACTTCTCCATCCACTTCTGTTGTTTTGTTGATAATGTCTTTTGTTGAAGTAAGAATTGAAGACTATTGTGGTTGGTTTGGATTGAGAATTTACTTCCAAGCAAATACTGACGCCATTTCGTCAGAGCGTGTATGATGGTGAGCATCTCCTTTTGGTATGTTGATTTTAAGCCTTCTTGTTTATTAAGTTTCCTGCTCTCAAATGTTATAAGGTGGTTGTCCTGCATCAATACAACTCCAATTCCAAACCTAGAAGCATCACATTCAATTACGAATGGTTTGGAGAATTCAGGAGTTGCTAGTACTAGTGTGGTTGACATCACTTCCTTTAATTTCTCAAAACACTTGTTTGCTTGGTCATCCCACTTAAAAGATTTTTTCTTTAACAAATTTGTTAGGGGTGCTGTCAGATGTGCGTTGTTTTTTATAAATCTTCTGTAATACCCTGTTAAACCCAAAAATCCCCTGAACTTAGATATGTTCTTAGGTTTGGGCCATTCTTTGATTGCCTTGATTTTGTTGGGATCCACTTGGACTCCTTCCCTTGATATAATATGACCTAGGTATTCAACTTCCTTCTACCCAAATGTACATTTTGATAGCTTGGCGTAAAACTGGTTCTTTTCCAAAACAGACAACACTTCTTCTAGATGTTTGAGATGTTCTTTCCATGTCTTACTGTAGACTAAAATATCATCGAAGAAAACTAATACAAACTTCTTAAGTTAAGGGTGAAAGAGCTCATTCATGGTTTCTTAGAAGGTGGCTAGTGCATTTGTTAATCCAAATGGCATGACCTTGAACTCGTAATGCCCTTCATGAGTCCTGAATATTGTCTTTTCGATGTCTTCTAACCTTACTCGTATTTGGTAGTAACCTGATCTTAGATCTAACTTGGAAAAATATTCTGCATCGTGTAATTAATCTAACATTTAATCAATGAACGGAATAAAAAACTTATGCTTAATAGTGATTTTCTTAAGCCTCTATAATCTATACATTATCGAAAAGATTCGTCCTTCTTTATGACCAATACTACGGGTGCAGCGTATGGAATTCTACTCTTCGTAATGATTCCATGCTTCAGCAGGTCTTGAATTACACGTTCAATTTTTGTCTTGTGGTGATGGGGAAAACGATATGGCTTAACATTAACTGGAGTTGAGTCGGGTTTGACTTCGATAATGTGTTCAATTTTCCTTTCCGGAGGTAACTTCATTGGTAGATCTTGGAAAATCCTCTTGTATCTCTGGATCAAGGATGAAATATCTGATGTTTGATGAGTCCCTTTTGTCGAAAATAATTCCAAGTGCTGACATTGTGCAACAAATTCTGGTGCCCCCTTGTGAATAAGCTTCTTCGTCTATTGAGTGGAGATGACTTGTGTTGGTGGTGCCTGAAACCCAAACAACTGATATTTCCGCCCATCCCATTTGAATCTAATGAATTGTTTTATGTGATTTGTTGAATAAGTTCCTAGTGTTATTAACCATTTCACACCTAAAACAACATCTACTCCTCCTAGGGGAACCGTATAAAAACTGGACTCCATTGCATAGTCGCATAGTTGCAACTTAACTTTATGGCACTTGCCAACTCCATCTATACGCTTTCCATCTGCTACCATAAATTTTAAGTCTGCTACCGGGTAAGCAAAGATGTTCTATCTTTTTGCAACATTGACATCTACAAATTTGTGCGTACATCCTAAGTCCACCATAACAATAACGATTTGCTTCTTGATGTAACCTTTAAGCTTCAATTTTTGTGGTTGAGCTATCCATGTGATGGCTGCTATGCAAATTCATGGCATATCGTCTTCTGATTCTGGACTAGGGTTTGCATTTTCTTCATTGTCCTCTTCGTCAAAGCTGTCTTCTAAGGACTCCTCTTCTTGTTTAGCTTCATAGTTGTACAATTTTTGTGTTGCACATTTGTGTCCTGCATAATACTTGTCGCCGAACTTCCAACATTTTCCATCCTTTTTTCTTTCGATATTAGATTGTTGTTTTCCTTCACTTCGTAATGGTGGTGGAATGTACTTACTAGTGTTTTCTGACGAGGGTTTACCTACCTTTCTCTTGAAATAGTTGTTAGTCCTGTCGTTACTGACATACGGTGGCTTGTGAAGCTTATATTTTCACTCGATAATTATGGTTGCATGTGTGCCCTCCTTAATAGTTTTGGGTTTATGCCATTTTAATTCTTTTCTAATGTAATCTTTAAGGGCACAACAGTACATTTTTAGTAGCTCCTCATCTGAAAACCCTCTCTGCCTTACTACTAATACTTCCCATTCGTGAGCGTATTCACTCACTGATCCTTTTTGCTTCAGGTGAACAAATCTCTCGTAGGCATCGTCTTCCTCCTCGTCATGAAACCTTTTTAACATAGCATTTTTAAGGTTTTGCCAATTGAACAAGCAACCTGTTCATTTAGATGACAACCACAGAAACCAATCATATGCATCTACTTCTAAGTAGTTGGATGCAGTCATGACTTTTTCTTGTTCGCCGAGCGGAGGGTTTGCTAAAAAAATTGCATCTATCTTATTCACCCATACAACGGCGTCGTTAAAGTTCTTACCATCATACTTCGGTAATTCATTTTTTATTTTAAGATGGTTCCTTCTGGAAGAATGAGTATAATATTGACTTCCTTCAAAGTGAATTTGGGGTATTTGTTGCTTCTCACGCCTCAGGAAATCATGCTCTAGAGAAGTGTTCCCTTCTGGAGTCTTGGGACTCTGTGTAGCTGAAGGTGGTTCGGTTTCTCCGAAGCGTCGACTCATCAAGTTTTTAAAGAAAGATATATCATCAGCCATCTGCACCTGCTTACTAACTTACTTCTCGGCATTATCCAGATGTTTATTCAGCATGCTGATGTCCTCTTGAACCTTTTTCATATCTTCACTATTGTTCGCCGCAATTTTATTATGTTTCTTTCCTGAAGACCCAATTTTTTTTAAATAATATATAGATATATATATTTTAATATTAACAATAATATATATATATATATATATATATATATATATATATATATACTTAAACTTTAGTTACATTATAAAGTTTTTAAAATGGTCATATAAATCGATTTTTTTTTTTAAATGAGTGGACATCACCACTCAAATCACGTCTGTTGACTTTGACGTGACCCGTACTTCTGCGCAGAAATACCGTGGCCACGGATTTCTTGTTTACTAGCGAACCTGATTGCAGTTCCACGGGGCGATTGTTAACTTGCAGGCGTCGTTGTTTGTTTTGTACACTATTGTATGTTGATCACCATGCAAACGACAGACAGTGGATCTCAGGGAACGAGTGTTCCAAAACCTGAGCCATGCCCACAGTGGGTTTCCTTGGTGGCAGGCTACCCCATGCACAAATTGTCGATGTCACGGTGATTGTTCTTGGTTTCGGCAGTATTTTCCACACACGGCCGCACTCCTATCCGCGAGCATCGTATTACACAACAAAACACAGGGTGCTGATGGAAGGCCTGTCGGGCCTGATAGCCAACAAAAGCTCGTGGGTGTCACCAAACTAGTTCTGGCTCTAATACCACTATTATGAGTATTTTTTCTGAATGTTGTAGACTTATAATAAAACACCAGACAAATTCTGAAATGTAATATGTTTATATATAAATTGATAAATTGAATGATGTTTACAAGGCTAAGGTGATCCTCCTTAAATAGGAGTTGACTGGCCATGTCTAATTAGAGAGACATGTCCCTTGGGGACTGATGTCTCTTCATTTAACTAATTATTCGCTAATTAATTTATTATAATTAATAATTAACTTATTTAGATAATATTTTAATATTTTATTTCATTGTTATGATTTTAAGTTCATAACAAATACCCAATCACCTACATCAAAACTTCTTTCGCTGCGACGTTGATTTTCCTGTTGTTTCATTCTATTTTGCGCCAAAGTGAGGTTATCCTTTAAGAGTTGGAGAACTTGTTGTTGATGCTTGATGTGATCTTCCAGTGCTTGAACCTTAGAATTTTCTCTTAAATATGATGTGATGGACTGTGGATGATATCCATATAGTGCCATAAATGGGGTCATTTTTTCCACAATATGGAAGGAAGTGTTATACCACCATTCAGCCAGATGCAACCTTTTGACCCATTATGTCTATTTATCAGATACAAAGCAATGAAGATATCCTTCCAAACATTTGTTTACTATCTCAGTTTGTCCATTAGATTGAGGATGATAAGATGAGCTATGAGCTAACTGAATACCAAGACAAGAAAATAATTTTGTCCAAAAATTTCCAGTGAAAATGGGATCTCTGTCGCTTACAATAATCTTTGGTTTTCCGTGTAGCTTTTTAATTGTTTCCATAAATGTAGTAGAAATTGTACTCGCTTTAAATGGATGAGGTAATGCACAAAAGTGTGCATAGTTGGTAAGTCTGTCAACTACCACCATGATAACACTCTTTCCAGCGGACTTGGGTAAAATTGTGATAAAATCCATTGGGTAAAATTGTGATAAAGGTTGTAATGGACCTGGGGTCTTAATTGTTTCAACTTTATTTTGTTGACAAACCAAACGTTCCGCCACAAACTTTTGAATATCCGATTTAAGGCCATCCCAAAAAAAATCCTTCTTAACTGTATGGTAAGTTTTTAGAAATCCTGAGTGCCCTCCTAAGGGAGAGGTGTGCAATACCATAAGAATCTATTGTTTGAGCTGGGAATTATTACATAGGTATAACCGATATTTGTACCATAAAGAATCATTTTTCTAGCTAAATGTATCAAATGTATTGGGATATTGTTGCAACTTTTGAATGAGTGCCCACACTTGTTCGTCATTATTCCATTCATCCCTTGCTTCGTTTATCCAATATGGTTGGATAATAGAAATGGTGCAAATAAATGCTTCCACATCCTTGTCCTTTCTTGAGAGTGCATCTGCCACAACATTTTGCTTCCCTTTTTTGTAGATTATTTCAAAGTCATAACCCAAAATCTTTGTGACCCATTTTTGCTGCTCTTCTGAAGATAATCTTTGTTTTAAACAATGTTTAAGACTATCATGATCCATTTTTACCTTGAAGTGCATTCCCATTAGGTAGGGTCGCCATTTCTTAAGTGCATGTAGTATTGCCAACATTTCCTTCTCATAAAGCTTTGTGTAAATACTTTCCTTTGACTGGACAACTTTCGAAAGTAATGGGTCTTTCTTCTTGCATTAAAACAACACCATTTCCATTTCCTGAGCCATCACATTCCACAATAAAGGTTTTTGTGAAGTCCGGTGTAGCTAAGACCGGTGTGTGCACATTGCCTCTTTAAGATGTTCAAAGGCCTTCATTTCTTCTGGATTCCATGAAAATGCATATTTCTTCAATAATGTTGTTAGAGGTGCTGCTATTCTCCCATAATTATTAACATACTTGCGAGAATACCCTGTCAACCCAAGAAATCCTCGTAGATGCTTTATGGATGTGGGGATTTTCCATTCCTTGATGGTTTTAATTTTTCTAGGGTCTACCTTAACACCTTCATGAGATACAATATGACCCAAATATTCCACCTCTTTTACTCCAAAGAAACAATTGGAGCTTTTTGCATATAACTGTTTCTCCTCCAATAGTTTGAGCACCCTATCAACATGTTGAATATGATCCTTCAAAGACTTGTTGTAGATTAGTATATCATCAAAAAATACTAACACAAATTTTCTAAGGAAGGGTTTGAAAATGGAATTCATCAAACCTTGAAATGTAGAAGGTGCATTGGTAAGGCCAAAAGGTATGAACAAAAATTCATAATGACCCTCATGAGTTCTAAATGTTGTTTTCAGAATGTCTTTAGTCTTCATTCTGATTTGATGATATCATGAATGAAGATCCAACTTGGTGAAGTAAATTGATCCATGCAATTCATCCAATAATTCATCAATGACAAGAATGGGAAATTTATCTTTAATAGTTACCTTGTTGAGCTCCCTATAATCTAGGCACATGCGCCATGATCCATCCTTCTTGTGAACCAATACTATTGGAGCAAAGAAAGAACTTTCACTAGGTTGACTTGTACCAGCCTCTATCATTTCTGCAATCATATGTTCAGTTTCACTCTTTTGGGCATATGTATATCTGTAAGGCCTGATGTTTGGAGGAACACTTCCTGGAATCAAATGAATAGCATGATCATGATCATGAATAGGTGGGAGGCCTTTGGGAGTCTCAAAAACCTTGGAATGATTGTCCAAGACTTTTTGGTGATCTTAAGAAATAGATAATTTCGACATGGGAACCTCTAGTGAACATAATTGTGCAATTATGCCTCATTGTTCTTTCTTTAGAAGCTTTGTCATTCCGTTAGACCTGATTATCTTTCTCGGTTTCCCTGCGATACTCCTTAATTCAACTTTATTTCCTTCTGAAGAAAATTTCATGAAAAGTTCTTGAAAATTAAAATCTATTGTACCCAAGGATTGTAGCCATTGGACTCCTAGTAAAACATTATCACCAACCATTGGAATGGAAAGCATTGGGCTATTCAATACATATTCTCCCATGGATAGCTTGATATTATGGCACTTTCTAGAGCAATTTATGGTTCCTCCACTTGCAACCATCACTTGACATTATGGTGCTGGATATAGGAAGCAATTCAATTCCTTGGGTATCTTACAATGAATAAAATTATGGGTACTACCCAAATCAATCAACACTATTACCTTTTTCTTCTTGATATGCCCTTCTATCTTGATAGTTTGAGGAGTGGTAATTCCAGCCAATGCATTACAAGATACGGTCAGATTCATTTCTTCTTTATCTAGGGTTTTTTCCTGGTGTATATCCTCTTCTTTTGACGTTTCTTGTCCCTTTTCTTCCTCCTCTTCACAATCTATGTAAAATAATTTCTTCTCAGCACACTTATGACCTTTAATGTATTTTCTATCACAACTGTAACACAACCCTTTTGCTCTTTTTTCTTCCAATTGTTGTGGTGTCAACCTTGTAGGTTATGGAAGGCTAGGGGCAAAAACACTTCCATCTTTATAATTGTGAGTGGTAGGCTTCCTTGTTGCCATAATTTTGATTTACATTTTTCTTGCCAACCTGAATGCCTTCTCCAATGAATCAGGTTCCCATAGGCGAACCTCATGTTGGATGTTATCCTTTAAAGTCCCTATGAACACATCAATCCTATGCTCCTCTGGAATATCTTTTACCCTTATATTCAATTTTTGGAACTCCTCAATGTGCTCCATAATTGAACCCTTTTGTTTGAGATTTATCAATTGTCTAAAAAAAGTGTTGCTTTTTGTATCCTCATAATGTGCTATCATTTCATTTGTAAAAATTTCCCAAGTGACAATTTGTTTATGAGAGCAAAGCCATCAATACCATACAAACTGATTTGGTTCCAAATATAAAGTTGAAATGTGTACCTTTTGTGTGTTTTTCACATTATGGAGATCGAAATATTGCTCCATCTGTAGTATCGATGTTACGGGATCCTTTCCATCAAACTTCCTCATATCGATCTTTAGAACATGGTGGGTCTTCGATCCAATGTTAGAGTCTATGAAATCATGATTAACATTTATTTTTTTTCTCATCATGATTTTCCTTTACTACCCTTTCGCCATTAGTAAGCATTTCTTGTAGAAACTTTGTCAAATTTGTCTTCAAATGATCCATCTTAGCTTCCACGCCATCCATCTTAGCTTCAACGTCATTCATCTTAGCTTCCACATCATTCATCTTAGATTCTAAGACTTTCTTTAAACCATCCATCTTAGCTTCCATGCCCTTTTTTAAACCGTCCATCTTAGCTTCTATGTCTTTCTTTAAACCATCCATCTTAGCTTCTGTTACTTTTTGTGAGAATGAATTTTGTTGCACTTGGTCTCGTAATTTTGATATATCATGTTGCATTTCTTCCTCTTCTTCATGAGTCGTGGTAGAGATTTCAAGTTTCTTAGTAGGTATTTCCATTCCTTTCTTCGGGGCATCAATTAATGATAATAATGCTTCACTATGCCCTTTTAATTCCTTCAAACTAATTTTTCAAACCAAACTTATGCAAAATTTTTAAAAAATTACACACATTTTTTAATTTTGTAAGAGCTTGATATTGAATCTGTTGTATATCTGTAATTTTGGATCCCCAAGGTCTGAAATTTCTTCCTTAGGTATCACTCTGAGCCCTATTTCTATCCCGGCAAGTCTGATCAAGATTGGATTCTTCAAGGAAGAGTTATGATAAATCTCCCACGATGACCTGATTATAGACTGGTTCAATAGAGCGAACTTGTATGAATTTCCATGTGTCATTGTTTCAACCTTAGGACCTGAAACGGATACACAGAAAACTACAGGCCGTCATATTTTGTAACTTCTTTCGAAATTTCAATCTAATGCTCCAAAAAAGAGTTATGAAGATTTTCCCCGGGTCACCTACTTGAGATATAATTCGGGATCCTACAAAAATCCTAAATTCCTTGGATCATATCTCTGAAAATATAGTGAGAAAAGATCTGAAATTCGGAGCAGAGGTTCAAAGAGATTTTGGCTCAAATGGCTTTTTTTTTGTAGCTTCTGAAACGTCATAGAAATTTTTTTATAGTGCAAGTTCCATGATGACCTGTTTGGAGCAACGAAACCCTAGAATCCAAAGCTCTAATACCAAATGCTATGAAACTAGCTCACAAAAAGATAGAGAAGATAGATCAACGACTTAGAAATCTGCCTCTTCGAGGGGGAAACCTCATTTACATTACACAAATGAACAATTCTTGGATGATACAAATGACATAACCTCCTTTCTATATATAGGAGTGTTATCACCAAATCTAACCCTGATAGGCTGCTGATCAAGTATACTCTGAGTAACTCTTTCAAACAAATCTTTCGGTTGAGGCTTAGCCTCCTCAACCTGAGAGGGCTCTCTCAATAGGTTTAAGATTTTTGATTAATGATTAACTCTAGGAATAAAAATGGACAAAAATGTGTAACTGGTTGAAACAAAGATTAGAAAACATCTATTGGGCTATGGAGTCAAGATAGTCTTCAACCAAACATCATAATCAGCTAAACATGGAAGTCAAGGCACTTGGAGTTTAAGTTTATAAGTGAAACTGTAACACAATGAATAAACACAGTTTACAAGCATGTGAAGGAAGTTAGAGCATTTTCCAATGAATTCTAAGTAACACATGCTCATACCACTGCAAATAAGTAATTGAAAAAGGCCATAAAGATATTAAACACATAAACCCCTTGTGAATATTGAGTAGTAAAACTGACCTCTGTATTAAGTTTGAAAAACAAAACAGTCTCCACAATAACACAGCTTCTTTTGCTAATAATATTGCCAACCCTAAGGAATTAGATCTCATGCTTCATATAGAGTTTTTACAACCTTGGATTCTATGATCCATCCTTAGGAGAATTCGAATTTCTAAAATTGACACCTATCTACTCATAAAACAAACTTCATAATTACAAACTGACAGCTAACTGTCTTTTAGGAGTCCTAATACAAATAGGAGTGAAATTCTAAAACATGTTTCAACAACCTTATCTATGACTTAAATACATTCTTTGACAGCTGCTAATCCATATCTTTGACCATTATGATGCCTCCAGCACTATTACAAACCTTGTTGATTCATGACCTAACTGTCCCAAAAAACAAGGAGATAGAGTTCCTCCTTTTTAGCCCTTAATCCTTTATGCTTATTTTTGAGTAGTTTTGTTGGCATTGTTGTTGTAGCCTTTCTTCAGATTTTGTTAACTGTATGTCTAGGTCTTTAACCTGTCTCTTCAATCTACTGTTAGTAGCTCTCAACTGAACATTCATCATCCTTACAAATCTGGCTTCTTTAATTGCAGGTATAGTCGAAGTAAAGTACTGAGCTTCACTGCTGACTATTATGGTTTGGAAACTTTTTCAACTTCCTAGAGAGCCTTTATCCTTTTGAAATTTGTCTTCTCAACAGCATGCCTTCTTGCTCTCTTACTTAATCTAGAAATTTCATTATTAGTTTCTCTTAACCTTTCTTCCATTTCTTCATAACTGGTTTTTTCTTTTTGAGTGAAAAAAACTCTGATTTGTCAACTTCACGTATTTGTGATGAATGGTCTATCAACTCTTCCTGAACAATGGAAGCTTCCTCTATTTTCTTAAACTCAATATTAGACTCTTGCATCTTTTTAGATTGCCTGGTTAAAGGCTTTATGGCTTGAACACAAATGTTGCAACCTCATCCTCAAATTCCAATTTTTTAGAAGATTTCATCTTCTTCGATTTTACTTCATCAGATTTTATGAAATCTGCTTGCACCAAAGGGGATTCTTCTATATCAATGGCTCATAGAATATCATTTAAATTACCTTTTAAGTTTGGATTTTCCCTTGAGATCACTGATTTACCCTTTTCCTTTGCAATTTGACTTTTCGTGAATCTCCTTTGGGTTGGTTTGTTAGCTGACTGTTCTTGTGTCATTTATTTAACTTCAACTATCTTTTCCTTTGTAGATTGAGGAGTCTCAAGAATAACCACTGATGCTTTACTCACTTGCTCTTTCACCTTCTTTCTAGGTTTCAGCTTAACAAGTCTTTTTGACCTGGTCTTTACATACTTACTGATTTTTTCTAGTGGAGTTTCTTTAGCCTTAGGGTTAATGCTTGTATCTTGATTTTCCATTCCAAAACCACATAAAAACAAAAATGAAGACCATTCTCTATTTATCTTTTTGAGTTCATGTAAAACTATCAGTTTAATTAGACCATGATGAAAAAGGGAGGTTTCATATCCTTGAGATTTCATTTGTACTTTATCTACCATCTTAGCTATGCTTCGATATAGGAAGAAAGGCAAATCTAAAGAAATCATATCAGTAAAATGCAAGAGGATTTTAAAATGATATGAATATACTTTATGATATCTTCCCTCACAAGTAAAATACCTTTGAATGTTGAAGAGCAAGTTGGCATAGATGTCTTTGATGTAGTTCCTTGGAATTTCCTTGGTTAAGTCTATTCCTACAAACTCTGGCTTCATAAACACTTTACATGGTTTCATGTCAAATATGAAGTCTTTGAACCATCTATCTTGCCCCCTTGGAATCTTTGTCACCAGAGCTATGATCTCAGGAGTAATTGGCAAGTTTAGGATTCCAATTTTTGTGTCCGAGCCAGTGAAATGTAGGGAAAAATCCTTTGACACCTGAGTGTGTCCTCCCTACATTTTTTCACAAAATTTCCAACATCCTGTTTTCTTAAAGGCTTCCATTACTAATTTATCTCTAGCTAAGAACTCGGCACTTTCAGGCTCTGTTCTTAAACAATGACCAGACCTGTGACTTTTCCTTTCTTTTGTCATCTTTGCCTCTGAATTGCTGTAACAAATCAGCCTCACTTGAATTTCTGTTTATCAGCCTCGCTTGCTTATGGTGGTTAGCCTCACTTGAATTATAGATGAGAGAAGCTTTGGTAAGAGATTACCATAAGATTATCATTTAAAAACGGTCTGTTTGAGTGTTTGCATTCAAACTGCAATAAGAAACCAGCCAGCCCTTTCGAATTTGAAATTACCTATCATGATGACCCCTACATTTGAAATGATGGATTTGGATGGTTGCATGCTTAAGAACTGACTCCTAGCTGACACCTAATAATGAAAAATTAACGGAATTTTAACGAATTGATGTTTTGACAAGACTGCCTGCGAATCTGCGCTTAGTGTATTTTCAGGGAAAAGTGCTATGCAAAGAGCAGCGTTTTCATAGTGCAAAACAAACCTTTTACACTATTTGCGCTACGAAAACGTGGTTTCGGGCTAATTCCAAAAAAATTTCAAAATGGTTTAAGATATGAGTTCTAAACAGAATGTGAGACTTCTAAGACAAGGGATAAGGTTGTTAAACTTTATTTGGATATGAAAATGAGACTTTTGAGACTCTTAACCCATCACCTACCCATTAAAACATAAAATGACTTAACACCTATCTAGGACCAATGACTAGGAACAATGTAAACTGTTCAGGTTTAGGAAAAGAAAAGAAAAAAAAACTTTATGGTGATAATAGTGGCTCCACTTGGGATAGTGTACCCCTGTGGCACGCTAAGAACCCGTAGCTCCAGTGCTGTCCAATTTTTGATAAAACAGAAAAACTTTTATTTGATTTGACAAGCATCTTCTTCAAACTATTTGGGCCTTCACCTCGGGCTTAAGCTCTCTATTTCAGCTTGTCATTATTAGCAATAAAACTGACAAAGATGGAATATATACAATGTCATGAGTGATTGATAAAACTTCAGCAAGTATAATGCTTTAGGAACCTGCCATTTACAGGCCCTCCATCATATGATCCTCCATCAATCTCTTGCAATATGTAAGTGTTGTTCCCATGAAAACCAGCAATCTTAAAAGGACCCTTCCATAAATTCTCAAACTTACCATGCTTGCCCTTTTCCTCAATTTTGGCCTCCCATTTCAGCACTTTGTCTTGTATTTGGAAACTGTCTTCTTTAATCTTCTTGTCAAATGTATTTTTAATTCTGTTTTGAGCATGCTGATGGTTGTCATAGACTTCATTTCTCTTTTCCTGCAAAGCTATCAGCTGGTTTATCCTCCTCTGAATGGCATTTGGTTCCTCTTCAAGTCCTTGAATTAATTTCATGACCGGTACCCCAAGTGATGTCGGAAAAATAGCTTCAGCACCATAAACTAATTCATATGGTGAAGTCCCAATTGATCTCTTTGTACATATCCTATCAGCCCATAAGGCATACTTCAGCTTTAAGTGCCAAGCTTTCTTGTTTTCCTGCAATACCTTTTTGATGATTCTTACAATGCTCTTATTTGATGATTCGGCAAGACCATTTCCTTGTGGATAGTATGTTGTAGAGTGTCCAAGAGTGATGTGGTATTGATGATAGAAATTGATCATTTTCTTAGACTTAAATGCTTGAGCATTATCTGTTATAATCTTCATGGGGCAACCAAATGAAGACAATATATTATTCTCTAGAAAAGAAATAATTACAAATCATTAGCTTGCATTGTTGGGATCGCCTCTATCCATTTGGTGAAGTAGTCCGTTGTTGTGAGAATCCAATGATGTTGTCCTGATGATGATGGATGTATCTCTCCAATAAAGTCTAACCCCCACTGCTGAAAAGGTGCTTCCACATAGATAGGAACCAAAGGTAGAGGTACAAGTTTTCTTCTTCCTTCAAAAATTTGGCATTCATGACATGCAACAATTCTTTTGTAAATGTCTTTAAACATTGTTGGCCAAAAATATCTCGCTCTTAGAATCTTATTTGTTGTAGCCTTCCAATAATGGTGTCCTCCGCAATCACCTTTATGGAATTCTTCAATGACTTTTTTAGCCTCTTCTTCAAGTAAACAATTCAACAAAATTCCTCCTGTATCTTTCCAAAACAGATTTCTGTCAAATATAAAATATCTCAAAGATTTCAGCTTAACAAACCTTGCTTTGGACTTTGTTAGATCAGCGGGAGCTTTGTGATGTTGTAACACAAATACCACATCCTTATACCAATCTGAAACAAGATATTTCTCATCAATTGGGACCAATTCTTCCTCATCATCAGAAATTTCTGATATTTCTGCATTCAGATTTATGTCAAGACAATCCAAGTTTGACTGAGTCATTAACTTCGCCAATCCTTGTCCCTTCACTAATTTGGTTGGTTTGATGTTTATATCATATTCCAGCAATTTTGTGATCCATTTTCCCCTCTTACCATCAGGATCTTCTTGAGTCAGAATGTCTTTCACCACAATGTGAGAATGCAGAATGTAAATTCTGAAATATTTAATAGCTTTCACCAAAGCATAGGCCTGTTTTTCTAGAATATTATACTTCAGCTCAACATTCGCCAATGTTCTACTAAAGAAAGAAATAGGCTGTTCAGTACCTTGCCTTCCTTTTTGTAGCAAAACTCCAGCAATTGTATTTTCGGAAGCAAATGTAAAAACCAGAAATTCTTTGGAAAAATCTGGACTGATGAGTATCGGTGCTTGTGTGAGTGCCTTCTTGATTTGCTCAAAAGAATTCTTTGCTTCAGTTGTCCATTTAATCTCAACTCCTTTCTTTAACATCCTTGTTATATCTTTAACAATCTCAGCAAAGTTAGGAATGAAGCGCCTAACAAAATTCACTTTCCCAAGAAATGATTGAATCTCTTTCCTACTTCTTGGCAGATCTACTTTTTGAATTGCATTAACTCTGTTAGGATCAATCCTAATTCCATCTTCAGAAATAATATGACCAAGTAATTTTCCTGTAGTTAAAGCAAAGATGCTTTTAGTAGGGTTAAGAGAGATACCAAACCTTCTACATTTCAGCAAAATTTTTTCTAGGTGTTTCAAATGATCTTCTTCTTTCTTTGAAAAGACTGTTATATCATCAAGATAAACAACCACCGTCTTGTCCTTTTCTTCAGAAAAAGAAATGTCCATTGCTCTTTGAAAAGTAGCTCCCGCATTCATGAGACCAAAAGGCATCTTGGCGTACATGAATGTGCCCCATGGTGTTGTGAAGGTTGTCTTCTCCTGATCATCCAGATGCACAAGAATCTGATTGTAACCTGAAAAACCATCAAGCATAGACATTCTTTGTGAACCAACAATATTTTGCAGAATTGAATCCATCTTGGGAAGAGGATAGTTGTCCTTTAGTGAAGCCTTGTTCAAATTTCTGAAGTCAATACAAATTCTGATTTCTCCACTCTTCTTTCTAACCGGTACCAAATTTGCAAGCCAATTTGAGAATCTGATTGGGACAATGATTTTAGCATCAAAAATCTTCTTAATCTCCTTTTCAATCAATGGCATGAGAAGGGGATTAATTCTCCTCAACTTCTGTTTGAAAGGTTTCTCATTTTCTTTGATAGGAATAGTATGTTGAATAATGGAAGGATCATACTTTTTTAAATCAGCATAACTCCAAGCAAAAACATCAATAAACCTCTTCATCAGCTCAATATATTTGGATTTCATATCAGCTGAAAGAAACTTTGAAATTTTAATCATTTTAGGCAAAGCTAATGTACCAAGATTACAACTTTCTACTTCCTCTTCATCAACTTGTATCTTTGGTGATTTGAAAACATCATTCTGATCAAAAAGCTTCTCAAGGGGAATAAGACCCTTTGGTATTGAATTATTCTTTAATTGCAACACTTCATAATTTTCTTTAGACTCAACAAGCATGTTTTGTTGATCTACTTGAGTACTTTCAAATTCTTCTTTCAGCTCAATAAAATTCTTCACCTGTTGATCATCTTCAAAAACTTGCCAATTGGTGATATTGTCTGGTATAGCTGGTCTATGACGAACTTCAATCTCATATTTTTCAGAAGAATGAATAGGAATGATAAAAAGACTTGCCGAAACAGCAAGAGAATCAGCAATGGAATTTTGGTCTCTAGTTTTGACAACGAAAGAATAGGCTTGAAAATTCTCCAACATGTCTAAAACTAAATTTCTGTATGCTCTCATTCTTACATCCTTTGTTTGATAAACACCTTCAACTTGTCTAATAACCAATTCAGAATCTCCAAAAATAGAAATATTTTGAGCCTTCATTCTTATCAAAACATCTAGACCCAAAATCAAAGATTCATATTCAGCCATGTTGTTTGTGCAATCAAAATTCAGTTTGTAAGAGTAAAACTTACTCTCATCACTTGGACTTGTAATCCAAATCCCTGCTCCTACCCCTTCTTTTCCTGCTGATCCATCGAAGTACAATGACCACCATCCCTCCATCTCTTTGTCATTTACTTGCTGATTTTTGGGATGCTGATTTTCTGAGTGCTGATTTTCTGCTCTCATTTCTTCCTCAACACTATCAGCTGACTCATTGAAAAGAATGGCAGATCCAAGTTCAGTATCGAATGCATAAATAGGAAAATTCTGAGGTTTATCTTTGCTACTTACCATATAAGCCATTCTAGTCTCCCGATACAATCTCCTTTGTTCACCAAAAATAGGAATTGTGGCATAAGTAAGGTCCATCTGCATTGTGCCTTTGATTTTTGCTGCCCATGATCTTGATAATAACATCCCAAACTTTGGCGGAATATCAGCCACAACAATGTCCATAACAACCGTCTTTGTTGGGATTTGTGTTAGACCAACAACAACATCTTTGATTAAACCGATACATTGAACTCTTTTTGAGTCAAAAGAAAATAAATCCTTATATGGTCTTGTTATTTGTAACCCCATCCTTTCCATAATTACTTTGGGCATAAGATTATGAGAAGCCCCTGAATCCAACATAGCATTATGTAAAGTCATATCATGAATACTAATGCTTACATAGAAAGGAGGAAACTCTTCATTTTGATCATCTTCTAACCTTGGACCCAAATATATAGTAGGATTATCTTCTTGGACATTTAAAATATCAGCAGCTCCTGGTTGTGAATTCAACATCTTAACAATCTTGCTTCTATATTTGTTTACCTTGAGAATCTCACTAAAAGGGACTGATATTTTAATCTTTGAAATTTCATTCTCAAGGTTGAAATCAGGAACAGATCTTTCAGCTTCTTTGATAAGAGGAGGAAGTTGAGTGTCTTTCTTACCAAGCGGAGTGTCTTTCTTACCTTCAGCAATCTTTGGGGTATCATTTTTAGCTTCGACAACCTTTGGAACATCTTTCTTAGGTTGCGCTTTGTTTGCAGTAATCGACACATTTCTGTTTCTAAGATTATATTTTTTTTGCATTTCAAAGATGGCATGCTGATACCCTTTAAAATAATCTGAAGGTTCTTCTCCTTGATTGGCCAAATCTGACTCATCATGCTCTTCTTTAGTTAAGAAAATTCCTGACATCTCTTCGTCAAGACAATGGATAGATTCTTCAGGAATTTCATGATCATCTTCTTCATCAACCAAATTCTGCTGAAAAGAAGGTCTCACTAGAGGATCAGGCTACTGATTTCTATTTTCTCTTGGTATTTGTTGGTTTTGAGGTCTCTTGAATTGAGGATTTCTAAATTGAGGTTCATGTTGCACAGGAGGAGCAGAAGTATTTCCAAGAGCTAACCTATCCATCAACTTCTCCATGGTTTTCATCATTGAGTCAAATTTATCTTCAGAAGTTGAAGAGGAAGGTTTCTCTTCTTCTTTCAATTTAGTTTTTCCCATTTTTGACTTTTTAGCAGCTATCATGTTTACCTCTACCTTTACTGCATCACTTTGCATTTCAGCAAGTGTAGGTGATTCTCTTTCTCTCAACAAGATAGAAAAGTCATAATCAAATGCTTCAGCATATCTCATTTGTGCTAAGGCTTCTGGAGGTTTCAAACGAGATGGAATTGAGTCAAAAACTTTATTAAATATTTTTGAAAAGTTTTGAACAGATTCATCAGGTGCCCTTCTAAGATTGTTATATTCAGTAAGTGCTTGAACTGGATTAGTTCTGTTTCCCCATTTTCTTATAAATTTATCTTCAAACTCATCCCAATTTTGAATGCTTCCCTGTGCCAGAGATTTAAACCATTTTCTAACTTCACCAATAAAACTCTGTGCAAACAGTCTTAACTTCACATCTTCATCATCAACTTCTTCTCTGTCAGCAAAATCATTAAATCTGTCTACATGTTCTTCTGTTGTAATTTCTTCATCACTACCCCAAGTAGGGATCCTAGCAGCATATTTACTAGGAAGGTCATGCAAAACAGCAGGAAGTACAAGTGGTGCATACCTAGCAGGTGCAACCATGATTAAAGGATGAACAATAGTTTTAGGAATGGCAGAAACAGAAGATGAAGAACTGGTATGAGGAGGACTACTTGGATGAACAATAGTTTTGGGAATGGCAGAAACAGAAGATGAAGAACTGATATGAGGAGGACTACTTGGTTTCTGTAAGCCACTAACAATTGAGCTCCAATTTGGAAGGGGTAAACCAGCTTTAGATTTCAGCAAGACTTCGAAAGGGTCAAGTTCTTTCAATTTATCTAGAGACTCTTTTTCTAACAATAGCTCAGAGGTAACAACTTCCCAAAATTCTTCTTTGTCTTCTTGTGTTACTAGGGTTGAAGTGTCAATTCCTCTCTTTTGCAGGTCTAAGATAATATCAATGAGTTCCTTTTCATTTTCTGATCTAAACAACACTTCATGAATTTTATCATCAACTTTTTTGTCTTCAGGACTTCTTAATATTTCAGAGAGCAAAGATTTCGAATGAGATGGAGTACCTGATATTTCTGAAATTCTTCGACTACCTTTTGAAACAGTGTTTGGATTGTCCACAATGGTAGGTGGATTGGGATCAGGATTGCTCTGTGTGTATCTCCTTCTCGAAGCCACCTTTAAACTTTTGAAAATGTATGGAGTCACCAAGGTAGATTGCAGCCTCGAAAACTTTCTAAGCTCCTGCTACCTTCAGAAGTTCAACTTCTTGATTTCGGGAATGAGTAATCTTCAGGCTCCTAGCAGACGCACCAAAATATTATCACAAAATCTGACCCTGATAGGCTACTGATGAAGTAGACTCTGAGTAACTCTTTCAAACAAATCTTTCAGTTTAGGCTTAGCCTCCTCAACCTGAGAGGGCTCTCTCAATAGGTTTAAGATTTTTGATGATTAGATGGCTAACTCTAGGAATAAAATTGGACAAAAATGTGTAACTGGTTGAAACAAAGATTAGCAAACATCTATTGGGCTATGGAGTCAAGATAGTCTTCAACCAAACATCATAATCAACTAAACATGGAAGTCAAGGCACTTAGAGTTTAAGTTTATAAGTGAAACTGTAACACATTGAATAAACACAGTTTACAAGCATGTGAAGGAAGTTAGAGCATTTTCCAATGAATTTTAAGGAACACATGTTCATACCACTACAAATAAGTAATTGAAAAAGGCCATAAAGATATTAAACACGTAAACCCCTTATGAATCTTGAGTAGTAAAACTGACCTCTGTATTAAGTTTGAAAAACAAAACAATCTCCACAGTAACAACTTCTTTTGCTAATAATATTGCCAACCCTGAGGAACTAGATCTAATGCTTCATATAGAGATTTTACAACCTTGGATTCTATGATCCATCCTTAGGAGAATTCGAATTTCCAAAATTGACACCTATCTACTCATAAAACAAGCTTCATAATTACAAACTGACAGCTAACTGTCTTTTAGGAGTTCTAATACAAATAGGAGTGAAATTCTAAAACATGTTTCAACAACATTATCTATGACTTAAATACATTCTTTGATAGCTGTTAATCCATATCTTTGACCATTATTATGCCTCCAGCACTATTACAAACCTTGTTGATTCATGACCTAACTGTCCCAAAAAACAAGGAGACAGAGTTCCTCCTTTTTAGCCCTTAATCCTTTATGCTTATCTTTGAGTAGTTTTGTTGGCATTGTTGTTGTAGCCTTTCTTCAGACTTTGTTAACTGTATTTCTAGGTCTTTAACCTGTCTCTTCAATCTCCTGTTAGTAGCTCTCAACTGAACATTCATCATCCTTACAAATCTGGCTTCTTTAATTGCAGGTATAGTCCAAGTAAAGTACTGAGCTTCACTGCTGACTATTTCTGGTTTGGAAACTTTTTCAACTTCCTAGAGAGCCTTTATCCTTTTGAAATTTGTCTTCTCAACAACATGCCTTCTTGCTCTCTTACTTAATCTAGAAATTTCATTATTAGTTGCTCTTAACCTTTCTTCCATTTCTTCATAACTGGTTTTTTCTTTTTGAGTGGAAAAAACTCTGATTTTGTCAACTTCAGTTATTTGTGATGAATGGTCTATCAACTCTTCCTAAACAATGGAAGCTTCCTCTATTTTCTTTAACTCAATATTGGACTCTTGCATCTTTTTAGATTGCCTGGTTAAAGGCTTTCTGGCTTGAACACAAATGTTGCAACCTCATCCTCAAATTCCAGTTTCTTAGAAGATTTCATCTTCTTCGATTTTCCTTCATCATATTTTATGAAATCTGCCTGCACCAAAGGGGATTCTTCAATATCAATGGCTCATAGAATATCATTTAAATTACCTTTTAAGTCTGGATTTTCCCCTAAGATCACTGATTTACCCTTTTCCTTTGCAATTTGACTTCTTGTGAATCTCCTTTGAACTGGTTTGTTAGCTGATTGTTCTTGTGTCATTTCTTTAACTTCAACTATCTTTTCCTTTGTAGATTGAGGAGTCTCAAGAATAACCACTGATTCTTTACTCACTTGCTCTTTCACCTGCTTTCTAGGTTTCAGCTTAACAAATCTTTTTGACCTAGTCATTACAGGTTTACTGATTTTTGCTGGAGGAGTTTCTTTAGCCTTAGGGTTAATGCTTGTATCTTGATTTTCCATTCCAAAACCACATAAAAACAAAAATGAAGACCATTCTCTGTTTATCCTTTTGAGTTCATGTAAAACTATTAGTTTAATTAGACCATGATGAAAAAGGGAGGTTTCATATCCTTGAGATTTCATTTGCACTTTATCTGCCATCTTAGATATGCTTCGATATAGGAAGAAAGGCAAATCTAAAGAAATCATACTAGTAAAATGCAACAGGAGCTTAAAATGATATGAATATACTTTATGATATCTTCCCTCACAAGTAAAATACCTTTGAATGTTGAAGAGCAAGTTGGCATAGATGTCTTTCATGTAGTTCCTTGGAATTGCCTTGGTTAAGTCTGTTCCTTTCTGGCTTCATAAACACTTTACATGGTTCCATGTCAAATCTGAAGTTTTTGAACCATCTATCTTGCCCCCTAGGAATCTCTGTCACCAAAGCTATGATCTCAGGAGTAATTGGCAAGTTTAGGATTCCAATTTTTGTGTCTGAGCCAGTGAAATGTAGGGCAAACTCCTTTGTCACTTAAGTGTGTCCTCCCTGCAATTTTTCACAAAATTTCCAACATCTTGTTTTCTTGAAGGCTTCCATTACTGATTTATCTCTAGCTAAGACCTCGGTGCTTTCAGGCTCTGTTCTTAAACAATGACCAGACCTGTGACTTTTCCTTTCTTCTGTCATCTTTGCCTCTGAATTCCTGTAACAAATCAGCCTCGCTTGAATTTCTATTTATCAGCCTCACTTGCTTATGGTGGTCAGCCTCGCTTGAATTATAGATGAGAGAAGCTTTGGTAAGAGATTACCATAAGCTTATCATTTGAAAACGGTCTGTTTGAGTGTTTGCATGCAAACTGCAATAAGAAACCAGCTAGCCCTTTCGAATTTGAAATTACCTATCATGATGACCCCTACATTTGAAATGATGGATTTGGATGGTTGCATGCTTAAGAACTGACTCCTAGCTGACACCTAATAATGAAAAATTAACGGAATTTTAACGAATTGATGTTTTGACAAGACTGCCTACGAATCCGCGCTTTCGTAGCGCGCTTAGTGTATTTTCAAGGAAAAGTGCTATGAAAAGAGTAGCATTTTCATAGCGCAAAATAGAACTTTTACATTGTCTGCACTACGAAAATGTGGTTTCGGGACTAATTCCAAAAAAATTTCAAAATGGTTTAAGATATGAGTTCTAAATAGAATGTGAGACTTCTAAGACAAGGGATAATGTTGTTAAACTTTATTTGGATATGAAAATGAGACTTTTGAGACTCTTAACCCATCACATACCCATTAAAACATAAAAGGACTTAACACCTATTGAGGACCAATGACTAGGAACAATGTAAACTGTTCAGGTTTAGGAAAAAAAAACAAAAAAAAAAAACTTTTATGGTGATAAAAAGGAGTCTAAGGGGTCACAATATAACCAAAGCCGACATAACAATAATAATATAAGGTCACAAAAATAACAATAGTGGGCTTCTATGGGGCACAATAATAACAATATGGCGACAATAAGGGCACATCAATAACAATAAGGGCTAAAATGATAATAGTAATGGGGGAATCACTAGTATTATAGGGACCTAACACTTCTATAGCCACTAGTTTAGTTGGATAGAATCAACTTTCTCAACATATGGCTTGATCCCCAACTTAGCCTCCACATGGAAAGGTACCCATATTTGGTTATAACTACATTATCCCATATTTGTCTCGGTCTTGCAATCTATATTATGTTTATTTCCCTCTTTCATGGGGTATTTGTGATAAGCCTCTATTGAAGGTGTCTTCATACCCTTTGTTGCAAATGGATATGTCACCATGGATGCTAGTATGTCAAGCTCTACTCAAGTCGATCCAACCTTACCCTATGAACTTCTTCCTCATTCTCTTCATGATGTTACCCCATCATTCTTGGTGCTTTACTTCCCTTTAACCTTGGCAACAACTCTTGTCTACTTCTTATCTAGTCATTATTACTACTTACCATGTAGGTCTCACTAGGTGTATTCAAACTCACACTTTAATACCACATGCACCATAAATGGTAAACTTATAGCATGTTGATTTCACCAACACATATTCTTGCAACAATGCAATATCCTAATTGTTCCTTTAAGTTCTAACACACATGATTGTAATGACAAAGAATATGACTTTGCTTGCACTACTTGTCTACTTGGATGGAACTATAAGCGATGGTCCAAGCTTATGAGCTTGAATTGGTGTATCTTAGGTATGATAACTAGATGTGCTCTCTCTCTCTCTTTCTCCTAGCTATGATAAGTATCACTCATGAGATGACATGATATATACTTTTATTTCATGATAAGTTAATTCTTGAGGACATTCCTCTCATTTCTAACGATATATGCTTATAGTCTGGTAAATGAGAGGTCAATGGGGTTATTGTGGAAGTTGACCTAGTACATGAACTCAATTAGGGAAGAGGATTCAGCCAACCAAAATTCAATTCAACCATTTAAGGGTTAACTCAACCAACCAAGAGTCAAGTCAGCCACCCAAAAAACTAAGTTGACTAGCTAAGTGTCCAGTTCATCAAGCAAATTAAATTGACTAGAGAAGGAATTCAATTGACCAAATTGATAATTAAATTAATAAGAGAAGAAATTAATTAGGAAAAGAAGGGATATTAACTAGTAGTGAAATAAAATGACTTGGGAAGTGAAATAAATCAATTGAAGTAGTAAAATCTATTCTAGAGTGACTATATGATATGTGGGAGGGTTGTATAGTGCATGGGTAAAAGAAATCCACTCAGCAACAATGAAATGGTGGCTTAGAGAGGGTGATGTCCTATGGGGAGTGAGATTACACCACCCAACAAAGAAATCTCAGCTTAGGGAGTAAAATACTCGCTTGTAAGACAAAAAATACTCCAATAGACACACAAAGACCAAATTATCAACTCCCTATACATTAGCAATAGCTTTGGAATGAGTATCATTGATTGTCCATCTTCGAATGGGCATACAAAGGAAAATAAAAGATGTTGGGTTAATTGTTTGCTTATGGTGATTGTATTTATGGACAAAATCTCAAACAATAGCTAATAAAGAATATTCCTTGATAAACAACACATAAGTAGCCATTAAATTATGGTCTAGCTCCATTTCAAACCCATAGATAGAAAAAATTGCATTGAAACCAATAAATTCATACATTGAGTTAGAATCCCAAATGGAAAGACCAATATTCAATTACCTTTGCCAAGATCTTTGTTATGCATCAATGAGTAAGTTAATCTTTAGTTCATCTCTATTCTCCTCAATGAAGTTCAGTAAACATTCTTCTTCATTTGTAGCCAAAGAACCCCACTTCCTTGTAAGGAAAAAAATATATATAGGAGGATGGCTCAGATAGGGGATAACTCAAAGGTCAAGCATCCTTGACCTTTCAACTTATCTAAATTTGTTTGTCCTTGTCTTTATTTTCATATTTTTGTACAATGGGAAGAGATTTCCTATTGTTTTATTTTTTTAATACACGATTTATTTATTTGGCAATAATATCCTCCATTTATTTACATCTCATGTGGTTGCTTTATGATTTAATTGAATGTAGGGGTGGACATTGATTATGATGGCATGGGGTCTTTCATACCAACAACCTAGACTCCTTCATCAACCCTAGCCTCCAACCTTATATGTGTTAGTGAGTGAATTGTTCTTGTATAAATTCAATTAAGATCATGAAGAATTAGAACTTGTTGCTATATATTTGGTACCTTCTCTTTTGAATTACTTAGTGTATTGAGATTAATATAAAATGAAATATATTTGTTAGTATAATTTATATTTCATTTCAACATTTTTTGTTTTACTTACAAAAATTTGAACCTTGAATCTCATTATTTACATAATACTTCAAGTCGTAGCGATGACTATTTGAAATACACCATTAACATATTTCATTCAACTTTAAAAATAATAATTCACGAAAATTACATCTATAAAATTATAAAATTATTAAAATTATAAAATTTAGAAATATGTATGAAAAACTTTACTTATTAAATTTCAAGCATGCTTAGTGTGAATCATACTGAGTGTGAATGAGTAACTATTTATAAGACACCATATATAACCAAATTTGTCCATCCAAAAAGTATATATCTATATAGATATAACTTATCCCAGTGTGAATCATACTGAGTGTGAATGAGTAACTATTTATAAGACACCATATATAACCAAATTTGTCCATCCAAAAAGTATATATCTATATAGATATAACTTATCCCATTGGTAAACATATTTAAGAATTAAATTTGTGATAATGTGAAAAGGTCATCATGGACAATGCGTTCATGAAAAGAAACGAAACCGTTTGTGCCAAAAGCAAAAGCAAAAGCACCTCACTCTAAATGATTACAGGTCATCATGGACAATGCGTTCATGAAAAGAAACGAAACCGTTTGTGCCAAAAGCAAAAGCAAAAGCAAAAGCACCTCACTCTAAATGATTACATACAAACTTTAATGCACTTCAAGAAAACTTAGAGTGCATTATTGCACCTATAAAGGAAGCATCCAACTAAAGTAGTTTTGAAGCGAATACAATTGACGAGCAAAAGCTCTTTTAGATTCTATAATGGGTTGATTTAAGAAAAGTTCCATATCTATGAAATATAAGTTTGGTATGAAATATAATTTTCTTAAAGACAAGTGTTCGTTTAGATGGGTGGATTTAATAAAAGTGCCATATCTATATTTTAAGGAATAAAGTTTGGTATGAAATATAATTTTCCAACGATAAGGCTTCCTTTAGATGGTGGGTTTTAAATTTTATAAGTGTATAAGTAATATATAAAAATTAATATAAATATGATTTAAATAGATTATTTTTGTTGGTTGAGAAAAATAATTGTTATTTTTTATTTAGATTTGAATTTTTGTTGGTTATAAAATTAAATATAATATTTTAATAATCATTGTTGTAATAGTTTCATATTTTATGAGCTTTAAGAGTTAGTTCAATTGGTCAAATCAAGTGTCTCGCCAATGGGAGGTCATAGGGTCGAATCCCGAAAGCTCTTGGGGTTAGGTCAGTAAATACGCAGAGGGGTGTTGATGCCTTCGGGTGCGTCCACTCAGTGTTGAACAACCCGGTGTTGATGCCTTCGGGTGCGTCCACTCAGTGTTGGGTGTTGATGCCTTCGGGTGCGTCCACTCAGTGTTGAACAACCCGGTGTTGATGCCTTCGGGTGCGTCCACTCAGTGTTGAACAACCCTCGTAGCGACCACCCATTGACTCAGGTATCCATGAACCAGAAGTGAAAAAAAAAAAAAATTCATATTTTATGAAAAAAAAAAACCTAAAATCTGGTAAATTTTTAAGTATATTTAAATACTGGCATGATTGTAACAATCTCACTCTAACCTTTATACTATAAATATTGGTTTTTTACCACACATACGAACATAACAACTCGAATCAAATCAACTCAGCGTAAAATTACAATAATTAAATAATACAATATTAATATTAATATTAATATTTATATTTATATTTATATTTATAAATATAAACTCGAATCAAATCAACTCAGCGTAAAATCACAATAATTAAATAATACAATATTAATATTAATATTAATATTTATATTTATAGTAATATTGTAACATATCTGATGATATCTTTTAATAAAAATTAAGGTGCATAGTTGGCTTAGGTACTACCCATATACTATTATTGTGTTGACATGATACATTTCAATTAATTGTTTAACCGTTAAAGAGTCATATTTGCATTTATCACATATATTTTATGTAATGCATACTTTTATTACACCTGTCCCTTAAACTTCCTTGACTTTAGGATAAGGATAAAGAAACATAATATATCTATGAAAGCAATTTGACGATATTATTTATGATCATGTGAGAGACAGGAGATGGGCCCCTCATGTCTCTTTTTAGTTACTATCACGTCATCTGAAAAATACCCCATTCTTTATATTTATTAAACAATTTTAAACAACGATTTAAAAACATATTTTATTGAAGACATTTAATAAGGGAGTTGTTTTTAATGTGATTTTTTGAAGATTTCGGTGATGGAATCCGGCAGAAAAAACTGAGGTTAAATCTTGATTTGTATTATTTAAAATGGTTTTTTAACTGCATATTTGGATTGAGCACCCTGAAAAACCCCTGGGACGCGTCGATTGTGTAAAAATTAACTATCAAACTTACGATTTCAATAAATTGCTACTGGATTTTGACTGAAAAACCCACCGGAAAAGCTTCCAAAAAATCTCTTTAAAAACAATTCTTTAACCAAGATAAAAAAACATTAAAAAAACAACTTGATGAAATTGTTGATATATATATAGTGAAAGACTAAATAAGTTATTGATATCCATCATTTTCAAGAGATTTTATTACAAGGTGATTTGATTTGATAAGATCATGTTTTGCATAGGGATATGGCAGAATGAAAATATCGTATAAAAGGACACGGGCAGAAATCTTAGTGAGGTGAAGGAAAAAGATGATAGGGTTGATTGTTTCATGGTATTTATTTATACTAATGTGTTTGTTGGAGGATAATATTATGAATATGATCTAGTAAGAGTTTGATATGATTTTTGTGAGAAGATGATTTAAATAAATGATATTGAAGTGGGGTTTGAATTAAAAATAAAATCAGAGGATTGATTATAATGTATTAACTTGATAAATTATAAATAAATTAGCAAAGTGATAATTTAAATTGAAAATGAAATATGGGGAATAGTTAGAAATTAATGAGTTTTTGTTTTATATTTATATTTATGTTTTCTTTAATTAAGAAAGAAAATCCCTTGGATGCGGGTGGGATTACGGCTTTAAATGTTTATCATGTAGAATAATAAATCCCGGTACTGCTAGCTGCAGAGCAGCGTGGCTTCCCAAGACTTCACTTCGTGCAAGAGGGATGGAGTTATTAAGGCTGGACTTGGTAGGATATCTGCATTTATGGAGTGCGTTGTTCAACGCAACATTCTGGCTGTTATAATCATGTCAATCCTGTATGTTTTCCTCACACCCTGCGCTCAATCTCACTGTGCCGGGACCTGGTTAGCTGTGGTCTATGGTGACGGGCTGACTCTTGCACACAGAGGCAAGCTCCAGGCCGACTCTCTGTATCTCCGGAAGAGGTTCAGCACGACTTTCAGGGGTAAGCTCTCCACAGTTCTTGACTTCAGCATTGGTAGTATTGTGTCTCCGTCTTGGGCTTTCTTTGTGCATTCAATTCAGTTTCTGTGTCATTTCTACCATCCCTCTATTGTTGTCTCTCGTCTCTCTGTTCTCTCTGCGCCCTACCCTTCGCCTTTCATAATGGTTCGACAGGGTAAAAGGAGTCGCTCCGGGGGGCGTCGAGGCAGTGGCATGCACTCAACCGCCGGTCACTCTGTGGAACCTGAGCAGTCGCCTATTAATCTCCCCCCCTCTCATGAGGCTGTGCCACCTTTAAGCTCTGGGCGCAAGCCAATTCCTAATAGCGCTTTCCAAACCACGCATTTTAAATTTCAAAGCAATTTGAACAGGCCTCTGATTACTGCTCACATTACTATAATCCTTTCGGAAGAAGAAAATCAAATCTCCCCTCTGGCATGCATCGCTCCTGATCCTTCCCAAAGCAGTGAGCATTCCATGGATAAAGATAGCCCAGAGAATTGAAAGAGTGATAAGTCTGGTCAGGAGGAAATTCCTAAAAGTATTCCACCCCTTGAAGACATAAGCCCAGTTGATGAGGAAGGGACTCTTGGCGCCACAAGTCACTCCATGGCGATCCCTGTCAGCGAGACGGATGGCAATGAGAGTCTGAGGATCGGCAGTGCGTGTCTGGCTGAGGAGAAGACTCCTGGTAAGGTTAAGGAAGTTTAGCGCCACCTAGGACCGCTTCTTTCCTTTTTGTTTTTTGCTACTGCTCAGATGACCACCTACAGGCATCTTCGATTACAGTCAAGGTTCAGCATTTATGGCCTGTTGTTTTGGTATCCCTTCGGGGAATTGGTGGTTAATTTGCTGGCTGGTCTGCAATGAATTTAAGCTTTTGTTGCCAATGTCTCTACCTCCGCTATACAAGTCATCCTCTGAGTTCTATATCTGTTTTCTTGCAATATGTAACTGGTCTCCCCAGCTTTTTTTTGTAAGGGAGCAGTTCTGCTGTGTTAAGTGCCCTCGGGCTCTGATCTCTGAGGCCTCAACTCCATGTAAAAATATTCTTCTTTTCAGTTAATAGAATTTAGTATTTGCAGAGAAAAAAAAATTAAGAAAGAAAATAAATATATTTTTAAAATTTGGTTGAAAAGGTAATACTATGTTACTCATGTGGTATAATGTTAATTTTATATTTATAAGATTAATTAGCAAATTAATTCAAGTTCACATATTTATTATAGTTAATTATGCTTGAAATTGGTATATTATGTCTTGAAGGGATATACAACTTAAAATGTTTGATCTGGATTGGATCATTATAGTGTTTTTCATCTATCTCAATGCTTTCAGAGTGGAAAAATTGAAGAATCATTGCACGAGACCATTTACATCTGCAGGACCCAGTTTGGCAAATTGGGGTCTGAAACCTTTTTGGAGCATTTTGAAGCATCAAATGACATTTTTTAGGGGTAAAACTTTGTTGATTTAACTTTGCACATTTTTTTTCCTATTTTACACACAAAGACCTTTCCAATGGTGCAAGAATCGCATCAATCGAAGTTTGCATGCGAAAGTTATGTTTCTCAGAGTTTGACATTCTTGTTTTCACTGCGATAATTTGAGAGGAGGATGCCACACCAACCCCTATAATTCATGGAAAATGGGTTAGCCACATGATTATGATGAAGAAGACTCTAGAAGAGTCTATATTGGAACTATGGTTAAAAGTTGGCATAGTGAAACCTAACCACTATTACGCTATCAAGTTGTGTTATAACCGGGCGACTAGGAAGAAAAGAGATTCCATTCTTTAGAGTGTATTTGTTCCATATATGAGAAAAAATAGATGAGAGGGATAGGAGATCGAGCACACATAGAGCATTTGTGCATTATAGTAGCCCATGATCCATAGGCCATACTTCTTTATAATTGCAGTCATTTTCTATTCAAAGAAAGAGAGTAGAGTGGCCTCACCTTCAAGTCAGGTTTTCTCCTGAAAGGGTTTCCCATGTCATGATTTGGATTTAAACAGGAACACAACAAATTATAGAGATAACCATAAACACAAAGATGCAGCGGAAATAATACTTCATTTCATTAATGTAAAATATTGAGATATGCTTACAAATAGAAAATGGAAATAAATAGCTAGGGCGTTGGTAGCTTATCTCTGAGAAGAGATGTGGTGGCTACATGCCTCTAAACTGTGTTACAATGAGGCTCGAAGGCCTATTTATTGTTGAGAAACAATGGAAAACTCTTAACATCCCAAAACCTAACCCTAGAAGATGAAACGCCAAATTGTGGGCCCCGTTTGGGTAAATTGGTACATCAATTTCCCGGGGTTGTAACTTTGGCATACGATCTTCGTTTGACGCGTACAATAGCTCGTTAAAAATATCTATTCGAGCACTACCACTTTGAGAAGGGCAACATTCGTCCATGGACCCATGTTGCCCCCAGATTTCCCAAAAAATGTCGTTTAGGGCCTCAAAAGGGCTTCGGAAGTTCAGGACCTGAAAAACTGATAGAAATAGTAAATTGTGCTACAAATAAGGAAACTAAAAAGCTGAAAGAGACAGTTGCGGGGGTCCAAATGGGATAGGTGGGTGGCCACCAACATCCACCTAGATCATTCCTCCCTCCTTAGGAAGCAATGGTCCCCATTGCGTTGAGTTTCTCCCTGAGATGAGGAAGCTTCTGCTGAGATGGGTCTCTGGTGAGCTGTTCTGCAATCTCTGATGTGTCTAGTAATGGTGAGAAGCATGGTCGGTGACGATCCACATTGAACACTCGGTGCAAGCGAAGGAATGGAGAAATGTTGTGCTCCAAAGCATTATTTCCCACAACCTTGGTAATGGTGTAAGGACCATGTCGGTATGGTCTGAGCTTCTGATGGGCTCTTGTAAGGCATTCTTTCTGTAAATGCAACTAGACTTTGTTGCCCACCTGAAGCTTGTGTGGTACCCCTTTGGGTGAGGAGAAGTTGTTCCTGCGTTTTGTCATGACCATATTCCTTTGTTATTGCTGCTGCGTGGAGGAACCCTTTGCGGGGGTCATGGAGATGGCAACAATCTTCCCCTTACTTTGGGAGCAAACTAGACAGATGAATTTCCTAGTCTGGGAGATGAGCTTGCTGCCTTTCTTAGCAGTGATCAAAGAGGTGGCGGTATGTGGGGCTACCTCTGGTATCCTGTATAATAAATTATCCAAAGAAATAATGACAGCGCAAGGCCTTGACTCATACACAGCATGTCGCCTCCACAAGTATGGCTGGCCTAATAGTACATCGCAAACATCCAGAGGTGTAACATCACACAATACCTCGTCTGTGAAGTGCTTGATGCTATAGGGAAGGTGGCACTGCTGGCAAAATTTGAGATCTCGTCCTTCGTGAAGCCACCCGATACTGTACGGCTGCAGGTGTGGTGTAGTCGGTAGGCCCAACCGCTTCACGACCTTTGCTGAAACGAGGTTCTTTTGGCTGCCACTGTCGACAATGAATTGCAGCGGCGAACCCTTCACCCACATCTGTGAGTGGAAAAGGCGCTCCCCCTCCTCTGGGTCTTCGGGCTCATTCTTCTGGATCTTGGTGGTGGCAACAGTGGCGCTAGGATCCACATCAATGATCTGCTTCCCTTTGCCATTCCCCTTGTTGGGTTTTGGCTAAGGGTCAGAACATGCATCTGATTCAGAAGCCTTCAACTCAGCCACCAGCGACTACTTGGTCTGACACTCACTTGTGTTATGAGTGGGACTCTTGTGGAACTCACACCACTTTCCTATGTCCTTCTTCGACTTCGTGGTGTTGTTCTTTTCTTGCGGCTTCGACGGGTTTTCTTGGGTCACCCCGCCTTGGCTTTGTCCTTTGGTCTTCAGATTTGCAGATCCAAAGTCTCGCTTATTCTGTTTGAACTTTTGCTCGATTTTTACAACGTATCAGTACACCGTGTCGAGCGAGGAGATGTTCAGGAACTCCATCTCTTCCTAGATGTATCTGTGTAGGGAGCTGTGGTATTTGAGTACCAAATGCAGCTCAGAGTCCTTGATATCCAACTATGTGCGAAGGGTATGAAAAATGTTTGTGAACTCCGGCACATCTTGGTCCCTTCCCTACCGCAGTGTGGTCCATTTGATGTATTTGTCCTCGTAGCTTTTGACAAGGTAGTACTGCTCCTTAACGGCATTCCGGAATGAATCCCAAGTGGGTGCGACTGAAAATAGTGAGCCCGTATTTTCAGCCTTCTGCTCACAGTAGGTTTCCCACCAGTCCTTGATGTGGGGGGCTGCTTTGAGAAGAGCGAAAACAATCTTTTCCCAACTCGAAAATTCATGAACAGAAAAATACCCATCTAGCAGATTTAACCATTTATCTACGGCATCTGCATCTATTTTACCCTCGAATATGGGGATTCCAAAATTAACTTGTACCTTAAACGATGTGGCGTTTCCAGAGTCGCTATCAGAAGCCGATGTCTGGGTAGCTGCTGAAGAATCTAGGAAAAGTTGTCCATCATCTCGTTCCGTTGTCGCTAGAGGGCTTCTTCGTGCAAGATTTTGATAGGATCTCCTACCCCCTCATCTTTATTTTCATCCGCCATGGTAGGCCGTCAGGATTTGCGAGGTTGGTCTTGCAAAGGTTTGACCAGTTCAAGCCCTAACTCATTATAGCCCGACCTCGTTGGGGACATGCAAAGAAAAACAGAGAAAAAGCAAACTGCTCTGATACCATTGATTCAGATTTAAATAAGAACGCAACAAATTACAGAGATAACCATAAACACAAAGATGCAATGGAAATAATACTTCATCTCATTAATGTAAAATACTGAGATATGCTTACAAATAGAAACTAGAAATAAATAGCTAGGGCAATGGTAGCTTATCTCTGAGAAGAGATGTGGTGGCTACATGCTTCTTAACTGTGTTACAATGAGGCTCGAAGGCCTATTTATTGTTGAGAAACAATGGAAAACCCTTAACATCGCAAAACCTAACCCTAGAAGATGAAACGCCAAATTGTGGGCCCCGTTTGGGTAAATTGGTACATCAATTTCCCGGGGTCGTAACTTTGGCATACGATATCCGTTTGACGCGTACAATAGCTTGTTAGAAAGATCTATCCGAGCACTACCACTTTGGGAAGGGCAACATCGGTCCATGGCTATATGTTGCCCCCAGATTTCCCAAAAAACATCGTTTAGGGCCTCAAAACGACTCCGAAAGTTCAAGACCCGAAAAACTACTAAAAATAGTAAATTGTGCTACAAATAAGGAAACTGAAAAGCTGAAAGAGACAGTTGTGGGGTCCAAATGGGATAGGTGGGTGGCCACCAACATCCACCTGGATCATGTCATATCTTGTTTCAAATGTGTTTGTGAGATTTTATTTAATTGTTCTCTATTTTCTACATAATTGTGTTTCACATGCATATGTTATTAACAATAATCTACGGATCTAGAATTCTAAAGTGAAATAAAACTATAATAATCTAGTTTTCATATTTTTAAATATAATTTTACCAAATCTTATGTGATGAAATGTCCAGTGAAATATCCATGGTAGTTTACGGATCTGTTGTGTCCACGACCGCCCCCCATAAATTTATATGAAAGATATGGGGACCCTCTATGTAAATTTTGGTCATATCACTTCTTTCATGCTTTGATTTTGTCAATTTTGTGAGATTTTTACTTTTATCGGTTTTCTGATTTGATCATTTCATTATGTGTGTTTTTTCACTTGCTTCCCAATGACTCAAATTTTGTTGAATTTGGACTTACAATTTGAAAATAGTGCTTGTTCAAAGATTGGTTGAATTTAATCGCATAAGCTTAAATATGTACAAAATGTATTTTGCTTTTATTTTATTAATTTAAATATGTAAATAAAATTATTTAATTAGTTTAATTAATTTTAGATTAATTAAGTTAATTATAATTATTATTTTTTTGTAAGTTTGGCAGGATTATATCTTCAACCTGTCCAATATATCATCCCGATTGGGGTAGGGAATTGAACCAATAACTTTACATCAAAGAGCGCCTTAACAGAACACCTAATCACCATCTATCCAAGACCCTATAGAAAATTAAGTTGATTATAATTTATTTAATTAATTTGTAAATATTAATTTGTAATTTGTAATTATTTATTTATTATTTATTATTTAATTTTTATTAACTAATCTACAAAACCATCGCAGCCAAGAGCTTGTGTATATATATTATAACCATGTATAAAAAATATATATTAAAACCTCATTGTATATATAATTATAAAAAAAATAATGTATATGATGTCATCTCGTTTGAGGTACTTCAGAGGTACAAAATTGACCACATATTTAGCCTTGGGGAGCTCATCCTCGAAATGATGTAAGAGGAGTTGAAAACCATGTGTGGGAGGGGCTTCACGGGCTTTATATTAAATTTTTTTTTTTAATTATATAGGTTGCTTGTTTGATATAATATATTTAGTTTTTTATTGATTCGTTATTAGTTTTTCTTTGATTAAAATTTTTTAAAATATATTTAAAGTTTAACATTATGAAATCAAATTTATTATTTTTAAATAAAATTTATTTTTATTTATCTCAAATATGATGCGTTGAAATGTCTCCCTTCTTATTGTGTAATGATGACAAGAATTGAGTTTTGTGTACTCTATTATTAATTACTATGTACTATAAATATAAATAATTTGAAAAATAACATTATATATTAATTACTATGTACAATTAAAAATATAAATTTGAAAAAAATATGTAAAAATAACATGTGTACAATTTGTACAACTCTCATTATATCAATTAATATTGTAATGACATGACATGTGTACTATAATATGAACATTATATTAAAAAAACTGTCATCATTCAATATTAAATAAATAAATAATAATTTGTTATCATTCTCTTCAATATCAATTATATATATATATATACCTTGTATTTACAAAACAAGTTTAATCATATTAAAAAATATAATAAAAAAAGTTAAACAAATATTTATATAAATCATTTTACAAATTTATTATTGTTTGGAGTACATACAACACATCATGATAGAAAAAAAAGGTCTTTTTTTATGGGTGAAGTGGAAAGCATTAACTTGGGGAGGTCCCACTCCCATGTATGTCTCCTCCCATGTCTTCATCTCATAAAACTCAATGTTAAATTGAAAAGTCCTCTCTATTTTTGTTATATATATATATATGTTATTTAATTCATATTTATTTTCATGTTTTTTAAATTTTTGTTTTTATTAAAATTTTATGGTATATTTTTAGATTTATAAAATCATTGATGATGAAGATGATGATGATTAACATCCATTAAGACTAATGTGGTCTATAGACCTTAACAACAACAAGAATTTAATTGTAATTCTTTAAAATCTTATTTATATGCTCAAAAAGACGGGAAAAAGTGCACCAAGATCATTATAGTTGGGTTGACTTAACAAGTCAAGAAAATCACTATAGTTATGTTGTAGTACTCAACAACTCCCCATTAATTTTTTATGATAATTGAACTAATAAATAATGGGGACCTTTTTAAAATTGATAAAGCTCCTTAATTCTAATAAAATAATGCAATTTTTAGTTTTTGTCATCAAAACACCTTTGAATAAGAAAATCTCCCTCTTTCATATCGGAAATTAGTATAATAAATATAATATTCGCACATAACTCAATATGCTTTTGTTTAAAATGTATTATCGGAAGAGTTCTATTGGAACATTTAAATATCATAATATTACTTGTATTAAAGTCATGATAAAACCATCCCCCAATTAAAACTTTATGATACTTTAAGTCTAAAGTTATATAAACACGACTTTATGGATATAATAAAGAAAAGTTTGGCGTCACAAGGCTGCCACATAGTATATCGGAGCTTCCACATATCGAAACTTTAAGAGCAAACGCATCTTTAATACTTTCGATATCCCTCATCCTCTGATACTCCGATGTCCCTCATCCTCCGATATTCGCCTCCTATCCATATCGAAACTTTTATATCGAGAGCCACTCTTTTAAAGTCTTCAATATTGCATCCCTTATACAGAACCTTCAATGCCTCTTCCCACTTATAGCTCATAACCATTATATCTTTGAATAACACCTATCAGAAGGTGAGGATATCACAAGTTTTAAAGATGTATCCCTAAGATTTCCCCAATAAAATCTACTGATATGCTGACATGTACAGAGCCCATGTGAATGCATGTTTATCATTTAATTGCCAAAAGAACCAAATTTATTAGATATCATTTTTGGGATTCAACTGCGTTAAGTAAGTCATTCAAACGTATGACCATTTCCATGAGAGGTAGTCGTAACTGACTAATTTCTCATGATTTTTGAATAGTTCACTTAGCACTCATTGCATCGGGTGATGCTCACAGGGGTGAAGAAGTGGGATTGAAACTAGTGAAATGTGGAGAATGAATCACATAGCATCAATCATCACTTCCGGGGCTTGCACCCGGTAACCAGGATTTCCCAGGAGGTCACCCATCCCAGAACTCCTCTGGCTCAAGCGCGCTTAACTGTGGAGTTTTTCCCCACAATCAAGCCCACTTAGCTTGCTACCCCATTTGCAAAACCTTAGCAAGTATTGTGCCTCATGAACCATTCAAGTAGAGATCCCTTGACTCTTTTTGAATTTAAGTATGGGGGATTTACGCAGTGCATTATATTAGATATCATTTTTGGGATTCAACTGCGTTAAGTAAGTCATTCAAACGTATGACCATTTCCATGAGAGGTAGTCGTAACTGACTAATTTCTCATGATTTTTGAATAGTTCACTTAGTACTCATTGCATCGGGTGATGCTCACAGGGGTGAAGAAGTGGGATTGAAACTAGTGAAATGTGGAGAACGAATCACATAGCATCAATCATCACTTCCGGGGCTTGCACCCGGTAACCAGGACTTCCCAGGAGGTCACCCATCCCAGAACTCCTCTGGCTCAAGCGCGCTTAACTGTGGAGTTTTTCCCCACAATCAAGCCCACTTAGCTTGCTACCCCATTTGCAAAACCTTAGCAAGTATTGTGCCTCATGAACCATTCAAGTAGAGATCCCTTGACTCTTTTTGAATTTAAGTATGGGGGATTTACGCAGTGCATTATATTAGATATCATTTTTGGGATTCAACTGCGTTAAGTAAGTCATTCAAACGTATGACCATTTCCATGAGAGGTAGTCGTAACTGACTAATTTCTCATGATTTTTGAATAGTTCACTTAGCACTCATTGCATCGGGTGATGCTCACAGGGGTGAAGAAGTGGGATTGAAACTAGTGAAATGTGGAGAACGAATCACATAGCATCAATCATCACTTCCGGGGCTTGCACCCAGTAACCAGGACTTCCCAGGAGGTCACCCATCCCAGAACTCCTCTGGCTCAAGCGCGCTTAACTGTGGAGTTTTTCCCCACAATCAAGCCCACTTAGCTTGCTACCCCATTTGCAAAACCTTAGCAAGTATTGTGCCTCATGAACCATTCAAGTAGAGATCCCTTGACTCTTTTTGAATTTAAGTATGGGGGATTTACGCAGTGCATTATATTAGATATCATTTTTGGGATTCAACTGCGTTAAGTAAGTCATTCAAACGTATGACCATTTCCATGAGAGGTAGTCGTAACTGACTAATTTCTCATGATTTTTGAATAGTTCACTTAGCACTCATTGCATTGGGTGATGCTCACAGGGGTGAAGAAGTGGGATTGAAACTAGTGAAATGTGGAGAACAAATCACATAGCATCAATCATCACTTCCGGGGCTTGCACCCGGTAACCAGGACTTCCCAGGAGGTCACCCATCCCAGAACTCCTCTGGCTCAAGCGCGCTTAACTGTGGAGTTTTTCCCCACAATCAAGCCCACTTAGCTTGCTACCCCATTTGCAAAACCTTAGCAAGTATTGTGCCTCATTCAATCCCACTTCTTCACCCCTGTGAGCATCACCCGATGCAATGAGTGCTAAGTGAACTATTCAAAAATCATGAGAAATTAGTCAGTTACGACTACCTCTCATGGAAATGGTCATACGTTTGAATGACTTACTTAACGCAGTTGAATCCCAAAAATGATATCTAATATAATGCACTGCGTAAATCCCCCATACTTAAAAACCAAATTTATGTTTTTCGAAGTTTTAAACTATTTAATCATTGCAGCTTGATGTCTCCAAGATTTAATCATAAAGACATGAATCATTATGGAAAATAGTTGTTTCCCTAAAGAACTCTCTGGTTAAGGAATTTCCACTTATTCTAGTGTTTTCTGTTACATGTCAGTCCCAACAAGCAAAATTCATTATAGATGTCTAGGGAAGCTAAGGAAAGGAAGAAACCTCTTGTTCAACGGCAATTGGACACTCCTCCACCTAAAACTACCAAAATGTTTGCATTATTCTCAGATACAACATGTTCTCTAGATGTTGGAAGTTCCTCTAGGGAAACTATTTATAATCTTTGTGAAGATGAAGGACCCAAGATAACAGAGAAACAACTACGACCAATGATTCTACTTTGGTCTCTGAAACTACCTACAATGATGTCGCCAATTCATTTTTGCATAGGATTGCAACCCAACCCAAGATCCTTCCTTATACATATATGGTTAAATGGGTTATTGATCATATGAACATTGCACAAAGGAATTTCATGACTCATAAGCAAACAATCATTAGGTCATTCACTAGCAGCGATTTGAGAAAAATGTATCATCTGCCACAACCTCAGCAAAAATATGACAAGATTTTTATAGAGAAGTTCATGAAGGAGAATGAGCATCAATCAGATCCCATCAGAAATTGGAGAAGAGATCCTAACAAACATAAGCGAGAAGATAAGGGTATGTATTATGTTGCCTCCCTTGTTGGTCCATACTGTCAAATAGCCGCTATGATATGTAGGATCTATGGT
The DNA here is from genome assembly GCA_031772625.1 of Pinus tabuliformis. Taxonomy (NCBI): domain Eukaryota; kingdom Viridiplantae; phylum Streptophyta; class Pinopsida; order Pinales; family Pinaceae; genus Pinus; species Pinus tabuliformis. Next base: position 2,037,859,924 of record CM062818.1, read on the forward strand.
TACCCTGATACACATAAATTCTCTGACCAATGGGTACCACTCATTGAGGTTCCCTCTAATGGATATTGTTGGTCTAATTTATTGAGGTGAATTAGATCATTCATTTTTTTATCAATCCGGGTTGGTAAACTTAGAAGCAAACCAAAGTATATGAACCTTAGATTAAACTAGTGTAGGAAGTAGTTGTTTAGATGCAAATAATGCATATTACAAATCTAAACTATTTTGAAAAGAAAAGATTCACATCTATTTTATGAAAGAATAAAAATGTTTGATCAATGGAATTAGTTTACTTTAGAAGATAGAGAAGAGTCTCTTGTTCAAGAGTCATGTTTGTCCTTCTACAATCTTTCTATAATAACATTGTCAAACATCTAAGAAAGCAAGAAAGAAAGCATATAAATGAAAGAAAGTAAATTTTGTTTTTAGTTTAGTTCTTAGCTCATGGAGAAGAGTCTCCCAACTTAGGAGGTCCTGGTTGTCCTTCTCAAATAAAAAACTAGTTACTGAAAAGAAATCAATCTTCACATAACAAAACACATTTGCGGAAAGTAAATCACACCTGCATGAAAGGAAATAACAGAAATTAAACTATGTTATATATGTATGCGAATTGTGGTTGATGGGGATCCATCCATTCCTCAATGAGCACACATGAACAGCTATCACTCCTTAAGAATCAAGCAACATTTATAACTCATAATTGCAAGAAAATGATATTATTCATGTTGAATGAACAATCATAAATCTAATTCTAATGAATAACTGGCAACTGTTCGCTTCCTTTGAAAGATGCACCTCTTATTTATACATGAATCAGGGATATCTTCTCAATAAATGTAAATCTCTTAAATATCTACTAGATCCATACTTGTCTCAACTTATCCCTAAATACTAGATACAAATCCCATTACACATCAAGTTCTCCATGAATTTTCTCCTTGGAATATGGTCCACCTCTTGAGTTGAAATTCGAATTTTTGCTTGAGAGGTCAAGTAAGATCCTTCTAGAACCTCCAAATAAGCCTACACATGTCACAAAACTCATAACACACACACACACACACACACACACACACACACACACATATAAATGAAACCATGTTAATTTCCTAGTTTTTAATCATAAATTCACTTAAAAATACATAAAATAAATAACTTTGGAAAATGATTATTCTAACCCATATGATCATGAAGATGATTACTTGATGTAGGGTTTTAGGCTAGATAATTATGAAATGAGGGCTAAATGGTTATGAAATGATGGAAATATGGATGAAGATGGAAGACAATTTTGAGACTCAACATACCCCCCAACTGAAGTTGTTGCATGTCCTCATGCAACTATTGCATTGATTCATTTATCCATAAGTTGATCTTTTTGAAATGCTTTGCTTCTTTATGAGATTTTGCTTGTATGGATTCTCTGTGAACTTTGTGTTATCATATTCTCTTTTGCAAAGTGTAATACATTTGATTGCAACATATATTTTTGATGGTTGGTTCTTGTGTGACAACCGAAATTTTTTAGCATTGGTTCTTGTGTAACAATACTTTTATTATTTTTTTATTTTTTGTTGCATCAAAGTACATGAAAACATTGATAATTAGCAAAGCATATAATCTTTTGGAATCATACTGCAACAATAGTTGATTGGGAAGAATATGCGAGTTGGAATGAAATGAAAATGTGTGATGATGTATGAAATGTGAATATGAATTGATGTCCCTTCCCCCCAACTAAAGGTGTTTTTCAGTTTATAACAATATGAGAAAGGGAGTGAGGAATTTTCCAAAATTACTATTTTAGCATTTTAAGGAATTGCATGACTAAAAATTAGAAAACAACATACCTTCACTTACCTTTAATGTGGATGAGTTGTGTTTACTGAAGAGTGTGGCTGCTGTTGTTGGATCATGGAGTATGTAAACAAAGGAATTTGATCTGCTTCTTTGTTCTCTTTGTGTTGATGACAATATTGTGATCTTTATTGCTATTGTTACAACTTGATTCATGCTGCAAACTGTTGAAATGATGTAGTGTTCAATCGTTACAAAACCCGATAGTGCAATTCTATTCATGCAAATAAATGTGTTGATGTCGAGCATGAAGAGAAGTCATTGAATTACTGACCATTAATGAATTTCATTAAACAATGTGAGGCAAACTCGCCATTAATGTCAACGAGTGCCAACGTACCTAAGTACATCTTGCGAAGTGAGAATAGATGAGTTGATGTTGATCCACTTGCAAGATCTAACGATCAAGGGACGTTAATGTATTCCCATGATTGTCAGCAAAAGAACTTATCATTAATTCATACAAGCCTCAAGGTACTAATAAGGACTCTAGCCTTGAACCTAGATAATTTGCTGATGTCGAGATGCCAAGACTTGTGAGAAGGGAGGCATTAATGAATCCTCCATCATCTAAAAAAAAAACAATAACTTTTTAAGAACTATGGATTGGATCAAGGTTTATTTGGAAAAATGAAAAATGGAAATGAAATGAATCAGCTTTGTAGGGGAGCTGAATGGTTTTATTGTTGGGTTACAGGTTAGTGAAAGCGAGGCAGGAGAGTATAATGACTATGAAGGAAAATGAAATGAAGATTTTATTGACTGAATGAGTAGGAATGCAATAGTAAAACTGGTATTTGAGAAGCTTTCAAATGGTGTGACGGATTGGATTTGACATTCTTTATCCAAAATCATGTGCTCATGCTTGTTTCTTTGATCATGTTCTTTTTTAAAGAAATGTGTGAGAGACATTGTTTTGCTTATGGTCATCTGTTTATCTTCCTGGAACCTGCAAAAACTTAGTACTTTTTCTGCAGTGAAATGTAAGTTTATCAAGAGAGAGAGGTGACCAGTCTCTCTTCATTTGATATATACAAAAAAAACACAGAAATAGTACTAATAAAACAAATTCAAGAAAAATTTAATGCACTTTTACATGTCTCCTACCAATTTTAATCTTTAAACATCTTCTCCATACACTTAATGCTTCGACAATAAATCATAAATAATTTTTGCATAAGCTAATGAATTGTGTCGATTCTGCAGCTACCAAAAACATAGATTGTTGCATTGCATTGCTACTTTACAACTGCAATTAGGACTCAAATGGTGGTTTTTTATTGCAATTGGGTTTTTAATATTTACAGTGTTTTTATGAAAGTTAAATCCTATAACTGCATTTTTCCTCTTTATTTAGCGTTCCACCCTTGTACATGATCTTGCAAATCAAGAAAATGCTAAAAAATAAAAATAAATAAATAAATAAATAATAAAAGTTCTTAGATCATATTAAAACCAATTCCAAACCGTAGATCTCGTCATTTTGAATCCAACACACTTTGTTTCACTAAAATCTGACGTTTTATGAGAAAGATGTGGCTATTTGAAGTTTTTATGAAAAATGGAAAAAATGATGAGGGGTGCCACGTGGCAGCACCAGGGAGTATGACGTGGTAGCACATGAGGATACCACGTGGCAGAGTGTGATAGGGCCGTGCTGACATGGTAGAGTGGTGACTGGGAAGTGATGACATGACAAAGTGGTAACGGGGCAGTGATGATGTGGCATAGCAATGACGTGGTAGTGATGACATGGCAGAGTGGTGACTAAACAATGATGACGTGGTAGAGTGATGACATGGAAAGTTGATTGTGAAAGTTGAATGTACTTTATTGGCCAACGTGAGGTTGACACTTGTCGCTTGTTGGTTGGTTGACACATGGCAATTTTTTATTGTGCAATGTGTGGTTAAGATGGGCCGATGAGGAAGTGCCACGTGGACCAACCATTGGTTGCCACGTTGCACCCTGGCCAAAATTACCATGAGGGTCAAAAGTTCCTTTGCAAGAATTGAACCTGCAACCTCATGCCTACAACCAAAGAAACTTTACCAATTGTAATACAATGTTTCATGTCCAATGAAACCAAAAATTTAATATTTAACTTTAAAGGGTATATTTTGTGGAAAGGGGTCGAGGCTAAGCCCTAGCCCTGGTCGTATAAACCTCCATATGACCACGAGCACAGATTTTGGGGGTTGTTTTAACCATCCCACAAATTCGTCCGCATGTCAAGAAGTCCATATTCTCCCACCGTTCCTGATTTATGGGCACACCGGCTGGGTTTGGGTCAATTTGTGGGCTCATTAACAACATAATTGGGTAAAAACTTAAAACAATCATATCTTTCTCATTTTTAATCAAATGAGGTGTAAAAAGAGTTAAAATGGGGGTTTTCGACAGTGCTAGATCTATTGGAGGTATTAGTTTTTCTGTTTGAGCTTTCTAAAGATCTGTAATTATACTTTTTTATGACGAATTTAGATTTCTTTTCCAATTTTTATTGCAAAATTCTAAAACTAACTTTGTTCAATTGTCTTTTCTGATCTTCCAGATCATAGAGAGTTGAAGAAGAGAGCATACTCAGCAATATTGAAGCTTTTTATCCAATTAGAATGTGAAATTTAAAAGGAAAAACACATGGATTTGATCTATAAGTTCAGATTGTGGCTCTCAAAACTCTATCTATTCTCCTATTTTCTTTAATTTTCCTTCTCTTTCTTCATCCTCGCGCAAAATATTAGTGAGATGGGTGGCTCTTATTGCACCACTAATAAAATATAATTGCAATTTAAATGAAAGCATCACAAAAACTTGTTTTTATTTGTTAGTCCTATCCTATTGAAAAAAGAAATGAAACATTCTCTTAAGTATAAGAGAATTTCCAATGCATCCATTTGATAACAATATCGTGAGTAAACTCATATTCAAGTTTGAAAACTAAATCCTAGTGAATTCTTGGACATGATTATGAAGATTTGATGTTAAAAATTGTAGCCTAATGACTAATTAAGACCAAATTTGAATGTGATATTTAGGTTTTTGATCTTCTTCAACTATCATAGCACAAAGCTCTTTAACTCTTGTTGTTGTAATTGGATTTTATTGTGTTTTCTTTTTTTTTTAGTGAATGGGGGTTTTCGATTTGTGGATGTTTTGTTTATTTCTATGTTTTCTATATGCAAATGAAAAATAAACTTAAATGAAAATGCCTAAATGTAGTTAACTCTAAATAAAAATGACTCTAAATGAAAACTGCTTCCTAAACAATCCTCCTAACTAGCTTACATCTAAGTTTGCTTCCCCGAAAACGGCGCCAAAATGTTGGTCTAATTTATTGAGGTGAATTAGAGCATTCATTTATTTATCAATTTAGGTTGGTAAACTTAGAAGCAAACGAAAGTGTATGGAACCTTAGATTAAACTAGTGTAGGAAGTAGTTGTTTAGATGCAAATAATGCATATTACAAATCTAAACTATTTTGAAAAGAAAGATTCACATCTATTTTATGAAAGCATAAAAATTTTTGATCAATGGAATTAGTTTACTTTAGAAGATAAAGAATAGTCCTGGTTGTCCTTCTTCAATCTTTCTATAATAACATTGCTAAACATATAAGAAAGCAAGAAAGAAAGCATATAAATGAAAGCAAGTAAATATTGTTTTCAGTTTAGTTCTTAGGTCATGGAGAAGAGTCTCCTAACTTAGAAGGTCTTGGTTGTCCTTCTCACATAAAAACTAGCTACTGAAAGGAAATCAATCTTCACATAACAAAACACACTTGCAGAAAGTAAATCACACCTGCATGAAAGGAAATAACATAAATTAAACTATGTTACAGATGTATGTGAATTGTGGTTGATGGGGATCCATCCATTCCTCAATGAGCACACATGAACAACTATCACTCCTTAAGAATCAAGCAACATTCATAACTCATAATTGCAAGAAAATGATATTATTCATGTTGAATGAACAATCATAAATCTGATGCTAATGAATAACTGACAACTGTTGGCTTCCTTTGAAGGATGCTCCTCTTATTTATACATGAATTAGGGATATCTTCTCAATAAATGTAAATCCCTTAAATATCTACTAGATCCATACTTGTCTCAACTTATCCCTAAATACTAGATACAAATCCCATGACACATCAAGATCTCCATGATATTTCTGTTATGAAACCAGCTCACATGTTAAGCCCCTATACTAGTAGTGTAACCCCTATACTAGTAGCATAGGGGCATGTTAAGCCCCTATACTACTAGTGTAACCCCTTATTGTTATTAGTACAACCCCCTTATTATATTGATGTACCCATGTAGTGCCCATATTGTTACTAATGTTCCCCATAGAAGCCCACTATTGTTATTATTGTGCCCTTACATTATTATTGTTATGTCAGCTCTGATTATATTATGACCCCTTAGACTCCTATATATAGAAAGGAGGTCTTTTCATTTGATGATACAAATGAAAAGACCTCCTTTCTATATATAGGAGTCTAAGGGGTCATAATATAATCAGAGCCGACATAACAATAATAATGTAAGGGCACAATAATAACAATAGTGGGCTTCTATTGATACAAATGAAAAGACCTCCTTTCTATATATAGGAGTCTAAGGGGTCATAATATAATCAGAGCCAACATAACAATTATAATGTAAGGGCACAATAATAACAATAGTGGGATTCTATGGGGCACAATAGTAACAATATGGGCACTACATGGGTGCATCAATATAATAAGGGTGTTGTACTAATAACAATAAGGGGTTACACTAGTAGTATAGGAGCTTAACATGCCCCTCTCCTTCAAAAAGTGTTGTCCTCAATGCTTGAGTAGTTCTTGATGCTTCTGTATAAAATTCTTGTCCTCCCATGTGGAATCTTCAGCGAGTAAGTTCTTCCACTTGATGAGATAATTTGAAATTGATCGATTTTGTAGCTGTCGGGTTCTTGTTTCTGTGACTACTCCAGGTTCCAATATGATTTTTCCTTCCTCTTCAAGTTTGGGCAATATTGTTTTAATAGGGATCTTCTGCAACTTTTGAATGAGTGGCCATACTTCTTCATCCTTCTTCCATTCATCCCTTGCTTCATTTATCCAATCTGGTTGGATAATTGGTTGGATAATAGAAATAGCACAAAACAATGCTTCGGCATCCTCATCCTTTCTTGAGAGTGCATCTGCAACAAAATTTTGCTTCCCTTTTCTATAGATGATGTCAAAGTCATAACCCAACATATTTGTGACCCATTTTTTTTTTGTTCTTCTCAAGATAATAGTTGTTCTAAAAAGTATTTAAGACTATCATGATCCATTTTTACCTTGAAGTGTCTTCCCATTCGGTAAGGTCGCCATTTCTTAAGTGGAAATAGTATTACCAACATTTCCTTCTCATAAATAGCTTGTTTGAGATGTAGCAGTAAAAATACCCAATCACCTACATCAAAACATTTTTCATTACGATGTTGATCTACCTGTTATTTCATTCGATTTTGCACCAAAGTGGCATTATCCTTTAAAAGTTGGAGAACTTGTTGTTGATGCTCGATGTGATCTTTCACTGCTTGAACCTTTTTCTTCTTGATATGTTCTTCTATATTTAGAGTTTGAGGAGTGGTAATTTCTTCCAATCCTTTACAAGATATGGTCGGATTCATTTCTTGATGCTCGATGTGATCTTTCACTTCTTGAACATTTTTCTTCTTGATATGCCCTTCTATCTTGATAATTTGAGGAGTGGTAATTCCGACCAATGAATTACAAGATATGGTTGGATTCATTTCTTCTTTCTCGATGTGGTCTTTCACTTCTTGCACATTTTTCTTCTTGATATGTCCTTCTATCTTGAGAGTTGGGTCCTGGCGTATATCCTCTTCTTTTGATGTTTCTTGATCCTTTTCTTCCTTCTCTTCATACTCTATGTAAAATAATTTCTTCTCAGCACACTTATGACCTTTATTGCATTTTCTATCACAGTTGTAACAAAGCCCTTTTTCTCTTTTTTCTTCCAATTGTTGTGGTGTAACCCTTGTAGGTTGTGGAAGGCTAGGAGAAACAACACTTCCATCTTTATAGTTGTGACGGGTAGACTTCCTTGTTTCCATAATTTTACTTTCCACTATGTAGCAAAGCCCTTTTACTCTTTCCAATTGTTGTGGTGTTGCTCTAAAGGAGGTGTTGCTCTTTGTATCCTCATAATGTGCTATCATTTCCTCCATGAAAATTGACCACGTAACAAGTTGTTTACAAGAACAAAGCCCTTTATACCATAAAAATTGATCCGGTTCTAAATATGAAGATGCAATACATACCCTTTGTAATAGTGGTACACCATGTAGATCAGAATATTGCTCCATCTGAAGCATCCAATTTACCGGATCCTTGCCATCAAACTTCCTCATATTGCCTTTTCTTGATTTTAGGAGCTCGATCTTGAAACGACTGTAACTCTGTACTTTCAGATCTTTAAGTTCTGAAATTGCAACCAACAATAGCCCTCTTCATCCTCTTTCCAATGCCACCAGTCTGATCCAAATTGGATTCTCGAAGGAAGAGTTATGCCAAATCTCCCACAGTGACCTGATTATAGACTAGTTCAGTAAAGAGAAATTGTACGACGTGCCACGTGTCACTGTTTCGACCTTTGGCATTGAAAAATATATACAAGAAACTACAGTCCATTCTCTTTCTGTACCTTCTTACGAAATTTCAATCTGATGCTCAGAGAGAAAGTTATGACGATTTTCCCCATGTCCCCTGTTTGGAATGTAATTCAGGAGTCTGCAAAAAGACTAACTTCCTCAGATCATATCTCCACAAATATAGCGCGAAAAGCTCTGAAATTCAGACCCGAGGTTCAGTGTGATTTCATCTCAAATGGGTTTTTTTTTGCTTCTGAGATGTCGCAGAAAAATTTTATAGTGAAAATGCCACGATGACCTATTTGGAGCAACGAAACCCTAGAATCCAAAGCTCTGATACCAAAAGTTATGAAACCAGCTCACAAAAAGATAGAAAAGATAGATGAACGCCTTATAATTCAGCCTCTTTGAGGGGGCAACCTCCTTTACATTACATAATGAACAATTCTTTGATGATACAAATTAAAAGACCTCCTTTCTATATATAGGAGTCTAAGTGGTCATAATATAATCAGAGCCGACATAACAATAATAATGTAAGGGCACAATGATAACAATAGTGGGATTCTATGGGGCACAATAGTAACAATATGGGCACTACATGGGTACATCAATATAATAAGGGGGTTGTACTAATAACAATAAGGGGTTACACTAGTAGTATAGGGGCTTAACAATTTCTCCTTGGATACATTAGCTGGGAAGAAGTTTTCTCCTTCCTGGACAGATTTAGTGGGTACAACCAGATCCAGATAGCTCCTGAAGATCAGGATAAGACCACATTTACATGCCCTTGGGGAATGTTCGCATACAAATTCCTCCCATTTGGTCTCTGTAATGCACCTGCAACATTCCAGAGGGAAATTTTAGGGATTTTCTCTGATCTAATGGATGATAGTGTTGAAATTTATATGGACGATTTCACGGCATATGGAGATTCATTCGAAGAAGCATTAGTGAAGCTAGAAAAATTTCTTGAAAGATGCAAGAAGGCGCATGTCTCTTTAAGTACGGAAAAATGACATATGATGATGAATGAAGGAATAGTCCTGGGACACTTGCTTTTGGCAGTAGGAATCCGGATGGACCCAACCAAGATAAAGGTAATACAACATTTTCCAATGCCCAGAACACCCACTCAGGTATGTAGCTTTATCAGTTGTGTTGGTTATTACAGGCACTTTATAGAAATTTTTTCTAAAACAGCACATTCGCTTTTTCAATTACTGACAAAAGATGCAGACTTTGTGTGGACAGATGACTGTGATGCAGCCTTTGTGAAGATCAAGGAACTGGTCTGTAGTGCTTCGATCCTTAGAGGACCAGACTGGGCATTACCATTCCATATTCATGCTGATGCTTCCCAGACAGCAGTTGGGGCAGTTTTGGGGCAGCAAGTGGATAAGGTACCATATGTAGTTTACTATGTTAGTAAGAACTTGGCTCCTACTGAGTTAAACTACACAGTGACTGAAAAAGAATTCCTTGTTGTCATCTACGCCATCAACAAGTTCCAACACTATATCACTGGTTACCCCACCTTTGTACACACAGATCATGCAGCCATCAGGTATCTGATGAATAAACCCATTACTCCTGGTCGTATTACAAGATGGCTTTTGCTACTTCAAGAATTTGATATTACCATAGTAGATAAACCAGGGAAGGACAACATGGTTGCTGATTTTCTGTCTAGATTAGAAAATAATGCCAAAGGTACACCTATCGAAGATAGCTTTCCAGATGAATATCTCTTTGTAATTTCCGCTAACACTCCCTTGTCTGCAGATATTGCTAACTATCTTGCTACAAGGAAGGTACCTTGTCATTTGTCATATAAGGACCAACAAAAAATTATTCATCATAGTACCCGATATTCATGGATGGCAGGATACCTCTTTCATACAGGGGTTGATCAACAGATTCGGCGCTGTGTATCAGAGGATGATATCTATGAGATATTGAAGGCCACCCATAGTGGACCTTGTGGAGGACATTTTGCAGATAAAAGAACAGGCCACAAGGTGTTGCAAATGGGATACTATTGGCCTTCTACCTTTCGTGATGATAGATATTATGTTCGAAGATGTGACAGTTGTCAATAGATGGGACAACCTGGGAAATCTGACGAAATGCCATTACAACCCCAGCTAGTCCTTGAACCTTTTGATAAGTGGGCCATCGATTTCGTTGGACCCATTAACCCACCTTCCCATCAGAAGGTTCACATCCAGGTTTGTACTAATTATGTGACTAAGTGGGTGGAAGCCATAGCGGTTGCGAAAGCAACAGAACAGATGGTGGCAGATTTTCTTTTTGAAGAGATTTTTGCCCGATATGGTACCCCGAGAGAAATTTTTTTAGATGGAGGAGAACATTTCACATCCCACATGATAAAGAGGCTTATGTAGAAATATGGGGTTAAACACAGAGTGACAACTCCTTACCATCCCCAAGTGAATGGATAGGTAGAAAGCACAAATAAGGTATTGAAAAATATCTTGACAATAACTGTAGCAAGTCATCGCCGGGATTGGTCACAGAAAATTCCAGAAGCTCTTTGGGCGTATAGGATGACATGGCAGAATACAACCGGGTTTTCACCATTTGAGCTAGTCTATGGGAAATCCCCTTTGTTTCCGGTTGAATTCGATATCAGTACGGTCAAAACAGCTTTGGAAGTGGGATTAGACTTATCAGAGGCCCAGAAACACCGACTGGAACATCTCAATGAGTTAGACGAGATTCGTTCAGTAGCTTTCCAAAGAACCACTGCTATCCAACAACAGAGAACGAAATGGCATGATAAATTGATCAAGAATAAGGTGTTTCATACAAGGGATTAGGCATTTTTATATGACTCTCAGTTCAAATATTTTAAAGGAAAGCTTCACACTCGTTGGATGGGACCCTATGAAGTGGACGATATATTCGACAATGGCACAAACAGATTGTTACAGTAGATGAAAATCATACTTCCTTCCTAGTGAACAGACACCGTCTGAAGTTATACCACCGTCCAACTTCTAAAGATGCCTTCATCAAACATCTTTCTGATACATCTGGTTTGATGGTTTTTGGTGCAGAGAATGCTCCCTCCACCTTTTGTTAATATATATATATATATATATATATATATATATATATGTTGTTACTACTTACTTGTTTGTCTTTTTTCAGGAATAAGAATTGAATTATGACAAGGAGAGACTAAGAAATTTATCAATTAATAGTCGTTGTTGTTACTCCACCGGTGTTGTTACTCCGTCGTTGTTGTTACTCCATCAGTGTTGTTACTTTGTTGTTGTTGTTAATCTGCCGGTGCCGTTACTCCACTGTTGTTGTTATTCCGTGGGTGTTGTTACTCCGTCGGTGTTGTTACTCCGCCGGTTGTTGTTACTCCACCATTGTTCTTACTCCACCAATGTTGTTACTCCGCCATTGTTGTTACTCTGCCGGTGTTGTTACTCCACTGTTGTTGTTACTCCGCCGGTGCTGTTACTCCATTGATGTTGTTACTTCATCGGTGCTGTTACTCTGTCGATTGTTGTTACTCCATTGGTGTTGTTACTCCGCCATTGTTGTTGCTCCATCGGTGTTGTTACTCCGTAGTTGTTGTTACTCTGCCACTGTTGTTACTCCGCCGTGCTGTTACTCCAGTATGCCATTACTCCACTGGTGATATTACACCGTTGGCATTGTTACTCTGCCATTGCCGTTACTCCACCGGTTATTTTTGTTGTTACTCCATTGCCAAGTAGGTCGCCAGGTACACCTTCATTGACTCTTACAGATTTAATTAAAATATTCCAAAGAAGAGACTAGTATGTGTCGCGAACGTCTGCATTTAAGTTAGGGGGTCCCATCATAAAGAAACGACAACATACCTAAAATTGTAATCATATCACATCATTACCAAATCTAATGAGAACGGAAACCAAAAATTGTGCGATTTTTTAATCATGGTTCCTACACATTGGAATTTGAAATCGTATGCCAAGAACTTTACCTGTCATTTCCCTAGTACGTTGTATTCAATTACCATAATCATTCACCTGTACTGCCATTATTTGTTGTGTTTTTCGAGGTGTACCAGCCATTATTATCATTCTTTTACCCCATGGCCACCATGCTAACAATATTGTCATCGTCAGTTGGGTTGTTGTTACTCTCCCCCTACCAGCCGACTGTATCCATCGTGTTGATCCAGTTCCTACAGCGATGGGTGGGTTGGCTATGTGCCATGAGCCAGAGGGCACGAAAATGGTCCGAAACAATCAGGAAGTATGGCAGGTTTTTGAAAATGCAGGGTGGAACGTCTATTTCGACAGATTGCAAGGGTTTAATGAGGCGATTGTGATTGAATTTGCACTCAATTTAGAGGAAGGGAGCTCTCGGGTCTGGGGGATAGAAATCCCTGTTACAGAAGAAACCATTGCAGAGGTCAGCGGGCTACCCTAGCAGGGGCAGAAATGGTTTTCATGAAGAACCGCCCTTCTGGAGTTCCCCAAAGCATTCTTGCAGGCCGGAGAAAATGTTGTTCAGAAAGGTCAGGGGTACGACCGAAATTCATTACCACACCCATGGGGTGAGGTAGCAGGTTTTGTAATGAGATACATAACCTGCGAGGGGAGGTATACCACCATGTTTAAATACCATTTCAGAATATTGGCTCACCTTTGGTTCCCATAGGCGGAAGCCTTCTCATTGAATATGCCTTTCTTCCTGTTAAGGAGTCTCCAGCTGATGGCGCACTCTGCTCGGCGTTCGCGACAAGTGGTAGCAGTCATTACCAACCATGGTCTGGTTTGGTTGTTAGTCATGCATGCAATTGGTCGATTTCAAATCCCGTGGGAAACATTCCAGGATTCTACAGAGGAAGAGATAGCAGCTGCTAGAGCCACTAGAGAAGAAGAGCTGGAAGCGATGGAGGAAGGAACCAGAGCAGAGGATGAATACATAGATCAAGAGGAACCAGAGGAAATGGAAATGGAACTCGAGGGCCTGGAATAGAATCAGGAGCATGAACCAGGGAGGATAGTCGAGGCTGCTCCACAAGAACCAACCTCGACCATGGAACTGATGGAAGAAGAAGTGCTGCAGCAAGGGGCCAATATAGAAAGGGCCACCAGCACCACGACTGAGGCTGTCCCTCAAGAACTAGCCTCGACCATGGAGCCAGTGGAGCAAATCAACAGCTTTATAATAAGTGAAGAGGGACCACATCATTGCGACCAGGGGTGTCCCACAAGAACCACCCTCGACCGTAGAACCAATGGAGGAAGATGAACCAGGACGAGAGGGGCCCGAAGCTGAAAGAACCGTGGGGCCAACAGAAGAAGAGGCTATGGGTATAATGGATGGAATTGATGTGATTATGCAAGAATCCATTTGTATCAATGTCGTGCTGGAAGAAATAGTGCTAGCATCGTCTGTTCAAGAACTGCTGGACATGGAAGGTGGTGTTACACAAGAACCACCGTTAACCTATTTGACCTTGGAGACCGCAGAGGAATTAGATGTTGGGACTGACGTTGTTCCAAAAGAACCAGTGTCAACCTCAGAACAGGGGACTGCACAGGTAGGGGTTTTAACCCAGATCATAGATGCCGCAAATAGAGGGAAAGAGCTCGAGGCCACAACTGGGGCTAAGATAGATTAGGTAGGAAAATTCTTTCAATTTTCCTGTTACTTCTCCATTCCAAAAGGAACAAGGGTGTCTCACTCTGCCCGATACACAGTGGAGGATGTGTCATTCCGCTAATTTTGAAGTATTATGGGTCGAAGAAGGAACCAACTGCCACAGGTTTGTTGGCCGTAGATCCCCACAAAGACCTTTCCTAGGAACCCAGAATAGAGGAAGAGGCAGATGTTTTTGAAACGAGGGAACTTGGAAGGGAAAGTTTGGCTAAACCACCGATGGACATCCATCGAGTGAACCCGCCACCTATCGAGATAGCTTCACAGCAGGACGAGGCAAGAGATAGTAAGGAAGTGGCTGCTCCCCAGGAAGAGGGACTAAGCAAGGAAGCCCCGTCAATTAACCCTGTGGATACTCCCTCAAGTAAGCCACCACCTGTCGAACTGGCTGCAGTACCAGATGAGGTGGTGGTCAAACAAGAATGGGTGGAATTATGTGAAAAACGAAGGCTACCTGTGAAGTAGAAATATTAGCTGCAATTCAAAGAAACGATGCGGCTCAAAACAGAGGTTAAGAGGCTAAGAAAATAGATGCACCGATTGAAGAAACAGGTGAAGAAATACAAGTGCTAGGCTAAGAAGCCCAAAAAAATGACGGTTGAAGCAGGGACATAGGTAGATGAAGTGGAAACAACTTCTGTTTCCACTCAGGCAGAGCCGATAGAATATTTGTTTGAAGGTCGTGAGTTTTCTTTGATGGCTGAGGTAAAAACCTAGAAATACACCGCGGCGCGATATCAGAATGAAGTGAAGAAAGCCCAAGAACGAGCATCCACGAGTATCTTTGAATATGTGGAGTGCATTGATATAATACGATCAAGGCATGCAAAGCAACAACTCAAGGTGGAGTGGCTGGAAAGGCAAGTAGCAGAGTTAAGAACCAATAAAGAGCAGATGCTCCATTTAACATAGGAAGTGACGGCATGTTGCCCTCCCGCTTCTAGTTACTATTTATTTTTGCATGAATGCTTTCTTTTCTTTTTTTTGGAAAGCATCCAGAAAGAAATTAGTCACGAGATTAAGGATGGTGTACAGTTCCTCCGAATATTGAGAACCTGTGATGTGCCAAATCAGCATTTGATGTGTGAGCTTTACATGCATGGGTATCTCTTGCGTGTTGAGAGAGAATCTAATCTAGTTCCATATGTGGGGGACATTCATTTAAGGGCCCTCACCTCTTACACTTTTAATTAGATAAGCTGGCAGAAGGCTTCTGACACTTTCAAGTCAAATCAGGCCACGAAGCCTTTTATATTAAGAGGAGAACCCGAGCGATCAATGACTATGTATAATAAGTACACTACATTTTTGGAAATCATGGGAGATAAGGAACGGATGCTGAGGACGCAAAAGTGGTGCATTGATCTCTGTGTCAAACAATTGGTCATGTTTCAAGCTGAGGCCCTGGATAGTTGTCAGAAAAGGTGGATGATGTCACCCACATCTATCCAGAACAGAGAACCGTTTGGAGCTCCAAATTTTGCACGATCACTCAGCAGGGTGCCAAGATATGTGGCGTGCATCTAAACATGTGGGGTCCGGTGGATGGGAATTCAATTTCAGTACCTTGTCCTATGGTTGCCAGCAGAGCACTACACCCCAGCCTATAATGTGCCAAATTATTGGTGGAAGGAAGTTCTCCTCTTAGAGGGGTTTAAGGTCCCAGGAACAGAAATGGTCAGAGAATACGATCTGGCCCAACTTCAGGAAGCACACAGCCTATCCAACCTAGACCTATAGAGACAGAAAACTGCACGAGGGCGTTAAGAAGGCTAGTTGGGGGGAGATGTTGGGCACCAAATTGGCCTATCTTTTCCCTGCATTTCCACTCCTCTTTTCATCCCTTTTGTATTCATTCGCATATATGTACTGTGTAGAACTATGAGGTAATTCCCCTTTATCGTCTCTTGGAATATTTAATTAACAAAGTAGAGTCATGAGGGTTTTACCTATGCGAACCACTAAAAAATGTTATGATTGCAGATTATAGAGCACAGGTATTGACCGCACGACATATCGCAGTAGTTCCGCGATTCACAACAGCTTATCGATCACGACGAAACAACATAACTGATTTGCCACTGTTCTCAACCTGTTTTTAGATCATTCCTGTTATTTCTCTCTCAGTGATAGTGTTGTGATGGAACTGATGTATATCTTTGGGCATATAGTTGCCAAGTTTTGGGGAGAGATGTTATTCCCCTTTGTACTGTATAAAAGACAGGTCATTCCTGTATCAGGGGTTAGTCAGACCCTGCATTGTATTGTAACAACATTATTCAGATTAATAAGATACAAACCTTTTTGTTGATCTATCGTTCGCTGTGAGTAACACAACCCTGATCAGAGAGCTGGGCCTGCTCTTCTGATCAGGTGCTGCGTGTTTCCTTGTTTTGTGTGTATTGTTTATTGTTGTGTTTATTTCTTGCTTGCTGTTGCAGATTCCTTAGATAACTGTGAATACCTTTTTAAGTTCTGTAGTTGAGTTTCTATTTCTGTTTCAGCAATGCTTTGATCGGTAATCACGAACCCTTAGTCGATGACAGATTGTAACCTTGCCCCTACATATACCTTGCATGTTGCCTTGAAAAGAATACACACTCAAATTGATACATTAATGTAGGAAAAGGGGTGGATAAATTGTTCACACTTAGACACCAACACCATCCATTTCACCTTTGATTTTACTTCTATGGGATGAATATGGACTATAGAAGACCCTACTCCTATCCATATTTATCATGAAATACTCTGGGAATCAAAATTTCACCCTCATTTCTATAAAATTTTCCATGGAGTAATGTTGCCCATCCACCAAAGTGTCTTTGATAAGAAGGCCCCTAGGGTTTCACCTGAAGCTAACAATGATTTGCTATCAATTGGGAACTAGTTTGGAGAAGAATCATTCACTTATGTCCGGATCTTTGGTAGTCTTTCACATCCCCATGTTTTTCCCTTATACATCCCTGATAAATATCTTACCAGACCGTAGGACATGGTCTTTCAAAGGACCTGAGTCATGCTAAAAAGACAATGTGGCCTAATTTTCCTATTCAATGTGGTGTGTATGCTCTAGATAATTATAAACATGCTAGTATTGAGATTGAAGAGATTCAGAGTTTAAACTTCCCAACTATTCTGAATAGGCAATATGATCCTAAGGGAACTGCCAAGAAGGTCATTGCACGATCAAGTATCAGGAAATTTATGCATGAGCCAGATAAGTTTGATGACTTATTTGAATTAGCCTCTACCTATTCAATGGTTGTGAAACTAGCAGCAACACAATTAAATCCAGAGGAGATAACTCAATTTAATCAATACAAAGATAAAATGATAGCTCACTTGCCTATGGATTTATTGAAGTTCCCTTAACAAAACACAAAACAAGATAAAATCTTGGCTATTTCAGCACAAGTTACTGATGTATCCCGAGTAAAAGAGACATGCGCTTCCTCTTCTTCTCATGCAGAATAAAATATGTCAAATAAAAAACTTGACGCAATATATGAACAATTTAATCAAGTTATTCAAGAAACAGGGCCTCAATATATAAAGACTCCATTACAAGAGAAAGTTTCACATACTCTTGAAATTATAGAAAAAACCCAACTTACCATTGAGACTTTTAACATGCCTTTGGACACTGATGACATAGAAATCATCCCGACATTCTCAACCTCTGGGGTCGTTTTGAAAGTTGAAGAGATTCCTCCTCTCAACATATTTTACAATCCACAACATAAAGTTGTTGTAAAAAGGAAAAGAAAAAGAAGGAAGATTGATCAAACCCTGAACTTAGTCCCCGAAAATACTTCATTTGAAGTAGTATGGAAATGCTCTCAATCTACTCCCGGAGAGGATCTTGGAAGACTTTCACAGTTTGCAAGATCATATGCTTTTGCCACCATAAACAAGGCCACTGAAGTACATCAACTTCTGAAATAAAAGGATGAAATAATTATGCAGTTGGAACAAGGTATGGAGAATGAGAAGAAAATGATTTCTCAACAGTGGCAAGCACAACTTGCAAAACTTCAAAAGAATTTTGATGCCTTGAAGCTTCAACATGAATCTGATTTGAAAATTCAGGATACTCAAATCTAAGAGTTACAACACAGTATTGAACAATTGAAGATTAATCCCAAATTAGCTAAATTCAAAAAGGAAGTAGGAGGATTAAATACTCTCCTTGTCCAACAACAGATTACTTTCTGTCCAAAATTAACCATTATTCATGATTTATGTCAAACAACCAATACATTGGTGACTCAATTGTCCGATCTGAGGACATACTTTGAAGAATTTGAGGAGAAAATCTCATATTATATAACATGGCAATAAAGTGTTGAAGGGATATTAGCCCATCTCCCTACAATTGAAGAGTCACACAAGGAGATAGTCTTCTGAGATTGGGAAATCAAACTTAAACATGCAGAGACAACGATATTCAGTGTCAGTGATATTTGTAATGACCTCATTGAATCTATTAGTGACAATTTTCCGCAGACCAACCGTATTCCTTATTGCCTCGAGAGAACTTTGTGTGACATTAAAATATTGACCAAGACATGGCACGAATTATCAAAGAAGGTTGAAAGCATCGATAAATTGTCAAAGGTTAGCTTATAATGACATTCGCATTTCTTGGTTAAACCTCATAGTCAATGGTTAATGTTGAGGTGTTTATCCAACACAACCACTCATATGCTTCCAGCACTCAAGGATGCAATATTCACTGGTCAGATGCACATTCAACCACGGTCTCCACCCGAATTGAAGCATATGACAGATATCTATGAACTGTGGCAGTGTATGGGAGAACAATATTTTTCAAAGTCTTAGAAGATTGTTGTAACAAAATCTAAAATTGTCTTATGGTTTTATTTTAAGCAGTGTTTATTAAAACCGCTTCAGACTTTTATTTTTCTTTTCTGTTTTTGTATTTTGTTTTGAAAACTGTAAGTCCCCTTCATTTGAATGGCCCAAGGGGTTCTGAATTTTGTGGAGAAATATTTTTTTTCATTATTGTAACTCAAGTGATCTTAATAGAAGGTTGGACCAATATTTTTTTTCTCATGAAAAAATTCATAATAGATCAGGTACTATTATCTGTTAATTTTCCTGTGTTTTATGAGTTAAATGGTTATTCGATTTATGTTTATTACATGCATGAATGAAAGTGATTTTACATTTTTTACTATTTTCATGTACAATTGAAATCATATATTGTATGTATAAACAATGAAATCATATATATGTGATAAGTTTTATTAGCAAAATTTAATTAACTATTTAATTAAATTTTAGTTATCATTCATTGTTTTAACTTCATGATCATTTGATAATCTATATTATCTTATTGTTTATGAAATTCTATTTATATCACATATACAGAATAAGCTTTCCTGGGATAGATATATTAATAGTTGATTTATATATTTCTTTATTCTCAAGTTTCATTAATCATATATTTCACACATACATACTTCATCCATTTTTATCATTTACATTAAGGAAAATTGGTCCCATAATCCCAGTCGAAGCCATCAATCTAAACGGAAAAGGATCTGCTCTAAGGTCCCGACCGGGTGGTTTTCCCCAGTGTTGAGGCAAACATTTCAAACCTTCAACAAGTTCCAAAACTAGATTTTAATAATTGCCTAATTTTTTTTCCCAAACTACACATTTTCTAGAAAGCAATTAGTTTTGGAACTTAATCTTTGGAAGGCTCTATCTAGAGTTTTACTGAGCCAAATGAGGCCCAGGATGACTCGTTAAAAATATAATTTAATGAAAAACAATATGGAACCATTAACTTAAGAAAATCTAGTCATTTACAATATCTAAAATTTAGCAAAATATGGAGTTCCAATTTGTTTGGCTAAGGCTTTTGGTTGTTGCAAATTCATTCAATTTTGTTTTCTTGAGCCAAAGGGATCATTACAGAGATCAATTGGAAGTACAAATTTCTTTTATTTTATTTATTTGATTAGATTTTAATTTGAGAATTTGTTTTCAAATTTTGGTATTTTCAATTTTGCTATGCAATTTTAATTTGTTTCAATTTTATTTTTTGCAAGGAAAATGTTGAAGAGAATGGGGCAAAGAGATTTGAAAACAATGAGATTTCACCAACAAAGAGGAGAAAAGGATTCTGCCCAACCAAAATCATAGATTTTAGCAGCTTTCCCTTTTTGAAGATTCTTTTGTAAATTATAAATAATTGTTTTGAGAATGAGGAGGGGGGTTCCCCTTTTCTGTAATTTTGAATCTCTTTGCACCTTTGTAAAAGGAATTATAGTTGTAGGTGAAGAGGAAAACTCAAATCTGAGTTATTTGGGAAAAGAGGAGAAAATGATTCTGCCCAACCAAAATCAAATATTTCAGCAACTTTCCATTTTTGAAGATTCTTTTGTAAATTATAAATAATTGTTTTGAGAATGAGGAGGTGGGTTCCCCTTTTTTGCAGTTTTGATGCTCTTTGCGCTTTTGTAAATGGAATTTTAGTTATAGGTGAAGGGGAAAACTCAAATCTAAGTTATTGGGGGGTTTTCTTTTCAAGATTAAATCTTTATATTTGAGGCAGAGTGTGCAGTATTGCAACTCTTTCCTCCAATGGAAAAGCTCATAGTCTTGGAAAGATTGTCGAGGAGATACATTGCAAAACAAAGCAAGGAAATCAGATTTTATTTGTATGCAAATACTTGTATTTTTTTTTTTTGAAAAAGTCGGTTGCTATGTATTATATTCTGAAAAAAACGAGGGTCTAAATCCCTCTTTGTACATAAAGTTCGCAGATTGAGAGGAGACAAGGGGTTTACAAAATGAGGCTGCCCCCTTGATCCTTAGGCTACTTTTTTTCCTACTACTGCTAGAGATGGCACTAGTATAGATTCTGATGAAAGAGGATAACAAAAAGATACATTTGATTTTCATTCAGTCGATCATTATATGTTGAATGTGTCTCGCTGTTGATTCTTCTGGATTCTCATCTTTGGCTCCATGATTTGCGCTGGAGGAGCTAGAGGCGATGGGGAGCTTATCCAGCCAGGATTTCAGAGTGTCGAGCGATTCCTCAACATGGCCACAGCGATTTGAGAGCTGCTCGAATTGATCTCGGAGAGAGGAGACCCTGTGCATGAAAAGCTGAATTTCTGCTTTATACTTCTCCGTGTTGATGCGGTCCTGTTCAAAAAGTCTCCTACTGTGCTCATCAAGACGCCTGTCATGCTCTTCTAACCTTGCAGCAAGCAGACCCTATTTTTCCTCAATCAGTGACTGTTGGGTCCTTATTTCTTCCAGCTCAAATTGAAGGTCTGCACAGTGCAGACAGTCCTCGCTGCGCGCCATGGAAAGGAGGATGCAAAAAGGGAAAAAGGTCCAGTAGGCGGGAAAGATTATGGAGATTTTGGAGATATCTTGCAGACGGAGTTGGAAGACACTGTCAGGGGAGACAGCAGATCCCACTTTCAGAGCGACAAGGGAGAAGTATAAAAGGGCCCGGGTGTTGGCGCGCAAGCTAAAAGGAAAAATGATGAAGATAAGGGAGAATGAAACAGAGGAAAACTTGCTGAAGGGGCAAGAGTGAAAGATGGAAGGCGGCCAGCAGAGGCAATGGGAAGAAAGCAAAGAGTGAAGAAAGGGTGGAACAGCTAGACTAGCCACCCCGCAGAGACTACTCCTGAAAAACACCACGACGGAAATTAGTGAAAAGATAAACAAGGCAGGAAGAGGCAATACCAGAGACTGATTTTTTCTTCGACTCTGAACGAGAGCGCCTTCATCAAACCAGAGTAGCTGCTCTTTCGCAAAGCAGTGAATGACAAATCTTGGCTTGCCTCTGCCCGTATTTATGGAGTGAAGCCAACGATAGCCTGGGTGTCTTACAAGAGCCGGATCCTCGGTAGTGATGAGATATTTTCCTAAATCTCGTTGGCGATCTGCTGGTGCAGTGTATTCGATCTTCCGGCCTTCACTGAGTTGATTGGCTTTCCTTGGGAAGTAGATTATGCTTTGAATCGATGCTTGGATGAGACTACTTATGCATTTCGTGCTCTCTGTCAAGTGTCCTGATGCTGTTGAAGCCATACCCGTCGCACGCTTGATGGACCTGCGAGTCTGGGCAATGTCAGAATTTGCTTGTGTCATGGCAGAGGCTGGAAGGTAACTCTGTTGTTGTGCCTCAACGCTCCTTCCTGATTTCCAACTGCGTTATTCGCATGCTTATCAGCTTCCACGTTGAGCGTGCGAAGGATATGGTAGAATCTGATGTTTTCAAAGTATTTGAGGAGGAGTTTGATGCGTCGAATATGTTGCTGAAGGCTGCTATTTGGTGATCTCTGATTGTGATTTATGAGGCCAATGATTATGGAGGAATCTCCAAATACTAATGCTTTTCTAACCCCCAGGTTTTTTAATCGCAACAACCCTTGATAGAGAGCTAAGGCCTCTGCGTTATTGTTTGTTTTTTTTCCCAGACTCCATTCATAATTGCAGATTTCTTCTCCTGATTCATCTAAAATAACTCCTCCCGCGCCTGCTGGTCCTGGGTTGGACTTTGAGGCACCATCAAAGTATAAAATTGGGCAATTGCTACTCTGGATCCACCTCTTATAGTCCTGGGTTGGAAGTCTGATTTCCCACTCCCTAATCTGGTCTTGATGCTGTCTATCAGTTCTCTGAGTACTCTATTGATGTCCTGGACGGCCTAGAATATGCCTGATAATTGACCTCTCCTCAACTGAATAATCTGCTGCTTTAATTTTCCCTGTGTGTTTTGCTGCAATTGTCTCCTGCGCCAAGAGGTGAGCCTTGTTGCATGTCTTCCGTACATTACTCTCTTTGTTTTGGAAGATTTTTTTATTTCTTGTGAGCCAAATTTTCCATAGTAGATTGTGAGGTATGATATCCCAAGTTCTTTTGACAATCTTGCTCCTTTTATCTTTCCATGGGCAGTTCCTTCTCCAATCTTGAATTGCCTCTGCAATGTTCTGATGAGGTTGCCATGTTATGTTGCCCAAGTTGGCCAAGTTGATCCAGCATTTCTTCGCGAAGGGACAGTCAAGGAATAGATGGTGGATGGTTTCCTCTGTTGAGCAGCAATTGGGGCAAATTGAAGGTCCATGTATCCCTCTCTTTCTTAAATTTTCAGAAGTGAGGACTTTGCCTTTTAACAGCAGCCATATGAAGAATTTAACCTTGGGGATGGCCTCAGATTTCCATATTGTTCTCCATTGATTCCAGATAGGAGTCTGATAAGTGCTGTTGCAGATGAATTGATAGCCGGACTTGATGGTGTAGCTTGAGCCCGTGGGGTCCCATCGAAATCCATCTGCTGCTCCTTTTTTAATGGGTGCTCTGTTCTGAAGGTTTTTATGAAGGGCTTGGAAGCTTAATTCTAAATTTGAGGGGATAACTGGAAATTCCCAACTAATCCAGGCTCCTGTATCAGCATCCCATTTTGATATTTGATCGAGCCTCTGAATGCCTCTGCTATTAAGATGGAGGATGAAGGGTATGGCTTCTTCGACTGTGTTTAGAGGTTGGAGACCCATTATCTTATCAGTGGCATAATTTATACTGTTCCCTCCCCCCGGAATCTTTGAGGTGTTTTGATTGAGAATGGGAATTGCTTTCTTACAGAGGTGCCAGATTTTAGTAGAATCTCTACTGGGTATATCAATTTCAAGAAGTCTTTGCCTTTTGTCGGAGAGGTATTTGCATTCAATGACCTGTTTCCACCAGGCTTTTGGTTCATTGATTAATCTCCAAGCCATTTTGATCCCGAAAGCGAGGTTTAGAATTTTAGGGGCTCTAATTCCCAGTCCACCTCTATCTTGAGATTGAATTATGCTTTTCCAATTGACCAAATTGAATCTATTTTTTTTTTTTTCCCTCCTTGCCATAAAAAGTTGCGGAGGGCAGTTTCCAGCTTATGGTAAAAAGTGGCAGGAGCTTGGTAAAGAGTGAATCGATATAGAGGTAAGGAGGAGATACCTGATTTGAGCAAAATTAATCTGCCTGCTGGGTTAAGCCATTGAGTTCCCCATTGCTGGACCTTCCTTTTAACTTTGTCTATTATTTCATTCTAGGTAGTGGCTTTTAGAGAGCCCATGGTGACCGGCATCCCAAGGTAGGTGAAGTGGTCCCAGGTTGCTTTGTAGGCAACTCCAAAAATATTGGCTATGCTGTGAGCTGTTTGATTGGAGATATTCCATCCATAGATGCAGCTTTTTTGAAAGTTGACCTCTCCCCCTGAACACTCCATGAATTGGTCGAGGAGGATTTTGAAGCGCCTTGCTATAGTAGTGGATGCCCCTCCAATGAGCAGAGTGTTGTCAGCAAATTGTGAGTGATTGATATTCTTCACTCCGTTTCCAAACTTGATACCAGAGATGAGGCCAACTCTTCTGTTGTGATCTAGGGTGCTGCTAAATGATTCAGCCGTCATGATGAAAAGATAAGGGGAAAGAGGGCAACCTTGCCTTAACCCTCTTGAGGATTGAAATGCTTCGCAAGGGCGTCCATTTATGAGAGGCGAAATCCAGGGACCAGAGATGCAAGCAGCAATGGTGCTGATGAAGGCAGAATTGAATCCCATTTTCCTCATGACAGCAAGCAAGAAGGAGTGTCTTACTCGATCAAATGCATTGGCTAAGTCAAGCTTAAGAACGAAACCTTTCTCCTGCCTTGATGTGCTAGAGTGAATAGCTTCTTGGACCAAGGTGATGGTGTCATGAATTTGCCTGTTAGACATGAAGCCTCCTTGATTTTCGGATATAAGGGAAGGGAGAAGGGGTTGAAGTCTAGCTGCTATAATTTTTGCAAAGATCTTATAAGAAGTGTTACACAATGAAATAGGTCGAAATCTGGAGAAGGAAGTGGGGCGATTTTCTTTAGGAATGAGGGCGAGGAACGTTGAGTTTGTGAAGCCCCCCATTTTCTTTTTTCTTTGGATTCCATTCATCATTTTAACAAGGTCTTTTTTTATCAAATGCCAATGATCCCTGTAAAAATTTATCGAGAACCCGTCTGGACCTGGAGACTTGTCTGGTTGTAAAGTCCAGATAGCTTTTCTGATTTCCTCCTCTGTTATTTCACTATTTAAGTTGTCATTCTCCTCAGGAGAGATTTTTTCCGGTAGATGCTGAAGAAGTGCCGAATAGTCGGCATCTCCTTGATTTTCCGTGAGGAGACTTTTATAATGGAGGAAGGCAGCTCGTTTGATGGATTCTTGGTCATTATGCTGACTGCCTTGGCTATCAATTATAGTGTTTACATTGTTCCTTGTTTTTCTAGCAGTGGCCTGCTTATGGAAGTATGCCGTATTTTTATCACCTTCCTTCAGCCATAATTCTCTTGATTTGATTCTCCACTTGATCTCTTCCGCTCTCTTGATTTGAATTAGCTGTCCCTGAGCTTCCCATTCTTTACTTTTCAGCTGGTGAGTGAATCCATGGTCCTCTATTTGTTTATGGATCTCTTCCAAGTCCTGCTGTATTTTTTTCCTTATTTTTTCTGGCTCTTGATAGCTGACTTTTGCCCAATCCTTGAGTGCTCTCCTTGTGTTTCTAAGTTTTGTTTCCCAAATATGGCTTGGAGAGCCTTCAACGTGGTGCTTCCAGGTTGCTTCTATAATAGCCTCGGCCTCAGCGTTGTCTCTCCACAGAGGATTGTACCTGAACGGAATTGGTCCTAAATGAGAATGGGAGTCCAGCGTTAAGAGAATGGGAAAGTGGTCTGAGGCTGTGGCATTGAGAATTGTGGTGTGGCCTGCAGCAAAGGAAGAAAGGAGGGAGACATTAACCAAAATTCTATCCAATCTTTCCATAATGTTGCCTGGCCCCAACCTTCTATTGTTCCAGGTATATTTCCTATTTTTTTGGATGATATCCATCAGTTCATGTTCGGACATTATCAATTCCATCTGTCTTCTGAAGGGGTCGGAGGTGAAGGTGCCCCCTCTTTTCTCGTTCGCATGGAGGATTAAATTGAAGTCTCCAGCTAGAATAACATTTGAGTTCTGCTCGTTGTCTATTTCTTCCTTCAGTTCCTTCCAGCACTGTTCCTTTTCCCGGTAATGATTGGGGATATAGACATTATAAATGATGAAGTCACAGCTCTCTTCCTTGTTACTAAGGTTGGTCCTAACCCAATTTTGATTGAGGACAGAAGATTTGCAGTCCCAGTACTGCTTATTCCACATGGTTGTGATTCCTCCAGAGGCTCCTCTGGAGTTGCTACTGGCCCCTGAAATTTTTTTTTGGGCATCTATAATTATTTTCATTTCGCTCTGACTTTGCTTGGTTTCCTGTATCAGAACAATTTCAGGTCTTTCTGTTTGAAGAAGATCTCGTAGGGCAGCTGATTTGGAGGGGTGCCCCATACCCCTGCTGTTCCAAGATAAAAGCTTCATCATGAGGCGTTCGAGCGAGGAGGTGCTCGCCTCTCATGATCTTTACCTGCTGTTTCTCTTTCTTGAGAACCTGTAATGAAGGATTCCATAGGGGTTTGGATCCCTAGGGCTATATCCTTTTGCGTGCTTTCTTCCCGATGCTGCTTGGCTGACTTTCTTCCTGGTCCCGGTTTCTTGTGGATATCGCTGGAGGCGCCAATGTCTTTTGAAGAGCTTCTGGTGGTTCTGGGGGGGGGGGAGGATCAATGAGGGGCTGGGAGGGGGTCGAAGAAATCAAAGGAGGTTCGGTCAGATCCGGAGAGGGCTGATCAGTCTGAGGATCATCAGAGGATAAAATAAGGAAAGGGTTGGAGGAAGAGGGGAAAGAAGATTCATGGGAAGGTCCAGGAGGATTGAAAGAAGGAGAGGTGGGGCGGGGGGAGGAAGAGCCCGGTTGTTCAGAAGGTGGATCTTGTTTTGACTGAGGTGCTGCTTTCTTTTTTTTCACAGTTTCCCACTGTTCTCCTTGGTCCTCAGATTCAAGATTAGTAATTTTAGAGCATCTATTGGCAAAGTGTCCGTATTCGTGACATACCTTACATTTAAAGGGTATTTGCTCGTAGTCTAGCTGTTGTATGTAGCTCCAATCATCCACCTTCAGCTTGATGGCTTCTGGCAGGCCTTTCCCAAGGTCCACTTCTACGCAAATCCTTGCACAGGCTTGCATGTTATCTTTAGGCTCGCTTCTGTCAATGTACTTGCCTACTGCATTCCCTATTGCTTTTACCGAGTCATCTCCCCAGCAATGCAGGGGGAGATGGGGAAGACGGACCCAAACCGGAACCGCATTAGGAATATCTAGTTCAGGGTCGAAGTCAGGAGTCCACTTATTCAGATATAACCCTCGAGAGTCCATAAAATAGGGCCCGTTCCTGAATGTCAGATCCTTATCTGCTTTGGTTTCAAAGTGAAAGGTGTAATAGCCTTTACCACAAAATCGAATCGAAATCTTTCCTTGTGTTTTATCAGTCCAGTTCCTTTCCACCCATCTCTGGACTGTCTTTGGTGAAGGCCATAAGCCTGTGAACTGCCCTATGAGCCCTTTTTCTGCTAAAGATAAAGCTGCCATTCGAGGGAGAGAAGGAGGTAACTGAACTTCTTGGAGAATATCAAGTTTCTTGACAAATTTTGAAGTTGCTGGTTTCGGACGGGCGGGGGGCAGAGACTTTACCAGATCAGAGAAAGCTTTCTCTGCGTCCCCAGTAGATGGATCTGAATGGGCCATGGCGGAGGCCAGGCCCCAAAACAGGCCTCGTGGCCCAGGCCAAGGCGGCGAAACAACAGCTGCTCACAAATCTTCAGCGCTCCCGCGATCCAGCTCCGCGCGCTCTAGAATTTTCTTAAATTAACTATCAAAAACCCTTGCACTATGACCTGTGCGAGAAGAACTCTGTCTTCAACATGCAAATACTTGTATTTGTTAATGCAAATTTCATTCATTTAATGACATATTTATACCAATTCTTTCATATTTTGTCACTTCTATTGGATATGAGAATAATTTTTCATTATATTAACTATCTTATCTAATGGAATTATAGATATGTTATTTATTTACATTTACTCATGTGCTTAATTAAATTTTTGAGTAACTATTTACTCACAAATTTGTCATATTAAATCAATTTAATTGTTATTGAATTGTATGAATTATTTATGTGTTTTAATGGCTTATCTTTCATTAGTTTGATTTCTAAAATAGAGCATAAATGATGCTCATAATATACGATATTAGAACTACTTCAACAATTGGGAATTCATCATTCAAAGCATGTTAAATCCCCATGTTAATTGAATTCTTGCACTTGGTATTTGGGGGCTATCTCCTAAGTATAAAGTTAGATTAGTTTCCTTTACTTTTAAGAAATAGTAAGTAGGATTACTTTAGATTTAATTTCAGATTTAGTTTTCATTTGTTTTAGAAGTCTCCTCACACAACAACAACCTTAGGTGTGGCTTACCTGAGCCCTCAATTCAGCTTAAGGATTGTTTTCTTTCAAGCATGCAGCAAGAGGGTAGGTTCAATTTCCTCTTCTTGTTGATTATAAATTAGAGACATCACAAGCCAACAAGGAGGGAGAAGGGTAACTGGACCCAATAGAACTAGTTGGAACCATCAATAAAAACAGAAAAGGGTCTAGTTTGGGACTCTAACCGGGTGGTCTCCCTTACATGTTGATGAGGTCCATATTAGCCATCAAAAAAATATATAGGTATCAAATTAGGTTTCTTTGTGTATATTGTGGCGTTTTGTAGGGGCTCTAGATCGATTAGGCCAAAAGTCGTAAAACCCTAACCATGGTCGACAATCTGTGAATAACCCTCATGATCCTGTAGAGGAGAGGTTTTTGCGACTAGAACAACAAGTCACAGATATAAATTACAATTTAAATCTCCTCATGATGGCCCTGAGCAATAAGATTGAGATATTCGAATAAAATGGGGGTTCTAATGCAAAGGAAAAATCAAAGGGGAGATCAGGAGATTGGGAAAATATGGAGAACTAGTCAAAGAAAGTGGATCAAAGTAGTAGGAGAAACAAGACGCTTCTAAGGAGAGGAAGAAGAAGCAGAAAGGGGGAAAAGATAAAAAGACAACAACCACGACACATCAGTGCAAATATCCCAGCAACCACTACAAGATTGATTTCCATACAGAGGAAAAGTGATGGAAGTTGCATCCAGAGCTTAACCCGAAGAACAAAAAGAAATACAATAAGAAGAAGAATCTCATTTCCATTGATTCAAGCAACCAAGTTAAAATCATATCGAACGTGGATGAGAATATTTTCTTTACATCAGTGTAGAAGGAAGTGAATTTGAGTATCCTTCAACAACAAAAAGAGAAATAAATGACCAAACTCTTCCATATAAAGGCACATGTCAAGAATACAAAGATTGATGTTCTATTTGACTCAGGATCACAAGAGAATCCCATTGCAGAAGAGCTACTCAAGAAGTTGGGATTGGAATTTTGTGATCATCCAAGCCCATATCCACTAGGATGGGTAAATAAGGATGCAGATATGAAGGTAAACATATAGTACAAAATTAGATTTGTTATTAGTGTTTATTTTATTGATGAAGTAAAACTAGATGTGGTTCCCCTTGATGTATGTGGAGTCATGTTCGGTAGTCCCCACATGTAAATGTTAGATGCAATATTCATGCAGAGATCTAACCAATACCAGCATGTCAAGGATGGAAAATCTTTCATTATCAACATGTATAAAGGCAAGTAAAAAAATTCACTAGTAAGTTCCAACCAAGCCAAGAAATTTAATAGTTCCAACAAGAAGTATGTTTATTTTTTTTAAGAGAAAATAAGTTTGTAGAAGAGTCGGAAGAAGCAAGGCATCATTGGAGGGGTGTGTTAAGAAACAAAAATATAAACTAGAAGAGTTTCTACAGGAACAATGGATGTGTTCCGGGAGCCTAAAGGGTTACCACATAAGAGGGAAGTGGAGCGAGATCCAACTATTGTCAAACTCCCCATTGCCAAACATTGGGTTGCAAAGGTAGTATAATATAGAAGCAAGTGAGGTGAAGAAACAATTGCAACAATGACTGGAACAGGGTGTCATTCGACTGAGTACATCACCATGTGGGTCACCTATCATTATTATGATAAAGAAGGATGGGACTTGGTGGATGTGTATATATTACAGGACATTGAACAAAATCACAGTCAAGAACAGGTACCCCCTTCCCATGATAAACAATATGATGGATCATTTGCGACAAGCAAAATACTTCACCACGGGAGACTCAAAGTTTGGATATCACCAAGTTCAAGTCAGAGAAGAAGATACATGGAAGATTACCTTCAAAACTAGGCAAGGTTTGTATGAGTGATTAGTCATTCCATTTTGCCTATGTAATGCACTAGCTACATTTATGATATTAATGAATGATGTATTGTGCCCTTTTATAAATTCATTTTTTATTATCTATTTGGATGATATATTGGTATACGATGTTACCTCAGAGGAGCACATCTCACATTTGATGCAATTTTTGGAGACAATAAAGAAGCACCATTTGCTAGCACATCTCAAGAAGTGTGAGTTTGCACAACAATCTTTGGTGTATATGGGGTATATGAGAGGTGTAGGATAGCTAAATATAGATATTATCAAGATGGAGGTCATCATGAAATGGTCGGTGCCTACTGATGTTTCTAAGGTTAGGAGTTTCATTGGAGTGGAAGTACTTGAGGAAATTCATAGCCTCATTTTCAGTGGTAGTAGCACGACTCCATGCTATAATTGCAAGAGTTTCCAGTGAGGAAAGGGTCAAAAGAGGGACTTTGAGGAGCTAAAGAAGAAAATCAATCAAGCACCAATTATGGCATTACCAAAATTGTAGTAGCCATTTGAAGTGGATACATATTCAAGTGGGTATGTTATGGGAGTAGTCTTGATGCAGGGAGGAATGCATGTATGCTACTATTCTGAAGTATTTCACGGGGAAGTTCTAAACTACCCTACCTATGACAAGGAGATTTATGGGCCTGGTGCAAGTTTTGAAAAAGTAGAAGCACAATATGATGGGAAAGGGGAAAATAATCCACATAGATCACCAACCACTACAATACCTGCAGACTCAGAGTCAACAATAAAAGACCGATAATTACACGTGGATGAGGTTTCTACAACAATTTCATTTGGTGATCAAGTATAAGAAGGGTAGCACAAACAAGTTGGGTGGCATGCTCTCACGGCCACCCACATCAATGATCACAAATTTTGGGACTCTTATGCATATGGATCCATTCACCCATGATGCATATAGAGAGGCATATTTAGAGGATGATGACTTTAGGGAGGTACGTCATCAGTTGTAGAGTCAAATTCAGGCACATGATGGTGAAAACAATGTTGAATACCATCTCCAATATGGGTTACTCTATAGGTTAGATAAGCTATGTGTTCCAAAAGGTGATTAATTGAAACTTATTAGAGAGGCTTAAACCTCCAAGTTTTCAAGTCACTTTGGTGTAAGGAAGACCATGGCCAACATGCAGAGGTATGTGTATTCACCTAAGATGCAAGAATAGGTAGATAGTTTCATAAGAGGATGCATGCTTTGTTGTACCAGCAAGCCTACAAATAGGAAATATGGTCTATATAATCCTTTACATGTACCCACTTGTCCTTGGGAGAGATTTTCCGTGGACTTTGTGGGAGGTTTACCAACAAGCAAGAAGGGACATGACTACATGTTCATGGTAGTTGACAGGTTCAACAAGATGTGTGTTTTGATGCCCTGTAGAAAGACCATCAGTGGGAAGGAAGCAACAAACTTTTTCTTTCAATAAGTCTGGGTGCACTTTGGGATACTAAGGAGCATCATTTCAGATAGGAACATAATATTTCTCAAAATACGGACACAAAGTTGAAGAGATCTATAGTAGTCCATCCATAGATAGATGGGCAGACAGAAGTATTCAATGGGGCATTGGTGTAGCTTCTGAAGGGATACAACTAGAAGCATCTGAAGACCTGGGATGAAAATATGGTATATATACGGCACTTTTACAACATAGCAATCCACACTTCTACTGTAAAGTCCCCATTTGAAACTTGTTTTTGATATTTTTCACCTTCACCTTTGGACATTGCATATGGGCAGCAAGGAGGAGTGAGGGAAGATCTTATAGGAGATGCCTTGAGGGCTGAAAATTTTATAGAGAATATCAGACATATCCCTATATAGTTACAAGAGACACTACATAAGTCATGGGAAAAATATAATGTTAGATATTTCACATTGTCTGGATGGCTCTTTTACTAATTCGGATACCTTGCTTGGATACCAATTATCAGAAACAATGTTAATACTAAGAGGGGCGGTGAATTAGTATTAAGTATAATTCAAAATTTTGTGCCAATTTATGTTCAACATTAAATCTTGTTAATTATTCATGTGATCATCAACAACATATCATGTACCAACAATACAAACCAAGAAATGAACACATACACCATGAGCAACAAACACATGAAACATAGAGGTTTAACATGGAAACCCTTTCGTGAGAAAAACCACGAAAACTTGTTTTTTATTTGATATAAAAATGAGTTCCTATTCCATTACATCAAATTGTTTGTGAGCCACCGACACTCACAGGAAGCACCAACTCCCTTTGATTGTTTTCTAACACCCATTAGCATGAAGTACCAACTCCCCTTCTTTTGTAGACACCTAATAAGCTTACTAGAAGCACTAATTGAAACACCGGCTTCATGGATTTGTTGCAAGCACCAACTTGCAACTTCTTGGATTTATGCAAGCACCAACTTGCAGGAGGCACCAACCCCCAAGCTCTACTTAGACATCCACTAAGATGGAAGCACCAACTCCCTAGTTTGCAGGCTCCAACCCACTCTCAATAAGGAAACTACTGCTCACTATTTTTGGCACTCACTCTACCTTGTTTCAGCTCTCAGTTCTCATCCACTTGGCCCTTTGTTCTCCTCTGCCTTTGGCCCTTTTTTATGCTCAATAGCCTTCACTCATATTCTTCCCACGCAGCACTATGATTTCTTCTCTCTCTACTCACACTACAATAACAAACATATCATCACTCTCTCGACCCACATAGCAGCTCTTAGTATTCAACATTTCTATAGGATACTCTCCACATTGTTCTTTTTTCTCATACCTATTCTTCTACACAAGCACACTCAACATCTCACTACAACACATGCACAGAGCTCTCCACTCAGCACTACACTTCACTATGTTGCATTCCCCATATTGCACAATTGAAACCCAATATTTTGTTCCATTGCAACACAATGATCAATGTTGTCTCTGCAGTCAATCACACTTCCTGAAAGTGTACTTAAATGCATGGATTTCCATGTTGTTGTTTCTTCAAATTGCTTGGCCACTACAACAACTTTAATCATAGGTAATGGGATATTGAGCATTTTCTCATATTGAGAATTAATTCTCAGTCAAACTGCCAACTCAAAGAGATATTCCATTAATTTTTACCTGTACTAGTAGCATGGTTATTTAATGCTCAGGATGTACTTTGACATGGAAATCTAAGCTTTTGATCTGATGTTCTGCACCAAACACTATTTTCCATTTAATTCGTCATGGTGTGCAAGGACGATCAAAGGTGACTTATTCTTCCTTGAGCCAAGCTACATTACTTCATTCTGCAGATTGTGGCCCTCTTTGTCTCAATCCGGAGCTCTTGGAAATTGTCATTGACTCCATTAATAATTCTAGCTAATGACTCGCTCATTCATCAAATGCCTTCCTGTCCTAATTATGGTTAATAGTCAATTTGGCATAACCACTAAATATGGATGGACTCATATCCAAAGTTGTTGACTTGTTCCAACCATTTAAACATTTTTCCTCAAGACTTTTTCCAACAACCCAAGGCCTGCAACATTTTCCATTGAAAATAGCCTATAGGCCCATGGTCACAATAGCATGCAAAAAACCGCAAAACCACTATAGACTGGCTCTTGGGCGGCTCTCTTTATTATAGCCTCGAGAGCTTAAATTTCATGCATTAAACCTTATTAACCTTGGTCTTATTACCACAATGTTACTATGTCTTGGTACTTTACATTAGCCCCTAGCGCCTCTATCCTGACACTTTTCTATTATGCTCTTTAAAGCCTCATGGGGTTTCCCTACAGGATGTCATGTCATGTGGGTCTACCTATTGTAGCCTCCAACTAATCAAGAGCATGCTAGGTTGACTTGTAATGCCACCACACTACCTAACTGTCTCGACACCTTTTCTTTGTTTTTGGCATGAAGGCCCATGGTCGCCCAACACACAAAACCTTTCCAAAACCAAGTCTTGGGTGCACCCCCCATCATTTTATGGAGTCGTCAAATATTGGTGAAATCTCTATCTCTTGGCTCCATTACCCCATCATAATTTCCTGGTGCTCATTTGTTACCTTTGGGGTAAGCCTTATAGGGTTACCTGCCTAAGGGGACCACCCAAAGCCTTTTTTCATTGGTTGTCTACCCTGTTCAGTTGGCCTGGTGCCTCATCAGCTCCCTGCTCCTTCTCTATGCTCCTAAAAACCTTGCGGGTTTAGGCCTCAAGGATGATTTCATGCTTGCATCATTAGCCACACATGGTACCTCTTGAGTGGTGACACATGTCACACAGATTTCTCCCACTATGCCACCGAAAAACGTTGAATTTGCATGCCATGTGTCCCCCTATATAGGCATCATGGTGATGCCACCTGCCACTATTGCTACTAACCCATCACCACGAGCCAATCACATTGTTCCATCTATCCCATTATCATTCATCCATGTTGTCCTGGGTATGGAGACAAAGGGGGTCTAAGCTTTTACTTTGCATTGATTTCATTTTCTAAAATTTTGGGTCCCAATCAATTTTTAACACTACCCACTCTCCATTGTTGCGATGTTGCCACATTTCCTAACGCTTTTATACCGGCCCTTCACCTTCATGTCCCTTTAAAAATTCTAGGGTACATCCACAGGAATGACGTCATCCCCTACTTGTGGCATCTGTTGAGCTAATTTATTAACACAAATCAACACAAGTATTCATTATCAATCCAGGTTTGTAAAACTTGGAGGCAAGTCCACAGTGTATGGATATCAAGTATAGCCAAGCTTAGAAGATGAAATTTGAAGAACTAAATAAGTAAAATATTACAAATATAACCCTATTTTAACAATTTCTAATTCACTTTTGCAATGTATGAAAGATGAAGTGGCTCTTAACTTAAGAAATCCATTTGTGTTCTTCTCTCTCAATTATCACTTAATGAATAGAAATCAGAAATCATGAATTAACAATAGCTCAAGATGCATAAATAAACAATGAAGGAGACTCTTAACTTAAGAGATCTTTGGGTATTCTTCATCACAACTCATTCATCATTATTCTATCATTGGAAAACTCAAAGTACATAAAAACTGTTTGAATGTAACAAAGATGAATTCTAGCTTTGATCTATTAATTCAACAGAAGGAGAATTCAACTTGAACACTTTATTGTCCCTTCTTGTTAGAATGATAAACAAACTAAGATTCACCAATAATATAAATCATCACACATTAATTCATAAGCAAATCTGAAACAAATCAAGTAAACAAATCTAAAGTAACCAGTTCATGAAAATTAAGCTAATTTAACAATGAAGTGTACTTAGCTTGGAGTGGGGGCCCTCCACCCTTGCTTTGCACACTTGAGGCTGCTATCAAATGTTGAAACTTCAGTCACTCATCCACATCAATGAACAGCAAAATGGAGGTAGAATAGGCTCTTCTAATTAATCTCCAATATCCAAATGTCTCAGCATAAAATTATATCAAAATTACATATCATAAGCCTTCAAAGTCTTGGCTTAAATAGAAGATTATGAAAAAAACTGATCTAAAGTCTCTCTAACAATTATATCTATTCATATCCATATATCTAAGTCGAATCCATCCAATCTATCACTAGAAATATGGACAATCCCATGAAATCATAAAACTGCCCTATTTCCTAGGGATTTTCTGGGTGACTAGTCATGTTTGACCAGCCTTGACCGGGCCTAATAAAGCTTGTCAAACCAATTGAATTTGTTCAGTCCTGGTTCCCAATATTTCCATTCATGTATCCAGATCGAGCCCAAGTGTCCTGCAAATATGTCATCCACATAGCTATTACGGGAATTTTTGATTCTGTCCAAAATTGCACTTGAAATTCAATTTTCATAAAAACTTCTAGAAATTGCAAAATTAAAATTAAATACCTGAATATGCATAAAATACATCAAAATGAGATGGATGTGATGGAAAATGGATGGAAAATATAAGGATTAAGTAAGTTTCCTTAAGCAAAAATGGACCAAAACTGAGGGCCAACATCTCCCCCTTGCTGATCTTCAAGCATGTCCTCATGCTTGTTTCTTCCTTTTGGACCTTCTTACCCCTGCTGTGCATCCTACTCCTGACCCTGATGTCTCTTGCTGTGCTGCCTCTAACAGATAGTTTATCCCTGTGTTATGTTCTTCTTTATACAAAGTAGCCTTGACCTTCTATTTTTCATATTTGTTTTTCCACATGTTCTTTTCCTTAAGCCACTTGAATGCCTGTTTGCAAATTATATCATTCTTTCTCTTTAGTTTTCCTATTTCTTCAGTTAATTTTTCATTTTCCTTAACCAACTTTGCATTACTCTTCTTATTTGCCTTGTTTTCCTTCTTCAAGTGCTTTTCCAGAATCTTATTTATTTCTATTTGATCTGTTAATTCTCTAATTTTGCTCAAGTGTAATTCCCTTTCAAGTTCCTGTGTGTTTTTCACAAATGATGTTGCTACCACATCATCAAAATAGGAATCTTTCTCTAGAGCTTCTTTCTCAATAATATCCTCTGCCTGTTTCTCTGTAGAACATGTTTCCACAATTTGTACTTCTTGGTCCCTGCTACTTGTTTCAATTGGGCTCTTCTTCCTAAACCTCCTAGGAGTGGACATGATGGATGTTTCCTTTTCAACCATGATTGTGTTGGTTTGCTTCTTAGATCTGGTTCTGGGATAAAGTGGTGAACTCACAATGCCCCTGGTTTCCTGCTCTACTTTGCTTTGTTCCTCAATGACCTGCTCCTCATACTGGTTTTGGTTTAAAAACTCTCTCCAAATTATCCCCTGAGTTTTTACTTGATATTCTACCAAAATTTTTATCAACCCTTGATGATAAACTTGAGCTTCTTTTGGTTTGTTTTCATTTTTTACTGCTTCAATCATCTTAATGAGACTTCGAAAGAAGAAATATGGTAAGTTTATCTTGACCTCCCCTTTAATGTGTTGAAGGAGCCTAATATGATACAAATGTGCCACACTGTATCCCCTATCACAAGTGAAATTTTTTTGAATGATCAAGACTAGTTCTCCCCATGGCTCATTGAACCACTCCCTGGGTATACCTTTAGCTCTGTCAAAGGTTCCCTTTCTATTTTTCTCCAGGAAGAAAGTCCATGCTTTCTCCTTGAAATGTAGACCTTTGTGATAATTTTCCCCTATCATTGGAAGGTCTAATGCTTGGGAAATGTATTCCTGAGTCACCAGAATGATTAGGTTTCCTACTCTTGTTTGCTCCTGAGTATAATTATTCACAAATTCCCTTGTTATACCCTCACTGTGACCATTAAATCTTTGTAGGAACCCTATGAGCCCTGCCTGATACAACTTTTCTACTGTTTCCTTCCTCCAGTTCTCTATTTGAAATTTCGGCTCTATCCTGGTGGTCATATTTTCTGTAAACCAGTGGATATATCCTTCTACTGTCATTAACTTCATTTTTAATAATGACAAATAACAATCATTTATGCATAAAAATCCTTTCTGGTTCAGTTTGTAGGAGGCTTACCTTTCCCTTGATGTTCTTTAAAACAGTCAAACCAGTCTATTTTAGTCCCTGTCTCTCTCTGCAGCAATATTGTTCTTGTTTATCAACACTCTGCTCTGTTCATGCAAACCAAATATCCATCTTTATACACACCTCTGTAAGAAAGAAATTGAACTCTGTTTTGGAAAAGAAATATATATATAAAAAACAAATCATATCACAACTCCTCCCTTCGATTTTTGTTTTTCTTAACATATTCTTATGACATCAAATTAGAGTCGCTTCTTCATTCATTGATTGTTGAATTGAGGCCACTATGTGTACATTTTTACTTCACTGTTTATACAATCAACATGCAATGTGAATTTGCAATCAACTATAGTTTCAACAAATTTGCTTTGCGCACTCAAATATAAGCCCAATACTCTGTTTTTATTGACCAATTCCTTTATACAATCAAACTGAAACTCGTTCTTCTGTCACACTGTCTGATCATAAAAACACATGTTTGTGTAATTGAAAACACAAGTGTAGTTTTAAGCTCAGCGAACTATGTGTTTTTCGTGTACACAAGTGTAG
Source organism: Pinus tabuliformis (assembly GCA_031772625.1). Classification (NCBI taxonomy): domain Eukaryota; kingdom Viridiplantae; phylum Streptophyta; class Pinopsida; order Pinales; family Pinaceae; genus Pinus; species Pinus tabuliformis. The sequence goes on from CM062818.1 coordinate 2,037,898,541, forward strand.
TTTTAAGCTCAGCGAACTATGTGTTTTTCGAAAACTACACGAAAATTTCTTGTTTCATTACTCAACATGCAATCAAACTTCAATAAGACACTCTATTTCAGAATTTCGTGGAAAATCTGGATCTGTCAGCCAAGATTTGTTTTGATTTTTTCTATCCTACGTTAACAAATCATATGTTAACCTGAAGCTATGTCACAGTTCATTACTTGTGCAATCAAGCCCACTGTCTGTGCAATTAAACTCACTGTGTAAACACTTCGTTTTATTAACAAACTTGGCGATTTCATGGAGGATCAAAATCGATTTACCTGACTGTGTTGAAGTGTCGTGATTCCCTTGTTTCTTGGCCCAATTATCCTGTGTTTCATATCGTTTCCCACTGTTAAACACCCTTATTTGTTGACTGGTGGCACAAACAAATTTTAAATAAATGATAGACAATCCATATCTCAGCGAAAAATCCCGATATTTCCTCTAAAATATCCGTTGCATTAAGGGAAATGAATCAGATTTTGCTCTTACCTTAGCTCTTCACGAGATTTTCGTTAACTAACTCCTCCTCCTCCGTTAGTCTTCTCAGCTTACCCTTCTTATCTCTCCAGTTTCTCAGTGCTATATCTCTTTCTCCCTTTCCTCGGTTTGTTTTCTCTGTCAAACTGTT